>CM075663.1:47749687-48398879 GCA_037954105.1 Canavalia gladiata
TAGATAATTGTGTTTTTATTCTAGATTATGTCAATATTAGATTAAGAAAACAAAGATTCCCTCTCTTGAATGTACACACATTCTTGGTTTATTTTTCTATTTTTAAAAATATCTTAGAATTGGTCATATCATGATCATTTTGATTGTGTCACTCGGATTAATCTTATCATAATTTTTTATATGTAATAAAATCGACTCAAGATCCCAAAGATCTACTTTACAATGCGAGGATCGGAATTACTTGTCTATATATATACTGTGTACACTGTTCTATCTCCATGCTTCCATGCTTCCATGCTTCCATGCTTCCATGCTTCCTTGCTTCTTTCTAGTTCTATAGCTAACAGGTCGTTAATCCATGATTTCTAATATTTTATAAGTCATGCATACACTGGAAGACAACTTTCCAAGCAATACACAAATTTAATACTTAAAAATGTAGGATTAGAATATCGGATTTCACGTACCTTCTTTTTAATTTACCATGATAAAATTTGTATAAATAATTGAAACAAAATTGAAAAAATAATAATATATATATATATATATATAGATGTGTTGAAGAATTAAATTAATTTGTTCTAAATTGTATAACTGAAAAAAATTATAAACTATAACTTTTTTTTGCAGTTAGATTTTATTTACTGTTCATTTATATCAAATTGAAACAAACTACATGAATATTAAAATGTTGTTATATTTACTGTAAACATATATTATTTTATTTATTATAACTTTTTATTTTCAGTTATGGATTAGGAGTTTTCTTTGTATTTGATTTATTTTTTTAATGATTTTAAACATAATAATTTACATAAAATGTTTTTAAAATAAAATAAAAAATAATCAAACTGAATCAAATATTCATAAAAAATTAATTCAATCTTATTTTCTTATTTTCTTTTCATAATATACTTCAATCAAATCAAAACAAACTATAAATGTTTTTTAAAACTTAAAATATTTTTTAAAAAAAATTGAACCAAATTTTATGATATATATAACCGATGTCAACCTGAGAGAAATGTGAGAAAGAATAAAATTTGAAAAGCAGGAAGAATGAAAGATGATAAAGCTGTAAGCAGCATGACCTATGAAGATAAAGAGAAAGTGCTCAAATTATTGAACCCTCCAATCCAAATGCAGCGGGTAGCCATGTTACCATCAACGGGAGGCATGGCCAAATAAAGACCACAATGATATATGGGCAAGGATCACGAGTTATACTCATTTTTACATCGTTAGTAATAATATTATATATAATATAATTTATTAAATTAAAATTAAAATTTTTAAATTTTTTAAATTAAATATATATATATATATATTTGTATTTTAGGGTTTAGGGTTTATATATTTTTGTATTATTTTTGTATTTTTATATATTTTAAAAGTACACATGTTAAAATGAACAAATTTATAAAATAAAAAAAATAAGAATATGATCATAATTGGTTTCAACTAGAGTATCTTATATAATCCCAAATTATTATACAATCATAACTAGGGTTAAATTAACAATAAATATTTCTTTATTTTTTCATTTTACAATTTTTTTCATTTAAAAGAATTCAAATCTCAAATAATTTAAAAATTTATTGTATAATTTATATGATTCCGACGTAGTGGACGAGGGTATGGAAAGATTGAAAATGGTAGAACAATAGGAGTGTCATTCAGTCCCCACTAGAGGAAGATCAAAGGTGTGGTTGGATGGAGTTAAGGAGCAAAAGGGGTACCTCAAATTTTACTCCTTTTGGGAATCTTTTATATTTTGAATTATATTAAAAATTTTGGATAGACATTTTTATTAATTCCTCTGGTTCCTAAAAATATTATAAATATATTTGATATTTTTATAAAATTATATATTTTATTAAAAAAATAATCTTGAAAACATCAGTTCTATGAAGATATATTTTTTTAAAATATTTATATTTAACACGAGAGATTCTAACATTATTAAGACTTTAGAGAATTTCCTGTCAACAAAACTGGTAAGAATTAACATGGTTAAGAAAAAAGGTTCGGGACTTTGAATCAGATGTTTAGATTATTATGGACGCCAATTTAGGTTGGATCATATCCGGCTAATAAGTTTTTAGGGTTAGGTTGGGCTATGTTAATTAAATTGCAGATTTGAAATTTGTTAACTCAAGGCATTGCCAGTTATTGTTATTATTTAATAATTATAGATTCTTGTTAAATTATTTGACATATCTACTTTTCTTCCCAATTAGAAAATTATAAAAAAGTAGATATGCCAAATAGAATGGAATTAATGTCTTTCATAATTTTTTATTTCATTTCATCATATTTAATTTTAAACAATAATAAAAAATATTATTTCCTTCCAGACCATTTTTTCCCTCGATCTAAAACATTACTTAAGACTTCATAAAAATCTGCCCATTTAATGCATTACTTGTTTTGAATCCAGATTTCTTTTTAGACACCTTTCTTCAATTGTTGAAAATAGTAGATGTGGTGCCTATGATTACATTATCAGATTGGTATTAGTAGAGCTTTGATCCGATTCCTTCATATATGTGCTTCAAATTTTTGTTTTTTCTTGGGATGGGAGGGGTAACAGGCAATGGTGCTCATATCATAGGATGAGATTTATTTTTATATTATGTGACTTCTAACAGACTTAAACATAATGACAACATTGTTAGAATTAAGATTGTGATCAACTTCTTGTCTTATAAGAAAAGTTGAATGAATGTCCAATATAAGGAAGAACAAAACGGCTTAGAGTTAAGAGACATAGAAAGGCTACTTGGAAGACAAGGGATGGCCAACTAGTAGAAGAAACAACACCGATGATGATGAAGGCACAAGAACTCTAGTCCTTCACCAACCTAGGCCATCATTGGTGTTAAGCTTTTCTACTACTTCCATCTTTCCACCCTTAAACTATACTTAGATTGATGGAAAACGGTAAAAAATGAAATCAAATGGAATAGAACAATAATAACTTTCATTGTTTTCACCATTTTTAAATATGATATAATGTACTAAATTCTATTCTATTCTATTCTATTCTATTCTATCTACTACTTCCTTTTTCCCCTCCCCCACCTTATCATATAAATAAAATTATTTTCACTTAAACTGCATTCCGTTCCATTTGTTCCATTCCATTTCATCTTACTTAATTAACACTTTCCAAATTAACTAAACGTTGTATTTTCTTTTCCCTCCATGAGATATTATTTGTTGAATAAATAGAACTATTAATTTAATATGAAGATGGATAATTAAATAGATCTCTTCTCTTTTAGAAACCCTAACACAAATGCTCATATAAATTATAGTTTTTACCTTTTATAATCGCGTTCAAAATCGCCGAGTAGACTTCTATGCATGAACTATTTAAAAAAACAAAAAAGATTATTGATTTGTTCCATTTTCTTTTATTCTTTAGCTCTTTTGGAGTATTTTATTGGGTATGCGATATGATTGCCGATCTTGGAGTGGTGCTTTCGGCCGTCTATGAATCAAAACCGAGGGAGAATAAGATCACTCTCTTGGGATACAAAATCACCACTCGTGCTTTCCATATGATGCCCTTTTGGAAGTTTAGTAAAATAAAATTTTTCTAGAAATACTCTTGGAATCAGCACTTGAGCAAAAGCGGTAAAATTCAACAATATTATATATATATTATACAGATATACCGTATGAGTCATTCCCTGTCTATTTTCATTTATAACTTTGTGATTATAAAAATGAGATTATCCAAACGGGTCCATACGTATGTATAATTTTACAAATTATTTTCTCCTAATGCGAATGAAAGGTTTTAATGTTCAGTGTTTTATGATATGAAAGCATCGATCCTTTTATGTCTTTAGGGGGGGGGGGGTACTTATGCCCGGAATGATAGCGATGAGGCATTATGCACCACTAGAATATATGGGCCATCAAAGGCTAAAGTTATTCTCATTTGAGGCCAAATCGGATAGGCGAGCAAAGATTTCTATTACTTATAAATGCCTAAAATCGTAGTTGGTCAACAAGGCAAAAGAGGGCTTGAAACTTACTAGAGATTTGGTCTTTCAGTTTTATCGTTTCTATGCAACTTGCACATGCGTGTCTTTTAAATTTATTCTCAAGAAGAAAAAAAAAACATAAAATAGAAGATGATAAGCCTTATTAGTTCATTTTGCTGTGGTTTTTGAGCAAAATTGTCTTATATTATTGGTAGGGGCAGGGCAATCGCACACCACACCAAAATTATACTTGAATTACCGTATGTAATTCTTTTTTTCTTCAAATAAATGAAGTCTACTTCATCTTTAAAAATATTATATTGTATATATGTAAATAAATATGTATTTAGCACCCCTCTTAAAATTTTATAGTTTTGCCCTGCAGTGCCCATGAGAGCTACTTTGCGAATAGATGCTAGAATTGTAAATCCAGAATGAAATGGTTCTCTCTTTTTCAAGAATGAAATGATTCTGTTTTTTCTAGAATGAAATGATTTTGGACTGATTCTCTCTTTTTCCTTTAATATCATATATGCATAGTGAAAGATTAAGATTCTTATGTTACCATAAGTTTTTTTAATTTAGTATTACTCAGTGTATTTATTGTACTTCTTAAACTTTTAAGAAATTGTCTTATTTAGAATTATCAAAATTTTATAGATAAACGATGCCACAGCGAACAATGCATGATGTTAGTTATCATTAAGCAAGATAAGAAAAAAAAAAAAGGAATGTACAAGCAAGTATATCCCGCTTGCATGCTTGCTTTTGATAATACACCGCATCGAATAATTGCTTTGAAATAATGTAGTTTTTATTTCTGACTTGACTTGAAATAGTATAGATTTAGTAACTCTAATGAGAATTGAACGCATAATATATAATAACTTTCCGCAGCTCAATATTTGGAAGCAGTTGTGAGTTATTGGGCCGTTGGTTTTCACTTTCTTTTTTGGGTCCAAATTTGCTTTCACTCCTTTCTATATACCTTATTGGTACCATAAAAAAAATGTTCATTTCTCTACGACTCAGTTTCTTTGAGATTGTCATCAGATCCTTGTTCTTTTTTATTTGGGTCTAAACGGAAGCCTGGGCAGTTTTCATCAGACTTTCTTTTTGGGGCTTATGAGTCAGTTAAATGGTTATTCATTGTACCCAAAAAAAAGTTCTACCGGTATGGACCAAAAAAGGTTAATAATGCTAATCTGGTAATTTCTTTGTTGTTCGAAATCAATTCCTAGCAGCATTTGAAGGGTTTGAGTCATGATGAGCTTTTGCCATTTTAATGAATATGCTCAGAAGGGTTCACTCAACAGCCATTTGCATGATCCTCAAAATAAGGGTTAAAGGTTTTTATTTTGAAGTGGAAATATTTGGATAAAATTTGTACTTGCTACATTATTCAAAGATGAGGAGGCTTGAATTGGTGTGTTGTCAGGACAGGACAGCCACATATCCATGTTGTCTTGCATGAATAGTCTATGCATACAATACAAGGTTCAAGACCTTATTTTTTTGCATCTTGGTTATTGGTCATTCATCACTTTCCTGCATCATAGTCACAGCGCTTGATGCTGCTATGGGCCTTGAATACATACATGAGCATACAAAAACTCGTTATGTCCATGAAGGTGTAAAGACAAGCAACATTTTATGCTTCCTTTAGAATTAGAACCAACGTTATAACAAATTTCGACAGAATTAAATTATTTCTAAATGTTTTACAGATTTGTGGGTTTCCAAATCTCTCTCCAGATATCAGATTTTGGGTAAAACAAAAAATGAGGGAAATCATAAACCACAACAACCAAACTTGGCTGCATCATTTGTGCTTTTCAGCAGTAGTGTCGTATTTGTACTTCATTACACCTCTGTTTTTCTCGTTGCTTCGTTCAGAATGGCATATTATTGAGGTTTATTTCTGGCACAATGCTGTAATATTTGTTAAATTGCAGATGTCAAATATGAGAGACGTTGCTGAACTTATTACGATGGATCTATATCCCAATGATCGGGTATTGAAGGTAAGTTGATTTCTCTATTTTCTACTGTTATGTTTATGGTTTAGGGCAATTTTTCAGCCATGAAATTTGAGAAATGCCCAGGTCAGAGGCTAATTGAGGAAATGTCATTGGCTTTTGTCATAATTTCTCGTGGTCTAATATGGTTAGCGTAAAAAAATATAACACTATAACCAACTCCGTCGACTTTGAAGAGATAACATTTTGCTTTTGCATGAGGTTTTACCGTATTGCAATGACTCATTCTATTTTGTCTTTTCGTGTGCTCTGTGTATAGATGGCCTTGTTGGCAAAGCAATGATACGAAGCAAATTGAGATTTCCCTCTTGCAGATCCTCCTGTATTGGGTTGTAGTGGGAAGCGAATCCAACCGGGAAAAGCCAAGTATTCAGCTACCGGAGGAAAGACAATTTATGCAGCAAGATCATATTCATCCACCACTTGATGAGTTTTTTCCCGTTCTTCATACACTCCCCTCCCCTTCTTAGTAGAGATATAATATAATAAATTACGAACATATTCATCCACCACTTGATGAGTTTTTTCCCGTTCTTCATACACTCCCCTCCCCTTCTTAGTAGAGATATAATATAATAAATTACGAACATAGACTTGTCATGGAACCAAAATGGGTCATTTGCATTTTATTGTGCAGAAACTTTTTATGTAAAGTTAGAATATGTGATGATGGAGTTGAGAAAGGATTTGGGTGTTCTCCGATCTGTACAGACACAATTCGTAAAATTTGGCACCCATATCCGCAATTGTTTGTATTGTTTGATTCCCTGCTATGTTTCACTCTAACCTTTTTTTCCAGTGGTTGCATGAACAGATATGGTAAGGGGCAACATTATTGCCACATTTTGTGGTAGTAAACTAACTTGCAAGTTAGTTAACTTTGGTCGCAAAATTGTTGCCTGGATCCACCCTAAGACTTATGGTTGATGTTCAAGTCTTTTTATGGTGCCAAACTAGATGATAATTTGTGTCGAAATAACTACAAGTATTGAACCAAATTTCAGACCGGAGGTGGATAAGACATGTGTTTCTTCGGAGCGGAATGAATGGATAGTTACTGCATTTAGAAGCATAGGAGTACAGAATATAATGGTGGCAGTTCTAACCACAGTACCATAGCTACTAATTTGTTTTTGAAGTAAAAAGTGCTTAAAAGTGGCTGTTTGCATTGCAGAGTGGTTACTTGACAAGTGAAGCAAGTACCCTACGAGGTGGACGGAAGGGTCTTCTGGAATGAAGGACAGCCAAATTATCAATGAGGAGAATGTCCCCTTTTTGCCAAGGAATGGCAACAGATTCCTGTTCCAGTATGTGGAGACAATCATACACTATGTGAGGCGGTAATGGGTAACCATCCCCAAAGGTAACGGCCTTAACAGGATCATTTCTTTCATCTTCCCAACCGGTGTAAGCGGCGACCATGCTGTTAAACCAGGTCTTCCGTTTTCTCCTTTCATCATACTTCACACCTGGGATTGGACCCATAATCGTCTTCAATCCTCCATCTTCCAACCATTCCACCTTCATTCCCAATTTACCAGCCCTGCAAATGCAAACAATTCCTGTTAATAACCAATTCTTGTTAATAAGAAAATGAAGATGAAAATGAAGAAACCTTTCTTCAGCGACGGTCCTGTCGGAGGTCAAGAAGGTTGATTTCCATCCACGGCCAATTGCAGACGAAGGGTTGTCATCTTCTCCTAAAACCCTCGTGTATAACAAACCATGCTTCTCCAGTCTCTCCACAAACTCAGGGTGCTTCTCCTTCATCCTCTCATACACCACGTGGCTAAGAACAATTGGGGTTTCACCGCCGCTGCCAGGCTCCACTTCGCAGAAGAAAAACAGTTTGGAAGGAAATTGCGGAACCTGTGCCATCTCGTGGTGGAAAGAGATTTTCTGATCGGGTGGAGACTCGTTGGCAGTGAACACGCGACCCACCACGTTGGTGCGTGGAGCGGCGCCACCCACGTAGGGAAGCTCCTCGTAGTCGAAGGCTTCCACGACGTCGTTGAAGTCGGATGAGGTGGAGACGGGAAAGCCCCTGAAAAGGACAGCGCTGGATTGGAGAAGCAATGATTCCAGGTAGGCTTTGTGAGTTTTGATGGAGTTCGTCAGAGGGACTGTACTTGCCGGAGACACCACAGCTGGGAATTGAACTCCGTTTACAACTTTCTGTTGGCTAACTTCGATTTCCATGAATGCTTCTCCCATCTTTCTTCTTTCTCTGGCCGATACATGACACGGATAACTTCCCAAAACTCTTATACTTCTTCACGGTAACCATCTGGACGGAAATTGAGCCCAGGTTCACCATGGCACAGAACATGGCCCATGGGCTCACGAGATGGATTATCATTGGGCTGCTCTATGGGCTCGCTTCTCAATGCTTACAGTATAAAAATGTATTTAATTATGTTTTCAATATTTTATAATTTTAATTTAATTTATATTTATTATTATTAATAATAAAATTTTACTATTTTCAATATTTATTTTATTTAAAAAATTTATCTAAATTTTAAAATATTTTTTCATATTTAACTTACAAAATTATAAATAATCATATACAATGTTTGCTTAAAATTTTAGTTTGTTCGAGAAAAAAAAATGGACTCTCCTCAACAGAGTTATTCAATGGATGGATATATAGATAAATTTTAAAAAATAGTTAAATATATTTTTAGTTATTTTAATCATTAAATTTTGATTTTTTTTATTTTAAAATTTTTATGATTTTTAATATTAATTTAAATTATATTAAATTAAAATATATTAATTATTTTTATACAATTGTATAACGATTAATTTAATTAAATTTATGTTAATAATATTGAAATAAAGATCGAATTAAATTTTAAATATTTAAAATTATTTATTTAAAATTTTTTAAATTTTAACCTAAATTTATTAGGTCTTTTTTTATTTTAGATATATTTTAAAATTACATGACATATAAACCTTTTTATAAGTTTATATAAAATATCAATGTGTTAATAAAAATTTAAAATTTATATAAATTATTTATTAAAAAAATTTAAATCTTAAAATATTTAAAAATTTAATTATATAATTTTATACAAATATAATAATATATAAAAAAATATTACATAATTATAATATCTACATACATTATATAAATTTAAATATATATATATAAATTAAAGTAAAATATAAAAAAATTTATTTTAAAATTAAAAAAATATATAAACTTTATAATAAATATAAATTTTTTTTTATAAATATATAATTTTTTATTTAAAATTAAAATTTTAATTCTTAATAAATTATATAAACATATTAATATTATATAAATATAATGTATTAAAATAATTATAAATATATAATATATAAAATAAATAAATTTATGATTAATTTAAATAAATTTTTAATAAATTTTAATTTAATTTATTTATTTTTAAAAAATTCAAATTCAAACAATCTTATTTGTTTTTATTTCTAATATTATAAATAAATTTCAAAATTTAAATTAGAAAGAAGAAAATTAAAACTTACTAATATTAAATAATTAGAAATATATTTAAAATTAACAAAAAATAAAAATATATTAAAACAAAATATAGGAATAGAAGTAAATAATAATATTTAAAAAATCTATTTATTTTTATATATTGTATATTTTTATTTATTATATTTATTTAACATTTATTTTAATATATATTATTAATATATTTACATAATTTATTAAAATTAAATTTTTAATTTTAAATAAAAAATGTTAAATAATATTTTTTTAAATCTTCATATTTTAATTTTATCTATTTTTATAAAATTACAATTTAATTTTTAATTTATAATATAATTACGTGTAAAAAAAAAATATCATATATACCTCGTTGTTTAATGCAGTATTTTAAAATAAATAATTATAAAATTTTGTTAATATTAAATAATTTTGATATATTTATTATATAAATGGTATAGTAAAGATTGAATTATAAAAAATTTTAAATTTTTTATAAACAAAATATATATATATATATATATTAATTAGATATATTTAATGATATTTTTTATTTTATTAATTTTAAAATTTTAAATTTTCTAATTAATTATATAAATTTTAAATTTATTTTTTAATTTTTTTAAAATATAAATTAATATAGATTCATAAATTTTATAAATTATAAATTAGATCAAATTTTTTTTAAAAATTTAATAATAACAAATTCAAATTTAATAAAATAATTTTAAACAAATTAAATTTAAACATTTAAAATGTAACTGTTTATTATTAAGTTATTATTATTTATTAGCTAAGAAACATCCTTCTTAAACCCTATATACATGCACAACATAGTTGAGTGTAGCTGGGAATTGTGATTGTGAATTCTAAAACCCTCGGTTCTCTCCCCGATGGCGGAAACCACTCAATTGACTGGCTACATTGAATCTTACGTGGATGCCTCTTCTACTCCCACTCAACAGGTAAATCCTAATCATTCTTCCTTCCCTCCTATTTCAACAATCCACCTCATTGCTTTGCTAATCGTGCTTCTGCATTACAGACTGCAAGTTTAGACGCAATTGCATGCCTAGTAAAAGCTGATGCTTTACCTCTAGATGCGCTGGTACCTTTCCTTTCGCTTAACTTTCTCTCTTCATCTTTTTTATTTTTATTTTTTGTTTATAAAGGACGAAATTAACAGAAGTAGAAATTTCCATGTATACATGCTTGCTTAACTTGCGACTTTGCTTGACTTTTCTTGCTTTTCCTGTTTCAAAATTTAGGTCAGAGAGTTACAGTTGTATTTGACCACAACAGACACCGTTGTTCGCTCAAGAGGTGCGTTTATTTTATTTTTATTCTAAAGGGAGCATGGCAATTTTATATATATAACTATTGCTGTCAAACCATGAACGAGGGAAGTGAGCCAAACAAAAATTGTGATGAATTAGATGTATGCAGACGGATCACATAACCAATGTAGCATTCCATTGAATTCCTCTAGCTTAAATTTTATGCTAGTGCTGTACAAATTAAAATTTATGTATATGCACTTATGTGCTCATGGGAGTATGCGAAACATGTTTTATATTAATGTATTTTCATGTATGTATGTGATAAAAATTGTACATCTTTAAAGGACTGTGGATTATCTTCTTATTACTGAATGTCTCTTGGAAAAACTTCAGGAATTCTTCTTCTGGCAGAGGTGCTTACTCGTATTGAATCAAAACCTCTTGGCAATGCAGCTATACATAGCTTGGTTGGATTCTTCAAGGACAGACTGGTCAGTATGAATATGTTTTCTGCCACATCACTTTTTTTAAAGTTGTTTGAGAATTTTCAAAATTTTTGTTTGTTCTTGTATCAGTCAGCAGTTTTCATATCCCCTCTGTTTATTCTTCCTATCCTTTATCATTCACATTTTCATATAATGTGCAGATATCCAAGGATTGATTGGATTGAACTGATTTAGTGATGGAGATAGAGAGATTTGATGCTATGTTCATAAGCTTTAAATTACTAAAACTCTTCCTTACTGATACTTGGACTATTTGTCTTTGTTTCCTTTGTTAATTTGAAAAAATTGGAACTTGTGATGCATCGCATCAAGCCTGATAGGTTTTTTACGGATTGTTTGGGAAGGGGGGCTTTGGAGGGAAAGGGAGAGGAGCGAATTGTTTTAATTTTAAATGAACATATTTTAATTTGATAATTTTTCAAATAAAAGATACAAATGATAGATTAACATAAACTTAATATATTAATTTATTTATTTTCATAAATAATATATAGTTCTCTTAATTTAAAAATTAAAAGTATACCCTCTGCTCCCTTTCCCTCCAAAAACCTTCTCCCTAACAGCCCCTTAATTGTCTCAAGTTGACGGTTGATATTTTATAATTATTATTTTTTTGGGCACTGCTGACTAAATAGGTCCCTTTTTCATTTTGACTTTACATAAGTGTTGTTATTAGTGATCTATGATATCTTTAATCATATCTAATTTTCTCATGATGTTTTCTAATTACATAAACAATATAACATTTTTTATAATCAGGCAGATTGGAGAGCAGTACGAGGTGCACTTGTGGGTTGCTTGGCATTGACAAGGAGAAAAGGTGTTGTGGGCTTGGTAACTGATAGTGATGCCACAGCCATTGCTCAGTCTTTTTTACAATACTTGCAAGTTCAATCTTTAGGACAGTTTGACAGGAAGGTAAATTAATTTTTATGGCTAGAACCCAATAAATTTAAAACTTCTGCTGTACAAAATAGACTAATACCTAATCAGGAAGGATGTTGTTATTATTATTATTATTATTATTATTATTATTATTATTATTATTATTTTGAGAGAAAGAAAATTTCAGAAAAAATAAGTCTTTTAAAATTAAAAATAACCACCTGGATAGATTATTTATATGCTTCAATTTTCTTACCTATTAATCTGACTCAAATGTTTATTTTGTTATGGTAAATATTTTTGTATGAAGTTCTTCCATAATCCTCCCCTCCCCCACCCCACCCCTTTTTTTACTAGAGTTAAGCTCCATTTCCTAAGCATCTCACCTTTACTCTCTTTTGTTTCAATACTGCAGCTATGCTTTGATCTACTTGATTGCTTGCTAGATCGCTACTCTGAGGGGGTTACTCCACTGGTAGTCCTAGCTTCTCTAAACTTCTATATAGCAAAGACTAAAAGAAAATGCAACTCTTGAATATGTATTATTATATTGGATGATATTTAATGTTATTTCTTAACTTCAGATGTATCGTTAAATATTGGTTTTGTTTAACACAACCATTCCCCTTTCCTTCTACTTCCACTTCCCTGTATGTACAATATATTACCATAGTTTCTCAAGTATAGTTTATACTGAAGACAGCATAGTTGTGAGGCAAATATAAGTTGGATTAGTCTATAAAGTATGTTGGTTACTGTTGTGGTGTCTCATTCTATCACCATGAATGCATAAGTACACATCATACAAATTGTCTGATTAGTAGAATATCTTCTTTTATTCTAGTCCCATTATTATACGTCCCTTTTCTTCTCTATATTATAGCAAATCACATCAATTTTGATTGATTTACTTGTAAGTGCATGGATGATAGATCTACTTCCTACTCCCAAATGTTTCATTGCAATCCCATTTTCATGATTGGATATCAGTTCATATGTTTTAAAAATGTAAATTCTTTGC
Source organism: Canavalia gladiata (assembly GCA_037954105.1). NCBI lineage: Eukaryota > Viridiplantae > Streptophyta > Magnoliopsida > Fabales > Fabaceae > Canavalia > Canavalia gladiata. The sequence goes on from CM075663.1 coordinate 47,762,901, forward strand.
AACAATCTAACATTAATGAATGTTTATGTAGAGTGTGTTTGGATTAGTTTTTTTTAAGAAAATAATTGCTTTTTTGCCCCCACATCATCCTGAGAGAACTTGAAAAAATTGATTATTTTCCAAAAACAATTTGTTCTCAAACATGCCTGTAGTATTTGAGGATAAGACTGTATCTTTCCTGTTTTACTTAAATTTATGTATGTATGGTGGGATTTATTTAATCTAATGTTTTTTCACATATAAACGAATCTTATTTGTGATACAAAATGGTGAAATGCATTACCAGAGGATAATATATCCAACTAAAAAGAACAAAAATGTGATGACCAATATCGGACAAACATGTTGTAATCCAAAGAGGTAATCTATGTAAGCCAGTTTTCGCTCATAATTATCCAAAATACTTTATCATTCAAATTTGCTGCTGATACCTCTATCACGTCAATGGGTTTTTTTCTCTCCATAATCTAATAACTTACTGCTTCTTAACTATATTGTAGGGGGAGGACCTTATTTATGGAATTTGTGAAGCCATTGATGGGGAAAAAGATCCAGAATGTTTAATGCTTGCTTTTCATATTGTTGAATCTTTGGCACGGTTGTATCCTGATCCATCTGGTCTACTTGCCAGCTTTGCTAAAGATGTTTTTGATATTTTAGAACCTTACTTTCCCATTCACTTTACACATGTAAGCTTAATCTTTAACAGATATCTCTTCTTTGAGTCTCTTTCATTTATGCATACCTATTGCTATACATCACTTAAGCATGTACGTTTCAAGGACTAAGAACTTGGTTAGTATGAGTGTGCGTAAACCTGTTTCACACTTATGTGTCTATGTCATTATATTGATGCTGGAAGACTGCGACAAGATGGATATTATGTATGCAAATTTCCTGTTAAAACTGGAATGGGCCTAACCCACTTCCAAAAGTTAGCTCAATAAGGGAGGATTGCCCATGTGGGACACATCTTAACACACCATTATCTTGCTCACGGCTGAACATTTGGATCATAACGGTTCTAAGATAGAACATTTGGAGATGGTTCAACATTAAGACAGGATTGATTTTTATACCATATTAGAAATGGATTAAAAACTTAGTTCACTTCCAAAAGCTAGCTTAAGGAGTGGGGGATTTCCAAATCTTATAAGGAGTATTATGGCCCCTATTTCTAGTCATTGTAGCTCATCATCACATATCCTTTCTCATTTTGTGTTATTTATTTATCTCTTTATGTTTCTGTACCAGCCAACTGATGGAGATACCCACGTGCAAAGGGATGACCTGTCAAGGTCTCTTATGGTATGTGGAGCTTTCAGTCAGATTTTGTGGTGATTTGCTTTTAGTGGTTGCATTTTCTTGTAATTAGTGATTTAATGTTTGATGTGAAATTCTAGAATTTTAAAATTTGTTCCTCCATTTTTGTTTCCCATCTTTCCCTCATTTTTTTTCTTTTAAATTTGCATAATTGCTTCTCTCTAAAATTTCCAAATTTTATGCTAAGAGTTCAGAATTGTAAAATTGAAGGTTAGTGTAGAACAGTGTTATGTCTTTCTTTGCTTATTCTTTCCTTTTGAAAATAGGCAGCAGTTCTGCTAAAGGCCTCACAAGGCTCTGGAGATAAACATCAGAAATTGCAGGGGTTCACGTTAATGGACATTTAATTTTATTTTTAAAGACAAATGTCCCTAATTAAGAGTTAGTGGCCTTTAGAGATTTATCTGTAATTACGGAAGTCCTCATACAGTTACATTGCTTTCTTAAAGGACAGATTTATACATCTAGATATCCATTTCTTCTTTCTCTTTTAAATTGATTTTCTGCAATCGAACTTCATCCCTTGGGTTGCGTTTTCTGTGCTTGTATGGATGGAAGATAGAGGGGCAGAACCAAGCAAATCCTCAATGTGCTGCTGGGTAGCATACAAATGCCTCTGTATCATCTGGAAATGCCCTGACCACTAGTATCCATTAATCAAGCCAAGATTTTATATATAATTTTTCTCTCTGTATAAGTTACTTATAGTGTAATACTAGCTTCAAACTGTGTAAACTTAGAAATTTCAAATATTAGTCGCCATGGAATTTTCTTTACTTGAAAAGTACGTTTAACCATGAGTAATAATACAACCAATGGTAAGTTAGCTTTTAAGGCATATAACAACTTATACTCATCAACTGCTTGTAACTTCATTGCTCTGAATTGACATATGCATCTACTAGTGGCCTCTTTCTTTAGATTGTGGGGTGACATATATTAGATAGCTGTGCTTGATTGAATGACTTTGTTTCTTATTATTGTCTTTTTTAGGAATATCCTTTCTCCTCCTATTCTGTTTCCTTTACCTAATAAAAGAAATGAAATAAAAAATTGCTTGCACACTCACACTCAAGGAATTCATTTCATGCTATTTGGGCATACTGTCATCCATAAATGGAGCATTTCTGATATTTCTCAAACATAGTTGAAATCTTTTATTGTATATTTTGCATGTAAAAACTGGTGAGTATAAGTTATTTCAGCTGTGTTTTATAATATAAGCTAACTATTTTATGTTTCTGCAGTCTGCATTCTCTGCTACACCTCTTTTTGAGCCATTTGTCATTCCTCTGCTTCTTGAAAAACTTTCTTCTTCACTGCATTCAGCAAAGGTTGGTGTTAATATATTATCATTCTATCTTTGATGCTAAATATCTGTGTAATCACCTTTACACTTCTTTTTAAAAAACTTTCATAATTTTCTGTGCTGGTTTTCTATGCATTCAGATTGATTCCTTAAAATATCTTAGGGCATGCTCTTCCACGTATGGAGCAGAGAGAATGACAAAATATGCTAGGGCTATTTGGTCTTCATTAAAAGACACCATCTCTACCCATTTGGAGGAGCCAGATTTTTCTTTTACTCTTGCACATGTAGATGGTATTGGGTTCCCAGAGAATGAATTTGTGATAGAAGCTCTGTCCCTCCTTCAGCAGCTTATTGTGCAAAATAGCAGTTTGTTCGTTAGCTTGATAATTGATGATGAGAATGTCAACATTTTTTTCAACACCATTGCATCTTATGAGATATATGATGATATTCCTGTGCAAGAAAAGAAGAAACTACATGCTATTGGTCGTGTTCTCTATGTTACTGCCAAGACTGCCATTTCTTCTTGCAATGCTGTGTTTGAAAGGCTTTTCTCCAGAATGATGGATAATTTGGGATTTTGTGTTAGTAATATTGATAGCTCAGCAAATGGTGATATTTTTCCCTCTCAGAGAGTTAAGTTTGGATTCCTTTATCTCTCCATTGAACTTCTCACAGGATGCAGGGAACTAATTGTGGGGTCTGAGAAACCAGCACTGCATTCTGTTTTTGAGCATGAGACATGTTGCACTATGCTTCATAGATTTTCAGCTCCATTATCCAATGCCTTTGGTTCAGTCTTGGCAGTAAGTGCTGACAGATGTCCCCTTGATCCGGATATATATGTTGGAGGTGATTGCTCTTTTTTATTTGAGTATAACAGTTTCCTAAATAATCATTGTTTCTTTTCCGGAACTTTTATCATATTTTGTTCAATGGTACTCCTCCTAAGTAGCTAATCTATGAGAATATGTCACCTAGTGAACTCAGGATCTATTTATTTATTTTTATAAAAGATGAGATGTCTTTAGAAAGATGGGAAAGAAGGCATATTTGGGGAGGATTAGAAGTCCTTCTAATAGAATAAAGAAACAGAAGGCCAAAGTGGCTCAAAAATGCAGCAAAGCTTTCCAATCTGCATACAGTAATAGAAATACCCTTAAAACTACCATTATCGTGGCCATGCTATATTATTTATTCCTTGTTTTCTATTCAACATAACTTAGAATTGGTGTCTGTTGATGATATACTGAAGTCAAAAAGAATAAGTTGTCAATTTATTTGTGTTAATAATACTCAATTCAGAATCTGGTTAATTAATTTTGATAACAAATTCTTATTATTTGGTTTAGGTGTATAAAGTCAATTGCTCGTTCTGAAGGGAATTGCTAAACTAAAATTATCTTGCTTGCATTCCTGTAGACTCTAATTAGTTTAAATGATTAGTCTGAATTCAGAACAAACTTCAAATAACTTGAGTGTTCAGGATTTATATTCATGTGTGAAATGTATGATCGGAAAAAAGGTCTACAGTTTAAGGCATTTACTGCAATTTATTTTGTGATGAACATATATTATTTAAATCATGACCTTGTGAATTTAGTATTATTTGTTTGTATTGCTGATTCTTTTTTTATTATCTGTACTGAATATGCAGTGAAGGGTTTGGAGATACTTGCTATGTTCTGTTTAGATGCTTTTCCAATACAGAAACCCATATTTGAGAATATTTTGAAGAAATTCATGTCAATTATCATAGAGGATTTCAACAAAACAATATTATGGGAAGCAGCATTGAAAGCATTATTTCAAATCGGCTCGTTTGTTCAAAAGTTTCATGAGTCTGAAAAGGCTATGAGCTACAGGAGTTACGTAGTAGAAAAAATTGTGGAAATTCTGTCTCTTGACAATACTACTCTGCCCTTTTCCCTCAAAGTGGAAGCATTATCTAACATAGGCATGACTGGAATGAAAAACATGCTAACAATTCTTCAAGAGTTGGGAGGAGCTATATTTGCCAATCTATCTGAGGTTTATGTATGTATAACTCCAATACTCTGATTCTTTCAAGGCATAATAGAATGCTATTTCACTTTTAGAAAGTGCTCAGGTTTCTTTTGTCATTGGTTATTTTAACATTTTTGCTTACTTTTATCCTTATACTATCATGGGTTTACATTTTTGTATATGATTGTAACTTTCTGGCATTTTTTCATCTAGGTCCATAGAAATTTAAGGTCTTCTGAAATTCCTATTCAGCTTTTGGAGTGCTATTCTTGCAAGTTGCTCCCATGGTATTCAGCTCTTCAGGACTTATATTTCACTTTGTTGTGACTATTTGAATTGTCTTCACTAAGATATGAAAACGTGTGATATTTTGTATTAGAAATAAGGAATGACAGATCAGATCTCAGCTTACCCAATGTTACCAATATAATGCTATTCTCTGTGCTAGGAGCAGGGAGGATTTGGGCCTGATAAAATTTCCTATTAATCTAATATTTTGAATTGAATCTGAGCAGGATTCATGAAAATGGAGGTTCAGAGGACTTTGTAGTGCAATTTGCTGTGGGCATGTGGAATCAAGCAGGAAATTCCATGGATTTCAGTGCCCCATTTGAGGAAAAGGTTTATACAACTGTGACCCTCTTCCTCTTGTATTCCTTAATCATTTTATGAATATATTAAAATCCTGAACTTTTTATTACATACATGCAACTAATAGACAATGCAGGTAGTAATGGTCATTTTTTCTGATGGTACTTCAGGGTCTTCTTGATGCAATGGTGAAAGCAATGAAACTTTCTGTGCAGAGTTGCTCTGTGGAGAGTCAAAATCTTATTATTCAAAAAGCTTACAGTATACTATCATCACATACTAACTTTCAGCTTAATGAAGTGGAAAGATTCCCACTAACTTCTGGAAAATATGACATTTCCCTTAGAGATGAAGGGATACTTTCATTATTTGCATCAGTAGTTATTTCAGTGTGCCCCAAAACACACATTCCAAATATAAGAGTACTTGTGCATCTATTTATGATAACCCTCCTTAAGGGTATTGTTCCAGTTGCACAGGCCTTGGGTTCCATACTTAATAAATTTCTTTCGACATCCAACAGCACAGAGAACTTTAGTGATCTTACCTTGGAAGAAGCTCTTGATGTTATATTCAACACAAAAATATGGTTTTCTAGTACAGATACGTTGCAGGGATGCAATGGAACAAGTAATGGGAATGAAATGGTTCTTACTGATATATGCCTAGGCATTGCAAATGATAGATTGCTTCAAATCAATGCCATTTGTGGGCTCTCCTGGATTGGAAAAGGTTTACTTCTGCGTGGTCATGAAAAGATTAAAGACATCACTATGATTTTTATGGAGTGCTTAGTATCGGGCATGAAGAATGTCTCGCCTTTGATCAAAGATTCACTTGAAAATACTGAAGAGCAGATTTGGGATCCTATAGTAATGAAATGTGCTGCTGATGCTTTTCATATTCTTATGAGTGATTCTGAAGTTTGTTTGAACAAAAAATTTCATGCCATAATACGACCTTTGTATAAGCAGCGATTTTTCTCTTCTATGATGCCTATCTTTCAGCAGCTGATTCCAAAATCTTACTCTTCATTATCCAGGTAGATGTATTATTCTCTCTCTTTCACTCAATGAAAACTATTTTTCCTCCTAGTGGCATTTGTTAGTAGGTTATTTTACTATTTTGATGCCTTATTGACAAGAATTGTGTGCAAGCTCCCCATACACATACAAACACTGCAGTATTTCCAATGAGTTGTTTTGACTGGGGAGTTTTACTTTGTACTGTTTCCCTCCACTCTACTAATGTCTAAACTACTGTTATGTACAATCTCAGATCTTTTCTGAATCGAGCTTTTGCACATATCATCTCCGATACTCCACTGGTTGTTATACTGAGTGAAGCTAAAAAGGTTAGTTTGAGACATTTTAAATGATCAGTAATTAAACATCTTGTGTTTGTCTGACTAATTTTTTTTTTCTTCTCCTATCAAAATAGTGTGTTGGGTTTTATTGATCAACTAGTTTTATTACAGTAAGTTCCCTGGCAAATTTTGCAGCTCATACCAGTTCTCCTGGATTGCTTGTCCCTGTTGACAGAAGATATCCAAGATAAAGATATCTTGTATGGTCTGTTGCTAGTCTTATCAGGGATGTTGACTGAGAAAAATGGTAATTTCTTGCGGTTGTCTTATATGATCTTTTAGGATTAAGATATGGATGTCTTGTTCAGTGTAAATTTCAATTTATTTTCCTTTTTGGTTTCTTTTATTATTTGTGGGGAAGAAATTGGTTTATTATAAGAATCGATTGAGTTAAATTAGTTAACAAGAATTTTCACAAGGAAGATGATCAGCCTTCATACCTGTTCCTAGATTCTTGTGCAATATCTGGTATTTGCAATTACTGTTGTCTGTGTGTTCTTCACTGCACTAGGCTTTCTATAGCTTCTACTTGTGTTTTCACAAACAGGTGATCTCTGAATATACTGTCTTATGTATACTATGTTCATGCATGCAGGACAAAATGCTGTCGCTGAGAATGCACATATTATTGTCAGTTGTCTGATCAAGCTTGTGGAGTACCCTCATAAGATGGTATCAAAATTTCCCTCTACATGTTATTCACTGTTGAAATTTGTTGACTTGAGCTGTCTCTTAAATTAACTGTATTGCCTGTGTTAGATATGCCAAAAAAATCCTGGTATTAGGGAGTGGGGGATTTGGGATGGCAGGGTTGAAACCCAACCATATCTGCATGTCCCGCTAGGTGCTAGCTACTATATGAGCTATATTTTAAGGACATCATGCCAGTTTGAATAGTCTAGACATGTTTGCAGTTCTGGGCTACATTAAGACCTGCTGGAGAGAAGCTGCATAAGAAAAAGCTTACATCACTTATACTAAATTATTACTTGCGAAGGGTTTCCGCACAAGAATTCCTGCTAAAACCTTTAGATCCCTTTCGTTACTATGTTGCCATCTTATTGTCTAGATCAGTCAAAGTCAACAATAATATTAATGGTGGGTTCTCCTTGTATAGCTTGTTCGAGAGACGGCCATTCAATGTCTTGTTGCCTTGTCTGAGCTGCCTCATGCACGTATCTACCCAATGAGGACACAGGTTTGTCATGTTTTTTATAAGTATTTTCATTGGTTTTTCTATGACTTGAACAGAATACTCTTAAATTTGATTCCCGTTCCAAACTGTGTTCAATGCTTCGAATCAACTTGTTCATGGATAGTGCGTGGTGTTGACCACTTTTTTTTTTTTTTTTATGTTCGTTTTTTGGGAATGTGGGTGTTAACTGTCTTTTTGTGCTTCATGCTATTCATATTGATTATATTAGGTTCTACAAGCAATATCTCAGTGTCTTGATGATAGAAAGAGACCTGTTCGCCATGAAGCTGTCAAATGTCGGCAAGCATGGTTGGTACTTTTAACTTTTTTAGGAATATGTACAATTTTATTTGGTCCGATAACTGTTATACTTAATTTTACTTATCTTTGACCTTTTGATAGGGCATCAATATCATCTAGGAGTCTTCGTTTCTGAAGTTCAAAATCAACTTCCGAAGCTTCTGGAAATGCTCTTGAACCTGGTTTTCTAATAGAGTTCTTTCACCAATAGAAAATGTCAAGTTTTGAAATGTTGGATAATAACTTGTAAATATTATAGTTTATCAATCTTATTTATTATGCTCTTCCATATTTGCTTGGGTGACAGTTTGATGTGTTAGTCATCTCCTGAAATGGGCCTGGGTTACTTTATTTTTATTGTTGGGCTTCCAGTATAAACTGTCAACGTTACATTGTCTACCCTAAAACCTATTAATTTTATTTTTTAGAAAAATTATTTAATTTTTTGTTTGATTGAAAAACTTTTGCGAAGAAAATTTATTTATTTTTAAAAAATTCCTTAAATAATATATAAGATAGATGATTATTTTCTCATAATCAAATAAACTAGATACATCTTTTTAGTATCTTTTCACTTGATAAATGAAAATTAATCTTTCAAATGCAATATTTCTTCCATTCTTATTTATAAGATTTTTCTTATCAAATCATAAATTAAGATGGTTAAAATTAGATAATATTAGTTTTTTAAAAGCTACTGTATCATTTTTAATTTTATTTTATTTAAAGTCAAATTTATTTATTATGTAAAATATTAATTGTAATTTTAAATTCAATAAATCCTTAATTAATGAAGGATAAAATGATAAAAATTATATTTTTAATATGTTGTAAGGAGTTATAATAAAAACGTCAAACATATTTTTAAGAGTATTATAAGAAGGAACAATGGTATAATACAGTTGCATTAAAGCACTTACAAAGGAAAATTCGGGAACCGAATTCACTGAGGAGCAAATAAATGTGTTGATCTATGAAATTTAGGTTGAACTAGACTTGTCTATTGAATAAGTGAGGGTAAGATTTTTTTCAAAAATTTGTCTAATTATAAACATTAAGTTTCAGCTATTTAAAAAGATTTTAAAACTTAACAAAACAGTTATTTTAATCAATAATAATAAACATTTTAAGTTTATTATTATTATATTTACTTAAATATTCAAGCTGATAGATTTATATGTAAGTTTAAGGTTTAGGAAGGAATATATTTTTTTAACTCAGGTTTATAAAATATATTTTTAAAAACGTCATGTTAGACCTTGAAAAGCAGTTCATGTTAGATAAATAGGTTAAATTTGGATCTTAAATTTAAAATTTAAGTCTTTCAATTTCTAATTTAAGCTAACCTATTTTCAGCCTAATTAATAATCTATGATTTTTCACTTAGACTTCTGTGGTGCTTTGGGAATTACTACTCTCCATTAGTTTTTCCTTTGGAGTTAGCCTAAAAAGAAAAAGACAGACGGATTTTTTTTCCCACACAATTTAAAATAAGCAGATATACACTGTTATCAATGGATTTTTTTTTTTGTGATAGCTATCAATCTGAATATTTGTATAGGTTACAAAGGGAAATATTTTTTATAATAAAATACTTGTAGATTAAAAAAAATGTTTAGAACATTTAATAATAATAATAATATAATTTTAAAAAATATTTCAGTATTTTTTATAAACTAAAATTATAGCTTATGAAAAGGAACAAAACTCAATATTCTTATTTAAAAAATATTATCCGAACTTACCATCTATTATTAGTTTGCTTGCACGAAGAAAGGACGAGTTTAATTCCACAGGCATCCCACGTCCCCACCTAGTTCTTGAACCCCAAAAAGAAAAGAGACATAATTCATACTGAATATTATTACAACTCATACAACATTACATTTTTATTTTATTTTGTAATATCATTTATTATATCCTACTTTCTTTTACTCTTTATCGTAAAAAAAATTATATGAATTGTATTAAGAATATAATTTCTCAAAAGGAAATTTCTATGCAGATTTCCACAGGAAGCATTTAGTTTAGATCCGGCCGGTTGTATTTTGTCTGGCGCATAACTGATTTATTTGTTTGGGCTGCTACGTGGCCCTTACATTTTTAAATTTTGAGAGCCTAAAGAAAATAAAAAATTGAAGAGAATTTTGATGGTTGAGCCCAAAGAAGAGAGAAAGAGTGAGATAGAATTTCAATGACATCACTTATAATTTGATATAAAACAGTTTCCCCTGTGAAAGTGGTAATAAACTAATAAAAGCTTTAGAGCCAATGGAAAACAAAACTGATATTTGGAAGCATAATATCCCCAATTCCCCAATTACACTTCCCCTCATCAGATCCACATCAATGAGCTCTTCTTTACTTGGGTCGAAATGCTGTCTCCAGAGGCCCAACTTGCCTAGCCAACTGCATCAACAAAAATAAATGTTTAGTTTATTGCACTGCCAATGCCAAAGACAACAATATTACATACAAAACCCCATTATCTATTATCTATTTAGCCACCTGAAAATAAGTTTCAAGTTTCTTTTTCAATCCTGCATACTCTTTCTTCATTTGTTGGAAGCTCCTCCTGCATCTGCATATTCATTCACCCACAACAAAACAACTATCATTATTACGTTTCCAAATTCTACACATAATGATGGAAAAAGCCTTTCTGCTCTTCTATGAAATGCTAGTCTCATTACCCTTCTGCATTTCCTGCCCTGCAATATTCCCTAAACAGAGTGCATTCTGCTTTCACCTTTTTTGCTCCGATGCTGCAACTCATAACCGAGAAAAACTAATTAAACCATAAGGATTCATTGTTGTAATAAATAAAGCCAACACAGTATGTACCTGATGATGTAATAATGGACCAAACCTAGAACAGTACTGTACTAATTTTGTATACTATTTTCAATTAAAATTAAAGTTTTATCACGAAAAAATACACCGACCTTTTAATATCAATATTTAATATTTAAGTTATCAAAGTCAAACTCCAACTGTAGTTACAAAATGATAAAAAGTAACTATAATATATTAATTGAATTTTTTCCTACAATAATTTACTCAACCCAACTTAGTGTTATCATCACATTCTTTTTATCTTATGGATTATTATTCTATGAGGTTTACCTTGAACTGCTTCCTTTAAACTGGTGCATAATTGTGTCCAGCTTGTTAAAATCCAACGGGTTCCTCTCCCTGCCAAAAGCACAGGGCTTAATGCTACCAATATAATTTTGAAAAATAAAAATATAAAGTAAGATGAAAATAATCAATTAACTTACAGTGTGTGCTCCAAGTTTGAGATAAGCCTGGATGAATCACGGTAGTAAAGAGTCACAATTTCCTCAACAAAGTTAGGATTGGCATCATCCTGCAATTCTTCCAGTTGGATAAATTGCTCATCCAAAAGTCCCTGCAATGGAATATAACAATATGTTGTAATCAATATATGTATGTCATTTATGTCTGCTAATAGTGCTAATGTATTATATTAATGAACCATCGTTTCATGACTGTAAACAATTCTTAAGAGATCATCAAGACATGCATATTAATTACTATGATGTATGGTAATTTGGTGAAATGCATATTTGAATATGTACTTTACCGTAGCTAGTAGCTACCACTACTTGTTCGTACATTTCTTATTCTCATCAGTGGCAATGAAAGGTGAGGATATAACCTGACATGTATAAAAATTATTGTTAAGATAAGAGAAAAACCTGATCAAAGAGGGACTGTTTCATGGCATTGACCTGCCTGCGGGAATGGTTTCTGTCCATTTTCAGAAAATGTGAGGACAGAGAGAGAATGGTATTAGTGTGAATGCATAATATGGAAGGAGGGGTTTTATTTATAGGAGCCAAAAGATGTTCTGTGTGTAGGGAGTAGGAACCACAGAATATGATAGATTCAGTAACGTAAATAAGTGTCATTTCATAAGCCACTAAGATTGAATCCATGCTAGTTACAAAACAAAACAAAACAAAATTCACATCAATTCCTTTTTTTAACCTTGTGTTTGGTTTCACAAAAATGGAATACAGGAGACACATTTTTTTTTTCTAAGTTTACCTTGTTTACTTTACAAACTTGGAGGACAGAGGAGGGAAAAGGGGTTACTTAAAATATTTCTTTTTTTTAATCTCTCTTTTAATATTGAAAGATATAGAAAAGAAAAAAAGTTGTTTATCATTTTTTAATTATGTAGATTAAGTTATCTTGAAATTTTATTACCACCAATTTATTATTATTATTATTATTATTATTATTATTATTATTATTATTATTATTATTTTTTTATAAAAACAATCATTAATAGTTTATTTTTAATGCGTATTAATTATTATATTTTTTATATCCTTATTTTATGATCAAATCTATCTTAATAAACTACTCATCAATTTTTTATGCTACAAATTTAAATATTGAATAGTATAGGTGTTTTTAAAATAAAATTTAAGGTTATAGTATATAATTGTTTTAACTATTTTTTTTATTTTTAATAAATTTATTACTTATTTCTCATATGAATGATAAGAGGAATTACTTATTGGATGTAATAGTACATTTCTTATGTTTGAAAAAAAGTTAATTTTAAATTTTTTGACTAACTTAAAAACTTAATCATGTAGACATATTTTGTAAAAAAAATTATTTTGATTACTTCTTGTATTTTGACAATTTTTTGAATTAGTTATTTTGTGTAACATTTGAGTTTATAATTTTTTAGTTTTTTTCTCTACTTTATCTTTACTGTTTTATCCTAATTTGTTATGTCATTTTATATTTATAAATTAGATTAATAATTATTTTTATTAAATACTATTAATTTATTAATTTTTTTAACTTTCAACTAAACTTTTATTTTTAATTAACTTATTTACTAATTTTACTAAATATATTCATCATTTATATTTCCCTTCATTCCTTTTCTCTAATTCTTCTTCCATTAAAATCTCTTTTCTCTTTTCTTCCTTACGACTAAACACACCGTTATCCAAACATATAAAAAAATATATAGTAATGCTCAGATAATTTACTGATAAAACATTAGCAGCATGAATCTAATTTAGTAGAGTCAGTCAACTCCTAATAATTAAGTAAATTTTAATTAGCTAATCTTTTGTTGAAATAGATATGCACAAATTAATGGGCTACATCCATGTTTTACTGAATGGGATTTTATCGTCAGATTCAAACAAAAAGTTCTAAATATTCGCAGAAGTACTTAATGACTAAAAAATAACCGTGCCCAATTAATCAATTAAACAGGAAAAGGTTTAATACTTTAATTAGCATCATTAACAACAGTTCCTGTACGGAACCCTGAGAGGCATCATTCTTTATACACTAAGAACATATACTGAAGATTGAATTGACAAGATACGTGTACTGAACTAATGGCAGTGCATTTGTTTGTCCAAACACTTCCGTTTGGTATCTTACAGTATTTGTGATGATAAAAATAATGCATTAATATTTTGTAACCATTTGTTGAAAACATTTTTAAATTGGTATTTAGTTTTAAGATGATGTCAAACTATTTTAAAATTTTAATTTTAAATATATATAAATTATTTGAATATAAGAGGAAAATGTAATAACATATTGAATACCTCCTAACATTTAAATCCTGAAGAAGATAAATATTAAAATAATCTTAGTTTCATTTAGTTTAAAATTGAATGAAAATAGTCTTTAATAAAATTACTTTTAAACAATTAAATATAATTAAAATACATATATATTTAAGTAATATTTTTATAAGAATATATTTTTTATTTAAAAATACGATAATTAATTCTCCAACATCCAATTTAACAAACCTTTAGTATGCAAAAGTATTTGAAAAATTAGTATTAAAATATTGTATGTAAACATATTTAAATAAACAAAAAAAGGCAAAAGTATTATTTTATCCTACAATGGAAATCGATGTGAAGAATTACACTATGATTTCACTCTTAATTTTTATAACTACGTATTTTTTATTAGCTTTTTTTAGAAAAAATCTTGAAAATCTGTATAAAATTATTCATAATTTTCAATTATTTATTAAATAAATTATGTATAATACATACGTGCAGATATATTTGTTTATTTTATCTCTAACTTTTTTGAAATATATTTTGTTTAAATATTTTCAATACATGTTTAATTATATATAATTAAGATTTATATAGATTAAATTTTTATTAAAAAATATATTAAATTGAATACATTAATAATAATAAATGTTACAATTTTAATAAAAAATTACTAATTACTAAAAATATATTAAATACTCTTAAATGTACAATTTAAATTTTTTTTCCACTTAATCACTTTTTATAAATATAAATTTAATAAACTTAATTATTGAATAATATAATATTATTTTAATGATTGCATGTACCATATTTAAGATAATTAATTAAATATTAACAAATATATTATTATATACTCAATATTTATTTTTATATTAAAAAATATATTATATATTAGAATACATATAAAATATTGACTAATTTAAAAAATATATATAAAATCTTTCACTTTCAATTTATTATATGAGGAATTTAAATTAATTAAATTTAATATCTATAAAAAGTTCTTAGATAAATTAAATTTAATAAAACTTTTTTCTAAAATAAGTAAAATCAATCTTGTGTACAAAAGAAGGGGGCAAAGTTCCAAATTAAATCAGATACTACTAGAGAAAGGCATGCCAACTATATCCTAAAGGTGGCAAGTGGCATTCAAAAACGTATATATGAAGCTTTTATGTCTAAAATACGAGAGAAGTCTGTTAATCAACCCATCATTTTATGATTCAATTAACTATACAAACATATTTTAGAAGTTATCTTTTATAACTCATGGAAATTTTTTTCCATAAAGAGTGGATATAACTTATTAATATGGGCAAATTTTTTTCCTTAATAATATAACTTATTTTAGAAGTTATCTTTTATAACTCATGTTATAATTAAAAGAAAGACTCCTTTTGATTTTCTAAATTGTATTTTTTTTTATTTATCTACTTATTTTAAATTTTTTAAAATTAAAAACAATTTTTTTATTTTTTATTTTTTAAAAGTAAAAAACGCAAACAAACCTCCTAAGATATGAATATGTTAAGCTTCATGGATGGATGATC
Source organism: Canavalia gladiata (assembly GCA_037954105.1). Classification (NCBI taxonomy): domain Eukaryota; kingdom Viridiplantae; phylum Streptophyta; class Magnoliopsida; order Fabales; family Fabaceae; genus Canavalia; species Canavalia gladiata. Next base: position 47,778,136 of record CM075663.1, read on the forward strand.
ATCAGTGTGTGGCAGCACCCAAATGCAAATTCTCGAAAAGTGAGATAAAGAAAGGTTATGAAGATGAAGATGAAGATGAAGATGAAGATGCATTGACATATTCCTTTGTATGCTCTACGGATGTATATAAAAGAAAAGAATAGTTAGAGGAGAAGTTCTTTCCTTTTTTAATAGGAGACATGCCAAATTAGCATATGCCACGCGCTCTCAACTCAAGTTAATTGATTGAAGCAACACAAATATTAATTTTAAAAAATTTCTAAAACAATATTATTGGGCATCCTTTGAGACAAAGAATTTATCCTAAAAGGAACCCCAAAAGATTGCTTACGACCATAAAGCATATAAATTAATTACTCCATCGTATAGTAACCAAAAAAAGAAAAAACATAAATCATTTCCATTTTCTGCCTTAATTTTTTCATCGTATTACATTCATTTCTTGCATTATATATTTTAAGGAGTGAGATTTATAGCATGAAGAACTTACTAGTAAGAAAAAGTGGAGAATGTTATTGATTCTACGAAAAGACATTTGCCATATTTAACTGGGATATTTATTTCATATATTATGCTTTTCGTCAACTCTAGAAGGAGTGATTAAAAAGAACTGGTTAGCTGTTCAGTGTATTTAACCTCAAAACAAGATTTGAGCGATTTTAAAATTGATAAAAATCGATTAATAAATTATTTTTATAATTATTCTATTAATAAAAATATTTTTTAATTAGATAAATGATATATATATATATATATATATATTAACTTGACAATATTGGTCTTTTAACATTTTAAAGTGATCATATAATTATTAATTTATGTATTTCTAAATGATAAAATTTTATCATTACTGTAATTCAATGTTCTTATATAATATATCTCTTATAATTTAACTGATAAAAGTAGCATGAATTGGTATCTTTATAAATAAAGATAATATTTTTTGTTAAAAATTAAAATAAATAATATAATATTAAAAGTGATCTAAAATAAAGTGATATTTAATAATAAAAATAAATATATCATTTAGGATTATAAAATCAAAGGTTTATAAAAAAAATTAGAAACATATAATTTAAATGTTGCTTCAAATAACATTTAAAAAATACTAACCATTACCTCTTAAAATAATTTACCCTCACCAAACAAATTTATTTTAACAAACTAATGTTTAAGTTAATCAGATAAATTAATAACTAATTTAAAACGCTACTTATAATGTTGCCAAACATATTTTATAATTGTACATGTAAATTACAATTTTCTTTCAACATTTGAGATTTACTTAATTAAAGATGTACGTAAGATTATATTCACCAGCAAATCCAACGATTCCGTATTTAAATATATCATAATGTACGTATTCTCATCGCCTGTGTTTTTAAAGAGCATTTGCATTTTTAATTCACCAATCACCATGGAATCATTTTAATTTTTCGTAACTTTAAATTATGTTATCTTTATCCGAATTTTCACACGATAATTGAAATAAAAGCATTAAGTATTATACAGAATGTTACAAGTTATTCGGAATGGCATAAAAAATATTATAATCAAAATAAGTTGTCAAACATTTTATCATTTTTTTTATCTGTCTATTTTTTTTTATACAATTTTATCTGTCCATTTACGGATTAAAAATATATCTAATATTCTTATTTATATTACAATTATTTTTAACTTTGTTATATGATTTCTATTTTTTTCATTTATAATAAATGTATAAATATTTTAAATTATGTATAAATAATAATATAATTTAAAGGATAATAACTTATGTGGCATGAATAAGTGGAGTTCACTATCAAGGTTCAAATATTTCAAGCACTGTAGAAAAAATTATTACTTAAAATAATTGAACTTGAATATAAAATAGATGGTAGCTATAACATTTTAACATCCAAGTTAATTTTTATTTTAAGAGAGAAATAGTAATAAAAAAAAATAGTATGTACCTTTAATTTTGGATGCATGAATTTATTATATAAAAGTAAAATATAGTGAGTCATTATGCTATAAGCGAAAGACTTATGGTCCCTCTATTCTTAGCAAAAAAATTTCAGCTATTAATTGTTAAATATTTCTAAAGTTTTTAGATGTTGATGATGTGAATCATACTTTTACTCTATTGTGATGATGCATGAATGTTTTTATAAAAAAAAACTGACTGATAAATAAAATTTTTCGGAGGAAAAATAATATTACCTAAACCAAAACAATAACCATTATCTGACATTTTAATAAAAACAAATAAATCAAATTAAAATTCATTTTAAAATAAAAAAATAAAAATAAATAAATCTTAATCATCAATTTTATCACAAATATTTAAAGTTGATTATATATTCCATAAAAAATTAAATTTATTGGCATATAGTAATAGAATAAATATTTAATATACAACTCCTCACATACCAGCCAATAAAACTTTCATAAAAGAAGAAAAATTTACTTTAATATAATCTTTACATCTTTTAACAAATATTATGCTTCAGCTACCGATTACAAAATATCTTTAATATAAAAAATAAAAATAAAATCGGACACCAATGTCACATTAGAAAAGAAACAATTAATTCATGCTATTCTCATTGCATATCCCCATGCTAGTCTTTAAATTTAATATTGACAATTTAGGGGGTACCTATTTCAACTACAATAAATTTATATATTTTTTTCCTAACGAGGGGACAATAATTTTATTAAGGTGACAAGGGAAAAACCATTCAGTAAAATAGTGTGAATTATATATTGTATTGCTTTATATATATATATATATATACTTTATGAATTTTTTTCTAAATTTTAAATTTTAAAATAATTTTATTGTATTACTTTATATACTTTTTGTTAACATTTTATTATTCACGTATTGACGACGTACTTTTTTTTATCGATACTAATAATATTAATATAAGCAGATTTAATTTTTTTTTAAGAATTTATATTTAGAGAAATGATTAAATTTTTTTATAAGTAAATTTATCATGATTTATTTGGTTTAATATTTTTTAAAAAAATTAAATTTTATTAATCTAACTATTAAATTAATATATTTTATCATATAAATTATATTTACAAAATTTTAAAAAAATTGATACTTTATTTTAATAAATAATATATATATATATATATTAATATCTGTCAAAACAAAATGATATAATAAAATATTATTTTTTTTAAAAATTTATAAATATAATTTATATTATAAAATATATTAATTTAACAATTAAATTAATAAAATTTAATATTTTTAAAAAATAAGTAAATTATAATAAATTTATTTATAAAATAAGTTGATTCCTCCACATCTTTTAAAAAGTTAATTTTATTAACCTTATTTATTAAAGGATGAATTCTGCCCAACTCCTCCATTAAACCAATGACATTTTGTCATATAAGACGATGACACTATAGGGTTGGCCTTTGAAAATACAGAGTTAAACTTTAAGAAAAACATTGGTATTCATTTAAATAACTAATTTGAGAAAAAAAATTAATTAAATGATAAATTTGAAAGTTAAAACAAGTTCAAGAATGAAAGTTTGTTATTGTCAAGTTGTTTCACTTTTTTAAATATAAAAACATATTTAAAATCGAGAAAAAAATAATATAACCATTATAAAGCTTATTTATGCTCTAAAAGTTTTTTTAATTTGTCCAAATAAGTATAAGTTATATGTATTTAAAAGTAAAAAAATAATAATATTTGATACTATATTACAAACAAATAACAAAAAAAAAATAAGTTATTAAATCACCAAATCTTGAATATAACTTGTTTCGAATTTTTTATATCAATGTTGAATCATCGATTGTCATATAACTAAAAATTATTAGTTTTTACAATAATTACTTAAAATTATATTTATAGTAATTTTTAATTGATTGATGACATAAAAGTTTATATTTATAATATATAAAAATTCAATTCAATTTTTTAATATATGTTATTTGATTATTAACTATAATTTTTTCTTAAAGTTGTTGATTAAGATAGATACTAAATATTTGTTTATTAAAAAATCTTATTATCATAAATACTTAATTTAAAAAGCGCCTGCAATACACGTAACTAGTTTGAATTAAACCATCCATGTTTTCTGAAGAGTTTTTTTTTAAAAAAAAAATATAAAACAGAAAGGATAAGGGAAATCGTATATGTGATGAACTTAAGGAACGTATAGCATATATGGAATAGGGTGGGAATGAAAGAAGGGAGAAGGTTGTAAGAAGGGAAAGTAACAAAGAAAATGGAATGGTCACAATTGATTTTTACAGTTAATAGAATTATAGAACATATTTTGTAGACAAAATCAACCACTTTAACTTTCCAGTTTCCACTGCTTTTACAAGATATGTGTCACATCGATGCCTCATGCACCATGTTGAATGCAGTGATGGCAACGCCAAGGAAATCTTGAGTTTCAGTCACCTTTCCTATTTGTTTCTTCTGGTGACATATTTAAACATATTAACTTGTTATATTAATTATCCACATATTTTGAGGGCTTCCCTAGTTTAGAGCACCATAGAAAAACGAAATTGAAGGAAAGGCCATTTGAATGTGGCCCTTCTCAAGTTCTCCAAACGCTGTTCTCTTCTTGAATACTTAGCATTCTATTTACACAAGTAGAAATGTAGAATAAGCAAAACTTGTATAACAGAACACAAGATCATGTCAGGTTTCACTGTGGCAAAATATGGTGCGTAGAGAATACCAAAGAGGGGAATGGAATCACTGACCAAAAGTGGGAAAAAAATTAACAAGGAGAACTTTCAATGATTGGCATAAGAATTTTGCATTGCACCTCAATGGTCCTTGTCATTTCTTTCTCTACAATTTCAGCAAAGCAAGATGTTTTAAAGGAGAGAGAAGTGTTGTAGAAGAGATACTCTTTCAATTCTTTCTTTATTCCTAATTCCTATGTCACAGTGGAGTGAAAGGGCAAAGGGCGTATTTGATCTACACTACAGTTTAAACCCCTCTCCAGACCATCCTTTTCTTCCAATGATATAGTATTTTTTATTTGTATTGTATGTGGTCACATCTGCTTTTTTGCTAAAAGACTTAAAAAGTCGAATGTTTTAGTTGGGTGGAAGGATCAGAATCTGGTTTCTCTGTCTTTTTTCTAGTCTGTCAGATTGTTGGTTTTATTTTTTTCTCTCATCACTATCTCCCATGTTGATAAGAATCTCACCATGGACAATGATCAATCTCTATATGAAACTGATAACCTAGCGGATCCATATAAAAAATTGCATCAAGGCCTAGTAGTCACGTATTATTCATGCAGAATCATTGTCACCAACAAATAAGAAGTGAAAAAATTACAAAAATAAGTACAGCACATGGTAAATAAGATGACTATAAAACTAATCTTTAAATTAACCTTAGATGTCTTTTAACTATAGATTATTTCAACGATAGCAAACTAAACAGGATAATAGTCTCCAAAAACAAAAAACCTTCAGTCAGTAATGCAAAGATAGAATCAATCTTAACATGTTGAAGAACTTTGATGCTGATTTTGATACCAGAAAATTTCGCCTGCATCTCCTATTTCCTAAAGCGAGGAAGATCCAGTTACATTGAAAGGGACATGGTTGCAATACACAGTGTCCCAGATGGGTTGCACGTCTCACAGGACCTGAAAAAGTAAACCAACTATTTTCTTTTGTCATGGGGAAATGTGCGCTAACAGGAATAAACCAAGGCTGTGGGAATTGATGCAATCATGGAGAGGTTAGCTGAGGTTGCTTTCTTCTTCTCAGTGACTTTAGAGAGTTATTCTTGTCTGGAAGCATCAATCCTACTAATCATCTTCAGAATCCATCCACTGTCTGCAAAACATTATTGAAAGCAGCTAGCATGCCCACTAAAGGCAACTTTTGTTCTGTCCGCCAAAATTTTATCCAAATGCATGAGACAAGATCCTTGTAGCAAACATGGAAAACGAAAGGAGCAAATAATGATAATTGAGCCACCAGCAAAGCAAAGAGGTGATGTATCAGTCACCAAATCACCAAAAGTAATGCCTTGTGAACATTGATAGGACATATACCGTATAATGCTGTTTCTGGTATGCTGTCAAGAAATGAGGTGCCTATTACCAACAAACGCATGCAGTTCTTAATTGTTACCATTTTCATGAATATAGACTTTGTACGTTCCAAAATCACATCTTCACTGTTAGCACTAATCTGTCTTATCTACACCCCACCTTAAATTTTACCATCGGAACATGGATAATCCTTTAAGACATCAAGTTTGGGAAGATCAGGACAGTAACCTGTCTAATCTGCATTTATCTTATGTTCCCTTGTTCGAACCCCACCTTAAAATTTATCATCGGAACATGGACAATCCTACAATACATCAAGTTTGGGATAATCCCTAATCATCTCTGTTCCATCTATGTTAGTAACACTTGCAGGATGTCATATTTATTTTTAATTTTAAATTGATAGTACGTCAAGTGTATTAACTTAGTCCAAGTTGGTCTCTAGTAACTTGTATCTGGGATAGCGAACCAAAAACAAAGCATGCTATCTGTCTGTTCAAATTAAGGAAAAGTCAGTTTGTCCAAGACCAAATAGCTTTTTGAACAATTATTAGTTATTGTAAAACTATACGAATAAGTTATTTTCTTTATACGTACAAATAATAAATGTTAGTTGTTCACACATATAGCAGTTTATTCTTATTAAAAGAAGAGGCAATATTCATGAAGCTCTCCATGCAAATTACAAAACTACTCCCCCCATCTAATCTCCCCTTGTAGCAGACACATTTTGACCATCCTGTCCTTCCCAGATCGACTGACCCGAATTGACTAAACGGATCTGGAAGGCCAACGCATTTGACTAGGCAAATAAACTGAGACCCCACCAGAGTCTCAAGATTTGGACTGGTTTTACAAAGATGGGAAACGGAAGAGAGTGCTTTAGTTATACTTCTCTACGGCAACATCAATTAACACAACGCGTAATATATAAAAATGGGTACATCGTACAGCACATCCCCAAGGGAGTGCAGGAGCACTAGAGCAGGCATAATACATGGTACTAGCTGGCCAACTATTATGGCTCAATTTAGACTAGTTTCCACTTTATGATTCAAATATTAATTGAAATAAATATTTAATTCTTAACTTAAAAAGAAAACTTTGAAGTTATAAGTGTTCGTAGAAAGATTAAATAAAAAGACTAATGAAAACGATGAGGTTAATTTTAATTTGTAACAAAAGTTTTAAGTTATTTTGCATTGTTGATTCATTTTGTTTTTCTTTTAAAACTACTTATTGACAATTTTATCCGAACTCACTAAATAACCAAACCTAGAGGAACAGGGCCTCTTGGTGATATTTGATTATTTAAGCTTCATTTGTTTACAGTTAGAAAGAATAAATATTTGCCAAGAATTGATCTAACCTGAGCTACATACCACCATATAACTTCCCACTAGTTGGAAGATTAAACACTAGGACTCAAACAAAAAAAAATTATATATGATAGTACAATTGAAAAGATGACCAAAAGAAGGGCGGGTTAATTACTGTTGTCTTCACCAGATTTTAAAAGCTCAAACTGCTTGAATTGCATTGTTCTTGCCACCGTTTAAATCCGAACCACCAACAGGAGCATTTGCATGGAATGCTGACTGCCTCGAGGGCTCTCCTAACAACTTCAAGGAAAGTGGGGAAGGCTCTCTATCAAGTACCCGCTTTTCCCCAATGCTGAGATTAGACATTCCCACAAGTTCATCAACATTGACAGGTTCCTTCGGAATCACCGGGATTGGCTTGAGGACCTGATGATGGGATGTTTCTCCTCCGCTAATTTCTTCATAGGGAGCCCCAATTGATGGCCATATGGAAAATGGAGCAGGTAAATAAGCAGGGACGAATCCAGGGGGTACCATAGATGTTGTCAGTCCGTTTGATCCCATCATGATTTCATTGGTCCCTTTCACATTTTCTTGAGAAGTAGTTTCCATGGGTTCAAATTCTGATTTAAGGGAAAGATTTAATGAAGGTTGTGATTTTCCATTACAAGATTGTGAGTTCTCCGAAGGTGGAAGCAGCACTTGTTCTTCTGGCACTGAAGGTGGACCTGAAGACTGACATGTGATTAAAAAAAAAAATTAGCTACACGAAAAAGGCAGAGGAAAAATATTACGTACTACTCATCAAACATAACTTATAGTCAATTTCCAACTACAAGAAGGATGAGCCCATTTGCTTTCACTAGCAAATAAAGGTTTCTGTGAATGTATCACAATAACAGAAAAGTTTGTCTAGAACAAGAACAAATGTCAAGAAATCCAACACGGTCAAGGTGCCATCATGTCATGATATTCAAGCCAAATACACCAAGGTGTTTAGTAAAAACCACGTTACATGACATGTAGTCAAGAAGAAAGTTGTAATGGGAATAACAAGAACATGTAAATTGCTTATAGATTGGTGTTCATGCATGAGCAAGGACCACACTAGTTTCCCTTTTTATTAGACAGTATGTAGAGACAAAAGCATGTGCGCATGATTGTCCAACTAGATATGATGAAGGAAAACCAACCATATCAGGAACCATGTCAAAAAGGCTGGACCGTCTCTTTCTCCTGGTAGCATGACTCTGCCTGATAAAATACTTCTGGGCATGACTTGCCACTTGAGTAGGGGTCCTTGATACAACAAAATTACGTGCTATCCCACGCCAGTCTCCTTTGCCCAGCTTCTGGAGACCAATTAAGAACAGCCGATGTTCTTCTTCAGTCCATGGAACACCTAAAACACACAAAAGTACATAATGAATAAAGTAATCCAATCATCAGAGACAAGAAGGGTACCCCGCCTGCTTAATGAAACAGCTGTTTGAGAAAATATAATAATCTAATATAGCAACTAATATCCTTGGAAACTCATCAAATGCAATACAAAGTTGAGAGGCTGTGAAAAAGAAAAGGTAAGTAGCAAGGTGGCAACAATTCTAGGTTGGGTAATAGGTAGGGCATAATGGGATTAAAACCAGATATCCTCGTCCCAAGAGTTAGACATTTCATGTAACTAATAATGGCACCAAATTAAACTATGTCCTACAGAAAATCAGAACTAATACACCCTGCCATACAATGTAATGCAATTAAAACAATTATTATCAAAGAAAATGACGTGGATAAAACACGAAATTTACAATTTCAGAAAAACATAAAACTAATAAGCATGAAATCATTTGATTGCAATCTTTTATTTGAAAATATCTCAGGCTTTTAGTCCTGTATAATTTTTTCTAGTAAACTAATAAAGCATAAGCGTATGATTGCTTTTAGAAGGGGATAAAAACCAAAAAGTCATGATTTTGTCTGTCTTAAAGCCAAACACAATAATTAATTACCACACCAACTCTGTATTCAAGTGTCAAGCTGGTCATGATTAATAAGTAGTAGCTAATATTTGACAAATTTACAAAAACTTGAAGTCAAACAAATATGCAAGAGCTATACAGACAATGGTACTTAAACTATTTAAAGGACCCAAGAGCACTGAAGGCAATTTGGCCAGTTTAGTTTTAACGGATTCCACTCTTTTTTTTTAATAATTACTCGAATCTCAATTGATGCTTCTATTACTGGTATCCATAAATAAATTTAATAGATGCCATGCCATGAAGTACCCTATTTTCCACCTACATCCCCTTGTCTATGGAAGAAAGCATAATTATCGAAATGATAAACATGATTTAATACCAATTGTAAACATTCCTTGGTTGGCCCTTCTATGCGCTCCCTACTGCCTCAAAATATAGAATGATAGCACTACATATACTATGTATATAGTAAATGATTCGCATTCCCCCAAATAACTTAAGAATAATGACATTAAAAATGCCTGCAGGTTGGACCAATCAGAGACGTGGACGAATTCCATGAAATGTTGAACCAAAGTATTACAATTCCAAGGAAGGGGAGAAAAAGTTGAAGAAAATAAAAATTCCCATTTAATATAGACGCTGGACGGTTATGAAATGGAAGAAATAACTCAACAACCAAAGCATTGTAAACACTACCAAACTTGAGATTGAAAGGCAAATTTAACAATAAAGAGTAAACAAAATCAAAATGTCTTATCATTAACCACCAAATTAATCCTTGGTTTCCATGAAACCAAAAAATTTTAAAAAGGATCCAAATCTGAAGTTCACATCCACATGATTAAATAATATGACTGAAATAGAAAATGCAGAAAATAAGAATTTAAAAAACGAAAAGAGAATCTAATTTGCTTAACGAGAAGATGTAAGTGTGTACCTTTTTTTCTCTCTCCGCGGCGGTTAGCGAAGGTGGAGATATGGGCCGGGTCATCAGATAAATAACCATCGGGCTCGTGAGGCGGGTCGGAGCCTGGTGAACTTGGATTGGGTGATGACGCGGCCACGGAGGAAGGAGAAGAAAGGTGATGAGCGGAGAGGTTAAGGTTTCCCATGCTTGCGCTCTTCTTAATGATTGATCCATCCGTAAGTCTCACCCCGAACAGCTTCACTCCTCCGCCGCCCCCCCGCGACGGGCACGTCCGGGAGTTGTGCCCGTTGTTGCTGCAGTGGGAGCACCGCCGAGTCATGCCGATTCTCCGCCGCGTGACTCGGTCCAATACGGTTCGAGGGAGAAGAAGGAGAGGGAGAACAACTATGTGATGATATATAGAAATGAAATGAGATAGATAGATAGATAGATTGATTGATGGATAGATAGATTATAGATAGATAGATAGATAGATAGATAGATAGATAGAGGAAGAAAGAAAAGAAAGAAAGGGAAAAGGAAAGAGTGCATGTGTTTGCTTAATTAAGGTAAAGGAGCATGGTGGATAATTCCGGGTTTTTGGATCATTCTCAGGGCTATATCTGGGAATCCAATTTAACGGCTTTTACTTAAAGTTAGTAGAACGCGGTCGATCGCTCGTTCTCCTTTCTCACAATCACTCTTTTACCCTTCTTCAATCTTCATGCTGCATCACACCTATACTCTCATTTCCTCTTTCCTTCCTCTATGCTCCCTACTTTTCTTAATTATCTTTAATAACTCATTTTGCTTAATTGCATTTTCATACTTCATCGTTTAATTTATATTCAATTCCATTTTTATGCTTTCTCATTTACTAAAATTAACTTTCTTATAATATTATTTGCTTAATGATTAACATGAGTGTGATGGAGATACGATGCAGCATTAATTTATTTAAATTGATTACAAAATATATCAAATATTTAAATAAAAAATAACATGTATAAAATGTGACATTTTCTTTTATTTTTATTAGTCTTGTTTAAATGTTTTTATTTTTAATTATTAATTCATAAAATTAAAGTTATATCACACTTCTATTATATTTTTATTGGTTATTGGATAAAATTTAATCTGATGAACTTAATTTTAACAATTGAAAATTATAAAACAATATAAAGAACTAAAATAAACAAAATCAAATTTATACGTAGATTAAAATTTAAAACTTAAAAGCACAATTAATCTAACTTATTTTACTTCGTTATTATTTATTGTAAAATTAAATCCACTTACCTGTTTGTGAAAGAGAATAAATGAAAATCCTAGATATTTTTTTAAAAAAAAATTAAAGCTATTTTCCATTTTTAATTCACTTTATTTATGAATATGAGTTGTTATTCTTGAATTAAATTTTTAAATAAAAATATTATTATAAATTAATTTTATTCTCATTAACTTATATATTTTTTCTTACATTAATTGTTTATTTTTTTATAGTTATATTCCTTACTATTGTTTCTTAATTTGAATTTTATTTTTAAATACACTAAAATAAATATAAATATATATTTTTTAAAATATTAAATTCTAAAATTATTATAACCTTATTAATTTAATTTTAATATATCATGTCAATAAATATTATTAGTTATGATTTAATCACTTTCTTTTCTTAACTTTTTAATTTTTAAAAATTTATCTGTTTAATATATTATTAATATAATATAATACGTATTATTTCTAATAAAATACTTACTATTTTATTTTATTTATTTTTATTTAGATTTAATATAATAAAAAACACTACCAACATATCATTAACATATTCCTTCTTTCTTTATTCCAATCTCTATCTACATCTCTGTATAGCACATCATTTAAAAAAAATGAACACGATTAAAAAATAAGATATTCCTCTTTCAATTTTACGACGTGCTTATATATATATATATATAACAATTAAAAAGAAAAACATATCAAATTCTAATATTAAATTAATAAAGACAAAATTGATAATCTTATCATCAAAATTTAAATTTGATTTTAATATTTTTTTATTTTTTATTCAGTGTACTTCCCAAACTTTATTTTCGCATGAAGATTTTTTTGGTGTGTGAACATTATTTCATATAAAGTTGATTTTTTTATAACAATATTAAATTTCCTTTAAAATTTGATATACCGTTCATAATTTATCATCTAAATTAATTTTACAATTAAATTTTATAATTGTAAAAAACGAAAATATTAGTTTTTTTAAAATTAAAAAATTTGACAAAAGATTTTAATATCCACATTCTAATATTTTATTTTAGTTAATAAAATTATAGAAACTTTTAAAATATTAATCATAATCCAGTTTTTAAAGAATTTTTTTAATCAAATTAGCAAGCATTTAAAGAAAATCTTAATTTCAAACTAAATTATCATTATTATAAAAAACATATATAAAAAATTATGTAGCTAGATTAAATTAATTAAATTAAATATTAAGAAAAAAAAGAGTGAAACGAAATAATAAATTTGATTAATGTTTCTATTAAAAAATAAAATGACTTTTTTCAAATATAACGGATAAGTTTATAATTTTGTACACAAGAAATAGATTTTTAAAGATAAATATGGTTTAAAAATTTATCAATTTATTTTTTACTTTAATAATTGGTTATTTTAAATAATGTATATATATCATAAGAAATTAGAAATATAATTATTAAATTAATTCTATTTTGTAATTTTATTATAAAATCAATAATAATTTTTAGTATAAAATCTATTTTACAATAAATTATTATTATAATAATTAATGATTGATATAATTAATCATCAAAATAATTAATTTTTATTATTAATTTAAACACATAATGTTGACTGATAGAATAAACTAATTTATCTTATTATACCTATTTTTTCATAACTATGTAGCGAGTCACTAAAAAAATAACAGTTAGGAGAATAAAAACGGATAAAAACTTTATCAGTTTTATCCTTTCCTGGAAACTTTTCGACTAATTTTAAATGTTGTTGATTTTATTACATAGTTGATTTTTTCAATACTTGTTTCATTGACGCGCTAGTGATAATAATCATCATGAGACGATGGAGGTTCTTTCAGCATGTAATATTTTTATTTTATTTTTTTACACAGACTTTCCTTAATTACATAACATCGTATATCCGTATAAATTATATAATTTTACGTAATTTTTTAAATTTTTTATAATATTATAAACATGAAAATATTGAAAAAAATTAAAAATTAAAAAATTAAAAATATTAAATATATATATTTTATATATTTTAATGGATGTCAAAGTAATTTCACCGAGTTGATGTTAGAAAAAGAAGAACCAGGGTTACGTTCAGTTCTTTTTTAAACGGTAAGAATTTGATCTTTTAAAAATTATATTTTATAATTAAAATGTTAAAGTAAAAATTAGATTAAAAATTATTTAACCGTATAATTATGAATTGCATATAGTAATCGTTTAAGAATTCCAGAGAATCTTTATAAGATAATATTAGTAATAATAATTGAAATCATTTTACCAAAACAAAATAGCTGAAATGGTATGTATTTCGGCTAATATGTCCTTGGCATTTTATATATAGATAAGGATTTTCCACTTTTTTTAAAATTCCCAATTTCTATCTGTAAAATTAACTAATTATCAGAGAATAATCATTTCGTTGTCACTTATTTCCAATTACCTATAGTTATACTATCCATAGAAATATTTTTGACGTTATGATTTAAACCTAATTATTATACTATTAATTAAAAATAATTTAATAAGCTTAACATGATAATAACAATTATTTACATATTCAATTTCACTTATTTATTAGCAATATAAAAGGGTGATTGCGCAATTATCGGGAATGGATGGTGGTGAGTAGTGTTTTGTACTGTGGTGAAGTGTTTGGATTAAATTAGGACTCTAAGAAAAGGCCAACAAATGTCATGCGGAACACAAATATGCCACGTGGAATAGATGGTGGCCCCCATCTGATTTACGTGAGGTTGACGCTATTACATGTCGCGTTACTTTATTTCTTCACCTAATCCAAAAGGAATATTTTCTATCCATCATTTCATACGTATTGAATTATTTTATTTTAATAAAATAACTCTTTTTTTTTTACAATTTTTGAAAAATTATATAAAATATATTTTCATAATCTTAAAATTATTAAATTAGTATTTTTAGAATATTTTGTTATATTATTTATATAAAAATTATATTTCCAATTAATTAAAATTATTATAAATATAATTTTTAAAATAATTATTGTAAAAACATTAATTTTAATTATATAATAACTAAATAACTAAATAATAGTATAAAAAGTTATTAATATAATTTATTTTTATTTGTACAAAAGTCTTTGACTATAAGCTTAATTCTTATTTCGTCCTCGAGTTTAATTTCAGAAATCACTCGTCTTTGTTTTTTTTTTCTATGAATATAAAAGTTCTCACACTCAAGATTCTTAACGAGACACTTTCTATTAGATTAAACATCTAAATAATTTTTTAAATTTTATAAGTTTGATATTTTAATTTTCAAAAAATTAAAAATTATTTTTTAGCATTTGATCTTATAAAATAAGATTTAATACAAAAAGAATAAATTAATTATATCTTCTTACAAAACTATAAACTAATAAACGGTTTTGAAAAATTCAAAAGTTAAGATGATCAATTTATTATTAAAAATTTTAAAAAAACTAACTTAATTTACTCCTTTTTATGTAGACGCATAACGAACGGAAAAATTGTGTTTCTAAGTTGTAACATTTTAAATATTCTGCACCGGCAAATATCATCTTGTAGCATATAAATTTGGTACGAATAAAATGTTGGAATTGAAATGTGTATAATGATTTTGTAATAAACACGAGTTAATCGAGCACCATAAAGATCTTTGCTTAAATTTTTTGGTCACAGGACAAAATCTTGACATAAATTTAAAGGAGAAAAAATGGTACTGGTGACACATCACTCACACATCCCTGAATCCTGATGGTAGCTAAAAGGTAGATTATTCTAAGGTCAGATTCATTGAGTCGACAAAACTTTGGGGGATGTAGCCATATTGCTCATGATCCTAATAATTGTCTTTCATTCATCACTAAACAATATAAAGATATCATATTATCATATATGATTTGTACGGACACGTGAACTTTTTAGAATTGCCAAAACGACAGCAGAGAGAGAATAGAGCAGATTGGGGGAAGACAGAGTGAAAGCAAAGTCAAGGGTCAAGCTTTTCAGACTTTAGTTATCTAATATTATTATTATTATTTAGGATATTGGAGCATATGTTATCTTATATCTTTTCTATGGGTGCCTCATAAAATATGTTATCCTGGTAGTAACTTCCAACACTTTCTGAAACTAGCTTAATTTATTGCAGGAATTAATAAATTTAACGTATATAAGAAAAAAAAAACCCAGCTGAGACATAATTGAGCGTCTCCGATTATTCAATTTCTTAAAGTTGTTTAACTTATCAATATATATTATTATTTATATATTTCTAGTTTTTATAGTTTAAACAGAGTTTGAATTATATATCTAAAAAGATTAAATAAATTTTATAAATTATTTCATAATTTTTTATCTCATTTATAATTCATGGTCGTTAATTAAAATTATTAATTTGTTCTATTTTTTACACTATATTATATATAATAAAATGATTTTTTTACTGTTTTATTAATAAAACAACATTTTAAATATTAAAAATATAATAATGGTTGATGTTATCTTTCATCCATCTCAAACTGTATTCGTTCTTAAAGAGGATTTTTGTTTTTCTTATCTAATTTATCTTGTATTTTTAACTCATTCTCATTCAATTTGTTTTGTTTAATTTTAATATGTATTCGTTTTTAATAATGACTTCTTCTTCTTTTTTATTTGTATGCATCTTGCATTGCAATAAACTTGAGATTTTTAAAAAAGGTTTTGTCGGCTTTTTTTCTTCTTCTTTTACTTCTGTTCTTTTATCTCTTGAAATATTTAAAGTAAGCAATGTAAAATTATATTGATATTTTTAAGATTAAAATATCATAAATACATACACAAAATATAAATTTCCATCTTTTTTAAAAAAGTATTTAAATGATTTCGCTGTTTGTTTTGATTCTTCCTTTAACAGTTGTTATGTATAGGAAATTTTTAAATTTTTTTATCATTAAAAAATTTCATATACAATTGCTATGATGTTAATTTCTTATTTAACATTTTTATTTATTAAAAAGCATGCTTATTTTGATTCTTCCCTTAACAATTGTTATGGATATGAAAATTTTTAAAAAAATATCATTAACATTTCTTATTTGACACTTTTATTTATTAAAAGGCATGTTTATAGAACTTTAGAACTATTGATGTCATGATGATTTTAATTGGATCACTTCTTATTTTTGCAAATAATCACGATGCTTATCCTAGTTGTCTTTTTGAACTCCCCCTTTATTGACTAAAAGATTATATTTGCATCATCCAATAAGCTTTTAAACTATATTATTCAATCAATATTTTCTCAATTTTAATTGGATCACTTCTTTTGCTTGTAAATACCTGCAATACTCACTGTAATTGTCTTTATTTCTCAATCAAAAGTCAGTTATTTATTTTTATTAACTTCTACTATTGCATGTTTCAAAATAATAAACCACAACTGAACAATAAGTTAGTAACTTCCACATTAAATCTTATTTGAGATTTTTTATTTAATCCTATATATTTTGTCTATATTTTTCACAAAAATATTTTCATGAATAGGAATAAAATATTTCTATCAATGTGAAAAATATTAACTGTATTCCTTATAGCATTTTCTTGAATATTTTAAATCTACCAGGCATATTTAAAAGATTATCAGCAGTTATGATTTTTAAATAATATAATATTAAAAAATTTATCCTCGCAAATAAAAAGTTTATATGTCAAATATCTTGTTTTAGTTTAAATTTCGAGAAGGGATGAAAGAAAAATAAAGAAAGTCAAAATCTCTCATAATATAATTTTATCTCTTTTTTAAAAGAAAAAATAGTTATTAAACATTATTGAAATTCTTAATATAATAAACATTTTAAACTAAATACCTTTTACTTTTATTTTCCGAACTAACCACATAAGCTCACCTGTTAAGATTTGCTTAACAGAGGAATGTTAGCAAATTGTTTATTTAACGGTTCTATTACCGTCAATTTTTAATATTAATTTTAAACATTTGTAAATTATAATTTTTATTAAAATAGTTATTATATTTTTATTTTTATAGAAACAAATATTTATTATAATTTTTTATTTTTCAATAAAAAACTGGTTAACTTCTTTTTCATAATCCTAAATTTTAGTTACCTAATTTCATAATCCTAAATCCAAAACATTTTGCGCGTGTGTGTGAATAAATCCATAGCAAATTTGATCTTTGACTGCAGAGAGTTGAAAGTGAACTTTAGGCAACGGAGAATGGTTGGCGGCGTTTTCCGAGAAAGAATGGAGAAAGTGATATGTGAGAATGATAGGTGGAGGAACAGAACACCGTTTTGACTCCAAATATAAACTTTCATTTGGTTAATGGCATAACTTCTACAATAGGGTGCTTCCTCATTTTCTTTTAATCACAGTGCTTAGCTAAATTAATTATTTACTACCCATCATCATCATACACGAACTCCACCACAATCCTTTTAACTTATATATATATATATATATATATATATATATATATATATATATATATATATATATATATTGTCTTATAGTCTCAAATTTGATTCTTATACAGATACTTTATAAAAATTTAGTCCTTATTAGACTTTTTGTCTTTATAACTTTAGTGTCCATTTGCTTTGCTGTTTGCGGATTAAATGGTGTTAATAAAAATGTTGTTCTCCCACATGGACAACATTATACAAACGCGAAGTTTTAATTAACGATTTTCTAATTATTTTTAATTTAAAAAAATTTCAAATACTGACAACTTATCATTATACTGTATGAATATTTTAAAATTTAATTAATTTACATATGAAAATAAGTTAAAGTAGTAAATTTTTTATTAATAATACTTTATTATATTAAATATGAATAAAATAAAAAAGATGTAATTTTCATAACTGAAAAAATATAATATATTAAACATTTTTTAAATAAAACGTTACTATTTTTAATAACTTTAATTATTAGAAATATTATATCCTTTTACATATTTTTATTATTTTATAAAATATTAAAAATACATGTATTTATAATCCTGATAATAAAAAGGACATATATAAAAATAAAAAAATAATATTATTCATAAAAGGTAGTTCAGTGTTGGACATGGTTAAGGAGTCATGGTTTTACGTAGGATTGAATGTATGTTTGGATTATATTTTTTTATTTTTATAAAATAAATAAATAATTTTAAAAATTAAGCTGAACTAAGTATTAAAATAATAATGTATATGGTGAAATTGATACTGCCAAATAGTAACAATGTTCTTAATTGACTCAAATTAGATTAGTTGGATATTTTAATGTAATTTTTTAATACTGAATTCTTATGCCGAAAAATAGACATCACCCAATTGATGTATCTTTCTTGGTTTATTTTTTTATTTGAATGGATGTAGTTTTCTTGATAAGGTAAACCATAAAACGACCTATTAACGTGGACGATGGATTCATCTCAGTCAAATATACGTGTAAGTTTCCAATTTCCACACTTCACCCCAACCAGCTCCTTCTCTTCTTTTGCCCAATCTTTTTGGCAATCATTTTTTTTATCAAGAAATATTTTCAAAGTACAGGTTATTTTTTTATTTATAAATAGTAATATATTTTTTATGTTTTTAGTTTATTAATATATATATATATATATATATATATATATTCATCATTTGTACTATCTTAAGTCAATACTTTAAAGATACTCAAACATTTTTCTCTATACAATTATCTTCATTTTTTTCCGTTTCAAATTATAATTATCATTTTCTTTTGAAAAATGATATAAAACAATTCATGTATTATTTAATGAATATTGTAAATTAGTTTCCTAAACTACTTAAAGAATTATGCTAATATTTTTTTATTAAAATTTGTTAAAATATAAAAAATATAATGGAAATGCATAATTAATCACTTTTAATGAAAAAATTTTATATATGATTTTTAAACTGATCAGTATTTTCCTTATTTAATTCCTCTTTTTCAATATTGAACATTAAATTCTTATAATAAATTATTTATTTGAATTCTTTTTATAAATATTTTAAAAATAAGTTTATTTATTCTTAATATAACAATCTCAGTAAAGTTAGAAAAATATTTATTATTTTTTTATGTTTGTTATTTGTAATTTTAATAATTTAAAAGTGATATAATAAAAATTTGTTTTAAATAATTTTTAAGTATTATATTATTTTTAAAAATTTAATATATTAATTAATATTACTATATATTTTAATACGTATGATTACTGGGGGAAAGTTATGAAAGCTAGAGAAGAAGTACATGTTAGTGGATATCCCTTGACTTTGAGGGATAGAGTCATATAGCTTTTGAACCCTCTCATTTGTATGTACCTATATGACTCACCTTCTTGTTTTGTTTGTTGCTTTTCCAGTTATCTACATAAAACATATTAAAGACATCTATTAAATAGTTGTTGTAAATATTTATATTGTTCTTGATATATATATATATATATATATCTTAGTTTTTCGTTGGATAGAATTAGGAGCGTTAATAAGTGAACCAATTTCATCTAAATCATTTAATTAAATCGAAAAAACTAAAATTTTTTAAAATTATAAAATTTTGTATGATTTAATTTAATTTAATTTTTTTTAAATCAAACAAAATCAAATTAAACTTTAAAATTTATATATTTTATTAATTAATTTTTATTATTAATTGTTAAGATCTTTTTAGTTACCTTTTATATTAAAATATATATAAGTATAAATAATATTATTTTGATATTTAATTTATATTTTTAAATTTTTAATAATTTATTACTTTATTTTTTATTGAATATTTTTATTGTTAGAATTTTTAAAAAGGTAAAAAAATAAAATTAAATCATAAAAAATTAATTTCATTTGATTTTATCTTTTATTTTTCAATCAAACTAAATTAAATAATGAATAATTTTTTATAATTAGTTTAAATAATTTTTTTTATTTAAAATCGAAGCAAACGTAAACCTGTTGTCAAATATGGTAAAAAGCGAATGCATAATTGCATAAGTAAGATAAGATATTGTTTTTGACCGAGAAAGGTCAAATAATGAGATTTGTATTGTATCCACTTGATACGTTCATGCCTTTCTTCTCGAAAGGACACATTCGGGCCCAATCAATGCGTCCAAAACCATAACAATGTGAAACCGAGCCAATTTGAACTTTGCTTACTAAAAATATCGTCCACAAATGAAAATTTTAGTGTGCTTTGGTCTTGGGATTTTTAAATTTTTTATTAATAATTATAAAACTATCATCTTATTTTTGTATTATTTATAATTTATACAAGAATTTATGTGCAAATATTTAAGACCATGTAACAAAGTACAAATAGTGTAATAATCTTTAATTATTATTTAAAAGTAGAAATAGAGAATATTTCTACAAACCAAATCATCAAAATTTTAAAGTTTTCTGTACAAACATTCAAAATTATGAAACAAAGTAAAAATAATGTAATAAAATTTTAAGAATAATTCTATAAATCTGCTAACAGTGTTTAAAAAATTAAAAATGGAAAGATTTCAGTATAAATCATATTGAGATGCATTAAAAATCACAATCGTATATTAATAATACTTTCTAATAAAAAATTTCGCTTTTGATTTCCAAATCAGTATCTTAAAGGCACCAGCTATCATTTTCCCAAGCTTTTTACTTTTTATTACTACAAAGCATTCAAAATACTAAAAAATAAAATATCATATAGTTTTTTTTTTATATTTTTTAAGATAATAAATGCACATATTTCTTTATTTGATAGTTTATAAAGTAAAAGAAAAATATGTATAGAAATTTATAGAAGGCATATCAAAAACCTATTTGAATTATTAATAAAATAAAAAAGTAGAAATATAAAACGTTTCTACAAACCAAAAACATCTAGATCTAAAATTTCCTTTTTTGTTACTTTAAGGAGAAATATACCAATATATCTTTTTTTATTAAATGATTTCAACTAACTCTCACTAAATAGAGAATTAGTTGATCAAAAATTTAATACATCCACATAAATTGATCACTTTTAAAAAAAATTGAAATAACTTTTTAAAAATAATGAATTTAAAAGGTAAGTATTTTAATTAAAAACCCTATAATTACAAAAATATATTAAAAATTCATGTTGTTAATATTTCTCTTTTAAGGATAAAATATATTGTAAAAAGTTTTATGAACAAGGTATAAAAGAGTATTTTGATAAGATTTTTGTCTTTAAATATTTCTTTCTTGGGTCAAGTTGTCATTAAATGTTAAAACTTCAGCTTGCCTTGTATTCTTGGATGGGCCCAGATAATAAGTTTCAGCTCACTCGGCTCTATAATGTTAAAAGGTGTATGATATGATGATGAGACCTTTTACCATAAATTTTGCATCCTTCAGTTTAGTAAATACATCCCCATTCCCTTTCTTAAAAGGTAAAATTTCTAAAAAATATCGCTATCTTCTGAAATTTAAAAATACATGCATCCTATCTTCTTTCTTTCTCCAACTTCTTCCTTTTTCACATCTTTCTGAATTTTTTCGATCAAAAACTCAATCCTTTTTTAATTTTTAAATAATTTTTTTTTAATTTCTTCCTTCTTTTTAGATCTTTCTGAAAATTTTCGACCAAAAAAGTCAATCCTTTTTAAATTTGTTAAAATCATATTTTTTTAATCATTCACATAATTCATTTTTCTAAATATAACTCAACCAAAATATTTGAATGAGCTAAATGTACTACCTTACAAGTCTGGAATATGTTCCATCTCACATTCAATAAGATTGTACTTTATTTTTACAATATATAAATGACACAAATATTTAAAACGGAAAGACATTATTCCAATACAAAGGTATAATTAGACACAGAAAGAGACAAACTGTGTTTGGATTGGTAGGAGATGAGATGAAATAAAATAAAATGAATGATATATATTTATTTACATAATTGTTTGGATTGCAAAAAAAAAATCATTATAATTATAATTAAATATATGCACATATAATAAATATAATTATTTAAATATCAATTGTTAATATTTTGAATAATTATATCGTTCTAAATTAGTTTTTAAAATAAATTCGTCCAAAAAAATGATATATGTATTAAATAAATAATACAGATAATTTAAAAAGAAAGAGGGATATATTTAACAAAATAAAAAGGGTGTAAAAAGAAAATCACAAATGAAAAAAAAAGGACATATTAATAATTTAATATGTTACGAAGCAACGTTAACTGCAGAACCCTATTTTACTTAGGGTGAGGGACAATTAAGTACGAAAAATTTTCATCTCGTCATAAAGAACATAGTGTTGAAAGCCATTCGTACTAGTCAAACATTTGATCGTATTAAAATGTACCTCCATTGCTCCCAGACTTTTCTGCTTCTATTTTTATAATTTTAATATTATGAAGTCATTCATCAAGAAAAGGCAATATACGTTGTTGCTTCCACGAGTGGAATACTCTCGTTTTTTGCAATGCGTATTTCATTTGGTTTACTCAAGTTTTATATATATGTGCAAGTTCTCATTATTAGAATTATAATAATTTATGACACTTATCTAACCTATATTAATATGAAATATGTGACACGTTTATCTCCATTGAGGAAAGAAAATAGATTAATAAAACAATCACTTTCCGAGCATTTATAAATGCGGAATGTTTAAAATGCTTGCTTTTCTAATTTGATTACTCTCACATGATAATTTATAACAGAACAGAAATTATGAAGCTACCTTTTAGGAGTCCAACTACCACTACTACCAGAACCGTCTAACCTAACCCAACCCACTCAATACAATAAGTTGCACAGTAACAGAACAGGAACAAAAAGTAAAAAAAATAAATAAAAAAATTGACAATAAATTGATTGGATGATAAAGGCTAAAAATGAAAAAGAAAAAGGGAAAAAGAAAGAGGGGGTATTTATTATCCCTTCACCGGTAGCTTCTGTAGGCTGGGGTATACATACAACTCTCAGCAAACTTCACCAAATCTTTGGGTTGAGGAAGCCGAGTGGCCAAACCTGAAAATAAAAACCTTAAAGATAAGCAAATGTATATAAAAACATTAGATAAGAAAGGACATAAAAGTAAAAGCTGACCAAGCTCATAAGCTTTAGCAGCAACATTGGCAGCTATGTGTGCTGAAATTTTTCTGATGTTGGTGAAAGGTGGGTATATGAGTCCCTTGTCATAGTTCTCCTGAGTCACTTGTGCAGCCAAAGCTTCCGCTATTCCATGAAATAATAGATCAGTAATGGCATCAAAAGCATGTCAACAATTGCAACTTCGCTTTACACACTTGTTACCAAATTTAGTTATAAAATGTATGAATCCCAAAGAATAAGATAAGGATTATATTTACTATTGTTGTGCACTTACAGGCAGCCAGAAGCAGATCGTCGTGCACTCGAATGGTTCCAGACATTATTAAACCAAGACCAAATCCAGGAAATATGTATGCATTATTGGCCTGAAGAACAAAGCAATCATATGTCCAAATTAGTGCTTATTTCACACGTTAAATTTTTAATGTTACAATTAAACTGTGAAGGGCTAATAGAACCTGTCCAGGCACAAACACTTTCCCTTCATACTCAACCGGGGGAAATGGGCTCCCACTTGCAAAAATGGCACGTCCCTGATGGTGTGATACAAAAGGATAAGGGAGAAAAATAAAATAAAATGGTTAGTATTTGTCAATTACAACCACCTATACAAATCAAGAGAAAATGACCATGGCAATGTAATAATTATATACTATAATGAAAGCTTAAATTCAAATGCGAAAACACAAGTGTGTCTCCATTTACCTTGCTCCACTTATAAGCTTCTTCAGCAGTACATTCTGACTGTGACGTTGGGTTGGAAAGAGAAAGAATAATAGGTCTCTACAAGCATTATCATATAATAAATTTTGCTTAGTTTGTGTGGACATGATGAAACTCATGGTAGGTACTGATAGGTAGATAAATATATTGAAATAGTACCTTGTTAATAGAGGCCATGGCCTCTATCACCTCTTTAGTAAAAGTTCTTCCTTGTCCCGATGTTCCAATCAACACTGTTGGCTTAATTTGCTGAGAAGATTGCATTGAAAATGTAAGAAAATTTGAAACTTCCAATCTCTGTGTGTGTGTGTGTCTGTAATGAACAGAAAGATTGATCATACATTCACAGCATCTACAAGATTATTAACAGGTTCATGTTCATGAGCCCAGGGTTTCTTAAAATGTTGGAGTGAATCTTTACGGGAACTGACAATCAACCCCTGCAAAAGTAGGAATAAAAGATTAATCAGATGGAAGATGAGAATTTAGTTCAAATTTGAGGCGTTAAATTGGATTTTACACAACCTTTGAGTCCACCAACCAAATATTCTTGCGCACTTCCTCCAGTGGGGCATTTGTCTGCATCAAAAGTGGTAGTTTTTCAATAACTTAACATTCATGCAATGCTAACGTCATAATAATCTCACCACCCTCCACCCTCAAAAAAGGCAACACTAAAAGTTAACTAGCAACCTGTTTTGATGTTTCAAGTGCTATGAGTTCTGCTATTCCAGTGCCAGCCTGTAACCACCAGATAATACAATTAAGCCATAAGTACAGAATGAAAGGAGCAGTTTGTATTGAGAGTGATTTCAAAAAATTAGTTTAAATGAGTTCAAATAGGCATTGTCAAGTAGTTCCACTTTATTGGACCAAACAGTGGATTGGTTAATGCTCTTCCACCCCACCCCTCTTTCTGTATGTTCTAAAACTAATTAAACCCCCTTTCCTTTATAGGATCAACAATGAAGACACATGTTCCCAGAATGATATGGACTCACCTCTCCAGCTCCAAGGAATAAGAATCTGTGGTCAGCTAAGTTCCCCCCAACCAATTTCAAAGCTGCAACTAGTCCAGCAAGAACCACAGATGCTGTTCCCTGGAACAAGGTAGACACAATATCAGAGCTAGTTATAGCCAACATTATCAAAGAACCTGAATTCATTAAGACCAGAACTTCTTACCTGAATATCATCATTGAAAACCAGATGCGTCGATCTATACTTTTCAAGTAGATCAAAAGCATTGTGGTTTGCAAAGTCTTCAAACTAAATACATGACATAACAGGTACAGACAACATGAAAGTTGGAATTAGCGAAGACTGCAGTCCAATAAGCAAAGAAATGATGTCTCTTAGCACTGCTTAATACCTGAATTAGGACCTTTTCACCATAATTTTGCTTGACTGCTGTCATAAATTCATGCATAAGTTCGGCATATTCCTGGAATCAGAAGAGTTGGAAGAAAGTAAATATAATGACATATTAGGAAATTGGGATGCCTGAAATTAAAAATAAATAATTCCACATGACCAAGCAAAGAAAATCATGAACCTGCCCAGTTGCTCGCCTTTGCTTTAGCCCAATATATAATTCATCATTCCGCAGCCTCTCATTGTTGGTACCCACATCAATGGTAATAGGCAGGCACTGATACAATTTTAAAGAAACCATTATGGATGTGATAAGAAATGGAAGCTACATCACAAATAACAGGTATTTAAAAAAAAAACGCAGAGGCATTTACTTAGTAAACTTATAACACATCAGCTGAACTGGAAATCCACAATTCTATTTCAACAGACAGTAGTATATAAAGCACAAATTGCTATGACTATTTCTAATTTTCTTCATAAATGACAAAATCAATCAGTATAAATTTTAATGACTAATGCCCCTCATATTAGCAATCTAGTCTAGATTTTTTGTTTCCCTATTTATCTGTTTTTCAGGGGGTTAGGCCCTAAGGATTAAAGCATGCACCTACACCAAAATTAAATGAAGAAACGTTTTATATAAAGCATTTTCTCTTCTGTTTTTATTCGATTATTGGGGTAAGAGCTCTGCATGAGGAGGTGCCGGGGGCTAAAATCTGCAAATCAATTCAATAACATCTTAAAAAACAAAGTGACAGATTGTTGCAAGTTAATCGTATGCATAATTTATGGGTTTACAATATGTGTCAAATATACTTACAGCCGAAGGACGAACTCCTCCAAGTGCCGTGTATAAAGAAAGTTTTCCCACTGGTATTCCCATCCCCTGAGAATATGGCATAGGGTACAGTAGGAGAGATTAAGACAACAGATCTTGCGATTCAATATAACTATCATTAATTATAAATGTTAGCAAGAATAATGGAAATTACCTGACAACCAAGATCACCAAGACCCAGGATCCGTTCTCCATCAGTTACAACTATGACTTGAATGTTCTTTTCAGGCCAATTCCTTAGCACTTCAAGAATCCTCCCCCTTTAAGTTTAAGTCCGACCCGAGAGACAAAGGAACAATAAAATCAATACAAACAATAGATAAAATATTCAATTAAAAGTAAGCGCCTACAAAGAATTCCAGGAAGATTAAAAAAGAAGCCAAACTCACTTTTCTTTCAGACTTATATAAAGGCCTTGAGGACGCATAAAGATGCTCCCATATTTCTGGCAAGCTTCCCCAACAGTTGGAGTGTAGACAACTGGGAGTAATTCTTCAACATGATCAATAAGAAGTTTGTAAAACAAGCGTTCATTTCTCTCCTGCAATCCCCAACATGTTTAAAGTGAAAGCATTAAAATCCAGTTCCAAAATTTGCAAATCAGACCAATGTAAAGAAATTTTCCCCAGGATATGACTTTAAATTAAACATGAATTTCAAAGTTCAAAATAAAAGCATGAGCAAAAGGCAAAGACCATAAGAATTTTAGCATGTTCAAAAAGTGGCCATATAAGTTGATTTTTTGTCACAATGCCCGAGGGCAATCCATAAATTGAGTTTGAAAAGAAGCAGCAGACCAAAGCTGTATTATTTAATAATTTTTTTGAGAAAATGTTCACAGGGCCACACCTGAAGATCCATCATTGCCATGTACTTCTGCAACGGAACTTGATACTGGCGTACATGCTGGATCATTTTCTTCACCTGCCCAATAAAGGGATGGTAGCTTAATTGATGTTGAGTAAGCACAAACACAATCTAATTACTTTGAAAAATTATAAAAAATATTATTCATATCTCCTAGTCAGATAGTTAACCTGAGTTTCTTGAGGAATAACTGATGGGGGAAGAAGACCACGCAAGTAGTGGGCATCCCTCTCTTTTTCAGAGAAGGCCAGCCCTTTGTTGAAGTGGGGATCTCGCAACAATGTATACCCACTGAAAAGCAATAAGCAGCTAAAATGTAAGAATATGTATGATAAATTGGTAATAGCATTATCTTGAAAGCTGGACATATACACGGAAATGGTAATATTAATAGTAAGTAACCAAATCATGTGTGATTCAGTCTGTCAAAAAATAAATTGGCCACATCAGTATAATTTGTTCGTGATCAAAAGACAATAAATAAACAAATAACAAGAAGATACACAAGGATGCATAAATCATATAAATTATCTATCATTACAAGGATATAAAGATGAAAATCCACAATATTTTACCACATAAATAAAAGTAAATTAAATTAAACAAACTGCTCTCGTGATATCCGTCGATTGAGGGAGTGGCAGAGACAAACATCCAAATTGAAGCTAAACTCCAACAAACTGAAGGCTAAAGCATAAGAATCTTATTATCAAAATCAAGGACAGCTGAGTTGGTGGTAAGATCAAAAGATCAAGGGCATCACCTAGCAACAGAAACATGCCATGGAGTAACAAACTGATCCTCAGTTGCCCTATCCTCGCCGTACACATCTTGAGGACCACCGGCGGAGATCGGGTTATCATCCACGTCAGCCACCGTGGCTTCCTTTCTAACTTCTTTCAATGGCGTCTCCATCACAACGCTGGCGTTTCGATCACCCGACCTGCTGCTACTTGGGGCCATACACACCACTCTGAAAGGACTTGAAAACTTTTTCTGCGCATCAGAGAAGTTGCTACACCCACCAACCCCTGAGTTGCTCTGTGCAAAAAGTTCACATAAAAGGGGGGAAAAGAAGAGAAAATATCAGTACCCAGAAAAATAAATCAGCCAATCCCATCAAAATCAGAAGAAAAATCAAATTTTTAAGGTTAGCTGAACAAGAAAAGCAAAAACTCAAGTGAATTGTTACCGACTCTAGATTCTTTCCATAATAAATTGTGAAGAAAAAAGAACATGACAAAGCCATTTTCGTTTTCTGATTCAGCAGCAGGAAATAGAAAATACAGAAAAATTATTTAAAAAAAGCATGCGAGAGTTTGAAAATGGTTTTCAGGCAAATCTGAGTGCGGGGAAAGAGTAGATTGAAAACATTACTAAGAATTGAGGTTGAGATTACCAGGAATGTGCATCTGGTTGAGGAGATCATGATGGCGAAGGGAATGGGAGATAGAGAGAGTCGTGCGGTTACTGTATCACAGGGAGAGAGAAAGAAATGAGAGACAAATTATAAGAAGAGAGAAACAGTGAGAGAGAGAGTCTTAAGGCTTGGAAGGTGCCCTTGCTTTTCTCTTCTCTCTCTGTCTCTCTGTCCCTCCCTCTCCCTCTTTACCTGACTCGGTTTGTTGCAGAACACACACCAGAGAGAGAGAGAAAAAAGAGAAAGATAACAGAAGCAACGTGAGTTAAATTCCTCGCTGCAGCTAACCTTAAAAAGGGTACAAGTGCATGAACTCAATTACTTGTAATATTACCAAACTGCCCCTCCACTTGTTCAAAAAGTAATTCTCTTGTTTTTTATTTATTTTAATAAAATATATGCAAACAACACAGATCAAAAAACCGTGTGGCCTTACCTGTAGTCTGTAGAAACGACTGTTTCTAATTATAGGACTGCCATATTTTTTTACTAATATCTTAAATAAATTAATAAATATTAAAAATTTATGTGCTTTGCTTTGTTTTGTTTTGTTTTGTTTTTAAGTTAATCTATGGGTTCAGTTGTGGAGTGGCAGTGTTCCCTGTTGTGGGCAGTGGGGGATGTCATTATATTGCATGTGGCCAATGAAACAGAGCTAAAAAGTTCGCTACAACTACGATGTTGGTAAGCTCGGTGGAGCATCATTGGGATACTTGTTTGAAACCGCAAGATCCGTTGGATCCTTTGAGATTTACATCGATGGTTGTCTGTTTGCACAAAACTTCACGTATGATTCAATCAAAAATTCTCGCACCTGTCGGTTACTTGTTTGGGTTTAGACGCCCTTCTACATAACAACAAAACCATGTCCCGTGTTCTCTTACATCACAATTTGTACATTCTTGTAGTTTATGGCCATGCTATTTATTCACTATTGAGTAAATTATTCAAGTTTATAAAAATATATATATATGCAATAAAAATTTAAATTTTTATTAATATATTTAAAAGATATAATTATTTATCAACTTTACCACATTTTATTATTCACCTTTTATTTATATTTAATGTATTTAACAAAATTAACTATATACAAAATATGAAATGAGATTAATTATAAAAATAAAGAATGGTAGCACTTTCTAATGTTATTAAGCGATGTTTCGGGAATTTTTTTTAATAATAAAAATAATATATTTAATCTAAAATTCTATATTAATAAAAATATATACTATGTAAGTTATGCAAATTTCTCACCATTTAGTTGAGTTATTAATTTCTAAAAATGATTTTATAATCATGTGTATGATGACCTATTATTAGATTTTTTTTTCCCTTTTAATTTATTAAATCCAACAATGAAATGAGAGTTTGTGTTATTAGTGCATAACAATCCTTATCTAACCTATCATGTTATTCAGTGGATTGTTGGGACTTTTTTTTATTATTTTTTTGCGAAATAGTCATGTTTATATAAGTTACCAACTTTATCAAGTATTTTTAAATTTATTTAAATTTTATGATAAAAATAAATTAAAAATGAGAAATAAATAATGGAAAATACTCCATTATATTACACAAAAATAAATTAAAGAAATAACTTAAAAAATGAGAAATAAATAATGGAAAAAGATTATTGAAATTAAAAATATTTTTATTGATATGATATATTAAATCTAAAAAATAAATTAATATTATAAAAAATTTAAATATTATTTTATTCCAATAATATTTTAATATATTATATGAATATTTAAAGTTAAATTTAAATTTTCATAAGACTGTACTATTCAAAATGAATAGAAATTTATCTGTTAACATGAGTTTAATCAATATAATTATGCACATTGTTACTTATTAATTAGCATTATATAATAATATTATTTTTATTCTTAACGTAAAATTAACCCTTTTGAAAGATAATATTTTAATTTTGAAATGTAGTACTTTTATTTTTAAATATAATATTTCCAATATTTGTCTTTTTAAATTATTTTTGGTAATCAATTAACTGAAGATTTTTTTTTTGTGATGGATATTTATTTATACCTATTAGATCAATTATTTATCTATTTATATTCGATTTTTAAAATATTTTTGTTTTTAATAAAAAACTACATTATAGATAAAAAATTTAAACATTGCACAAATTTATTCTTATTGAACCACGTCCTTTAATTTTTTTTTAGAAATGTCTCAAATTTTCTTATCTCTGACCTGATAATAGCCGTTTCCAATTTCTTACACCAACGTAGTAAATTGACATTATGCATAATAAAAACATAAAAGAATTTGATAAAAAAAAAAAAACAGATCAATGACTATCCCTGCAAAGCTAAAAATTTCCTTAATTTACTTACCAATCGTATTATAAAGTGGGTTGTGAGTTGAAATAAGGGACAACAAAATGACTTGTGCTAAGATATATTTTTGTATGACCCGAATCTATTGGTTTTTAAAACTTAAGGTTTTTAATGGTATAAACTATTTTTATATTATTATTTAACTATCAATTATTGTATTATTAGAATTTATTAATTTTTATAATAATTATTTTTTATATCTATTATAATTTTTATATTAATTAATAGTATGAAAAATTTTATATTGATAATTATTGAAACTAAAACGTAAAGGTATCCTATGTATTAATATAAGCATTTTATAAATTTGAGATAAATTTCATAAAAATATAATGTATAAATCTTTAAAAAAAAATTTACTTCGTAGTAAAGTTTTTAAAATATATAAAAAATTATCTAAATAAGTTAATAAATCTAAATATACATACAAGTCAGTAGACTAATTTTTCAAATAAACCAACCAATATACAATCTTAACATATTATTATTAAAATTTAATACAATAAAAAAACAATAATAACATGTTTCTATATTATAATAATAATATATTTAAATAAAAAATTATTAAATTCCAAATATTTAAAAGTTTGACGTTTAAAATTAAATAACTCTTTTTTAAAAGGTATTAACTTTATTTATTCAGTAAACAGTCTCTCACTTTTCGGTTTCATGGATTTATATCACATGATTATTATTTTTAAATGTTGCTATTGTTAAAAATAATTTCTCAAAAAAGGGTTGAAATTCCTTAAGCCGTGTACCTAATGCTAATTACATTTTTGCCATTGTAATCGATTTTACTAATTATAATAATGTTAAACTCTGAAATTTTATATTGAAACTATTAATTCTAATTAATACAGTAATGTTTGTGGGGTCTGAAATAAGAATTCAAATATTGCCAACTTTGTAAATAACAAACATAAATAATAATAAAAAATGCAATTAAATGCATACAGTATGTTAGCATATCAAAGTATATGTAAGCAGTCATAAAATGTCATGTATGTGAGGCTTTTATTGGTATAAAAAGATAAATAAAATTATTCCGTCTATTTTCAGTATTTAAGAGGAAACAAGAATCAAATTTGGCAAAGATGTGAATAAAAATAAAAATAAAAATAAAAATAAAAACAAAAACATTCCCCTTGGTCCCTTCCCATAGAATGTATATACCCAACTGATTGGAGAAGATATTCCATCTGCAGCGGCAATCATCTGTGATGTTATTGGAGCATATCTCACTTGATGATTTATATGAGTTTTCTTACATTTTCTCATATATAGTTTTAATTAGTATTTTTTAACTATTTTATCAAGTTTAAATATATTTTATCTTCAATTATAATTTTTTTATTCAAGAACTAAGAATTATTTATTGTTATTTACATTATTACAAAATTAATGTTTATAATAATTATTTCAATAATCATACTTATTTTAATTTTTAATCAGATAAGAATATAAATATTTTTACATGCACAATACACTGACATTAAACTTATTTAATAATTATAAATTTTTAATTGAATTAAAATGCATCAATAATGTAAATTTTTTCTTACATTACAATCCAATCATAAACAGGTACATCATTATAAATTATTGATTTTTTTAATAATTATTTTAAAAATTAATGTTTATTATGGCTTTTAATTCTTTAATAATGGAAAATATTTATCTTACTAGTACATCAAAATTAAATTTTTTATATATAAAAAAGAAAAGATGAACTTAATTTACAATAATTCATGTTAAAATTATTTTATTATTAACTTTTAAAAAATATTAAATTTTATTAATATATATCATATAAATGTATAATTATGCATTTTAATTTTTTATTAATTTATTTACATGTTCAATTGAGTGTCAAACGATGAGATATTAATTCAAAATAGCATGATTTGAAAAATGGGTTTGAATTAGTTAGATGGATTGGTTGGATTAAAAATTAGAATTTTTTTTTACATTATTTAAGTTATATAATTATTTCAACAAAACATCGATAATAAATTGATAAATAGTAGAACGGATAAAACATCATTTTATATATACAATAATATTATATTATATGTTATTTAATTATGCATATATGATTTAAATTTAAAAATGAAAAATATATATTTTTAATATATTATATATTATAAATATTTTATAGATAATATTTAATTAATATTAAAACTTTTAATCAGTAGCTTCAACGGTTCATTTACCGATAAAAACTTAAAAACCTTGCATATTAAATAGCATTGCATTGGATTGGGTATTCGTGCTAAAATAGTTAGATTCCAAGTACTAAAATATTGTCGATCATAAACATATAAGCAAACGTTCTCAAATCTATATAGGAAAAGAA
The DNA here is from genome assembly GCA_037954105.1 of Canavalia gladiata. NCBI lineage: Eukaryota > Viridiplantae > Streptophyta > Magnoliopsida > Fabales > Fabaceae > Canavalia > Canavalia gladiata. Next base: position 47,811,726 of record CM075663.1, read on the forward strand.
GAAAGAGAAACGGCATGCATTGGTAAACTTCTTATGGTGATGACAAATAACAGCATATTCGTTTTTATGTGGTGTTTTTGTTTTGTATGATCGTTGCTTGTGCCGTGACACTGGAAACCCCTTGACTGCCACTGAAATTATCCCTTTTTATTTCCATTATGAATCGTCTTTAATCTAACATTATTTGTTTCTTTACCTTTGAATATTTCACAACAAGTTAGAATGAAAGAATTGGGGTAAATGAAATCATTTTAATTCCGTTCAAATTTTATTTTAATATTTTTACACACACAAACAATATGAAAATTTTATATTATTTAATTTGATTTTGTTTAAATAATTTGCAATTATGGAAAAGTCCAATTTAAAGTAAACTGAATGGCTGAGAAATAGAGAGTCCCTTGTGGCACACGGAGTTGCATTTGGATGGTGGGAGATGGGGCATGAGCATGTAGGTAATAACAATGGTGGTTGAAAGTAGGCCACCATATTAAAAGAGTATATACAATCCTAAATGTGCTATGTGCCAATGTATCATCAAATCTCCCCTTCAGCTGGGCGATGCGATTAAACGATTAACTTCTGTCTTTTATTCATGAAAGTGGTCCATTCATATAACTTCATTAATTAGTTTACCAATAACTAGTAGTAGAATCTATGGATAAGGACAATTTGCTTTTACTTTTCTATAAAATCTGTATTTTTTAATCATAATTCCCCCACGCATTTTCCTAATCGGAGAGCGCCTACTAAAACAGCGGAGGCCACATCAAGCTACCAATTAATTAACCCAATCTTTCTTTATAACTACATTTCTTAAGAATTTAACGATCTTTCAATGTTATTTAATTCTTAAATTAGAGGAGTTAAAACTTTCAATTGATTAGCTTATAAGATGGCTGCATAAGTGTTTATAATAATATTATTTGTAAACTTGCCAGAACTGAAAGTATAATATGATTTCATTAACTATAAAATAAGTGAATAATTTTAAATAATAATATGTGGGATGCGCTACTTGGATTAAGAGAAAAAAAATGGATTTTTTTACGAATTTTTTTAAAAATTAATTCTCTCTATTTTTTTTTCAATGTTTGCTCAGAAACATCATAAAAAAGTCATTTAAACAATTAAATATTAAATTAACCTCCATCAATACAATATTTTTTAACATATTGCAAATTTATACAATGAATATGATAAGTCGTGATTATTAGAGAATTTTGTTATTATAAAAATTAATATATATTATCAGTATGTTAAATATTAATACAATGTATCACATTATTAAAATAGAATCATTATATTTATAACAACTTTTTTTAAAAAATAATATTATATTAACAAAAAATTTAATGCATATATTTTTTATCCGTTAATAAATGTTACTTTTTATAAAAATAATAAGAGATTTTAATTTTTTTAATTTTTTGGACACAGCAATGTCGATGATAGGTGTTGCTGTTGAAATCGAAGGTCAGAACTTATAATAGCTTTATAGAGTGAAACTGGCCAAAACGATATATCACAGTGTAATAATATTTAAGTAGTGACCACATGCTAACATATACAATAATGTATTGAAGGAGAATAGTATATGGAAGTATATAAATGTAATGATGAAGTCAAATGATTTTGGGTCCAAATTTAATTCCATTGCTTGATTAATTTGGACCGAAAATGAGGTAGCGCCAGGTAGAGTTAATGGTAACCACAGATTTTTGGCAAACTTGTAGGCCATTAAATCTGTTACCATTAATAACAAGTTTCGTTTCAACGGCCAACTAAAACCTCAGGCCATTTAGGCACCACAGATGAAAGCGACCCCACCCCACATGTGAATCAATCCGTCACCACAACATCTTTACTATACCGGTTTAGGAAGTTATATCTCCACAAATAAAGAAATATTTAATTTTATCATAAATTTTTTTATTTAATTTGAATGAATTTAATAATAATAATATTAAACATAAAAAAGATAATGATTGCTTTATTTGAACTGAATTAATTACTTTTTTTAAAAAAAATTTGAAAGACAATATTTTAATAATCAATTAATTAAAAATATGGATGCATTTGATAATAATAATAATAATAATAAATTAGTTAAAAATTTATCTGGAAGATGAAAGATAAATAACTAAACACTTAAAAGCTAATTAAAATCTGACAAGTCAGCAATTAAATATAAAATATTTGAAAAATTTTATTATTGAATTGATTGATATAAAAAAATTAATTTATAAACTAAAACCTGATAAGTTTTATATTTTATAATAAAATATATTGACATTTATTTAAATATAATTTTAAAATATTTATTTTTTAATTTTCACATAAATAAAGTAATTAATTTCATAATTGGTTTTATAAAAACTTTAATATTTTTTATTACAAATAAAAAAATAATATAATAATTAAAATAAATAGCTTATATTAAAATAATAATTTAAATATGATATTTTATAAGAATATAAAATAAATATATCCAAAAATAATAATATTATTTAAAAATAAAATGCTATTAAAATTATAAAAAAAATCATCAATAAGCTGACAAATTTAAAAGTTTTTTAGAATATTTTTTAAATATTAGTAATTATCCTAAAAAAAATCCGTCATTATTAAAAAAAAATTTCTTCTATGCCATCAATTTTTTCACATGGTTTTATATAGTTTAATAACGGTTTTATAAATTTTAGTCACAATTTTATTAAACTTTAATTAAAATATCCTAATAATTTAAATATTTTTACTATCACTTAATAATAAATTATTACATCCCTATAAATTATTGAATTTTATAATAATTATTTACAAAATTATATTTATAATGATTTTTAATTTATCAATATATCAATTATATTAACAGTATATTAAGATTTGTATATTATTAATAATAAAATTATACAGATTAGCTTATGAACTAATAATGTTTTCTTAAAAGCTACTAATAAGCCATCACTAAATTTATTACTCTCGTCATGTCAAATTATTTGTGATTTTGAGAGTTTTAAATCATTTTAAAACATTTCTAACTGTAAACTAACAAAGAGTATTAATTAAATTATTATGTCATTTAAAATTAATTATTTTGTAACTATGTTATAAGTAATTATAAATTATCCCAATAAAATTATCTTTTAACATCAAAATTAGTATAATTAATATTTATTAAAGATATATTCTACCTTAAAAAGAAAAATTTTAAGATGAAAGAATTTATTTTAGTAATTAAAAAATATATAAAAAATAAAAAATTAAATTATTCAACCACATGCTCTCGAATTCTTGAATAATCAAAACTTCAGTTCACCTGTCACTCGAAATAAACATGTATATATATTTATATATATATATATATATATATTATTAAATATTATTTTTAATTTTTTTTCGACCTTGCTTTCTCTTCTTTGCTAATTATTATCTTATATGTTTCAAATAAAATATATAAAAAACATTTTCTTAAAATTAATTATCAGTTGAAAAGTCAAGGAAGGAAATACCGGAGCTGTATACGAAGAGGGGAAGGGTTGGTGGTAGGTGGGAGATTCAGAGTCTCAGACTAGAATGGAAAAAAAGTATTACTCTCGTCCCAGTTTTTTCGTCTTTTTGAAATAATCGAAAACTTAATCCCACATCCAAAACAGTAAATTTCACTCTTACATCTTAAGGGTTGCCATTTTTCTAAAAAAATATATCAACGGAAGCCATTGTTTGTGTATTACACAATTAGGACCATTCAAATAAATCTTCAATCATTTCACTTTAAATTTTGAAAAATATTAATTAATTTTTCACTTATATTTTTATATCTATTACCAATAATAAAAAATAAAATAAAAATTTATATATAAAAGATAAAATATAATAAAAAATTATGTATAAAAGATAAAATTCAAAAATAAATAATTTTTTAAAAAATAAACAATATTAATTATATTTTTTTAATATTTATATATCTTTTCTTCTATTAAAAATAAAAAATATAATATATTTATCTATTCTTATCTTATTTATAAAAATATTAATTAATTCATAATTATATTTAAATTTTTTAATAAAATAATTTTTAAAATAAAATTATTTTATTATCCTCGTTTTTTCTATTAAGATCTTAAGTTAATGTCATTAATAATTAAAAAATTAGTAAGTAAAAAATTATTAAATATTTTTTCATTGAAAATCACTATAAGATATGCTAACGCCATTGTTTTACAATTTTTTATTATTTATTTTTAAGAATAACACCTAGATGTAGTATGCATTTTGCTGTTAATATTATTTTTCAATTACACTTTTCTATATCGATAATTAATATTAATATTTAATGTTATTTTTATTGTCTTTTTCAATCTTTAATAAAGGTGAACATTAAAAATCAATATCAATAATCAAATTAAAATTTTAATTTCTATTAAAAATAACATTAAGAATATTCATGTTACCTTAGCTAAAGTTTATCCTTATTTTTAAGGTAATGCATTTAAGATATTTATTAGCATTTTTTTTCACTTGTTTGTTTTAAAAATTTTGGTTCTATCTTTAAAATACATTTCCATTTATTTATCAAATTAGAAATTGAAAATTATCAGTTATTCTTCTAAATTTAATTTATAAAAAAAATTCTACAGATTTTGTATAATCTTTAACATAGTTTTTGAATGGAATTTTAAAAATATTTATTATTTTTATCGTATTTTTTATAAATATTTAATTTTATTTTTTTATATTTTTTTCATATGATAACGAGTATTTTTCAAATAGAATTAAGCTTAAAATATTATAATAAATTTTTAAATTTAATATATGATTATTTTTAATTTTTAAAATTTACATAATTCGAGTAAAATAAAACTATAAATAATATCATAAGAAATACTTTCTTTATGATTATTTTTATTTACATTCTTACCACCAAATAAAATATTAAAATATGATATAACGATTTATTTATATAGGACTCAGTAGTAATTTTTTTTATCAATCCAATATTTTTATTTAAAAATAATACTATTTATTTATCTGTTTTTTTTATCTAACTCTAACAATCTATATTTTAATGTAAATAAACACGTGCATGTTATATGTTATCTCTGATGTAGATATTAAATTAGTTAATTCAACTGAACTCAATTATAATTCATGTGAAATAAAATTAAAATATCCATAAACCTACAAAATCTATACTTCTAAAATTTATAGGATTAAAACTCAGTTAAATTCTATTACCTCTTTAATCTTTGTTTATAAATTTTTTTTATCTTTATTTTATTTCAAAAACTTTAAATAAAATACAAAAAAAAATTAAAATAAGTCAAAAAAATTATAAAGATAAAAAAATAAATAAAAGATATAATTTTAAAAACAAAAAATAAATATATTTAAAAAAATAAATACAAATATAAAAGATAAAAAATTAATCAATTTTTTTAGAAATAAATAATTTTTTTTAAAAAAGATAAATAATTAAAAATTATTTTAATAAAAAAATATTGAAGAAAACAAATTTTAAAAATTAATAAAAAAATAAATATAAAATAAAATTATATGTATTAATCTATTTTTATTTTATTTAATTCAAAAATTATGTTAATTAGAGTTTAAAAACATTTTATTTTTAGATGAATTATAAAATAAGTGGACTAATAAACAGACATTCTACTTAATTTAAATATTATATAAAATAAAATTTTGAAAATCTTATATATAAATTAAATATAAAATAATATAAAATAAAATAAATTATATTTATTTTATTTAATCTAAAAATTACATCGATTAAGATTTAAAAAATATTATTTTTAAATATATTATACAATAAAAAATTAGTCTACAGTTATTTTATATATTTTAAAAATTATATAAATTAGAATTTAAAAATAATATTTTTAAATAAATTACATAATAAAAACAAAAATTAAATTAAATTAAATAAATTAACTTATGAACTAATTCATATTAAATAAATTTAAAATAAATATTATATAAGTTAAAATCTAAAAATTGTTACTTTTAAATAAACTATATAATATAAGATAATAACTTTGAGCCGAATGAGCTCTCAATGAAATTTGACAGCTCTAGCGAGGACCATTTTTTCCTTCTTTTCTTTTACATGGTAACTTTTATTTTGATATGGTGTTTTTAAAAGTATTGTTTTCATTTTGTGGACAGGGATGAACCACGCTCTCGTCGCCGCGTCCTGAAAAACAACGTCAGCATAGTGCGTGGGCCACCGGCCTGCCAAGTGCACACCACACGCTTTTGCAAATTCAAAGCCCCTTTTTTTCCACTATGTTTGGTAGAGGGGTATTTTTTTTTATATTTTTATAAAATTTAACTATTTAAATGAAATATTAAACAAAATAATTTATAATAAAAATATTTTTAAAATAATTTAATTTTTCATTATGAATATATTTATACTTATATTTAATTTTGCATACTATTTTTTTATTTATTTTTCTAAAATAATCTTTCCGATAATTAAAATGATTCATGCTATTGATGGATAGAGAAAAATTAAATTAGAAAAAAATTTACAAGCTAAAAAAATGAATTTTTGGAATTTTTATTTTTAATAAAAAGTATTATTTATATTTTCTTTTTATCCTTTCCATTCCAAATCCAATAATGCACCGAAATTTCTTTTGGAGAATTTTGAACCGTTAATTTTAGTATAATAGTTAAAGGTGTTTTTGGTGATATATTTTTTAAAATTAAAGTTAGAGTTGTATTCTAATAACTCAAACAATAAAAGTTATCACTCAAGATCAATGTTAGTCATCATTGTACGGTTTTAATTTTAATTAAAAATAATATTAAAAGCACCAAATAAATCTTAATTAAATTTTATTTTTTTGTATTATTATATTTTTATATAATATCGTAAAATTATCAATAAATAATTTATTATGGATAGAAAAAAATTTCTTCCAAATTATTAATATCATTACATACACAAGATACGAATTCAAAATTTATGACAAGTTAGATCAATTGTTGTCAAATGCTTCGCCTGTTTGGTGATTGTATCATTAAATTAATTATGTAAAATTATTTTTTTCAAAATTTTATTACCTTTTCGTTGAAAAATTACTTATGTATAAATTGACATTTTTTCATGATTTAATATTATAATGTTATTTTAAAAACATTTACATACTTTTTTCATAATTACACATCTATCAACACATCTAACAATATAATTTTTAATTATTTTATTTAAAATTATTTTAACTAAAATTAATTTTTTAAAATAAAGATCATATAAGATAAAATTTGTAAAACATTCATAAAAAAAATAGACTAAGGCTGCCTCCAATTGTTTTACCGATATGTACGGTAGGCACAAAACTTATTACTCACTAATAAATAAAGGGGGAGGGGAGAAGAAATAAATTCATAAAATAAGTATTATAAATAATGTTATGTTATGAATAAAGTGGATGGGCCATGAATGAAGGCAATCCTCTTTTCCTTTTATTTCCTTTTTAACCAATAAAAAACTGGATGGGCTGATATCGAGTTGGGCAATTGCAATAAGTGACGGCCCAAAGGGCCCATACTTTTTTCTCTTTTGTTTTCTTCCTTTTTACACCTACTCCTTTGTTGAATTTGTGTTATTCATATATTTTTTTTCTTGATAAGTTAGATTAGCGAATGTATTGATATACATTTTATAAACTAGTTTAGTTAAAAAAGACAGTTATTTTTTTCATTTCACGTTCAAAGATGGTGCAAAAAGTAATTTAAAGATTTTATGCAAAAGTTATAAATTATTTTTGTAAGCTCAATTAAATATTTATTTAAAGTATATAATTTAATTGTATTCTTTATTTTTTATTATGGATAATGAGTGATTTTAGTCTATTGATAAGTTTTTTTTTTTTTTCTTGAATTTATTTTTTAGGTGAAATCTGTTGTTTTATTGATGTAATTTGAATAAAAGAGGGTTTAAAATAAGTTTAATCGGTGTAGTCCATGAAAATTTTGAAAAGACAATGAGAACCTGAGTGTGTTACCAAATTAACCATTACTTCTAGGGAGTAAAGGATTATTAAATAGAGAATAAGAAGCTTTTATACCCATATTAATTGAGTGATTTGTCTTGCTTAAAGCAAATAAATTACCTCTGATAATAGTACTCCACGTCAATATAGTTAGGATTTTGTTTGCTAATCTAGTTTTCTTACCTGTAATTAAAGGTTATCTTTTTATGCTACAATTACAAATCAATATTGCAATATGACAGAGATCAATATTTTTTACAAAATCTTTAAACAGAAGTATTCTGTTGCAGTTCTCCACTTCTTGTTTTGTTTTTCCCTCTCAAAAGGCTCTTGCGCCAAAAATATATGTATATATATATATATATATATATATATATATATATATATATATATATATATATATATATATATATATATATATATATATATATATATATATATATATTAAGATTGAAGTTGTAAATTGCCTTTTTTTTTTCTTGTATTTGAGTGCCCTACTAAGCTATACGAAAATCAGGAGGAGCTCATAGAAGGCAATGACCTTTTTTTACTAATCTATGATCATCTCAAGTTCAACAAAATTTAGATCAAAACAATGTATGTAAGAAATTATTGCCTTCCCAGTAATTATCAAATTTTAAAGAAGGAAATCATATGTAAAAAAAACTATGAGTAAAGACAATTTTAATACTTACAGATTAGTCACATTTAAATGTGATTAAGAATGTAGAAAACTATTCTTCTTTTTTTCTGAAAAAAAAAATGGTTCAAATAATAATAATAATAACTGTTGCAAAAGTTGACCACATAAAGTGTATAATTTCTTCTGTGCACGCCACAAAATAATATAAAAATTACATGATCAATATGATTTATATTTACTAAATGACCCTCAAGACGTGCTACCAAAAATATCGTGGTTGTCTATCATAAAGTATAAATTTTTCTATCCTTAGATATGCACATACATAAGGTGCATTCACTTGTCAAAGTTGCATGAATAGAACTTCATTTTCTATCTTGTTTGGAAATTCAGCGCTTTGATGCAGAAGGCAAATACTAAGGCAAAGAAGACAGTGAAAGTGACCAAAACAGCAGCAACTGGCCCCATGAAGTCTGGTTTAAACCCATAATGATCTTCAATATATTGCTTGAGAGGAATAGGTTCAGTATTACCAGGCACATTAATGGGACTCGTTATATCTCTATATTGTGAGACTATCAACCCATACACTGTCCATGCTACTGGGCATATCCAATAATACCATACCCACCATTTAGGAATTTTCTGAAATGCCAAAGTTGGTAGAGCAATCAATTATGTTAGTAAAGATGACAAGAGTAATTCTAACATTGATGCACAATAACCAAACTAGAATGGTACTTACTGGTCTTGGGATAAAGAAACCGGAGAAAAGATTGAAGACTCCATAGAATGCTGCTCCAAAGATTGATGCCACTTGGTGGTTTGGTGTTATGGAAACAGTCATCATGCCATAATATGTGAAATACAAGAAGGAGAAAAAGCTTATAAAGAAGAACCAAAAGAATTTGGCTACTGTCCATTCAAAGCTCACCATAGCATACACTGGGAATGCAAAAAGTATTGTTTGAAAAAACACATATGGTATTTCAGCGACAACCTACAAATGAAACTACAATGTCAGCATATTATGTAATAGATTTTATGAATAAAAAAAATACCACAATCTATGTATTTATAACTGTCCCACCTACCCAATGACTCAACAATTTGTTACATTATCAATTTGTCATGTGTCGCACTTTAGCTAAATTCTTCATTTTTTTCTCTCAAATATTCATCTATGCTCTTCCTTAATGTATTCATTCTTATGATTATATACCATTTAATTACTCTTTTTCTTAATCTTTTATCCTGTTAATAATGATTAAAATAAATACATTTCTCCATAAGATTATACATATTCACTCATTAACATCTATCAATATCTTTCCTTTCCCTTAAACTTGAGATCTTTCTTTTCTAGAAGATATAAATAATTTGTTTGTTTTTCTTTCTTCTTCAATTTATTATTTAACTATCTCAACTTACTCTGTGCGACAATATTAACTGAATTGTGTTCTAGCTAATTCACTATTACTTTTATTCGTAGCACATCTAAAGATTATTTAAAAATTTAAATAAAATAATCTTTAATAAGTTTTTTTTTTACATCTATGTACTTTTTTATTTTTTAACATCTTTAATTATTGTATTTTAGAAAATTTAGATACCTGCATAATATGCGGGTCTATATCTAGTTTTATAAAGTAAATCCATGCTCTAACCTGCGAAATGGCATAAGGCAAAGCAGAATACATTCCAGCAGCCCTTTCTCTATAGAATACTGTTCTTTCAATGGCTACTACTGGTTGAACAGTTTGGCAATTGTCAACACCAACAAAGAAAACAGAACCATACAGTGCTCCTATAATAGTATTCAGTTCACTTGAGTTATCCCTGTAAAATTTGATTAGAAAAACATTAGCTGAAACGTGAAACTAAATGGTTGGAGAATGGTGTTAGATATGTATTCACCAAAGGAAGCAACTCCAAACCTTTTTTTGCCAACCCTCCAAAATACTGTCCCCACCATGAGAGCTGTAGCCAAGGTGAAGAAATATCTGACAAGGTTATAATCTGGACTCCTCCAATAAGTCAGCCATTGCTTCCATAAACAAGATTTAAATTGTTTCCAAGTGGATTGAGAATACTGAGTTGGGAAATATAGATCTTTTGCTCCTGGAGGAGGTGTGCTTAACTCCCTTACAAGAGCTTTATTTCGTCTGTCATAACCATGTGTGTATTTCAGCTCAACCCAATAAAATAAATACAAAACCATTTGACAAAAAACAGTATCATAGATGTTTGTAGACTTACTGGTACAAAGATGATGACTTGTAGTATTCAGCAAAGTCCATTCCAAGCCGAACTTCAGCTGCTATGGAGCTTACCTCTAACATCCATGTTGCTGGGTTGTACTTATCCTTAATTTTTGGGACCCCTGGGATTGCCTGTCATCAAGGAGTGAGCATGGAATCAGATGTAGAACTGGAACCCATTGTTACATCACTTGATTCAAATAGTATATTTATATTGTGATACCTCAAAGTATTCTATGATCTTGTGTGAATTCCTTCCTAATGGTCCTGAGTAGATCACTTGTCCCCCTCTCTTCATCAACAGCAACTATTGCACAAGGAAATATTTATCTACCAAGAGCCATAGAGATAAAGAGAAGCAAATGACACATACAGATTACAAGTTCTTTGGTACCTCATCAAAGGCTTCAAATATATCAATACTAGGCTGGTGAATTGTGCAGACAACTGTTCTTCCAGTGTCAACAGTGTTTCTCACAGTCCTCATAACAATGGCTGCTGCTCTTGCATCCAGACCTGAAGTAGGTTCATCCATAAAAATGATTGATGGATTAGCAACAAGCTCAACAGCGATTGTCAGCCTTTTTCTCTGTTCAGTTGACAACCCTGTAACACCTGGAAGCCCAACTATGGCATCCTTGAGATTATCCAACTCAACCAATTCCATCACTTCATCCACGAATTTCTGCAAGGATTAAAATATTGAAATGTAAATTTCATTATTCTTTGTAACTTTATTAGGAACGGAATAAAACAGATATAATGCTTAGTGCTTACCATCTTTTCCTCATTGTTGATTTCTCTAGGTAACCGAAGGAAAGCAGAATAGATCACAGATTCTCGAACACTAACTTGGGGTGAATGGATATCAGTTTGCTCACAATAGCCAGCAATTCTTGCAAAGGTTTCTTGATTCTTAGGGAATCCAGAGATTCTAACATCCCCTTCAATGTAGCCACCAGTTTTTCTTCCTGCTAAAACATCCATTAAAGTTGTCTTTCCAGCTCCACTAACTCCCATTAAAGCAGTTAGAACTCCAGGCCTAAAGGCACCAGTTACTTCCCTAAGTAATTGCAGCCTATCATCTGTCACTCCTTGCTCTTTCATTTCCTAGCAGAGTCAAAATTGTCTTCATAGGTACCATTTATTTTGAATCTTATAATAAGAGTTATAATGAAAAAGGTGATGGGGTTCTTACCGCAGGCATGTCCACATAGTAGTTAACACTGTCGAAAGACATTGCAAGTGGTTGAAAAGGTAGAACCATTCCTCTTTTTGGGGAAACTCCAGTGGCTGAATCAACCATTGAAGCACTTCTTATCCCACTAGGATTACCTTGGCTGCTCATTCTTTGCATTGCCACTTCTCCTAAAATGATTCATGCACAAGACAAGCTTAATTAGTAACACTCCATATTACATCAACAAAGGTACATTTTTAGCTTAATCATTGAAAGTTAAAATTGTCTGATTTCATATTTACTTGTGTTGTTTCCATCCGCAGAAGATAATGTTTGAAAAGGTAACTCTCTGTTGTGATCTGGCCTTACAAGTCTTGGTTCTTCCTTGGAGTCTCCTCCAATATCCATTTCATCTGCTTCTTCTTCAGATAAAATTGCTTGCTTTTTTCCAATAGCTAGTGATCAAATAATAAAAGATAAAATAAAAGTTTCATTAACACTTGACAATCAGTAAATGAAGTAATCCATTACAAAGTTTGATTAGAATGAGAGCTCTTACGATTAAGGTACATAAGTGCAAAGGTGAAGAGAACATTGTACAAAATAGTGAAACCCAAAAGAGCAGCTGCGCCTATCCAGTACCATCGTTTTTCAGTAAAAACATCAAAGCTATTTAATGTAGCTATACCCAACGGAGTTGAACTACCATTGGACTACAAACAAAGAAAGTTGAAGTCAGAAAATAAGTTTCCAAGACATTGAGTCACATTTTTATTTGCTATTGAAAACTTATGCTACTTACTGGTTTGTTCCACCTTGGAGCAAACATTTCATTCACAGAAAAAGCATTGAATGCATATGTTAAAGGCGAAATCCAGTAACCCCATATCCACCAACTTGGAATGTCACCTGTTCATATTAAAATTGAAGCTTGAAGGTGAGCATTGTCTTAGAACAAATTACATAATACATTACCGTTGAAGATTTTCAACAATCCAAAATTAGAATTTGATTTTGTCAGTTACCTTTAGGAAGGATGAAACCTCCAAGTAAGAAAACAAGAAGAAGCATAAGGGCTCCACCACTGTTGGCAATAATCATTGACCTACAAACTCCGGATATAAGCCTAAACATCCCAGCTGCCATTTGTTGGACAAGAAACACCAACAACAAGTGCTTGAAGAACCTAAAAAAATGTGATAAGGCCACAAAATGCTCATTTAATGCTATAAATACATAATTTATTACTATGACCATGGTATCTGACATTTGATATCCATAATGTAATCATAATTTTCTGAATTTTATGAATAAATTGGTATATTTGGTAGGTGTTATAAACATATATATGGATACAAAAAAAAGTTTACCTGCTGGCTTCAGGTGCAAATCCTATTGTGTAGTATGTAATAAGGACCCAAACAATAGCCTCAAACATAGAAATGGGAATCCGTAGGAAGAAATTAGGAAGAGTGTAAGTCCATGGAGGATGGAAAAGGTGATCTCTATGCTTGTAGAATACAGGAAGCCTTGCAATAGTGAGAGGTAGCTCAGAAAAACCATTAAACATGTTCATGATCATTGTAAACAAAATTGCACCTATGTAAACAGCTGCATCACCCACAGTGTCTCTATGCATTTTGGTCCTAAAGAACACGGTTGCAGATATGACAGAAATAATGCATATTTGAACTGTCTTGAATATATATACGAAAGAGTTTCTTTTGATGAGGAGCCATTCCTTGTCCCAACATGCTTTAAGAAGTCCTGCTGTGGGTACTGTGTATTTCTTGAATACAAGAGCTGCTCTATGTCCTGTTGATTTGTCAAATGCCACTGATAGTTCATTCTCAAGCCTTATTCCAACATGGAACTGCTTGAACCTGTTTGCAAATTCTGTCACAGTAACATAACGATATGCTACATTTCTATTTGCCCAGTATTGTTCTTGGTCTTTCCTTGATGTAACCTGTACAAAAAATTAACACGTGTCATTTTGGAAACTATTTAATTTAATATTCCGCAATCACAACATAAGGTGTGAGACTGAGTCAGGTCAAGTTACCTCCTGTAAGAAATCTGCGGTTCCTTTTCTCTCAGGGCATCTAAATCCACAAGATTCAAAGAACTCAAGGATGTGCTCACGTGGACCCTGATAAACTATTTGACCCTCAGATATTAATATGATATCATCAAAGAGATCGAACGTCTCTGGTGCAGGTTGGAGTAGAGACATGAATATGGTTGCTTCTGTAAGTTGCACAACCTGCTGGAAGCACTTCACTATTTGATATGTTGTGGAACTATCAAGACCCGTTGATATTTCATCCATGAACAGTGTTTTGGTGGGCCCAACTATCATTTCCCCTGTACCATCTCATTGCATCAACTTAACTAATTCTAATACTTTATTATATATCTATTTATTAATAATGACATTTCATCCATGAATCAAGATTTCATATCTTTTTTTTTTTTTTAATTTGTATGTAAGAAGATTATAAATGTAATAAGCAAGGTATTAAAAATTAAAAATTTCAGTACATAAAGGGTGAAGGAGAAGGACCAAGTCAAAATAAAAACATTTCGGTCAAGAATATTTGACTGTATATTCAAGTTTCCGTCACCTTTGAATGAGTTCATCAAACCAAGTCTATTTAAACATAGTTGAAGTTTCGGATTAAAAAAATAATAGAGGAGAAATCAAGGCATCGAGAATTCGGAACAAAAAAATGTAGGAAACAAGGTTGATGATTTTTCCAGGACTTGTTTGTTGTATGCTTCTTCAAAGTTTTTTATTTTAAGAAAAATATTAATTAGTATCTTACTAAGGAGTTAAAAATAGGTTTTTTATTTAAAATATTATTAATGTATAATTATCAATTTTAATATATCTCAATAAATTTTTTTTTTACTTTTACTTCATTAACCACTGTTTAACAGGACGTAATTTTAAATAAACAGATAGTTAGCACGTTATTACCTGTTGTTACGCGCTTCTTCTGGCCACCAGATATACCTCTCTGCATTTCATCGCCCACGATGGTATCTTTGCAAATGTCAAGTCCCAATATCTGTTTCATACAGCAAATAACGAAAGTTGATTTTTTATAACATAATCAAACCATTAGCCAGGCAATTATCAACGATAATTATGTTCTCTACCCCGCATTACTACGTTTTCGAATTAATTTATTTTATCTTGAAAATTATTTATAATAAAATGGTATTAAATATTTGAAAAAAATTGTAAAGATAATAAAATCAAACTTGCTCTTAAGATATGATCCATACAGAAGAAACAAGAGCTTCACCAGCTGGGTCCACTTTAGTCACAAGAGTGGGTGAGTACAAGTTCTTTTTCTGTTTGGGCTCTGGGCTTTTGCGGGTGCAGATGATGGTAGAATTTAACATGGAAAGTTGATTTTTACATTCTCATTAAAGATAAGATTATTTTTACAGATTTAATTTAGGAGATTTAGATTTTTTTTTAAAAAACAGGTATATAAAAGATAAATTATACAGTTCATTAAATCTTTTTAGATGTATTTAGAATAAAAATATAAATTTGTTTCCAGAAAATAACTAAAATGAATTTTAAATTCGTTATTTTAAAATATTATGTGAAAAAATTGTGAATATATATTCTAAAAAAATGTTTTTCTAACGTAGTAAATAAATTTACGAAAATACAATAGATTTAATTACTTTTTAAATAAAAATTTCTGAAAGTTTAATAAATATATTTCCAAAAAATATTTTCAAAATTTAATCCATTCCAAAAAATTATTTTTAAAAATTCATTAAATCTATTTTAAATAATAAAAATAAAATATATTTTTAATATTTAATTTTATTAAAAATAAAAAAAATGAGTGTAAAAAAAAATAAAAAACTTGAAAAAAACAACTCCCTTTAATGTGAATTGTTATGGTGATCCTTTAATTATGTGTCATTTTTCCTTCTCTTTCTAACCTTAATACAGAAATGGTGAGAAAAGAATTTACTTACTTTGAGAGTGTAGTCTGTGATGAGACTACTTTCTGTTCCTTCCATTGCCGTAGCCTAAAAGTGTTGAAACTGGTGAGAAGTATTTGATAAATTAATGTAGACTTGACAAAATTATTATTGATTATTTAGTCTTTGAGACACGCTAGGTAAATGAAATGTAATTAATACCTTCATGAAAAGGTCAAGTTCTGCCTCTGGAAATATGCCAGCTTCCTTTTCCCTTCGAGCAAGTTCCGCCAATAGGTCTACAATAACATTATTTTTTTAAATGCATTTCATTTACACACAAAAGAAAAACAAAATTGTCAACATATTGAGTTAAGAGATTTTTATTGCCAATTTTAATTTTATCAATATCATCATATGCAAAGGATGGTTGATTTGTTGCGGTACATAGACGTATATATGTTGATTAAAAATTGAGAGGAAAGTGTTGATTGAATTACCATATCGTGTTCCAACTCCTTGGCATCTAGCTGAAAAATCAAAGGTTTCTTTTACGGTCATTTCTCCCGTATGTACATCATTTTGGCTAATGTAAGCTGCAGTTTTTCTAGGGACAAACTCGTTAAGCTTGTACCCGTTGTAGGAGATTTCTCCTTCAACCTGTTTCATTCAACACACGTGATAACAAGACTAAATAATTAATTTCATTTCTATCTGATAACACTAAAAGTGGTGGAATCTACCCTCAAGTCAGCATCCAATTTTCCAGCCAATGCTAGCAAAAGGCTCGTTTTCCCTGAAGAAGGTGGGCCAAGCAAAAGGGCCATCCTGCACATAACAATGGTTATTCCAACCCAACTTGTTATAATAATAGTAATAATAAACCTGCCTATATTATTAAGATAGCTCCAAATAAATTTATGAGGTGATGATACCTTGAAGGTTTTATAATGCCTGAGACATTTTTAAGAATTGTGAGCTTTGTTCTCTTTGCAGTACTAATTCCACATAAGCCAAGAGCTGATTCAACAATGTTCAATGTAACGTTTGGTAGGGTGGGCAGAGCTCTGCTACCAACGTAGGAATCAGCCTCAACAGTCAAATTTCGAAACCTCACTTCCACTGTTGGGAGTCGGATACCAACCCTGCAATTTGTAAGAACAAAAGAAAAACAAATGGATAGTAAGTGTTGTACAAAAATATGGGGTGTGGGATCACTATGTTAGACCTTTAATAATTTTTTTTTTTATATGTAGTAATGTAAAAAGAAATATAGCTATTTAAACTTTTTATAAGTTGTTATTCAGTTGATATAGCATTTGTAAATGGTAACAATATATTCCCTTCCCTGCAAAGCAGTAAGAATAAGCTTTTACTTATGACTAAATACACCAAACGATATAGAAAAAAGTAAACATAAAACTTTAAGGAAAAATGATAGTATGGTCAAAGATCTCAAAAAATTTTGAATTTGAAGGAAAAGTGAAATATAGGAAAGTTTAATTTTTTAATAAAAAATCCATGCAATTTTATCTTCATATTTTGTTTCAACCAAACAAAGAAAAATATGTCATTATCCTATTTTCTTTCATTTCCATTCTTTTCCTTCCAAACCAAAGTTTTAGGAGGAAAACAATCTAAAAAGCATGAAAGAAAACCCCACAATTTTGAATAGTAAGAATAAGTTCTTTATTAATTCCTTTGCTGACTATTGTTCAATAATACATTTGGAATATTTCACAAGTGAGGAGGACAGGGTATTAAATAACTGATCCGTATCTCCTCAAAAGTATTAATAAGTAAAAATAACGAAGACACGCAACTATATGAAAAATAAATAGTCACGTCATGTGCACGTTTAAATAAAAAACATTTATTACAATTTAGCTTACTGCCCAAAACAAAGTCAAATCTATATCGTAAGCTAACCTTCATCTTCTATCTTTTTCGATTTGTTAAAGAAACCAAAACCAAATAACACAAAAAAGAAAATGTCCACCTGATCATAATTGTGCAAGTGAGAAATAAGAAGAAGAAAGCAAGGTCATGCACCTAAAAAGTGCTCCTTAAACTGAAAACTTTTGAGGGTAAAAGTTGAATTAAATATATTTTTAATTATACATAAGATGAAACTCACTTTTCAATTCTGTTTCTGAACTTTCTCAAGTACTTTTCATTGTCTTCTTCAGCAACCTTGAAGATTTTGTCAATAAACTCTTGCCTTTCATTGACATCCAATTTTCTAACATCAACTTCTCTGTGTTCCAATCTGTTAGGATGAGCAAGATCACTCTCAGCATAAGTTTGGAGGATACTTGTTCTTAAGCGATCATAGGTGGGTAATTTCTCTATAGCAGCCCACTTGAGTGCCTCTTCATCCTCATCAACATTTGAAGTCCTTCGTGAATATCTACCACTTGCAAACATGTCCTCCATTTTCCAACTTGACCTACTCAAGCTCCTACTAATGCTTCTTGTTAAATTCCCACTTTCCATTTTTCCCTCTCCTTCTTATGTGGATTTCAAACATGACAAAAAAACACACTCAATATATGAACAAAACAAATAAAAATAAATAAAAGAATGTTTCTAATTTGGACAACACAAGTTTGTTGTTCTATATTTCAAATAAACCAAACATAAAAGATGAGGAAGCTGCAAAGTGCAGTACTTACTTGAATGTATTGGGTTACCCTTTTGGATTATAGATCAGCACAGGACTCAAAAAAGGGAAGGTTTGTTGCTGTGACTTCAATCTAGAAATTTATGTCTCACCTTTTCACTTTTTAATTTGTCTGTATATCACTATTCTCTGAAAATATTTTCCTCTTCTTTTCTTTCTCTCCTTTTTCCTGTTTTCCTCTCATGAGTGAAGGTTTGGAAATTGATCGACCGATTCTCTATTATGAAGAAAGTGTTATATATAGTAATCTATTATGTAGTTTATATAAATACTAATAATAGTGAGAAATTGATTACAATAAGAGAAGAGAAAGATAGGTGTGGTGGCAGAGTTGTCGTTAGTCATAATCCTTTATTCAAACCAGCCACTTGAAGACTAACTAATTAATTTAATATTATTTTCTGCAGGCTGTCATTGTTATTTATTTTTTTTCGTTGTGTTAAATGTAAGAAAGAGAGTTAATTCGAATTGGTTATGCTAATGTGAACTACGAAACCGGAATCTACATTACCTGATAAACTGAGAATATTAAATTATTGTGTCATGCAACCATAAAGAGAATAAATATTCATTTTTGTTGAACAATAAGAAACTTTGGAAAAGTAAAAGCAATGAAACTAATTTTTTTAGTATACAGTTATAGATAAGTGAAAAAAATAAATGGGAATGAAATTTTGATTTTTGACTAATAATTTGGTCAAGTATAATTTGAATAAGATGGATTAATGAAATGAGTTTCCGTATTCAGATCAATTTCCGAGTTAAATAACAAAACATTATAAAAAAATTTATGAAATAGTAGTGATGGAATCAGCAATTTTCTTCTCCTTCATCTCATTTGTTTTAAGTGTCTAAGTGGAGTTGGATGACCTGGTCAAGAGCAAGAGTTTGTAAATTGAGTAATTTGACATATAAACTATGTCTATGCTTCCTGAAATTATCCACTCTCTTATGTCACTGCAATTTTTAATTTAATAGAAAATTATGAGTACAATGGAGAGACTTTATCTTCACGAAACCTTAGGTTTGACTGAGTTATATCCTTCTCGGATTTAGAGTTAAACAATTTTTCCTTTTAAAAAAATAAATAAAACCAAACATAAGCACTGTAAATCTAGGAATATTTAAATTCAATTGATTAAATATACTCAGTGACAAACTGTTTACGTGTAGATATTTACATGTGAATATTTTCTTTTTTGTTGATAAAATATTAATTCAAATGTCACCTTTGCTTAGATAATTAATTACTATAAAAATTTCCGACCTGTACACAATTAATATACCACTTGATATAATTAACTGCTTAAATTCCAAATATAAAACTTATATAGCAAATTGCACAAGTGTACAAATTTAGACTTTACTTTATTAATTTTCACATAAACATCTATTACTTGTTAAAATCAAGAGTAACTATTCTTATTCAATAACAAGAGAACGAGAACACCGATTAAATTTAAGGAAGTTGACTTGGTTTTCACCCCATCTTGACTGTGTCAACTAAAAGCAAATGAAATATCATATTTTTTTCAAAAAAAACTTGACAATATTTCTTATAAAAAATTATTTTTTATCCTTTTGTATCATATTAACTCTATCTTATTTACTATTTTTCTTTTCTTAGTTTGCTTACAATTTGGAAGACCTCAAAAAAATCGAAATACAACAATGCCCAAACAAAGCATTCCCATTACCTTCATAAAATTAATGTAGATTGAGGTACTCACACAGCAGCCCTAGTTCATTAAGGGGTTTTCAGTTTTAAATGTGCTGTCCTCTGTCTCTTGCGGCCATATACGGGCAAATATATATATATGATACTATATGACAACTTGGCTCATTGGTTTGATTGATTTGTTCTTCACCAAAAATATATATGATTTGATAATTATTTTAGCAACAGGAAAAACTTCTTATACCTTTAATTTTTAAGTGAAAAAAGGGAATAATAAATAATAGATGTCCATGTGACCATTAATGTTTTCTTTCTAGAAGCCTTTACATATTGTGACTTGAATTTCGATGTCCACGAATTGGTATTTAATTTTGACCAAGTTAGCACAGAGCAGCCTTGTACTATCTAAACTTTATTTTTTTTAGAAATAAATATTTCAAAATTTAACTTCGTTTAATTAATTTATTAAAATGTATATATTCTTACGATGGTTTATGTCCATTAAACAATAACTCATTAATATAAAAAAAGAGTATATAAGTGAGTCATATTAAGTATTTTGAAGTTTAAGATAAATTTTAGAAGAAAATCAGCAGGACAACAAATTTTTATTTTTAAATTAAAAAATTATATATTATTTATGATGATAAATAAATAAATAATACATTAAATTATGTTTATCTATCATTTAATATATTTTTTAAAAATAATTGAATAAAATTTTATTTATTTAAAATATTAAATTTATCTTCCCCTTTTTCTCTTTAAATTCTTCTCTTTCAAACAAATCTTATCCTTTATTTAATAAAAAAGAAGAAAATAAAAAATATATTTAAAATTTAAATTAACAATAAAAAATGGTTTAAATTTCTTATATTTAAAAATCAAGTTTTCTTTCTTTTTTTCTTCCAACCAAATAAAAACAATGTATCATTTATTCATATATTTTTTTCTTCTATACAAAGAAAGCATTGGTTAACCAATTAACTGTGGCCGAGTTTCAAAGTTGCAGTCAGCAAGCAAAGCCGAACCCCTGAGTTGACCGCTACATTCCAAAGTCGAAATCATGAGAGGATCAAATCCTCACTTCCTTGAACAGAGCGTTCAATATCAATTTTGGACAACGTTCTATATTTAAGATATTACTTAAAGATATTAAAATTTGAAAAAATGTTAGAATTTAAAGATTATTTGAAAAAATTTAATGTATTTATTTATAAAAAAATAAAATTTTAAAATTGAATAGTCTTTATCCTACTAATTACATCAAAATATATTAGCCACATTTTTGAGAATGCTCTCAGTCAAATATGTACTAATATATATATATCTAAGTTTTTTTTTTTTTAAGAAATCTTAAAATGTCATCATTTTCATTTAAGAATATTTAAATGATACCCTTCTCAAATTGGTCACACCATTTTGAAGCTCTCTAACGATCACGATGGATCTTTTATATTAGAAGCGGAACAAGAAGAGGTCGCATCTTATATTTGTAGAACACAGCAATTCACCCTCTAAACTCCGATAGCTTTTCATTATGTAAGATATTTTGTTATATATATAATTTTAAATTAATTTTATTCCTACTGTTGAAAGTGTATTCAAAATTCCTGTTTTGTACTAAAAAAATTAATAAAAAATAGGCTTTTCTGTTATAAAGATAATATATATTGTTCCATAAAATTGATAATTGTTGGGAGTCACGACATGATTACGGTTTGAAAGGTTGGAGTTTACTTGCACAATTAATTAAGTTCTGTTTGGTACAGAACGAAGAAAATATAAAAATAAAATAAAATTAGGTGTTACTGAAGCATCTCAAATTATTTCGGAAATGTCAACGGAAAGGGAAAGAAAAGAAAAGAATTTCAAACACATGTCTCTTGCAACGGCAACTCAAATTGTGATTAATTGATGTCTCAAATGGCGAATATCGAACATGTAAGCGATAATGCTTAGTCAAATTTCTAAGTTGTGAGAAGCAAGATCACTATTTTTTCTATTAAATGATTGATATGACATGTTATCATTGATTGATCGATGACCGGAAAAAAATGAATATCATTTTTTGGTCTTATATAGGAAATTCTTTCCCATTGGCCAGTCCACATAGATAATAAATAAAATAAACAAAATGTGTGTTCATAGCACTTACAGAGAAAACCGGAAGAGAAGAGAGTAGGACTAGTATTTATGATAAGTCAAGATTCTAAATTTGATGATAGGTAGTGAAGGAAGAGTAAGTGTTGGCATTCTAGAAAGTACCACTTTTCCACATTTTTGTGTGGGGTTAAAGATGGATTTATCAGTTAGTTTGTGTGCATATAATTATAATAAAATGACAAAGCTTTTTTCTTTTTTCTTTTTATGTATATGAATACCGCAATAGTATGTCATAATGTCAATACCGTAGTCTATAGTGTAAATGTGTAATGAGATCAGAAAGAAAAAGTAAATAATGTTAATAAGTTTCTTCAATTGTGGAAATCATTTGACATAATGCTTGGTGAAATGAGGGAGGACGTATGCAGGCAAAGGTCATTTCAACTAATGACTAGAATATTCAACTTTGGCCATCTACTTCTCTATTCTCGATAACGTTTGGTCAACAATGCACACATTTTTTCTCCAAAATCAGGATGATGCATTACACAAACACTCAACTAACCAGAAAGAAGTAACGAAAAATAGTTTGGGTCTTCAAAGAATTTGCGGAGAAAGAAATAGCAAGTGTGTGTGTTCATGCTTTTTACTTTCTTTTTGAATGAAGTCAATATATGAAATGAGTTTTTTTTTTGTCTCTTTCTGGTAGTTGTCTTTCATCTCCCATTCTCATTGCTCTCTCTTTCCCACAGCATCATCACAAGCCAAGTTTTTCATTGCATTTTACTTCATCCGTTTTTTTTTTTTTTATCTATCACCCTTTTAAAAAGTTTTTATTCTTTTTAGTTATCGTTTTAAAAATTTAAGGTAATATTTACTCTTTTTTATTATATTTATTCTTCGTAAAATATCAAGTAATGAAAAAGTAAACTGATAAAAATTAAAAATATAATATAAATATATATATATAAAGTAAATATTTTTATTTTATAATTTTTTTTATTAAAAACAGAAACATTTTTCTTAATTAATACATTTTCTGTTTTTGTTTTCGTTTTCTTTCCATGTGACTCCTCTCTTAATTGCCTGAATAATATGTTCGTTTTATTTTATTTACTTTTATCCACATATTATTTTATTTTAATCTGAATTTTTTATAATATGGTTTAATTAAATATATAAATATATATATATATAATCTATAAATAAATAAATGAATATTTATTTTATTTGATTAAACACTATTAAATTTTAATAATTTAAAATTATTAGAAAAATCAAACATATACCATTCAAATTCGTTAGTTTATAAAAAGTAATCTGGTACAATTTTAAAATTTATTTACATTACTTTAAATTTTTAAATATGATTTGAAGTAATTGATTATTTGCACACCACAAGTTTTTTTTTTATGAAATACCTTTAGTCAAATTTACTTTCGTTTTTTTTTTGGGAGGGGGGTGTATATAGTACATGGACTTTAATGTTACAGTTGACATTTTCTTCCTACCAAAAACATGTGCGTTAGCCCATTTTTTATCCAGATTTTGGGCAGATGCGTAGTTTCGGAGTTCGGAGAGGGGTGGGTTGGGAGTTGCTTTTTTCACCTCCATTTTTACTTTTCACACCTCCTTTTATTTTTTTTTAAATTAAATACTAAAATTATTCTTCATTTTTATTATTCGAGCTGAATTTAATAAGTTTCCGGAAATAATTTTTCGGAATAAATTGAACTTCCGGAAATACTTATCCGGAGAGTAATTAAACTCATTTCGAAAAAGATCTTCCGGATACACATTTCCGGAAATGTATTCATTGCATTACGGAAACGTGTTTCCGGAACATCCAAAAATTTATTCATTGCGTTACGGTCATTGTATTACGGAAATGTGTTTTCGGAATATCCGAAAATTTATTTATTGCATTACGGTCATTGCATTACGGATACGTGTTTCCGGAAGATCCGAAAATTTATTCATTTCGTTACGAAAACGTATTTCCGGAACATATATTCACACTTCTTTCACGCAATATTTTAAAAATTCATATTTTCATTCGGAATACGCCTTTCCGGATATAATAAACACTGTACAATTTACCTTCCAGATACATGTTTCCAGAAAGAAGTTCAAATCTCCCGGATTTACATGTCCGAAAACTAAATTTACAGGGATAATTTCATCTTTTTACCTGACAGGAGGGGTGCGAAAAGCAATTTGAAGGATGTAAAAAGCAACTCCCGGATGGATTTGGTTACTTGTCGTTAAAAATAAAGAATCCAATTGAGCACGTTGGGCCAGTCAAGTTTTATAAGGTATTTTTTATACAAGAATGACATATGACTTTGGGGTATTCGCTAACATTAGAGCCCAATCCATTAATATAAGTAATCCAGCCCAAACTGGAACTACAGAAAATGCTCGCAACGAGCCCATCCATTCGGATTTTATGTTGTATTTGAGGTTTATTAGTTAACTATTTTTTTAGATTTGAGCATGTGTGTTTGATTTATAGTATACAGAAACAGCGATTGTTTAACGATGAGTGTGTGAGAGTGGTTGTAAAGGAAAGAGGTGAGGCAAATTGGGGAAAAGCAAATGGTAAGTGGGACATGCTAATCATACACATCAATACTGCTTCAATCAAACACTCTGTTCTTCTCTTCTTTTAATGACGCCACTATCACACAAATTCAATCAAACTTCATTCACATTCTCTCCATTGCATTCAATGGATTTCCGTGCCCCGCCGCCATCACCTGTAGCCTCTGCACGGCGCTTCTCGCACCAAAACGACGACGTTTTTGGCCACTTGTTGGAAACTTCATTCCGAGTCCCAAACCTAAACCTCGCAAACAAGCACCAGCAAAGACCACCTCCCAAGGTTGATTTTCTCACTTTATGTTCCGACGACAGTCTCCGTCAAGTCGTTTTGGATTCTTTCGCAACCGTCGGATGCTTTCAGCTCCTCAACCATGGGATTCCACCGGATTTTATCTCATCGCCAACGGAAGCCGCCGTCGGAGTCTTCCGGGTACAGCCGGAAAAGCGAGCCGCCGTCACGAGGTCGCCGGAGAATCCCTGCGGGTTCGATGCGGAGGAAAGTGAGTTGAGCGAAGAGTTCGTGTGGGTCAGAAACAATGACTTTAACCAGAAAATGGAGCAAATATGGCCAACTGGATATTCCAATTTTAGGTAACAATAACATGCTATTCGACTACTTTTATGCGTAACATACCATAATATCATAATTTTTTTAATATATATAATTTATTCACGCGTGAATTTTCTATTTCCAATTTTCCTTCAAGTTTTGTCTGTTTTTCCTCTTTAAAGTAATTATGCGATGGATTTAAAGTGGAAAAATACGTTAAGATGGCGGATGTAGACAAACAAAACCAAGAAAGTTGTGAATGTAAGAATATCATACAAAACTCGTGTTCAAGCCTCATTCAGCTCCTTCAAGCTAAAATCACAAGTTTTATTTATTAGAGTTAAAAATATTTTTAGTGTTGGTAACTATAATTTATTTGGTTTTGATTTAAAAAAAAAATCGTTTTAGTTTTTGTAAATTTCGCAATTTTTAAAATTCTTCCTATTTCTATTTAGCAACGAAATGATATTATTGATATTTAGTTATATGATCTTAAAATGGTTATTGACAGAATATGATTAAACATATGACAAATCATTAGATAATATATAGATTGTTTTTAAAAATTGTAAAATTTTGAGATCAAATTAATATTATTTCTAAAGGATTAAAATTGAATAAAAGATATTTATAAAGATTAAACATATATTTATTATCATTAATTTGCTGATTCAGTGTGTGACGTGATTGCAACTACGCTAAATTTTGTATAGTTATGGTGTGGGTTCAGTCAAATAACAAGAATCAGAAAAGCTAATAAACAAGCTAAGCTAATTGGAAAGGAAGGAGGAGAAAAAGAAAAACATTATTGGGTGTCACAAACATAACAAATTAGTAAAGCGTTAGCGCTATCGTGTTAGTACTAAAGACCGATCGTAATAGTTGAGCTACCCCATCAAATTCACAATTCAGACAAAACTCTTCTTCATTTCAATTTCTCTATTACTTTTTTTTTAAAAAAAATTCTTCTATATTTGTATGCCTTCTACATTGTACAAGACACATTTTCATCCTATTCTTTTATTTAATGGACCTCTTCATTTATTAGAAAAAATCCACTTACCTTTTATACATCAGTTCCTGATGAAAACCACATATGCAATAATGAAAGTCTACGCAAATTATTAATATATAGTATTTTATTAATTATCACTCTAGACACTGGCAAGGCATTGCGCGCAATTAGTGATCACTATCAAGAATTTTCATATGGTAATTGATGAAATTGTTCCTAATTTTAAATTTCTTTAACTTTCAGAAAGAAGATGGACACTCTTATGTCGAGAATAGAGAAGGTGGCCGAGAAAATTTTGCCAATGATATTCAAAGATTCTCCCAAAAATATTGCGAATTCTATTGACATGATTCGGGGGCATGAACTTGGAACACTTTGTTGTGTTTATAAACATGCTGGCCCAGATAATATGTCAGGCCCATGGGCTAACTCTTTAAAGTACGATGTGATTAGAATGTTGATTGGGGGAACCGATTACTCTCATTCGTTGTGCTTGCATGTGTGTGATGGGTCTTCGGAGTTTCATGTTTACTCCAAGAAAGGATGGCTATCTTTCTTCCCAGAAAAGGGAGCCCTTGTAATCACCGTTGGAGACCAAACCCAGGTTAATTTGCTCTTTTATCTCTCCATTTTGGTTTTTACACATTATTCAAACAAAGAAAAGGAATTTAATTAATTTATAACATAGTTCATTTTTGGTACTACTCTAGTTTTTGTTGTTCATTTCCTTGGAGTTTTGTTACAAATTAAATAAAGCCAAGGGAGTTGTTGAATATGTAGTGGGAGGAATCCATATACAGTGTTTTTTGCGATACATCTAAAAACAATTATAAATGTTGACCCATGCAATTTTCTGCCCTTTTGTTGTTTCGTCCAAACTGAAAGCATTTATATATCATAGATGCCATATAAAAAATGCTCATAAATGTTCTAAAGATCTTGGTTAAAAAGTCAAAAAATAAAAATATTATAAATACATAATTATTATGATTTTTTATGTATTTCAATATTATTCTTAATAAAGAATTACTCTTTTTTCTTTAAATAGTACTCTTAAGGTAATGGTCAGTAAAATTCTAACAAAAATTAAGAGTGAAAACATGAATATTATAGGATAGATTTTTTTTAAAAGTATTTTTTATTTAAAACTAGATTTTTTTCACAAGTGACAATTTTAATTATGTAAATATTCATAACATAATGAGATGCGCTCTTTTAACTGGATTTTTATTTCATACATAATATATTAAATTCAAAATTTAACATAAAAGAAATTAGATGATATTACCAGAATTAACCACTCGTTAATTTTTTAATATATATATATACATGCCCTCAAATGATATATAATGCTAGAATAACTTATATTCTTGGATAGAACGATAGAAAATAGCAAGTAAAGTAATCCTATATGATTTGACATGCATGCTTGATCTTGATGATGACACCCAGTTGCTTAAAGTCTATTCAATTTTGATCAAACAGAAAACAGATGATTTATAGCATTTTTTATATCAACCTCTCCAGTATAGGAGTGCTATGTTGTTATAATTATTCGTATTTTCTTGCCTATTATTTTAATTTTTGGTAACTGAATGGTGATCATGGTAATCTTTCTTTCTCAATGAACCAAGTTGCATAGCTTTGTTACAGATATCGAGTGATGGGCATTACAAGCACGTGATTGGAAGGCCAATATTTAAAGGTGAGAAAGAGGACCGCATTTCAATGGCTTTCCACTATTCTCCACCAAACAACAAGAACACTTTCCAAACCAGCAGGGAAAGAACTATTTCCGTGGGCTTCCAAGCCATATTGGCTTTGATTCTAACCATTTTATATCATGTCCTGATCTATATCATCAGAAAATTTTGATGTTGTGTCAGACTTTTGGACTTAATGAAATGAAAAATACACATTAATACTTTGGAATTTCCAATATCATCTTTCAAGTGAGGTATTCCATTAAAGTCAACCAGAGTCTCTTTAAAATTGTGAGTTTGTGACCGAAACTATCATAAGCAAATTTGCATCCATTTAAGTAGTGTAAAAAAGAAAAGTTCATTTTCCTTGTAGCAAAAGTTTGGTACTACAAAAAAAATATAGCTTAATTTACATAGATTAATAAGAAATGAGTGACAACACTTCCTCTGAAAACAATGCCAAATTCCCACCAAAATGTGGCAAAATCATCGTTTGTAATTATATTTCGTCATCAAAATAATAGAAGTACACGACAAAGTGGAACCTAATCAATGCCTTAACCACTGTAAATAAGATGCTGCATTGTAATTAATTATGTTGGACACAATGCTACACACTTACATAGCAGAAGGCAGGAGGGAATCAAATGCAGCACTTGTTTATCAAATTTAGCCTAAGAGGATTTGAAAAATTTAACAACCACAACCATGTGATGTAAATAACAATGTCTGCCTGTGGACCAATAAGTTTGAATTTTAGTATTGTGAATTCCATCAAAATAAACATGTTATTTTTCGCTACCTTTTTAAAATAAAAAGATATTATTCAAGAATCAACACCCGCATGGAATTACTATGAAAGCGAAAAATTCATCTGACAATTAGAATAAACATGTGATTTTTCACTTCCTTATAAAAATAAGTAGTGTTTGAATCGAATTTTTTGACACTTAAATACTATTTTAACGTTAAAGATAAAAATAAGACTTTTAAAATTGAAGTTAAAGTTTAAAAGTTAATTTTAAGATAATCTTCTTTTAGATAACATTTTTTTTTATTGAGATTTAGAATAAAGAATGAAAAGTTAAAGTAAAAAACTCTTACAAGTTTAATTTTTAACAAATATGTTTAGCCTAAATTTTATTTTTAAAGAAAAGAGAAGACTAAAATAAATTAAGCAACAGACTACTATAATCTAACAACGCTAAAAGTTGATCACATTCAAATTAATGGGTTATAACCAAAATTTGACTACACCAAGATGACGATATAAAGTTTGTTGGGCTGACATGTACAAGTTAAAATCAAATTGTAAAATTAATATTTTTATCTTTTAAAATTGAAATTAGCTATAATTTTATTTTTTAACTTTTTAAACTTAATTTAATCTTACTAAATTTTATTTTTATATTAAATTAGTTTTTTTAATGTAACAATGTTAAATATAATTAAAAAATAAATTATTTTTATAGTTTTTGTAATTAATTGAAAAGTTCTTTTATATAATCTTATTAATTATATTCTAAGACATTAGTTAAAATTATTTTTATTATAACACATTAGATTATGATCATATCAAAATTTTATATACTCTTATTAATTAAAATTAGACAATATCAAGCCCTAATTTTAAATATTCATTCTTTTCAATGATTATAATAATTATTTTAGGAGACATTAAATTGTGACTAGATTTCAAAATTTTGAGTAATTTTATTAATTAAGAGATCAAATTGAGTTATTCCTTAAAATCCATCTTATTTCAAATATAAAACTTTTATATTTTGATAATTGATAGATTTTTAAAAAAAATTCTCGTTATTAATATACTATTTTCATCTTTAAATTGTGTTATAATTTGATGATATACACATAAAAAACTAACTGATTTTAAGATGAACTAGTGTTTTAGTATTAATTAATAAAAAACTTAATTTTTGGCAAAATATCTGATATTTGACGATATTACAATAGAAAGTAACTTTATATTATAATAAAAAAAATTAATTTGATATGAAGATAAAAGTTAGACAATTGGATTAAAAATATAAAATATAATTATAAAAGTAATCTTAATTTAAAATAAATAAAAATATTAACTTGATAAATCAAATTGCCCATGGGATAGGTCGGTGGAAGAACCAGAGACATAGTGCCAGGGGCAAGCGTTTAATCCTTCACATCCCCTACCTCCCATCCCTTGGACTAAAAAAATAAAATCCAAACCAACTTTAAAATGTAAATTAAATCAAACGTATGCTTACGGTTTATCATAAACAGCATATCAAAATATATAACCATTAATGTATAAATATGATTGTTGTAAAATGTTGAATATTGATATCGAGGGTAATACCAAAAAGTAGAAAAATGTAAAAGTCAAGTTGTTTAGCTATCCTTTCTGTTATAAATGTTACGTGTACGATAATTGTTGCTAGAAAACATCAAGAGTCACAAGGAAGGATTGAAAGTTTAACACAACATAGCATAGATAACAAAATAAACCACCAGACTATGCAGCTTTATCTCAATTTCAAATAGAAACACAAGTGTGTGTAGCTCTATTGTTTTGTGTTGATAATTTACATTTACCCAGCCCGTGGGGTGTTACGGATTTCTATGATTAATTATTATGTGTTTTCCACTTAAAGAGACATTCTTAAAGAAGGGTTAATCTAGATTCTGAAGATAATTATAATCATTATTTTATAATAAGAAAAGCGATTGAGAAAAATGTATTCAATTGAAGGGATATAGACTAAATTAGATCAAATCTCTAACGGATGAGGCTAAATTTTATCTAATCCATTCTCTCTATAATTGTTAAGTTATCTATATATGGATGCTTTGTCACGTCTCAAAAAGCAACGTATGCTAACATGACCATTTAAAGATCCAAAAATTGGACTCAAATGATTCGAATATTGCTTTAATTAACTTATTTTGGATTAATAAGATTTTATTCAATTTTTAAAGAATCTCGAAAGATTTATTTTAAGAAAGTAATACATAAATTTTTATTTATTTCAATAAACTTTACGAACTTAAGAATAATTTTCCATTTTATAAGAATTTTTTAATAAATGTTTAATTAAAATATTTATCTAAATGCATCCAACTAAATAAATTAGTTTAAATTTTTAAAAGTTTATTTAATTTTAAAAAAAATAAGCTTCAGGCTGTTAAAAAAAGTTAGATAAGATATAATTCTATTTAATTAAATCATATATTATATAATAATATTATTATAATGTAATTACAGTCACTTTTTGGTTTATTTAAATATCCAATTTTATTAATGTTAATCTTTAAAATTAACTTTATGTATTTAAATTATTGTTTTTTTATTAAAAACATATTTATTGTATTGAACTACAAAAATATAAATTTTTAAAGTAGCATGACAACTTTAAAAATATTAATGCTCCAAAATGAATATATTTAGTTTACATTGAATTTGGCAATATTTTAAAATCGAACCAATGACTAAATCATTGATTCATAATCTAATAATTTAATTGCGCTTATAAATTAATTACAACCTAATCTATAATTATAAAAATTAAGTTCAGAAAAAATTTAAACATAAAAGAATCATATTATATGTTTTATAAGATAAAAAAATTATAAATAAATAATTAATTAAAAATAAAGATTGCACATACATTTTATGTACAAATTTTTATTTAATTTAAATTTTTTTTAAAATCTTTTAAAGAAAAACAATTTAGATTAGTTTACTAACATCAATTTAATCCCAATTGTCATTCGAATAAATTTTGACCGATCCAATCCAATTTTAAAAAACTATAGAGTTTGGAAATAATGATCCAATTTGGTGTTGGGGCATAGCTTGAAACATTGCGGCTTAGTTGGAAATTGCCACCTCCAACTCCAGCAACCTTTATTCGCTAACCAAAACATTATTTTCCTTAGTCTTCACCCATTAATTCACCACTACTTTGCGCCAACCTTTATTTGTTTGAGTCAACAATTAGAACTGCCCAAAAGCTAGAAGCCCAAGCACTTTAGCTACCATTATATATATATGTTAACATTTTTTTTTAGCGATAAAGAGAAAGACAACCCTCACTTTCATATCCATTAATTTAGGTGCTTTATTTTTAAAAAACATTTGCAAAAAGAAAACCAAAAATGAGAATTGACGAAGGCTCCTTTCTTGGCAAAATCATGTAAATCTAGGTTATTGCGCGTGATTTTACCTAATATAGATTATAAAGGTAAAATGCACATATTTGATTTCATAATACTACACGTGTAGTAAACTCTACTTTTGATGTTACCTTCCTATTTTTTTCTATCCTAATTAAGTATTTATATATTGCATGCTATCCAAGTGTCACTAATCAAATGGTTTGAAGGCAGCAATATTTTATTTTAGCTAGTGTGTGACATGCATTATACTAATCAAATAAATCGAGAAATTAAATTTATAAAGGCCCACTAAACCTAAAAAAATGTGGGTGTTATAAATGTTGTTGCCGTAATGGAGAATCAAAGGGAGTGTGATAGAGATGGCTTGAGATATATATATATTCAGGAACAGAACTGATGAAGACTTCAACTTCAATAATTGTGCACTTTGTTTTATGCATTCTAGCTGCTCTTCCTTTTTTATTATAAGAGAAATCACATAATTTAGTAGAAATAAATATAATTCTTAATATTTTTAGTTTAGCAGTGAGAATTTAAATTTATAAAACCTCAAAAAATCAAGAAAACGGAAATTATCTCACTCCCAGTGAAAATCAAACCCTAAATACTTAAGTCCTTATTATTTTACTGTAACATTCCAATCATGCTTAAATTAGGCTTTAGCATCATGATTAATGAGTAATCTGAATAGCGCGTGGGTACACGCGCATCGCAGACATGTTGAGTTAGGTTTTTGTGACCTGGCGAACTCGGAAACTGCTATTGGAAGAGTATATGGATTTGTTATAGTTAGTGGACGAATAGGAGAAAGCTTAGCTTCAAAGTTTTCCCCAATCACCTTTCTTTCTGTTCCTACAGATTTTTCAAATTCAATGATTATTTTTAATTTAAATATAAATAAATATATGATAATATTTATATATTTTATAATTTTTTTTCTTTCAAACCAATGTTACCGATTTACATCTTTTCTTTTTTCTTATTTTTTATGGCTGATCAATCTTTCTATTGTTATTTATATTTTCACCATTTTGGTTTATCTTCATATTTTTTAAACTTATACCTTTAAATTAAAATGTACTTTACGTATCATTAATTACGAGTCATGTTTATGCAAGTTGTGCCTCAAAAAGTTTTTGTACATTCTTAACAAAATATTTACAAGTTTTAGTAGGGGACAAAACTTATTAAAGTATGTGCATCAAATAAAGCGTAAAAAAAATAAATTTTAAACATATAACTATATAGATCATTAAAATTAAATTCAAATAAAAATTTATTTCATTATTTATATATAATTGTACAACTAAAGTCTCTCACACTTTCAACACTCTGTAGTGCTAAAGTTTTTGTATTAGACATTTTATTTACAAATTTTAGATGAGAGGTAAAACCTAAACCCTAATATATAGAAGAACTTTCCATCATTTTCTTTTCGTTTTTTCCCAGTATTGCCAAAAGATGAGTAAATAAATTTGAATTTTTTTCGATTTTCTATCTGTTTAATTTTCAATCTGAACATTCCAATTTTACAAATAAAAAATTGAAAGTCCCACAATAGAAGTAAAAGTTCAGTAGGCTACTAGACAGTAGGTACACATTATTACTTGGGACCCTTTAACTTTTCAGTTTCACAGTGCTTTAAACTTAGCTCTGAAGAGAAGCAATTCAAACATTTAAGCACACAGATAACCAAGTGAATTAATCATCTTTTACAGTTGCCATTCACAGGAAATTTAAATAAATAAATTGTTATGTTTTTTGTGTGGCTTCCAATTAATTTTTAGTTTTTATTATGTATATAGTTCAAATCTAACTTCTTTATGGTCTTTTGGTTGGGGTTGCGAACTTTTTTTCATCTATAATTAAGAATCAAATAAACGGATGATTCCAAATCATACTCTTGTTACAAAGTTACCAAAAATAAAATATATCTTAAAGTTTAAAAAATATTTTTAAAAATATTTATATATCATTTATCAACGAAACCTTATATCAAAAATAAAAATTGAATATGTAATCATGTGAAACACGACATCAATTTTTACTCAATGAATCAACTTTCATAGATTGTTAGACATA
The DNA here is from genome assembly GCA_037954105.1 of Canavalia gladiata. Classification (NCBI taxonomy): domain Eukaryota; kingdom Viridiplantae; phylum Streptophyta; class Magnoliopsida; order Fabales; family Fabaceae; genus Canavalia; species Canavalia gladiata. Next base: position 47,846,385 of record CM075663.1, read on the forward strand.
TAAAATTCAAGTTAAAATATAGCTGTTTCCGACATTTTTCCATTAATAATTAAACCAAAATCAATAATATATTTTTCTACCCTACATTTGAATTTGCAATTGACTAATTAATATATAAAAAAAATATAGTTTGATTTTTGGACATATGACCTTAAGGATCATTCATATAAGTGGAACAAGGATTTGTCCCCAAAATAAGTTCGGTGTACAAAATGACAGGATTAAATGCAATCTTAAGTCATAGATTTTAATATGATCATTTCAACATCAATCCAATTAATTAATTAAAAATTTCGTGAAGGCTAAATCATGAATGTTATGGTTACTCCATGATACATTAAAATGATTTCGACCTATCAACCACTTCCAATCATAGAAGACAAAAACAATGTAAAAACAAACATTCCATTCCAAAAAGGACATGAATGTATTTTACGTCCAGAGTGTTAGGGAAAAAAATAAGTAGAATAATACACATTAAGCCCAATAATTGAATTGTAATCAGTTGCTAGATTCAGATTGTGAACAAAATATCTTCTACTAGAAGCTCTCAGGCATCAAATAATTAATTCGCCATTCAAATGGCGGGACTTAATTGTTGTATACGTGGATGAAATTAAGCTACATATTTTCATTAGTTGGATTAATATATTTGAGTCTTTCTTCTTTCTTATAAAAATGAAAAAAGTTATCCTGATTAAGAGAAAAAAAAATTAAAAAATTTAATTTTAATATATAATCACTATAAAAAATTCTTACGATATCAACTATTGTAAAATTTAAAATAATTATTATAAAAACTGATCTGTAATTAGATAAATTAATCAACAGTTCATTATCTGGTTCGGACTAAATTAGATAAATTAGTCATGGCTACCTCGATTTTCGTGAAGTGGAATATTAGTGAGGGTCATCGGGTGAAATTGTAACTCTATCTCGTGCTTTAATATGGTACTAAAGGGAGGGGCTAGTCACACCCAAAAGAGAAAAATCTTTTCCAATATAATTTTATGCTCAAAACATTGTTGGTAGACAGCTAAAAAGTAGAAATCTATATACGGTTAATTGGTTCTGGACGCAAAGGAAAAGAAGCACAATGTTTTTTCATTCAAATTTTATTTGTGCCATAGTTAATTGTTCATTCAATAAAACACATTCCATCAATATTTTTAGATAAAAAATAAACTTGTTATTTACCAATCAGAGAGAAGGCATATGTTGGTTACAGTGACAATTTTGCTTTCATAATATTTCTAATTTTAATTAACTAATGTATCTTATCTTAATTAGTAAGAGAAATTCGTTTTCAATTTCTATGCAAGATTATTATTATTATTGTGCAAAAAAATGGGAAATTAATCCTCATAAATTTAATAAAATGAAAATTAAAAATATCATCTTTGATATATTTATTTGGTATAGGAGGATAAATACTTATAAATCTTAAAATTTCCATATAATGTGCCCATTTTTTTTGGATAACATGAACTATATCATTCTATAAGAAAAAGTCTTTTAAAATGATTTTAATTACTTTTAGAATGAATAATTCAGAATATATATATATATATATATATATATTCACATTTATATTCTAATAAGGTAAAATTATATATATGTGTTTAAATTAAACATATTTTCATTTATATTTACACAATTTAAAGATAACTCGTAGTTTTTCTTTTTTATTATGAAAAATATTTCAAATTTTATTTTTATTATTGTGAAAAATATTATTTTTAATTATCACTTTAAATTCAAAATAATATTTATTAAATTTTGTGTTATACTCTTATTTTTTTTGCAAAGATGTTATTAATAAAAGAAGTAAATTAACAACAAAAATAAAAAATATAATAAAAATGTATATAAAAATTTTAATATAAATAAAATATTAATTATATTTTTTATTTTACATAAAATAATTTTAAACCATAAATAAAACGGAAAGGAAGAATTAACGTATTAAAGCAATAATGAATGCAAATGCAGAAGATTGTGATCGCATGTAAATTGATTACACGTGAAGCATGCATGTTAAAAATAAAATAAAAGGGGCAAAGTGATGAGTTCTAGTAACGACACATGTCTCCCAATTAATGTCTCACATATCCTTAATTTCGTAGTTTCAACAAACACTTTACCTAAACTTTTGGCTTTACGAGCTGCCACTTTTCATTGTGATTGAAGTAAGTTAAAACGACTTGGTCGTTTTGCTTGAGGGTTCCATCTTTGCCCGCAAGAAACAACAATCCAGGTATCCACCTCACTTCTTCACTGAATTGACATTTTGGAATATGTTATAATTACAACACCATAAAATTAATCAGTAATTAGTAGGAGTTTTAAGTTGACAGACTCATATTTGATCCACGTACCACCATTTAAATCATTGTCATATCCGTAATTTCATTTCAGCAATATTGTTACTTCATAAGGATGATTACTACTAATTAATCATATTTAATTTACCTCAATGAATCATGGGTGTATTTGATAAAAGTAACTAGATAAAATTAAAATAATTATTCGAAAGTTAAAATATAAAAATTAGTTAAATTTTTATAAATTTCTAATTAAATAAAAATATTTTATAAAATTAACTGTTAAAATAATTAATAATTATGAAATGATAAATAAAAATATTATTAACTAATAAATTAAAATTTTATAAATATGATGTATTTTCTAACAAAAAATATTAAAAATATAATTTTATTTTGAAGTTAAAAATGTTCATTTTTTTTAATTTTTTACATTAATAAATTTTAAATAATTTTTAAAAAAAATATTAAAAATTTTAAATTTTTTAATAATTAAAATAATAATTTAAAGTATAATATTTATGATAATATTAAAAATAAATATGTTAAAATTATTAAAAAATTGGTGATTTAAATTTATAAAAATAAGTTATTATATTATAAAATATATTAAAAATATTATAATTAGAAATTGAAAGTTTAAAAGATATTTGGATTAACTTTTTAAAAAAATATTAACAACTATTTCAAAAAATATTAATAACTACTAAAAATTATTTTATTAAACATAAATAAAATATCTTAACAAACTTTTTAAGTAACATTATTAACCTTAAACCAGCTGAAATACATTATAAAATACATTCGTATATCGTAAGGTTTACTTAAAAAATAAATGGCGGTAATAAATACTCAAAATGTAAACTTTTTTTTTTAACAACTTAACGTGCTTTAAGACTTTCTATTCGTGGTCTGATATATTTCGATCGGTTTAGACTGATATTTTTAATCAATTTGATTAGTCATTACATTCCCAATCCATAAACCAGCCAATGTCAATAAATTGGAAAAAATTTTAATTCAATACATATATGTACACCAAAATTTTATTTACAATGATAAATTATCTTTAATTTACCTTTTGAACTACTACGGGCTAAATTATCCCACGAAACCAAAATGTACACTTAAAAAACTTTGAAGTTATGATTTTATGGTTTCTAAAGTGATGGTAACACCAAAAGCATTATTTGTTAAATAATGTCAATTTGGTGACCTGATTCTTAGTGTGTGGGTCTTCTTCCTATGGTGGCGTGAACACTTCCTTTCATAGAAATACCACTCACCCAGCTTAAATAGCACAAAAGTGGTGTCTTAAATAACTTGAAAAACACATTATTTTAAATTAAAGAAAAAAGAGGAAAAGCAAGAGACGGAGAGAGCAAAAGTTGAGAAAGGCAACAATATTTTGGAGGGGCCAGCAATAGTTTCACTTTGACATGTTAGTGGAATCACACAAGGACATGGAAGTGGGAATGGTGGTGTTGTAAGAGCCAGTTTAACTTTAACAAAATCAGGGTCACACCAATCACACCAACAAAATGGTATATATAGGTCAAAAACTTTCAAAATTCTGCCACAGTCACATAATAATTCAACGTTATGTTACCATATATGTTGTCTTTATAAATTCACCGGAACGTCCGCATAAACGGCAGACAAATTCTATTAAAAAATATCCGATATTATTAATTTATTAGAAGGCTTAAAAAGATGAGTCTAAAAACAAGAAACTGTAAAACAAAAAAATCTAGAATGATAACAAGTTAACATTTATCAGGGTAAGTAAAAAGAAAACTGAGGTTGATTACAACCCAAAATTCTGCAAGATGGGATATCCTGGTATTAATTAACAGTAATCCAAATATTCAATATATTCTTTTTTAGTACAAATAGGTGTACGAAAGGTACCAAGAAAGATAGCAATAATTGTTCCAAGTTAGTCAGAGTATATAATAATATACTGGCGAAATTCATATATTCACTCATATTTTATAATTTCAATTGATAAATGATAATGCAAGAAGCATAGCCTTTTTAACCTTTTACGCACATTAATTTTTCATGTACTTAGAGTATTATTTCCACAGCATCAATTATTCTCCTTTTTCATAAAGGATTTTTAGATAAGCATGCACGTCTGTCAACTCCCTTCACCTAGGACAAAGCAAATAAAAGGAAAAGTGATAGTTGGGACTCACAAAGAAGAAAAGATACACGACCCAAAAAAAAAGTCATAATTTTAACTAAATTGAAAAGGAAAAGTGCTATTATCCAAATGAAACCAGGTGAAATGAAATAAAAAAAAATATATATGATACAATAAATTAAAAATATTGTTAAAATATATGATAAATAGGATTCAATTGAAAATAATTAAAATATAATATGATAGTAGGAGATATAAAAATAAAAATATATATTTAACAAAATTAATATTAGAATATATGATAAGCATGTTTATTAATAGTAATATCTTCTTATGTATATTTTGTTAGAGTAATATATTATTTTATTGTTTATGAGGAAGAATTAAATTAAAAGGTTAAAATCCATGGATATTGTTAAACAGATGAGTCGATGACATTCACTTAGGATTATACATAATGAAAATGTATATCCAAAAATGATTGTGAACAAAAGTTGATAATAGTATATATCAACAATCCATTTATTTATTATAAAGTAACAGAAAATTAAACAAGGTAGATGATAGATTGAAATAATTAATTAATTAATTAATTAATCCTGCTTGCTGAGCTCCTTGTAAAACCTCTTGATGAACTCTTCCGCGGCCTTATCGACATGGTTATCGTTCCCATCCTCCATCTCTCGCAGAGGGAACGGTGAGTCCGTAACCCTCAATTGCCTCACCATAGGGCTACGCCCGAATCCTGGAAGCGCAGGGGATGCAACTTCGTTGTTCAGCATCTCCAACACCGCCTTCATTGCGTTAACCGTCACAACGTCATCATCACGCGTGGAAGGCGCGTGAGCACACGTGAAGAAATGGCTGTGGTTGTTGCGGTTGCGCTTCCCGAAAAAGTTAGGAGTGTTGCTGCAGCTGAATTCGTACTCCCTTGGAGCGGAGAATTGGAGGTGTGAGTCATGAGAGCGGTGGTGGTGGTGGTGGTGGTGATGGAACATGAGATTGGCAATGGCTTTTCCGGCGATCTTGCCGCGGCGTTTGAGCATGATGTTGAGATCCATCATGAATTTGGCCTTTGATATGCCTTTTCGGAACATGAAGAATACGACACGTACCATACTCCAGACCCTCTTCGCAAGTACGGGTACGTTCCCTTCCATTTCTATTATTTGCTTTCTTTCTTCTTCTTTTTGTAAAGAGAGAAGCGATTGAAGAGAAGAGGGAGGGACATGGGTTTATATAATGTGCGTTTAAGTTTTTTCCATAGTGGGAGAGAGTAATGGATCATGTTCAATTCGTTCCACAATTAGAATAACCCGCGGCCGCACGCATATTTTGTGTTACTTTATTATTATTATTATATTATTATTATTATTATATTTTGACCATACATTATTTGGGAGGAACAGAGGTGGCGGAGCTTTAAATTGGATCTTTTGTGTGTACTTTTTTTCAGTATTTTTGTCTTTATTTTTTTATTATAAATATTAGATTTAATAAAGAAAAACTGAAATGTTATAATAGTTGAAAGAAAAACATTAAAAAAAATTGAACAGGAAAATCCCAACTTGGCGGTGCTTACTTAATGAGAGCACCAAAGGAGTGTTAGGTGGAACCTTATCAGATTCTGCATCCTCTTCCTATGGATTCTTAAGTTTATGTTTTTATTCATTTTGATGAATTATATTTTAAATTATTAAATATAATTAAAGTATGTATTTAAATTATTTTAAAATATATTTATAATAAATGTATTTATTTAATTTTAAAATAAATAGAATTAAATGAAATCCCACGTCTGAGATTTTGTAGTTCATTTTAATACTGTTTTTTTAAAATTTATTTAAAAAATATTTTTAGATTACAAAATATTTCCAAATGTTACAATAAATGAATTGTTTTTGAAAAAAATTAGAAGAGCCCAGTCAATAAAGTATTTCTTAAGTAAATAAATAAGAGATTTAAATAAATAAATAGGCTATATCGTAAGAGAATGTTTTAGGTTTATCCAAAGGCACACCCACCCTAAGTTAATTGCTATTAACATCAATCACAGACGTTTAATTAATTTAACTCATGTAATTTAAATGATTGAAAATGACGCTCACAAGGACCATTATGTACAAACAAATGTATAATTCTTTAATTTTGCAGAATATCAAGTGGCGAAATAATTAAACACATAAAAAATGGCTTATTTAAGTAATTTTTTGTATGTGCCTCAAATTTCTCATATGAATTGTGATTGTGAGTATATAAATTGAATTCTTTACAACTACATTTTTTTTTTTATTTTCTTTCGTTTTCCCTTTTCATTATAAGGTTGTTTTTGAGTTTTTTTTATTATTAAAAACCCTCATTGATAAACTTAAATTTAGAAAATTTATCTAATTTGGTACTAAACATTCTTTACAAGGTCGGGTACAATATGTAAAATTAAAAAATAATAAGAAAATTACAAAATAATAAATTTTAGTAAAATTGTAATATTTAATATTATTAATATATCAAATCATATGATTTAAAAAAATACTTACTATATATGTTTTTAGTGTTTATTTGTTTTAAAATTTGGCAAAATTACTTTTAAATCATTAAATATTTTAAGATGTATACATAAATTAACCTGAATTTAATTTTTTATTAAGATACATTTTTATATTAAAAACTATAAAAATTAATTTTAGAATTATAAAATAAATAGATCCTTATCATATTATATGTTATTAGATACATATCAAAAATACCAAATTTTTAATGGCACTTGTTAAGGATATTCATGGACCGTGGTCCCTGCCAGCGCCACCTCTGGACTGGCTTAATGTACAAACTCGAAATATCTACATCATTATATAGATTAAATAGTTAATCAATGTTACATTACGCAACTCTTACTTTATTTAACTATTTCATACTCATGTCATAATTTATATGATTTTGTGTAATATCAATCATGAATCATTAGGATTGATTTTAAATAATTATAAATGAAATGTTGATTAAAAAATATATTGTATTAAAATTTTGAAAGTTTATTTATTAAATCTAATTTAAATATATAAATATATAAATAATATAAAAAAATTTACATTCAATCATTAATTATTAAAAACTGTTAATTTATATAATAGTTATTTCAAAATTTATATCTATCATAATATTTAATTAATTGATATGTAATATAAATATTTACATTAAACAATGCATTAGACTTGTTTTTTATTTTACTCCCTTCATTTTTATTTGTAACTTAATTTTATTTCATCAAATTAAAAAATTTGATTAATATTTTTATTTGTATTAAAATTATCATATAAATTCTTGTTATTCATCCCATCTCTTTCATTAATTAACTTCTTTCATAATTAATATCTTTAGATAAAGTAAAGATATAATAGAAAAATAATAATAAGTATTATTTTAAACTTTTAGAGTAAGTAGTGATCATACTGATTCGTCATTATTTTCAATAACCATAGAGTATATTAGTATATTAGAATTTTTGTTGATAAAAATAATTCAGTTTCGTAGCAATGATTCTATAATATTACTTCCTATATATTTTTATCTATCATTTAAACTATAGAATTTTATTAGTTATTATTTTCAATTATATCTTTATAAACAAATATATAAAATCCTTACATAAGCACAATATATGATTTGTCAACATAATAAATAAAGATATTAAAAAATCATAAATAACTTTAATAAAAAAAATTCATTTATATTATTTTGGGTTAAATCCTAAAGTTTTTTTTATAATAAAAAATCTCTAATTCTAAGGCTCAATTTAAATGTCTCCAGCATGATAGATTGCAAGGCATTCAACTAGGCATAGCTGAGGTACAATTACAAACATCAAATGTAAGAGGATAAACAAGAACTTCTTATATCCTCGCACGTGAAACGAAAATTTCTAACTCTTTTAAATTACAGAAAGAATTTAGAATATTCAATAGTTAGACACTGACACATTTAATTATAACTCAAATATGTACTATTTTCATATTTCATTACTCTGTCAGAATTGCTATTAATTTAAGTATTGAAATGTCTTTACAAATATCATTCCCCCATGGACTTCCTAAAATCACACCAGATCATATATATTATAATCTTAAACAATAGATAAAAGGCAAAAAGATTAATTAACACCTTACTTAAGAATTATTTCGTTTAAAAATTAAGCATATTATTTATATAAATAATCACGACCGATATCATTAGTTGCCTGAATATCGTATTTTGGAAACATCAAAATACCCAATGTTAATTGTACTACAGTGAAACCGAAGTATAAAATATGTATTTATTTAAGTAGTATTATATATAATTCTAGTACAAATTTTTGCCACGTACGCGTGTCTTTATTTTTTATTTTTTATATTTAGATAACCCTCCAAGATTCTAAACAACTTGATCACTTTTATTTTACAAAAAAAAAAAGTGTCAACTACTCCACCTTGCAGGCCCAGAATTTCTCTTGGGCTTGGCATGGAAAAGATAGCTAATTAAAGTTATTTTTTCTGAAAGGTAATTAAAGTGTTAAATGAAAATCAATGCACCAAATATGAATTTTATTTCACAATGAGATTGGAAACACTAGAATACATTATTACATTGAATAATTTAAACAAGAAAAGCCACTGACCTAAAACAAACAACAACACTCGCAAGAGAAAGAAACGTGGAGAAGAAGTCAGAAGAACCAACTTCAAAAAAGTAGGATGAAGAGAGAAACCCAAAAAAAGCCTCCAACTAAGAAGGTAACTTGGGCTTCTTTTCATGAAAAGATAGGGCCATGTTCATCCCCCAAAACTTGGAGTAGTCACTAGTCAGTAGAAAAAAGAATTTATGGGAACAGGTAAATAATTAAAGATGCAAAACCATGTCCCTTTTGCATAGGAATTAATAGAGAAAAAGGTTGAACTATTAAACTTAATAATAACAAGTTAAATTAAATTAATTGGCCATTGTGAGATCATTGATGTCTCTAGTAATTGCTGGAATGCAACTTGAACTCCGAGCAATCCCTCCTTTCTTTTGTCCTCCTTTTTCCCTTATTGGGTTGAAGGACTTAGCCCTTCTCCCTTCCATTGTGTTCTTTTTCAGCATTTCCTTCATTGCTTCAGCTTGGAAAAGAACTGGGAAAGCTCTTCCATATTTGTTGAATCTAACACATGCACTCATATGTGCACTTAAAGCCTCTTCCTTTTTTCCTCCATTTTTCTCCAACTCTTCTTTCACTGCCTCAGCACATAACCCACATACCCACTTCCCCAAGAACTTGTCACGCACACGCTCTATGTATTCAGGTGTGCATTCCTCACACATCCCACAACACTCACACTTTGCATCTTCCACTTCACTTACTGGTGGAAGTGTCAAGTCTATCCCTTCTTTGTTTAGCTCAAACGAGATGTCTGAGATTGTTCTTTGAATGTGATCAGATGAATGCCTTGGAGGTTTGGACATGTTGCTCCTAGACAAACACTCTCCATGGGGTGCCATTTCTTGATTCTTATTGTTGCAATTGCCAAAGGATTCACAACTATTTTAGAAAACTTTTATTTTGCTAATGCCCTTTGAGAAGAATGTTGATATTTGATATACACTGCCTCAAGTGTTCAACAAGCTAGAAGGAACAATGCTATTTATAATGTTTCCTCTATGTTTCTTAGAATCTGACATTGTGAACATGTGTGGATCTTAGAAACGCAAATGTCAACTTCAATGTTGGTGAACTTGCTAGATTTTTCGAGAAACATTTAATGAGAATGCGATGGCTCTTGAATCTTTTCGAAAATTGAAGTAACTAATTGCTTCTATGTCTTTTTCAATTTTAGGGAAAATAATTGCATGCATATCTAATGTGATAGATGCATGTGCCTTTTTTTTATCTATATTTTAACTTCCAGGTAAAGTTTCACGCTTGGTAGTTGTGGCTGCTAGAAAAGGCTAAGAACTTCTACATTCCGCAAGGTTCAGCTGCATGATTTATTTCTTTGGCTTATAATATTAAGGGAACGATGTCTTTTTTTTTTCTGGTTTACAAATTTTTTTCTCCCTTTTTCAATAGTTTTAAAAAAAATGTATGAGACAGAGAATTAAAGTAGTTTAGCATAACAGTTTCAAGTTCTATTCTTATCATTTTTTATATTATACTAAAAAAAATACATTTTTATAAATTCAATTTTCTATCCTATGTAGTTGATGTATAGATTAAAAGATTAAAATTGTAAAATTTTAATAAAATAAATAAAATTTCTGTTATCAATGTAACAAATTTATTTAAGTTATCGATGTAATAGAACTTTTATTTTTAATCATCTTAACCTATGCCCCAACTATACAGAATAGCAAAATCATTATAAAATTCAAAAACGATTAAAAAAAAATAAATTATGCACCCAGTTTTCTATCTACATAATTCTATTTTTTGGCCCCACAGCTCTTTTTTTGCGGTCCTTGTTTTGCCCTTACGGCATAAATTAAGGTCATGTAATTGGATTACAAGAATAAATCTTCCACAGATTAAAAAAAAAAAAGAAGAAGAGAAGAAAAAAGGTCCTTCTTTTATTAGAATACTCTGTAAGTATCAATATAGGCATCCGTGTAATAAGAAAGTTGGTTGCCATTAATAAAAAGTTGAGTTGTCATCCAATAGAAGCAGAGCTGAGGAAGCAATACAGGTTGTGGGGTATTCACATGCTGGCATGGCAAAACCATATATATATTTGTCATGACTTTCTGCTTTTGTGTAAACTTAATTACATGAAGAAGGAAAGAGACTAGTTATGTCACACAAGCCTCTCTACAAACATTAACTTTTTATTTCACGAGGACCTCAAAAAGGAGAAAGTAAAGTCATTAAAGTTGGTTTCAATGAAGGTATCAACTAAATAAAGTTGCAGTCTATATCTCATAGGATCTGGCTGTAATCAGCACTGAATTGGTCTATGGACCTGAAACATAAAAATGATAGATACTGCATGCAATGATGTACGTAAATGTAGCTGTGGTTAAAAAATTAAAGAAAATATTAACTAGTGTCCTAAAGCCATCAATAAAAAGTGAAATTTTTTAAAGAAAGTATAAATGTAATGTTATCGATACACCTATCATAACTTTCAATAAAAAGAAGTATTTATTGATTTTTTTTACTAGTGCAAGTACTTGTTAGTAGGACCCAAAATTAAAAAACCGGGTAGTGATAAAGCAATAAATATGTGAATGATGTTTAAGTCTAATTAATGCATGTGATCAAGAAAATCACCCATCCACTCATCATTTCTTTTTCTTACGTGCATAAACTATTCTTAGTGGTGTTGAGAAGAATGTGAATCCAACCAGAAAATATGTGAATCTAAACAGTCAACATACACTTCATTTATTGTTACTTTCCTTTGCGAAATTGCAGCTTTAAGAGCACTAGCAATAGCCAATATATTGTTGGAAACTTGGGCTAAAGTTATTTATGTTGAATTGCTCCAATCACGTTTTCCATTAAACGTGATTTTAGAATATTATTTTGTTTGGTTGTTATGAATTAAAATTTTATTTTTAAACTCGTTTGAATAATCGCAAAAGATTATCGCTTTTACCTTGAGTTTTAAAAATATATATTCAATTTTACTATAAACTTGCCCTTTTTAAAAATAAAAGTTATATTACTTTAAAATTTCTTTTAAATAAAATCAATTTCACTAAATCAAAACTCAAATTTACTAACATTGGTCCGCACACATTGTCTAATTTCTTTAAGTAAAATATCAGCCACACACACATTGTCTAATTTGTTTAGGTGAAAATTTCCATATACTAAAAGCATAGTTTTGAAAATCGCATCGATTTATCGGATTGAATTAATTGAACTACAAAATTATTTAAAAAAAAATCAATAATAAACAACGGTTAAAAATTAATCAAATCGATAAAAATTGATTCTATATAAAATATTATTTTAATAATTTTTATAAAAATATAAAAATATTTTTTTATTTTATTTGTATAATTTAAATTTAAAAAAAATATATATTTAATTTTTAATTATGTAAATTTATACTTTCATTATATTTTATTATTATTATATACATTTTTAATATAGTATATATATTATATATTTTAAAAATAATACTTAATTAAAACCAATTCGATCATTGAACCTTTAACCGATTCAATGAGCAATTCAATTTTTAAAACCTCTGAAAGAGCCTTTTGAGCCAAGTACGTAATTTCAAAATTCATGATTCATAATTTGAAGTTAAATTTCAGAACTTTAAATTCATTTTGGTGAATCGACTGGTTGTTCATTTCGATCAAAAGAATCATTCATGCAATATCCGTAATATCTGAGTAGAAATAATTGTTCGTTAGTGAAAACCTATCTCGAAATTGCTAGTGAATCAAAAATGAAGATTGATTTGCGTCGGGACATCAAGAATTCTTCCCACGTCAGACTGACCATTTATACAACACGGAGCTGAATAAGCAAATACGCAACATAGTCCAACACATTAATCGTCTTTACATGCAATCCAAGTCTTCGAAGCAGATACAGCAAAATACAAAGCAACAAAACAAGTCTTAAAAAGAGTGCTTAATCTTTAACACTTCGATTCCTATTTTCTAATCATACCATATCAAACAAAAGACCAGTTCATAAACATAAAGCAAATACAATGAGCATTCTCTTCTTCGTTCAGCACTTTCCAAGCTACTACTCTTTCATATGAGATAGGTCGCCCCATGCTTGAGAGACAAATACCACCTTGAAGGCATGCAAAACCCTGACAAAATAGAATGAAAATAATTCAATAGAAAGCACAATAATAAGCTTGAATTCCTTCCAGTTCTATTTTCAGTTCAGTATACTCCAATTCCGGGAGTAAGGGAGAAGAGAAAGAAACAAGTCCACACAGTCTTAAAGAAGCTATCTCAGGAGGCATGTCAGGAGACTGCAGCATAATTATAAAAAAAAAAAAGTAGAGAAGTGCAGACCATATGTCTAAAAGCAAAAAGCTACTCAACAAGCCTGGTGGAAGTGGAATCAACGCATGTTTAATTCAATAAAAATGGTAGACCTGTTGAATGATTTGGGGAAACTCTGAGCACAAAATCTTTCGACCATGATCATCAAATATTTTCTCCAACGTTATATCTTGAAGAGCAACTAAGGTAGTCTCCAACATGTCAAGCCCTGCTTGGTTAGCAAAAGTGAACACTGGCAATGCCTGCAACAACCGAGTTCAATGAAGGTGCTTTCAAACCAGTAGAGTAGAAGGGTACAATAATTAAAACTATCCAAAGTTGGCTTGCAAATCAGACAGGTATAACTCCATTTAAGGTACCAAGTACAAAAATGAGTTTATACTTTAGGAAAATGACAAAACAACAATCTGCATAATCCACTACAAACATAAAATAATCATAAGAATTGATAGTTGACTTGGAAATCTTACAGGTACATATAAAATGGGTCTATACTATAGGCAAAAGAAAGAACAAAAATCTGTGTAATTTACTACAACTTCAGATGATTTGAACATTATTGCCCTTTTGAGGCACTCTAAGTGAATGCAACTAAATAGTTTCATTATTTTTTTTCATCAGAAAATCTGAGCTGCACTATGTACAGAGCAAGTACATGATATTGAAAATAGATGTTCTGTGAAATTGAAATAAATTTTAAGCCTACCTTTAGAGTACAGCACAATATTGCATCTGAGTGATGCCACAAGGACTTGAGCAACGATTCATTCCCCTCACTATTAGACTTAAGTAGCTCAACACCCAGGTAGCACCTACAAAATTAACACGGTAAAACAGCTGTATTTGAAATACAAGGCTCTCCCAGAAATATCAGCATCATAAAATTTCACTAAATATGCATATGCAACTATTTAATGTATCATTAGCGAATATGGAAGTATATCATTAGTCTTTGTTGATCTGATAACAGGTTAGAAATAATGATATAAGGCTTGACTTGACTAGAGTTGTGGATAGCAGTTGACAGTTATAACTACAAAAGAATGTTAAGATTTGGTGTCACAAGTTTATTTTACAGAATTTAGCATCCATGCTCACAAGTTCTGCAGAAGATTCCTTTTCTTAGTAAGAGGATAAGATGTAGGTAGAACTGTTGAAGGACAAAAACTGACTATTACAAAAAAAAATGTCACTAAATGTTGATATGTCAGATGAGGTAACATCAAACTGAGACAATCTTAAGAAATAGTGGTTTCATGTGTCAAAAAGAACATCATGCAGGACATTTCAACCAGTGCTCATAGTTAGATACATTACACCAGCCTCGGACTCAGTAATGCGAAGGCAAATGACATGACAAGAAATAAAGAGCTTACACACCTATAACTATTGCAGATCCAACGAGCAAGTGTTTGTGCTTCAGGAGTACCAAGTGGTGTTCTAAGCCCAGCTTGTGAACTCAAATGAGAAGGTGAAAGTGCTAATGCTACCCTTTGGACAGATGAGATAATGCTACGAACATATTGTCTTGCCATGGATGCAACATGTTCTTGCATATGACTTTCAAATGCAAATTCAAAAGCTATCGTCATCACGGATCTCATACAGCCAGAATTTCCAGAATAATCACTTGACGCCCTGTTTCCAGTGGGGCCAATGTCAAGGGCAGAAGCCAGGTCAAGGGTGCGATTTGGGTTCGATGCTTCCTGCAAATATTATTCACTGCTAAAACTACAGGAACCTAGTGATAAGGTAAATGCTAAATTCGAAAAAAATATTCTGCTTTGACAATAACCACAGCTAACCTTTCCAGAATCAAGAGGAATGATGCGAAACCCGGAAGGCAAAAGGGGGGCATCGTCAGCAAAGGAAGCATCAATTGGAGCAAATATAAGCTCAGCACAGGTTCCAACAGCATTTTCATCCATTCCATTGCAGAGCTATCAAAACAAAACAAATGCACCATAAGTGAACCATAAACAAGGATATGATACAAAACCAAAACATAGTGATTGACAAGAAGAAAAATCTGCCTCTTTCCAGTAACAAATAATACAGAGCCAAATAGCAAGTTATTTATTCTACCTAAAAAACATTCAGAATACTAGGGGTAATAATGTATTTCCCTCATCATAGATGATAAGGACAGTGGCTATTGAGCACTGTTCATACATTTGCTCTTTAGTATAGGAAATGTCAACAACATACTAGGTTTAATGTAGCACACAACTTCATGAGATGGCAGTACAGAAGCAACAAGTCACTATTTTGAACATGCATTCAACTTACTAACATTGCTAACCTAGAAAAATTCATAGTAGCACAACAAAGGCATGTGAGATTTTGGCAGGAGTTTTACAGTGATTAAATCCTTAAATAAATAAAATCATATGAACAAAAAACTTGTAGAACTGAGAAATGGGAACTTAAGTGACAGGAGAAGCGCATCGAAGTCTGGACACATAAAAGTTTGTTTAATTACATATGAGTACTATATCAAGCAAAACAAGCAGACCAAGTACTATGTCTAACAGGGAGAAGCATAGAGCAAGCAATACAAGCGAAAAACTTACTTGCAGAAGAAGCACTTCTCTGGGCATCATTGTGTCTTCAGGAGATTGAGCAATTCCTTCCAGTTTAATAACTTCCAGAAACTAGCATGCATAAGCTAAAATTTAGAACCTGTACAATATTTAAATTCATAATAGCTGTAGGGCGTTTCGTATCAATTTTATTACCTCCTCATGCTCAATAGTGTGGGCTAGAGGAAGAATAACTTGACCCCCATAATTTCCAACTCGAGATCCAGATAAGCTACAAGGACCAACTTTAATGGCAGCAGCTGAGTAAGCATCCATGTTGTTGTCTGCCCATTCCGACCTATGCTCCCTTAGAAACCTCAGTAGAATGGCTGGAGGCACATTCTGGACAAAGATATGGCATGGTAATCAAAAAAATAATATGCCAATGGTAATGTTTAAAATTATCAATGGCTCTAGGCAATGTTTTTGTTAAGATGAACAGCATGATAGGAAAAAGAAGGAAATAATCATGAATTGAAGAGGTTGACGACAATCAAACAAGTCCTTATATGTTCCATAATCACACTGGAAAGGAGCAACGTTTCATTAATGAGAGAATTGATAGGCTTATATTATGATCCAACAAATTCTATGATTCATTTTAAATTAAACATGAGCATAGCTGCCCATACAAAAAGAATATGCAGTTAACACTATGGACTATATGTTTATAAATATAATAGGACCTTGATCTTTAGCTTTGTCTAAAATATCTACAGCAATAAGTTACAGATGTTGTTATTTAGATAATTCATTTGCTAATTTTATGAAAAGTCAGTGAAATTTGAGACCATCCATACCTGCAATAGCATTGAGGCTTTGGCACATAGGACTGCATTACTGACAGATGGAAATCCATTGGCAAAGGAAAGATTCAAACCCATTAACTTGTCAGGTGATGAATTCACTAGAACTGTAACATCATCGACACCATCATTGCCAATCATTGACCATCCCTCATCAGTGAACCCATTGATTGCCTCATTGAAACCCCTGCCAGGAAATGGATGTGAGATTCCAAATTTACATGAAATGAAATTCTACAAAAGCAATGCCCCAGTTGGATATATTAACCGGCTCAATCTCTGGCCAAGTGCCCGAAGAGCTGCTGGACGCCTCCCCCACCCAGTGACACTGGACTGAGAAACTTCATGTGAAATCTGCCTTAGTTGACGGAGGGCCTGGTACAAAAGGAGAAAGACATAAAGATGCCATAACAACCCCGTAATTTATATTCATGCTATTCTTGAGACTATAAACATTGTCCAATTGTATAGAATTACAAACATAAATAAGTCATAAATTAAATTGATATAGGATAAAGATAACAAATTCTTAAACTGTCATATCATCAGCAACAATGTAATACAAAAAATCATACCACCATTGTTGTCTTCTGAGCCAGCACTGTAGAAGATTCATACAGGGGGCGCAGTACTTCAGGAACGCTCCATGGCTAACAATGACACAAACATGCAAAAGTTAATTTTGTTAAATAAATATATTCATGCAACAAAGTTCACTTCATGTACCTCCAAATCCAAGTGATCAACAATGTGGATGATGGAACCACCTCCTTCACAAGGTCTTATCAAGTACCCACTAGGAAGCATCTCTGCTCTAACAAAATGCTGCACAGGTGGCATGCTTGGACCATTTTGTGTATTTTTAAGAGACCTCTCACAGATCTGAAGCAGGGAAGTATTATAAGAATGATTGTAGATGTTCTTGTAGAGTCAGAGGACTGTTTAATATAAAAGTTGGGCTATGTAGCACACATATGAGAGGTCTGTTGTTAACTACAATATCAAGTCAAACACAAATCTTAGTGTCCTTTTAGAGTCACTCACCACTAGGCTTCCATCTTCTAGAACAGAAGTGTAGCGCAACAGCCAGAAGTCACGAGCAGGAGCCAATGTGGTTGGAGCGTATAGCTGATCATCAAATAATAAAGAATACAAGTAAGAAATTTAGTCTGTTAGATACAAAGACAGTCATTGTCCATACAAAGAGTTGCTTTACCTGCATATAAAGCAGCTCTATGGTTCCACCATTTGCTGTGGGCAGCACATTCAGAACATCAACAGCTCGGCAATCACGAAACCATGAAGGCCGATCTTTGAGGATTTCTGCAACCTGGAAACAGTATGGTCGATCATGTCATTTGCAGACACAAGCAAGAAATTGATGCAAAGACAAATAACTTTAGAGTACTAACCCTGGTGGGTTCAAGACCCACAAGGCCGCAGGCTCTTGCTGCCACACCAGTGCAACCATGAGAAATAGCAACGATTCCAATGGAATCCGGACCAGGCTGCACAAATAAGCAAGAAGGAAAAAAAAAATCAAATGGGTTTGTTCAAGCTGACACATTGTAAATATAGAAAAGAAACCCTTGTTAACAAAGAAAGCCATCCAAAGTTAAGGGGCGTGAAGTTATTCAAAGGTGTAAATTTTGTTCGCAGTATATAACCATTTTGCCCATGCCTTATTTCAAGGAAAGAATTGAACAACTATTTGATCCACCAATACTAAGAGTTATTGGATTACCTTCATTCCAGGCATTTGGACCCACTCAACAGCAGTCCCAGTAGCCTTTGAAAGAAACTCTGCTAAAGTCTCTTCTGCAATGGCCATAAGCCTGGAAAAATATACATGATTCCATAAGGCCAAACGTTCACAGCTAAGTTTACACAGACAGCAATGACAGAAAGAGACTCAGGAACCATATTCCCACTAACCCTGCAGGACTTGCATCCCTTGGGGGATGCTGGGTCGTCAAACTGCGTTGACCACTAGTGACGGCCGACTCACAGCTTGTGTCTTTGGTTGCAAGCGTAGTCTGCAGAGAAAACACCATTCCAACTCAATTCTTCTGAGCTCATGAATGAATAAAGGGCATAAACAGAACAGTTGACCCCCTAAAGACATAAACTTTTAACGATGTACATGAGGAAAATTTTCAAAAAGGACACAGTTGGAAGAGTAGAAGCAAAAAAGGGAATTTCATACATTTTGGGTATGTTGACGAAAGTAGCCATTTTCATACACCAGTTGAGACACCTGCTTCTGCAACCTATCATTCTCCTCCATCAGCAGCTTGTTCATGGCAGTCAGCTTCCTATTCACAGCCTGCAGCCGCGAAGCCTCTTTTCTCTGCTTCTCTCTACACCTGCATTAACAAAAACACAATCCACCGGCACCATCATAAAAAAGACACAACATCAAAAAATAAAACTAGCACTCTTCCAAGAACAGCAGCAGTATAACAGAAAAACAAATTAGTATTGGCTAAAAACAAGAGCAGATTGGTAGCGGAGGCAAGTGTACCTTCTATTCTGGAACCAAACCTTGATTTGCTTGGGCTCAATGTTAGAGAGAATAGGGCACTCACGAATGAGCTGCTGGCGGCGAATGGAACTGGGTTTGGGGCAGTCATGATAAAGCCTCTCAAGGGCTTCAACCTGCTCAGGTGTGTAACGGACATACTTGCCGTTGTCCAATCCTGGTTTACCATCCTTGCAGGACATTGCCATAGCTATACAACTGCCCCACTACTCTAACACCCTCCACCAACCAAACGTTACAACAACAATTTCAAGTGCTCTTCAAGAGCATTTGCAGCGAAAACTGTGAGAAATTATAAAAGCAAATGAGCGAGCAAGGGTTGCCTGAACTGGCACGCAGTTTATCCTTGTTTCCTCAGTAAGAGACAGCCACGAACACGAGAAAACATTGAATCTTTCGAGATCAGAGCCTTTGATAGAAATCTCATGCTAAGAACAGCAACGATCTGATTCCAACGAATATCGTCCACAACCTAGAAAAATATTTTCCTAAGGAAAAAAAATCGAGAAAACCATAAGCATACAGAAAGTTTCGAGCCCGATTAGATTCTCAGAACAGAGCTTCAGCATCCCATGCACCTTATTGTGCTGTCGCTCGTGGACTCAGAAGGAGCCAAAACGACACCGTTTCACCGATCTTCATCCTCTGGAAGGTACGAATCTAATCTAATCGAATTCGAGCTGATCTCTGGACCATACTTTCCGAGCTATCAAACAAACGCCATTGAGAGAGCGAAACAGAGGGAAAATATGATGTAAATAGGAAAAACCTTTTTTTGTATAATATTCAGTTGATAGGGGAATCTTTAGCACTGTGAAATTGCCCTGTGAACTGTGATGGTGATTACTTCCTCTTTTTTTTTTTTTTAATTTTCTTTGGGAATTAAACAGGCACAGCAAAGGAAAAAGAGAGGAAACCCTAGGTGAAAGAGAAAGAAGGGAGGGGACTGTACAGGCTTTTGCTTTTTGGAGGTGTTGTTGGTTGGTTGCTCAAATTTTCAATTCATGTGTTTCACAGATTTGCTCTGCTGTGCTGTGATTGTTTTGTTTTCATTGGTTCTTTCACTTTCGGTTCAAAATGGAGCACCCTCCTTTTTCATATTTATATTTTTATTTAATTTTAATTAATTTTTTTTAAATTGCACTGGTCTGAAACAACATATTGTATTTGTATGGACCAAACTATCCCTTTCCCGCCGCCTGGCTGCTCTTCTGACACTTCGGCTTTGGAACGCCCCAATACGCACGGCCCCGCCGCTCCCCATATCATTATCACCATAATGTCATAATTACCCCCCTTCTTTGGCCCTTACCTTATTCTTTCATTATGAAATTTGTTTATGGGTTTTCGAAGTATAACATCTAATAAAAAGGGAAATAATATAATACTTTTATTCTATTAAAATATAATATTTTACATCATGTACCTATAAATATATACAATATACAATTCATTTGTTTATTGACATTTAAATGATATTTTTTAATATCTAAAGTATTTAATCGACTATATTTAATATTTAACATTTGATATTGTATTTATATTCATAAAATTATAGATGTTTTTATAGAAAACATTTTTCAAACAAATAAAATTATCATACATCACAAAAAAAAAATTAATACAGATATATATATATATTAAAATTTAAAATTAGATTAACTTCTATCAACTAAATCATATATTCCATGATGCATCATGTATTTGTAAATTCAATAATAAGCAAACCGTTTTTTAAAAAACAAGCAATCTATTCTTTTAAATAAGTTTATTAATAACAAAACAACGGTCTTAAGTAATATATTCCATAATCCATAATTGCAGTACTCCATACGGCCATGAATTCCTAAATATTTGTGCATTTGTTTCAGTTTATGTCGAACTTTTATCGATATTGTTTATAATAGCTTTTGCTTTAAAAAAATTGGGACGATTTAAATTATAATTTCTAATGATCACTTTTTATATTATGAATTTGAGTTCTCATGCATTCCCATATATCTTTATTTAGTAACATGTGTTTTATAACTTTTATATGAAAATAATTTTACCTGTTTAATTAACTATTCAATCCACTTTTTGTTTCCTCAATTATTTTAATTACTATTTTGTTTTTTTAATGAATATTACGCATAACAAGTATTTACAAACTACCACTGAAATAATGCTTCACTAGTTAATTTTTCAGTTCTTTAAAATCAAATTTTTAAATATCTCTTATTTATACTTAAATTTATTTTATTACCAAAAAGTTCGTTTTGATTTTTTAAATTTATATTCTTATATTTATGTAATTTATAAATGTGTATAATACAGAAGATGATTACTAGGTATACATAAAGTGTTGTTAAACTAATAGAATGGATAACTTACTTTTGATTTATTTTTAATGTGTTTAGCTTCACATGTTTGGTTTGGTAATAGATATAGACAAATAATACAAGTAAAGAAAACGAGCTACGCAAAGAATTGATCTTATCCTTGATTTGTTACTAAAACGAGTTGAAGGTCCCACGCCACAGCTTGTAAAACATCATGATGGGGCTGATCGTAAAAGGATAAGAAAACGTTTTCTTTTATTATTGTTTTTTTGTGTTTTAATTGTAAATTTTTTAATTTTTTTAGTTTACATTAAAATATGTATTTTATATTATTTTTTGAAAAATAATAGATATTTTTATAACTAAAAATAAAAGTTAAAAATAAAAACAAAATGTTTTTATAAACTAAACGGTATTTTATATTTTATATTTTATTTTTTTACAAATTTTTTATTAAAAATAAATAAATATAAAAATAATAAAATAAATATTAATAAAAGTATATATATAAGATATGCGTGTACGTATTCACGTAATGCAGAAAGTCAAAGGTCTAAGTACCAAAGCCATGATTTTTCATCTAACAGTGTTAAAAATTTCAATAGAAATAATTACTAATATATTTAAATGTTTATATTTTGTATTTATTTAAAATTATGTTAGAATATATAAATATTATTATTTTTAAATTTTATTAATGTATTTATTATTCATTATTTAATCAAATGTTAATTAGACAGCATTGTATATAATGTTTATTTAACGTCAGTTTTAATTTTTTTAACTATAATATTTTATTTATTTTTTAAATTTTTTGTTAATTTAAAACAAAAGTAAAAAATTAAAATAACTAAATAGAAATAAATTATAAAATAAAATTATTTAGCTTTATTTTATAATATATTCTAGCGGAACCAAGAAAATGTTTCTTTTAATTTTAACCACAATTTTTTTACACGCAATACATATTTGAAAATATAGTAATTCATGGAAATTGATTAAACTGTGGACAATAAAGTCAGAATACAATATTTGTAAGTTTTAGTTTGTATTTGGGACGATTGTTTTTATTACCATATAAAAATATTGTATAAATATATTTAATCTTATTTTAAATTTATTATAAAAATAAATTATTATTATTTTATTTAAAAATAATAAATTATTTAATATAATAAGATTTAGAAATTTATAATTAAATTTTATTAAAAATTTTCAGTTAATTTTTTTATTTTATTCTTAACAATTAATTTTTTAAAATATAAATTTAACTATTACAAGTATTTTTATATTCACTTTTAAAAAAATTACTATAAAAATGATTTTTATAAAATAAACAAATAAATTATTTTAAAATTATCTTTCATCCAACATATCTAATTGCAAAATTGATGTTACATAATTAATTATATCCACAATTTAATAAAGATATAATCGCCTGTTAAAATATTTTTATATTTGACTAATTCAAACACACGCTTAATATTATTTTCTGTCCTCGATATTTTTAAAATAATTTATTAGTATTATTATACGTTATTAAAGAAGATGGTAAGATGAGCTGTCTAAACTTTGAAGCAAATCGATGCAGATAGCGATTATAATACATTAAACCTGAAAAGTTCGCATTCTATTTCAGTTTCTCAAATAATATGTAACTCCAATAAAAAAAAAATGATATTTTCTAACTCTTATAATTTTCGCCAGAAAAATTCAGATCAAATTTTATCCTAAAAAATTTACTTAAATTTAAAAATCAAATCATCGACCGATTTAGGACCCTATTAACTCTGATTATTAATAAGGTTTCATAATCAAAATGTCCGAAGCCTATTTGTGCCATCCAAAATAATTAATATGTATTCAAACCTTGAAAGCAAATTTATACCTTCCCAAAATCAAGAATGGCTTTGTGCACAAGACAATTGTTAGGATAAGTTTATTTCAAATAACAAAATATATCTATTTCATGAAACATATTCTATTCAACATAAAATATTATGAAGATAATAAGAATAAATAAGAATAATAATATATACGTGACATTTATTTGGGGAATTTAGTAAAATGGTGAGGAATTTTGGAAGAAGAAACATTATTTTTTCCTGTTGTGGGGCAATATTGTGAAGTAGGAATGATAAACAGAAAAAGGAAAGGAAGGTGTGTGATGAGTAATGAGAATGGCAAATGAGTAAAAAAGAGGAAACAGAAGGGCATTGGGAAAAGATAATGCAAGGGGGTAGGATGAGAATTGTGATGTGTGACCAGAGTCTTAAAATACACAAAAGCATGAGAGAAGGAGGTTAGTGTAGAATTGTAGTGGGTCACACAGGACACCATCATGACCTTTTTGCATGCGTCTTCATATTAAATACTTTTATTATTTATTATTTTTGAAAAAAAATTAATGACAGTGGGAGAGAGAAGAGGATCATGGCAGCGTACATGCTGCGCCATGGCATACACGCTTCGATACCAAAATACCATTTCGCTGCATTCATGATTCTGACTGATACGACGTGTGACATTGAACAGGAAGGGATGGTGTAAGCGACTATAGTCACATACTAAGGACCTTATGGTTTGATGTGTCTACAAACATGCCTCTTCTTCAGCTCTAGGTATCCGCTGCTCCTATCTGTTAGTCTGTCACTTACAACCAAAAATACGAAGACAAAATTCAGAAAAAATATATTTTTTCGTTTAATTACGGAAAAAAACAAAGAGGAAGAAGACAAATTAATATAACATTCATTTAAAATATCTGTCTCTTTAAATTTTTATACATTTCTTTTATCATTTAGTTTGAGATTTTTTTCATTTTATTAAAAGTGAAAAATATTATATAATTTAGTTTATTATTTTATTTTTCCTATTTTACGTATTAGTCTTCTTAAAGACAAATTTAAGTTTAAATGTACGGCAACATATTTCACGTATTTTTAGATACGAGGACAATGTGAACAGGTCATTTTTAAGAGGAAAACTGGTTGAGAGTTGGAGAGGCAGTGACGTTGTAAAAGCTGTGAAAAAAATATATTTGGAGAAAGTCATGATTTGTAATTATCTATTTATTTTAACTATGACATTTAAATTGGTTTTTTTATATGGTTACGGATAATTTATTAAAAAAATTATTATTTATTTGAATGATATAGAAAATAAAATAAAGTGAAAATCAAAATAAAAAAGTTAAAAATAATAAGTGAATTCAATATGTTATTGTCTAGTTTGTATGGAACTGACAGAGTAGGGTAAATAAGAGTTTATATAATAATTTTTTAATTTTTTTTATAATTAACTTGTATATTATATTTTATTTTTTTTATTTTATCTTTAAAATTTAAGATAATTTTAGAATTTTAATGAAATTGGCAATCATTTATGTAAGTTTAAGTTTATTTGGCTTGAATTTGGTAATTAATTTTTTTATTTGATCTTCTTAAAATTTTAATTATTTATCATTTTTTATTTTTAGAAATTGATAAATAAATAAATGAGGTTTGATCCACCATGTATTTGTAATTTCATCATTTAAAAGGGTTTTGAATGGTCAATTTGATCCTTTTATTTTTTAAAGTTTTTTATAATAGATGCACAATTAAAGATAAAAAAGACAATCTATAATACTCAATTATCATGTATTATCATTAAAAGATATTTTCAATGACAAGTAATTACATTATGAAGGTGGTTTGTCAAAATAATTTGGTCATGATACAAAAATAAACTAGCATTTTCATACAAAAATAAACTAGCATTTTTTAAAAAGTTATTATTGATAATAAACTTTGACAATGAGACTCCAATAAATCTTTCAACAATAAAAATTGTTTCATCGGAAATTAAAAGTTACAATCAACACATCTTCATGTGTGCAAAAAACGTGGCTTTGTGGCTCCACTTTCCAAATAATGAAGATGATCCTTCATCTAGACTAAAGATTGTGCATTAATTCATTCTAATCCTTACTCTTTTTTTTCAATCACAATCATATGTTCTTTAATGTTGATAATAAACTTTGACAATGAGACTCCAATAAATCTTTCAACAATAAAAATTGTTTCATCGGAAATTAAAAGTTACAATCAACACATCTTCATGTGTGCAAAAAACGTGGCTTTGTGGCTCCACTTTCCAAATAATGAAGATGATCCTTCGTCTAGACTAAAGATTGTGCATTAATTCATTCTAATCCTTACTATTTTTTTTCAATCACAATCACATGTTCTTTAATGTTGATGTAAATTAAAATAATGATGTTAAAGAGATGATCTGATATGTAATGGAGAAAAAATTGTTTCTAGTATCATAGGTCGATACTGAAGAGTTCGATGTGGCAGTATATTTGAATACAACTGGGACGACGTTTGTATTGTGAAATTTCATTACTACGACGATGATGGATAAGAAATAAAGGATAGTAGTAAACATTTATTCACGATGGAAACATAGGTGCAACATTGATAACTCGTTGCTACACATCCAAATGAACAATAGAAAGGTTAAGTAGGTCAATGACAAAAAAAAATTGTAAAAATGAATGGAGGATTGTAGCTTTGAATGTGTATGTCATTTAAAACCCTATGAAAGGATATCAAGTTGAACAAAAACCATACAAAAATTAATATGTATTATGAAGCAAATCAATATTTTTGTATGTTTACTTGTTATTTTTTGTACTCACAAAATTTATCGACAGATATGTGAAAAGTTATGCATTATTCAAAAGAAAGTTATATAGATGGATAACAATATGCTTTGATAATAATATATAGGTAAGAATGGTTAGATCCTCACTACCTATGAAGTAGATTTTCTATTTTATCACATAAGTATGGAAATGATATAAAAGTTTTTTATATGTTAATGTTTTATGTTTGGAACATCAAAAGTTGATGTTGACAAGACATCAATGATATACAATTTCTTATATTTTAACTTTGTTCAAAATGAAAAATCATAAAGAAGGATGATATTTTAAATTTTTTTTAGCAATTTTAGATCTTATGTTTTGCCAATAATAAATTGTTTTTTATATTCAAAATATTAAAATTAAAATTAAGATCAAAATTATCATTTTAAATCCACAATTATTTTATAATTTTATTTTAATTAAATTATATATCAACTATATTATAAACCACATTATCAATTTTAAAGAGAACATAGTAATTTTTTTAAATAAATTAGGTTCATAATAAACACTAAAAAAAACTGAAATATCTTTTCTACAAATAAAATGATGTTCACATATATATAAAAAATTACAATATTATTAATAAAAATACAAAATTTAAAAATAAATAACAATTTTACATACTGATTTTTAATAATAAATTAATTAGTTAATAATATAATGCATGCATGATTAAGAGTTTTATAATTGTTAAAAAAACAGTAATTAATTAAAATATAACCATTACAAGTTATTAGAATTAAGGGTTATTGTATTATTACATGACGTGTTAACGGAAGATCTGTAGCTCAAGCTCCAATAAAATTGTCTCTAGATTATATTTAATTAATTTTTTATATTTTTATTTTAGTTTTTTTTAATAAATTGGTATCATATTTTATTTTTTAGTTTTTTACATATTTCATTTTTTTTTATGTTTAAGATAACACTAATAAATATTTTCACGTCCATCAATAATGACAACCAAAATATAAAAACAACGAAAACAACACATACATTATAAAAACAACAATAAATA
The DNA here is from genome assembly GCA_037954105.1 of Canavalia gladiata. Lineage (NCBI taxonomy): Eukaryota > Viridiplantae > Streptophyta > Magnoliopsida > Fabales > Fabaceae > Canavalia > Canavalia gladiata. The sequence goes on from CM075663.1 coordinate 47,873,820, forward strand.
AATAAATACACACAACAGACAAAATATTCAAAGGTAAAAATAAAGATATAAATAACTAAAGTTAATATGCTAAAACTTGATTTCTAAATGCATAAATAATAGACAGTAAATGTTAGCTCTTACCCAAACTCACAAAGTTTATTTTCAGCATCAATGTGGAGTTGATTTCCATCGTGCACACCGTGTTCATGCATAACAATCTCACCAACTTGATACAAATCATGCCTATTCACAAGATCTTCAAAAATTTTAATCAGCTCGTAATCCTATTTGTCATATTAGAATATTTAAAACAAGTTATTGGTTCTCAAATGATCCTCAAATATATAATTAAATTGAAATACACGAACAACGATAAGATCATAAAATTAAATGAAATTGGCTAGGCTAATTTTTTTTATAAAAAATACAGTCACTTAATTGAATTATTTATACCACATTATTATTGTTATCGTTTTTATCAGTCAACTTTCTTAATCCAAGTCCCAACCATAATTTTTTTTTACTATTCTAGAAAAATGATAATTTAATAAATTTAACATTTATAAAATTATTATTATTTATATAGAAATCAATCCTACCCACTCAAAAAGATGATACAACATCGAGGGAGAGATTAAGTAATGCTGTAATTGCAATTGCATTTATCAGTGAAAAATGAAGTACCCACCTTTGCCGCTACTTTAGAAGGGAAAAAATGATTCTTAAGAAACTCAACAATTCCTCTTTTACTATATTAAAGATATCATACTCTTATTTTGTAACCCATCTTTAAATTGTACATATTTATAATTTTTGTGACATTTTAGGGAATTATATCATTATTATTTTCTTGTTTAAGTATTATGTTAAAAACAATACATTTCAATGCCCGTACATTAGACGAGATAAATATTATTTTCCAGTAAATCTAAAATGACTTCCTTTATTTTTCCGGCCTTGAACCAGAAAGTATGAAAAAATATTTGTAGATAACGGAAAAGTTTAACTTAAGCTATATATTTCATGCGTAAAAAAATGTAAATTATTTTAATTTTTAGTAATATAATATACCGTGATAAATTGACAATTAAAATTAATAATTTTAAATTTTATCATTTTAAATAATTTAATATAAATTCGAAAATAATTTTATTATTATAATATTACAATATCTAATAAAATAATGTTTATTAAGCCGTTGGTGATAAAGACAAAATATTAGTTTTATGATATTTTACTAATTTATTGTTTTTATTCTGTGTATTGTGCGAAAATTTCAATTTAAATAAATTTTTTAAAAATATATTAGAGAAAATAAAAAATATTTTTATTATTAATAATAAATATTATATTATATTACTAAAAATAAAAAATTGATTCTTAAGATTAAAGATGCAATTAAAGAAATAAATTATTAAAATTATAATATATAGTTTTTATGAACATGATATATAAAATTTTTAATTAAATTTAAGATTGATTAAAATTATAATAATTATAGTAATTTTTTTATTTTTTAAATATATTACAACTTATTAATAATTAAATTTAATTCATATATAAATAAAACAAAAACAGTGTTTACTATGAAAATAATTAATTTAAAAGAATAAAATTTTTCTAAAAATATTTTCGTTTATGAATGAAATTCAAATTTAACTTATTTAGAAAATTGATTACCTTTTTTAATTGCAAAAGTCTAAGAAATATAATTTTTTTCTAAATTAAAAATTTAAATTAAAAAAATTACGAATTCCGGAATTCAACGGACGTGTTGAAAAGGAAAATAAATAAATAAATAAATAATGAAAAAAAAAAGGAAGAATTAGGGTTCTGAAATAATTTTTTTAAAAAGGAACAATAGCGTTGCTCCTTCGTTTTGGTGGTCTCTGTGCTCTGCGTTTTGGTTTCGGAGGGAAAATTCTAAAACCTCAAAAATTCAGCCTCAATCGATCACATTCACACCTCAACCTTCAATCCACCACTAGGTACTCTCTTTCTCTCTCTCTCTCTCTCTCTCTCTCTCTCTCTCTCTCTCGTGTATAGGTTAGTCTAAGCTGTTTGAATTTCAGAAAAGCATGCACCTCAAGGAAGAATTCAGAATTATTTGATTGCCGAAAAAACCTGTGCGAATAGGAAGCGAATGATTTATTTTTTGGTATTGTTTCCAGTATTATTGCGACATCGATGTTTCTAGATGTTTACACCACGGATCGACCTAGCTCACAGACACGTTCTTCGTCGTCCATTTTTGGCTGGGGCATATTCAATAGATTTCTTTGTAATTTTTTAGTTATTTTCTAATTTCTTTATGCTTAGAGACCATTTTGACCGAGTAACTTACCTTGAAGTCTTAATTTATGGATTGTGTATTTATATACATATTTCATCATTTTCTAAAACGTGGTTCGTTGACGAATTAATAATACAATTTGCTTACTGCCTAGTTAGTTTTTTAATCCCTTTTTCCTTGATTGAAGTTGCTGGAGAAAATGAAAAATAACAGAATTAGGAGGTAAATTTGACAGGTTGTTCTAAAATGTACCTATTATCAGCCACTGGAAGTATTTTGTAATCTTAGTGAGTTTTATTTTTTCATTTTTTTTTTATGTTTCGGTGAAGTCTTAGTGAGTTTTACTCCATGCTAAATCTACTAAATGCTCAATACTGAGGGACCCTACTCTTAGTTCTAGCTCAGCTCTTGCAGCCAATATGGTTTTAATGCATCTGTTCTGCTGGCTTGGTTTGCAGATATTAATTCTATTTCCTATATATAATAGAAAATGAGTACTACAATGCAAAGAACTCCAAGATCGGGCAGGCAGTCTTTATTTTTCCAGGATTTAGCTTCACCTGTTTCTGCCCGTAGAGGAAAGTTTTCGAGTCCAGGTCAGGCAGCTGCAGTATCTGCACTGTGGCGGGAGAACTTTGGTAGTTCGGACCTTCCTCCACCTCCTGTTTTCACCTTGGAAGACAGATCAGACTTTTCTCCTGAGTCAGGCATACCAGATTACCAAATATCCCCCGAGACTAAGTCAGACACCAGAACTCCCATCCAAGCTTCAAATAGGGAGTTTTCTACTCCAATGAAAAACAAATCTGAAGCCAGCACCTCTTATGCTTTGAGAGGGGTACAGCAAAACCAACACAGCTCACCAGGTTTGAGTTGGTGGTCACCTGCTACCGCAAAGAGTGGTGGTGAACAAGATGAGAAGGGAAGGAGTTCGCCAGTTGAGGGAGTGGTTCAGACTGGTGCTTTGATAACTCTTCCTCCACCATTGGAAGTGGCAAGGCCCGAGGTTCAAAGAAATTCCTTGCCTGCAGGGAATCTCAACGAGGAAGAATGGGTAACTGTATATGGGTAATGTCTTAACTCTGCTTTATGATGTATTTTTGGTTTATTGCTGAGGAATAAACACACACACACACACACACATATATATATATTCCACTACAAATATAATCTAATCCAATTCAAAACCTTTGTTATTGAAATCCTGCACATTTTACTACTACATACATTTGTCTATTACTCCTAAATAATCAAAAGTTGGCCCAAACACTTGAGCACAAATCCATGCTTCCTAGAGCACAAAAATAGCTTATTCCAAGTTGAAAGACTGCTGGGCAATGTAAGAACAAATGTTCAGCTATTTCTCCTTATTGTTTTGAGTTAATAATAAAATAGAAAATGCAGTGATAGCCAAGGGAGAATTATTGGCAAAATTTGGTGGTATAATCAGTCTCAAAAAGGATTAAAGCTCCAGCTAGTCCTGCATTTTAGGAAGTTTTATTTTCTGGATATTGAACCATTGATAATTCTCTGAAAGGCTGCAAATGGATTGTCATCTGTGTAAGTGATAGACATATATGAGTAATGAATAGCTATAGGCACCAGATGACCTTGTGGACAGTATGGTGGCTAAAAGGAAAATTTGCTCTGGGAAAACCAATGTAGTGGGGAGGAGTGAGGAAGGTGTGAATTTTGTTAAACAAAATTATTAAAAGGGGGAGAGAAGGAAGGTAGACAAGAGGAGGAATTGAGGTCTTTAGGCAGTGAGAAAATTATCACCCTCAAAGAGATATCCTAGTGGCTGTTATTTTCCATTGTTGTTTCTGTAATTTCTGGGTTAGATTCCCAGTTTTATGTTAGAAAGAGGTTCTTATTTCCTGTTAGCATCTACCTTGGGAAATTAAAAATTATGTTTTTTTTGTGTTTCCTGATAACAGGGGTCAACAATACCTAAGATATTAAGAGTGGTTTGGGATATCAATTGAGATGAGACATGCACAATTTTATAGAATTACACAAACTTTGCTTTAAACATGAAGCTTTGCAACAAGAGAGTTGTGAAATTTTTGGTGGAAAATAACTCATTAGAATTTGATGTGCGACACTGTTGGCAAGGCATGGACTGTGTTTTATAATGTATGCAGTTTTCTTTAGTTAATTTTTTTGGAGGTGGGCTATACACCATCTATATTTTATTTGTTTGCTTTAATTTTAAGACCCAAAATATACTTGTAGTCTTTTTTGAGGATACTTAACCTTGATGCTTTCATTTTTTACTCATCCCTTTTTGTCCACATCTATGATCTTCAGTTCTTATGTATTTAGGTTGTTTATTGTTTCATTTTTTAGTCTTAAGGATAAGTATAGGCAATACTCCCTTGCTCCCTGCGTCCTGACTTCTCCCCATTCCCACCCAGAATTCCCATCTCGGGGTATTTTTCCCCCATCCTCATTCCCCACTTCCCATAGGTCTTTTATTTGGTGTTTAACTTAGATTACTAAAAGCAAAAATGAGAAAGTGAAATTGTTAATTTTATAAAGAAAATCAAAACTAAAGAAAAAAAAGTTAAAGGGAGCAAATAAGTGAAAGTGTAATTGCTAATTTTATTTTAAACATAATATAGTTTTAAAAATTTAGTAAAATATATAACACATAATTAATTAAGGCTATTTTAATAATTTTCTTGGGGATGGGGATCCTGCCTGACTGGGAGTAGGATCCCCATCTCCAATTTTCAAATTTAGGGAGAAATTGCCATACCTAGGGTTAGCTTTGATTGAAAGGTAAGGTTGTCACCATGGGACTTGGGGGCAACAAGTTCAAGTCCTGTAACGTAGTCTCTTTGTTTGTGAGGGTAAGGTTGCACACATCTACCCTCCTCACTCCCCACTAGGTGGATGCCTCATGCATCGGTTGCCTTTGTTTGAGATGGAAAATAAACAAATCTAAAGGAATGTTTGGTTTAAGAAAAGGTTTTGTTTTCTTTTCCTGTTTAGACTAATAATAATTACAAAATGATTTTTTTATATTTTATTTTTTGTTTTCAAAGATTTACAAAATAGTGAAAATCTTTTTTGTTTTTACTTTTTTGCTGGACAAACCTTTGAAAATGGAAAACGAAGTGACATCTTTATAATTTAGGGAAGAACAGAAAACTTTTTCTCAAACCAAACAAACCCATCTATAGAGTCTAACTTTCTATTATGTATATACTAATATACTTTCATCTAAAATTGCCCTTTCTGTGCAGATTTTCTCCAGGTGATACCAACTTGGTTTTAAGGGAGTTTGAAAAATGTGGTGAAATTTTGAAACATGTTCCTGGACCTAGAGATGCTAACTGGATGCATATTTTGTATCAGGTTTGCATTCTTTCACATGCTTGAATGTTATAATCAATTTTGTCCTTGATAAAGCAATAGTTATGTTATAATCCAATATTGTCCGCAATACAGTGTTTAGATATTGTTGTCGTTGTCATTTTATCATTATATCAGGGTATGGCTCCAATTTTTTTTAATTAAATCTTACCATACTCTCGTTGAAAATTATTTTCTAAGACTGCTTGTTAACCAACTTGATGTCTGCCCGTATATCACTTGATAAATTCATTGCTGATACAGAATCGATCTGATGCACAAAAAGCTCTTAACAAGAATGGAGTGCAAATTAATGGAGTACTAATTGTTGGTGTAAAACCATTGGATCCCATGCAACGTCAAGCTTTGAATGAAAGGCTTAACCATCAGGGATTTATGCCCTTACCTCTTCCATCTGCTAGAAACTCAGAAGTGAGCTCATTGAAAGCTCCTTCTCGACCTTATTATCTGCAGAATGGCAGCTCAACTGCACGGCAGACTGGAGGAACCATTGCTTCCCCAACAAAATCATTGGCATCCAAGATCATGGACTTGATGTTTGGAGTCTAGATTAGCTGTTCTGGTGAATTAAACTATATCAGACTGGAGGAACAATTGCTTCCCCAACAAAATCATTGGTGTCCAAGATCATGGACTTGATGCTTGGAGTCTAGATTAGCTTGTTTTGGTATTAAACTTCGTTCTGTTTGTTGTAAGAAATGATTTTACCCTCTCATCTATTCATACACTTAGAAGAAATTCGGCATGTCTTGTTCATTGGATTTGAGTTGGAATGTTCACTCTTTGAATCTTTCAATTGTCAAAATTTATGGCATCTTATTGCTATCTTATGGATGACTATGGTTCAGTACTTGTTAACCTATTTTTTGAGACATGAGAACATAACTACATGTTGATCAATGTTGATGTGAATCTGATCATTGTAAAGGTGGGATTTTTGGATAAGAACATAATGAGGTTTAGTTTATATATCTGATCTCATGTAATGAGATAAGACTTTGGTTGTTTAGGCTAGGCACCTGGAGATTTTGATGTTCTTCTCATATGGTGAAAAGGGCTTTTTTGACCTTCTCTAAAATGAGCCGTGATTTGAGTTTTGAAATCATTAATTTGTTTCTTACTATAGCAATGGCAGAACAGAGAAAATATTAGAAACAGGATAATCTTGGTTTTATTTGACGTAAATTTAAGTGCATATTTATATATAGAGAGGAGGATTACTTAACTTCAAAAGAAATTTTACTTAAAGTTATTTTGTTTAATAATTTTTGTATTATAAATTATATTATATAAATTTTTTTATAAAATTTAAAAAATTTTGATATTTAAAAAAAAATTTAAATTAACGGATAATTTTCTTCGTATAATATTTATTAATGGGTGGGTTATGTGTATATGAAATTCATTTATTTATAAGTCATAAAATTGATATTTGAGATTTTAAAATAAAAAATTAATATTAGTATAAAAATTTGTTATATAACTAACAATTTAAATTTTTATAAAAATATAAAATAATAAAAAATTTGTATGTTAAAAAATATATAAACTATATATTTAAAATAAATATGTGTTTATATGTTAAAAATATTTTAAATTTATATTTTATAATTTCTTAGCCTGTAAATTTATTATTTTAATATTTTTTAAAAATTTTAAATTATTAGTTATCTACTTTTTTATATTAGACATTAATTTTTATTTTAAAATTTTTAAATATCAATTTTATGATTTTAGGATGGAATATGAATAATTTTTTTTCTAGTAAACACTGATACTAATATTTTCAAACATAAAACTTTTATCCTATAAAAAATTATTAAATAAAATAATTTATGCAAAATTTCATCTATATTAAATTATTTTTTCAAATATAAATGTGTATGAAGTTCATTCTTTTTTGACAATAAAATTAATATTTAAGTATTTGAAATAAAAAATATTTATTACAAAAGTTTTATAATAACCAACAATTTAAAATTTTTAGAAACATATAAAATAATAGAATTTATATATTATAAAAATATATTTTTACAATAAAAATACAAATTTTTATGCTAAAAAGTATTTTAAATTTATAATTTATTTTATGTAAACTTAGTATTGTTTTATATATTTTTAAAAGTTTAAATTATTAGTTATTTTTAAATTTTTATATTAAATATTAATTTTTTATTTGAAATATCAATTTAATATTTTCAGGATGAAATGCGAAATTTTTTTATATCAGTTTATTATAATTTAATAATATTGAAACATTATCATCCAAGTCACTATTTTACATTGATAATTGATGTAAAAATTAAAATATTTTTTATTAATAATTCAATTAAAAAAATTAAGATGGATCATATTTATTTTATTTGAAAAGATAATAGATTAAAATTAAAAAAATGTAGGAATTAAAATTAGCCTAACCTTAAATTACAAAGACAAAAACGCAATTAAACTAAAAAATATATTTTATAGATTGATTTATAAGAATTAAAGTTTTGTAAATATGTGAAAATTAAACTTAAAATGTTTGGTTTTTAATTTTTTCTGGCAGATGTTGTTAACTGTTGTGTCGTAATTAATTTGATTAACAAAAACAGAGCCTCTAATTGTTTAAAACAACCAGAGTGAAAATGCGACGAATGCAACAAAAGGAGCCACTTATCCGAAAACGAAGAGGGAGGAACTCAGAAGTAGTTCTTCATTCATGTCATACTCTCCAAATGCACTTCTAATATTCATCATCAATGATTCAATGCCAAGGGTTGCACCATTCCATGACTTCGCATTGTTTCCTTCGTTACCCTCCTTCATCCTCCTCATGTTCCCTTAACCCCAAATTCAAAAGGTTTCTCAAACCCCGTTATTACCCTTCCATTTCCTCACGAATTCAAACCCCAGAATCCAACAACGACGACGATGATGATAAACCTCCCCAAAACCACTTCAACTTGCTCAACCTCACCGTAACCCTCACCGTCATCTCCGCTTCTCTCCCTCAAGCCGCCGGCGCCGGCGCCGTCAAGGGAAAGAAGCGAGCAGCGAGAAAACAATCGACGAAAAAGGTGGAAGCATGGTCGGAGGAGGAGCTGAAAACTTGGACGGAGGGGCTTCCGGTGATCTCCGATCGACTTCCCTACAGCGAAATCCCGGAGTTGAAAAAGGATGGGAAGCTGAAGCACATAATCAAGTCCGGTTCTGCGAAATTGAGGGATAGGTCTGAGGTAGTTTTTGTTGTTTTGGATGATTCAAGAGTGTTGAAAGCGGTTTTGCCTTCGTTTGAGAGTCATAGCAAGTTTTGGCATTCATGGGATGAGTTGAAGATTGACTCTTTGTGTGTGAATGCGTATACACCACCCATGAAGAGTCCAGAATTGCCTCCTCCTCTGTTGGGGATTTGGGTGCCCCCTTCCGTGAAGAATTTTTTTAGTAGCTTTTTTGAAAATAGGGTAACAAAAGAGAAGAAGGAGTCAAAGAGGGGTGCGGAGTTGAGGGAAGCTAGGATGAGTTTGAAGAGACAGAAGGCAGAGGAAGTGAAGAAGTTGAGGGAAGAGAGGGAGAGGATGGAGAGGAGCATAAAGAATAGGGCAAAAGAGAAGGAAAGGAAAAAAAAGAGAGAGATAAGGGAGAAGAAGTATCAGGAATCGCTGCGTGAGGCAAGTCAAAGATACCAGAAGATGTCTAATTTTTGGCTCAATTTAGCACTTGATCGATATGTGGTTAATGCACTTGGGGTGCTTTTCTTCTACATTTTTTATAGGACTGTGGTGCTTAGTTATAAGAAGCAGAAGAAGGATTATGAGGACAGGCTTAAGATTGAGAAGGCCGAGGCTGAAGAGAGGAAGAAGATGAGGGAGGTTGATGAGGAGATGGAGGGGATTGAAGATGATGATGAGGCTGAGCAGGGGAAGGGAGAGCAGAATCCTTACTTGAAAATGGCGAAGCAGTTTATGAGATCTGGAGCGCGTGTTCGAAAGGCACGGAGTAAAAAGCGTCCTCAGTATCTGGAGAAAGGGGTGGATGTGAAGTTTACCGATGTTGCTGGGCTGGGTAAAATTCGGCTTGAACTTGAGGAGATTGTCAAGTTCTTTACTCATGGAGAGATATACCGAAGGAGGGGGGTGAAAATACCAGGTCCCATTTAGATAAACTCTTATAAGCATTTAATTAAATAATTTGATGAACTAACATAGCCTCAATGAAAACTTAATTTATGAAATTTCAAAGGATGGTTTTCGTGAACTGTCTCTGGCGTTCTGGAAATGTTACACACATAAATATTTGATCACCTTGTTGTGCTTTACATAATTTTTCATTTATCTAATAAAAGGAAAGGAAGAAACATTTGATTTTGCAGTGCTTTACACTTGACTTCTAAAGGTTAAATTGGTCCCTTAACCAGGTGGCATTCTTCTTTGCGGCCCCCCTGGAGTGGGAAAGACATTGTTGGCAAAAGCAGTGGCTGGTGAGGCAGGGGTTAATTTCTTCTCTATTTCTGCTTCACAGTTTGTGGAAATATATGTTGGTGTCGGGGCTTCTCGAGTTCGAGCACTTTATGAAGAAGCCAAGGAAAATGTATTGAAATCTTTGACTTTTTCAGTGCTGTGACAAATTTTCTTGTTTGATTAAAGTCAAATTCTCCGGATAACTTTATTTTGTGAATTAGCATGTAAACTTGATGCGTTCTGTTATTCCTCATTATATTTACTTCAAGCTGATTCAAGCCCTTTCTTTTTAATCATACTACTTTGTCTTGTCATCTCTTGAAATTTATCTATTTGTTCACCTTCAATGTTTGCATCTAATTGGCAGGCATTTTCGTGATTGTATTTTTCAGGCTCCATCTGTTGTCTTCATTGATGAACTGGATGCTGTAGGAAGGGAGCGTGGCTTAATTAAAGGTTCAGGTGGACAGGAACGTGATGCTACTCTTAATCAGGTTAAGTATGCCTGCACTGAACATCCCAACTACTTTTATTAAGTAAAAAATTGTGTATATATTGGCTGATGTTTTCTGTTGACTGAATGCTCCAGCTCCTGGTGTGCTTAGACGGGTTTGAAGGAAGGGGGGAGGTGATCACTATTGCATCCACAAACCGGCCTGACATTTTGGATCGTGCACTCGTGAGACCTGGCCGATTTGATAGAAAAATCTATATCCCCAAGCCCGGCCTCATTGGCCGTGTAGAAATTCTGAAGGTAGTAGCTCTTTTATACATACAAGACTCCTTCTCTCCCCTCCCCCAATTAATAGTTGTGGATTTGTGACTAACGGCGCTTTTGTTTGCATATTCAATTTCCTCCCCCTTGGTGTGATAGGTCCATGCTCGTAAAAAACCTATGGCTGAAGAGGTGGATTATACAGCCGTTGCTGGTATGACTAACGGAATGGTTGGTGCAGAGTTAGCCAACATAATTGAGGTTGCTGCCATCAATATGATGCGTGACTCAAGGACTGAGGTATACCTGTAATATACCGTGAGTTTGTCTTTGCCAAATAATTATTGTTCAGGTCTTTCCTTATAGGCAATTGATATATACTTTGCTGCATTGTGTATGGCATGACACACATTCAATCTCCTTAATATTTTCCAAAAATCAAGCATCCAAATCAAAGGAGTATAAGTATTTATCTGTCTTCAAGGGCATGTTTTGTTGAATAATATATTCATTTTACTTTGTAACTCTTAAAGTATGATGCCAACATTTTGTGCCTTCCCAATAAGAAGTTTCTTGATGTGCGTTAGAAAAATTGCTTGCATATATACCAAAAGGGGAAAGAGGTCACAGGAGGAAGTAATAAGAAAAGGATTTATTGCAGTAACATGGTAGCTGGCAGTTCTTCATTCCTTCTTTTCTCTGTTGCAGATTACCACTGATGACTTGTTGCAAGCTGCGCAAATGGAAGAAAGAGGAATGCTAGATAGAAAGGAGAGAAGTTGGGAGGCTTGGAAACAAATTGCTATAAATGAAGCTGCAATGGCAGTTGTGGCTGTCAATTTTCCTGATCTTAAAAATATTGAGTTTGTATGGACTTTACCCGATCCTTCTTTTTTATTGGGCATATTCTTATGTCTGAAATGAAGAATTCTGTTAGAATTGAATTGTGTCATCTGTAGAAGACCTGCAAAATTCTTTTTCTCCTGGATAGCTCTGGCAAATGTTGTCATTTGCAAATCCCATCTGCATGCAATCTTACCTTCTGATAATTTCTGTGCAATGTGCATATTAGATGCCAAAAAATTAGCCAAAAGCTTATTTTATTACAAAAAATAACTGACCTTGAAGTCAAGTTGAAAAAAAAACTAGTTGAGGGAAAAAGGAAGGAACCAAACCAGAATCTACTTGTAGTACCTCCTCTGAAAAACAATGTCTTCCTGCCTTTTTCATTCCTATTCTGTGAATATTATTTTTCGCAATGCCATTTGTGTTTGAGTTGCATAATGTGGTGTGCATGGATGATATCTAAAGCATGCAATATGACAGCATAAATGAAATGCAATAAAGGTGTAGTTGAATGGAATATTTCTGCATCTAAGGACAATGGTATGCAAATGTCAAGCTTGCCCTCTTGTTCATATTATCTGCATGCATCCACAATGCTCCAGGCATTAAAATTCATTCAATTCAGGAAATTGACCTTCAGAGTTTGAAAATTTCTTTTGAGTTTAGTTGTCATTGGGTTTATTCTCTTAAAAGTGTTTTTTTCTCATTACTTTGTTCTATGAATATTCATCATCTGACTGTTACTGACAAGAAATATGATGTTTTAGTTTTATGTTGCTTCGGTGTAGGTCACAATTGCTCCTAGGGCTGGTAGGGAATTGGGTTATGTTCGAGTGAAGATGGATTCGATCAAATTTAGTGCAGGAATGATGACGTATGTTTTCTTTAATTAAAACTTTACTCCTGTTTTTAATGAATATATTTGGCTATTGGAGAATGCCCTCCAAATGAAATGCCTACCTGTTTATTACTTGTGTCAATGGATGATAATGCTTGCAAAGGCTTTATGCCTGCATTGTTCATTTGATTTAAATTATTACTGCTTGATTGACTTGCTTTACAAAACTGTGTTTAGTGCCTCACTGCCTCCCGTTTCTTTTTCTTTTCTCTCTTTAATAACTACTAATATCATGCAGGCGGCAATCCCTTCTTGATCATATTACTGTTCAACTAGCTCCCCGTGCTGCTGATGAACTTTGGTATGGGAGTGATCAGGTGAGAGAATAGTTTTACTTGATTGCTACAAATTTCCTTACTCTATTTTTTATTTGTAAAGCTAAAGGTAAATACAGTAGCAGGACCAGGACAAAAGAATAATGCAAGGAACAAAGTTTATTTCTAACATTGTGCATGTTTTAAGGTATTTGCTAATTAGCCTTAATGAATAGTAAGAATATGATCTTTCTGGGGACTTTTTGGTGTTTTCGTGAGTAAAATTATTAGAGAGAAAAAGAAGGAAAATAAAACATGAACAATATATAGACTTCTGATTTCCTATATGCTCAGAGAAATGGCTTTCTCCAAGTTTCATTGATTTTGTTCATTATGATTTATTGCACTATTTTTCATTTTTTTTGCATAGTAAATCAGTTTCTGTATCAGTATCATTGTATTCATATTTAGTTTATGGGACCTTGTTTGCTTATGACTGATTACGGATATAGATTGGTTTAGACGAGTTATGTAGAAATATTTTAACTTGGTTTGCAATATTTCAGTTGAGTACGATATGGGCTGAAAGTGCAGACAATGCTAGATCTGCAGCAAGGATATTTGTTCTTCGTGGGCTTTCTGAGAAGTATCATGGAATATCCAATTTCTGGGTGGCAGACCGAATTAATGTAAGGATTATTGTCACAAGATCTGTTTTCTCATCATTTTTCTTATTTACAGCTTTGAGTTCAGTAGTCAGTTACAATTACAATGCAACTATAATGGTGAACCAAGATTTGCTTGCAATTTATCTTTGAATAAACGAATATAGGCCAGTAGGACCCAATGTATGATAGTAATCCTATGCCCTGGAGAAACAGAATGACTAACACACTTGCCTTGGCAAAGATAACATTTGACCAACTTAAAATTTCATTGTCAGGAAATTGATTCAGAAGCAATGCGGATTCTCAACTTGTGTTATGAACGTGCAAAAGAGGTATGTTAGAATGGAAAAGATTAAAGAACTGCATGATTCTTGATTGAATAAAAAGTCACTGGTTTGTTTTTCGTGTCAGATCCTGGAGCAAAATAGAACGCTGATGGATGCTGTGGTAAATGAACTTGCTGAGAAGAAAAGCTTAACCAAACAAGACTTCTATCGCCTAGTAGAGCTGCATGGCTCCCTAAAACCTATGCCTCCCACCATTCTTGACATTCACCTCGCCAAACGTAGAGAAACAACTTTGAGGAGCCACGCATAACAAACTACAGGGGCCAATGCCCCATCAATTTTGGGGAATTTTCTACATTTGCATATTTAGTGTACCCTATTGCTCTATTATATTCTTTACCATAACACCTACGGAGTATGAACATTTTTGTTGAGTCTTAAGGGAGTTTCTAAAACTTGAAAATTTTCATTGTAAGGGGTCATTCATGAGATTGTTTAACTACGTCTAATCTCTCTGCACTTGTGATTACTCTTATATTACCATAACTACCTAACCACATTACCACATAATTTGGTGTAATTTTTGCGTATTTAACTTTATTTATACATTGTAAGCACATCTATGAAAAGATGTATCAGTATATTCATTCATAAAAAAAGAAGAAAAATGTAATATATATATATATATATATATATATATATATATATATATATATATTTGTGCTCGACTTGCATAATTTATGATCTATTAAAATGACTACTATAAAAAACCGGTCCTGTCATCAGAGCATGACATATGTACTTTGTGGGGGGAAAAAAAAATGTAATTTTTAATTTTAAAAAGTAGAGTATCTTGCAGCTTCCCAATTCGCGTCATTTAAGTCACGTTAGCTACTCTTCCGGCCTGATTCCAAAATCAGCAACATAAACTCGCACATTCTTCGAGTATAAAGTGTAACCGCCAATACTGCCCCCACGTTATCACCAAAACTACCCACTAAACCCCACCACTTAAACTCCTCGCTCTTACCCATTGTGCTCTCATACATGTTATATATACCCTTCTCTACAATTGGCATTGGGTTACAACCATTTATTGCTTCTAAATATTGTTGGGTGAAACACAAACATGGCATCCCTTTTGATCGTCCTATGTACTTATGGGATCATTTTCTTGGCTGCCACGAATACTTCTGTTGAAGCTTCCAGGCAATTCGAAGTTGGTGGTCACTTTGGTTGGCATGAACCTGCTCCCAACAATACTGAATTCTATACTCAATGGGCTGAAAGGAACAGGTTTCAAATTGGAGATTCTCTGGGTTAGCTTCTTGATTCACTTCACGTGAATAGCGTGATTTTTAATTGGCCAGTTTGCTTATGTTGCAGTTACATCATGCATTTATTGATTCAATTAGTGCAACTTTTCCTACTCACATTTTGATTTTTCCAAAAAAAAAAGGTGGTAAAAGTAAACTAACAATTGAACTAGTTTTGATTTTTGAATGTATGCAAGTGTAAATTATATCTAGTTTCTGTTAAAAATTAAGTTCTGCAAGGTGTAGCCTAAGGTAGAATCTTTAGAAGCAACCGATTGTACCCTATTTGGATATGTAGCTCAAAAAATGGGAAAAAGATGTGTTAATTCATGTCCTTTGTTTATGCAGTTTTTGAGTACCAGAATGACTCAGTTCTTAGTGTGGAGAAAGAGGACTACTTGAATTGCAACTCTAATGATCCCATCACTGCCTTCAACAATGGGAAGAGCACTCTTAATCTTGACAGGTCTGGGCCCTTCTACTTCATCAGTGGAACTGATGATCACTGCAAGAATGGGCAAAAATTACTTGTGGAGGTGATGTCTCCACATCCAATTCCAAAATCTCCACCTTCCATTTCCCTTCCTCCTGAAGGCTTTTCAGCAATGTCTCCTTCACCCTCTCATAGCTTAGAGGCTTCAGCCTCTGTGGTGCTCAGTTCAATTTCTCTGTCTCCTTTGGTCACATTTGTAGTTGTCATGCTATTAGCACACTGAACTTCTTGCTATGGTTGCAATGAGCAACTAGATGCTTTTCATTTGTTGATTGCTTCTGGAATCCTAGTTTTTTAGGCAGTACCATTTGAACTATTTTTTTTTAATTTCTTTACCAGTCACTTTGAAATTATTGTGTTTTTGTATTGCATTTATGGACATGGTTTGACTTTCTCTCTTGTTACCTTTTGCTTTTGAATTGGAGCATTTATTCAGCTTTGAACTTTTCTACTTCCAACCGCAGGACTCCCAATCCTTTTGCAAGCAAGCAATTCTAAATAATTCAACATTCAAAAGTGCATAATGCATGCTCTGAAATCTGACAAAAATATATTTAGTAAATGATTTTGATGACCAGGAAAAGTTAAAAACTAGGTTTTAGTTTATTGAGCCTTTCTTTTCTACTTTTAGTCGCAGGATTTTCCATTCCATAAGGTATTTTATACAATTCAAAGTAGTTATTCAACATTCAAAGTTCATTATTCATGCTCTGGAATCTGAGGAAAAAATCATTTAGTAAATGATTTTGATGACCAGTGAAAGATAAACTAGAACCCTACACATTTTATTGTTTTTGTTTATTGAGCCTTCCTTTTCACCTCTTCTGTATGCATGGCATTATGGAAGAGTTTAAATATAATAAATCGTTGATTTATTTAATATATTTATGGTGAATCAGAAAGTATCATTCTCATTAATGAATAAGAAGAAATATATCGGGAACTAATTAATCAATATATTAATTTAAAATATATTCAATTATAAAAAAATTAAATAACAACTTTAAAATCTCTTAGGATATATGCGTAAAAATATTAAAAACTGTTATATCATATCTTTTATTGTCTATTAGGATTAAATTGTATCCTATTTTTCTTAAATAGGATAAAATATTTTGATCCACATATTATTTTTCTGAAATAAAATAATGAAAAAGTATTATTTAATTAGGAAATTTATTATATAATTAAAAACAAGAGTCCTTAATTCAGAAAAATGATGAGAAAGAGTTGTTCTGTTGAATAGTTGGAAAAGGTCGAGATCTGCTCAAGGAAAATCAAAAGGAAAGCATATCAGTTTGAGGTGAATGACTAACAAGAAGATTTTCTTAAGAGGAGATGAGATTATATGATAAATGTAACCAATTATTTCCTTTGCTTGGAAATTATAGGTCATCGGCCAAAAATTTCAAGTTCAGATCCAATATTTTAGCAACAAATTCAATATCTACGTGTAGGGTTAGCTGTATTTGTTTTTTTTTTTAAATAATGTATAATTAAGTTATTTCATATGCAATCAATTACATTTTTTTCATTATAACAAAAAAGTGCATAGTTTCACAAATTACTTCTGAGTTAATTAAGCTCTCTACGAATTTAAAAAGAAAATACATTTTGAAATTTATTGATAAATCATTTTGATAATGAATTCAAAGATAAGAAGCAACAGATACTAAGGAGTTCGTTGAGCGAGTAAATATAATTTTTCAAATGTGAAAATTTCAGGTTTAAACTTTCACTCACCTCCTTAAAGTAATGTAATAGGAGAGATATGAAACAAAAATTATGTTCCAATATACCCGTGACATGTAAAATGCGTTTAACAATCATATTTATTTTCTTTCTGTTTGTCATTTTCCATTATTATTACCCTTATTTCTGTTTTAGAATCTATTCTGGCTTGTGAAATAGTTGAAGAAAATATTTATACATCGTTAACATTTTTGTAGAAGTGGTATAGTATACACATTTTTACAACACATGACATAATATTTTCATTTTGGGTTCCAAATCAATTAGTACGAATGATAACCCTGTAAATAAGAGCTCTCAAAATCCGAATTTTCACTCTCTTTTTCGTAGTCTGCAGTTCCATCCCCTCTTTCCTTTCTTGTCTTTCTCCACTTGGATTTTCTCAGCCAGTGCTCAACCAGCATCACACTGAGACCAATGAAGATTGTGCCCAGAGAACCACCACCTAGTGCTAGTAGCATGACAGATAGCCATTGCATCCCTTGATTATGTGGCAAGATCACCCATGTGGCTGCAACATAGCCAGTTGCCATAAATGCCACAGCTACCCACATGACCTTGTGAGCAATTATCAATAGTCTTGTACGTGGCTTTCTTTTAAATGGAATGATACTAACAAGAACAATGACTATAGATAGAGAGGTGAACAATGCTATGTTGTTGCTTATTGTAAAGACCTTGAAGGCTGTTGTTTTACCCGCCATTGATTTACCTATCATTGGTCCTTCTTGGAACACACCACCAGGGGGACTAATACCTGCAGCAAAAGTGACAGTTGCAATCAAAACAGCAACTAATATAATGGTATTCCTGGCATTTAGTATTTCCTCTTTGTGCATCTCATAGTACTTATTCCTCTGAGTATAGTGAGGTTGATTTAGATTTTCCATTTTCCTTTTGTTCTGAAGCTTGTGTTTCCCTAAATTTTTTGGGGAGAAGTAATATGTTTTGTTGGTTCCATTCTCAAATCTCTCGCTTACTTGAGGCTGAGGTGATCTAGAGTCTAAGCTTTTGCTAACTTCTGGTGGGCTTGTACAATTATAAGAAATCTCATTTGGCACTTCCACTTGGTTAGCCATATACCTCCATGACAGAGAAAGGCTAGATGCTCCAAGAGACAGAGAATTGGCCTTGTCTATTTCCTGTGAAAAATAAGATTGGATGCTGCTGCTTTTACCACCTGCTCTGATAAAAGTGGTTTGTAATTGGCTATTTTCTGCACTGTCCCTAGCCTCGTCAAGGATGTCAAGTGCTGTGATCCCTTCCCTGTTCCGAGTATTAATATCCAGCTTTGTATTGTTGATCAGGAACTCTGCCATCTACAACAATCATAAAACTATAAGTTCAACTACATGTGGTCAATAGGCTAATTATTTTGATCGGCTGATGCAATAATTGTTAGAACTCATTGTTATATATTAATTGACTAAAGTTGAATAATTGGATGATATTGAACGAGGGCAAGTGCTAAAGCCATACAACAATATAGGTGACATGCTTCAAATACATCAATAGATCTGTATGGGTCACATACTCGATGTCTTGTTTACAAGTATTTCTTCTGACTTTCAAACGAATAAATTTTCAATATTTTCCCCCATATAATCAGTTTATATTCAGAACTCAAAGTAATTGCTCACCTTATGGCGCCCGCCTTTAGCTGCTAGATGCAAGACAGTGTTGCCATACCGATCTTGAGAATGCAGCAGATTGATCCCATTGGAGACACGCACCAAAAATTCCAAGGCATCATAGCATCCATATCTCACAGCTAAATGAAAAACTGTCTCTTCTTCATTAGTGAGTTTGTGAAATGATCCAGCACTGCTTGACACAAAATCTTCAAGGATTGAGACTTTCCCATTCATTACGGCCAGGTGCAATGGTGTATAGCCATTGCTGTTGTATTGTAAAGCAAGACTTGGATCACGTCTTAGTAGGATCCACACAATTTCTCTAAGTCCTTCATTACAAGCATGGTGCAATGGTGAGTTCCCCTTATCATCAATCACTTGAGTAAGCTCTGGCCGCTTATTCAATAACTCTCTAACAACATCTGCACAGAAAAATCAATAGCTTAGGGGATTCAAAAGAGTCATAAGCTGGACTAGAAATCAAAGCAAAGGTGAGTTGTCATTAAAATAAACACGAGTTCAAAAAGCATGCAAACTGAATGGAAAAAAGTTAATTTATGCTCACCTGTGTGCCCTCTTGATGCAGCAATATGGACACAAGTGGGATCAAACCCTGCTGCCTCAGGCCCCACCATGTCAGATAGATTGAGCATGAGATTCACCATGTCAAGATTACCATGACTGCAGGCCAGAAAAAAAGCGCTTTTACTATTGGAATTAAGCTTACAAGCAGCTCTGGGATTGGCATCCAGCAGCAACCTTAAGACCCTAACATTCTCTTGTCGGCATGCCTCATGAATTGGAGTCTCCAGCTTTTTATTTTCAGCAGAAACCATGTCAGGGTTCAATCTCACAATCTCATTCACTATATCAGTGCAACCGAACCTTGAAGCAAGGTGTAAGGGAGTGCTCCACGAAGCAGCTGTTCTCTGATTCAGAACTCCTTCATTCTCATTAACCAGGCTTGAAAATGTGGTTATGTCGTTTTTCCTAATTGCGTCAGAAAACTTTGAATCCATATTCCTGAGCCTGAAACTCTTCGGGGCAGTCAGAAACAAAAGAGTAAATAGGGAAAGGCTCTTGTGCCGTACTTGCAGGAAATGGTTGGAAAATTATAATGGAATAAAGTACGTATATAGACTTTTGAGCAACTGAACGTGTATTAGGGAAATTAGGGCGCTAGCTAACTCAATATTTTCTAGGAAAACTCATGGTCAATTTTAGAACTACCTTTAGAAGTCAAGCTTCCACATTATCTTTGTTACAAAGAAGCTTCTTGGCATAACCTCAGATTGTAGAAAGTTTAATTTTCCTCTCCACTAGGGGTGGAGGATCATGAAAGAAATTTCCTAGCTCTAATAGAATGAAGTTAAAACAATCCTCAGTGATTTAGATGTTTACGTGCAAAATATAAATAAAAATAAAGAGGGTGAAGATAGAGAACATGAAATCAATCTAGAAGCATTCGTACTTTATTCTTCTAAAAAATTAATAATTTTTTTTATTATCTTATTTATAAGCTAAAAAATTAATAATTTTTTTTATTACCTTATTTATAAGATATGAAATATGAAAATAGATGGAGTCGAGTTAGGTTTCAAATGTTAAAATATGATTTATTTAAAAAATTTGAGATTTAAACGTGTTTTTTATCCGTTAAATTTTTTTTTATTTTTCTATCAAAGTCTAACCTTGTTTATTTAAAGTTTACAAATCTGTTTAAAAACCTATATTTTAATAAAGATTAATAAATAGATTTAAAGGAAAGTTTATATAATTGATTAAGAAATTTTATAATTTTAAAGCATACAAAATAAAATGATCGTTAAATAAATCTAAAAAATATATATATATATATATTATATAAATAAAATATATTAAAATAAATATTATACAAATATAATATATTAAAATAAATATAAATAATTCCCTACAAAAATTAAATAAACTTTTTTATAAACTCTATTTATTAAACCAATACAGTTAGACTGGATTTTAATCAAGTTGAACGTTTTTTCTAACAAGTTTATTTATTTCCATCCTTCCTGTACCTAAAAAAGATGAAAACACGTTAAGATAACTACCATTGAAATTCACCTGCAATTTATCATGAGGTGACTACCATTGAAATTCACCTGCAATTTATCATGAGGTGACTCCAAATAATATTATTTAATAATTTTCTTTTTGCCGGTAAGTCGTTGTCTTTAATTTTTTCTTCTTGGTGTCTCATTCCTTTGCAATATCACGGATAAAATTCGAGGAAGCTACTGTACAATTGAATCGAATAGTAGACAATAACAATTCTCTAGGTCTGTATTGTCAAAAGATTCCAATATGAAAAAAGAAGTGTTTCTTTTTCCATTTTCGGTGATTTGAACTTTTGCACGGTGCAGTGTTGTATATTTATTATTGTTAGAAGTGCAGGAGCTTGTTAATAAGGAGGGGAGATCTCCGGGAGGTGCTTCTAACCCTCAATATAGGGTCTTATTACAATTCTACATCTTAAGTGCAGCCACAAAGGATGTTCCGGGAAGCAAGTAACATCAATTTAACAATGTTATTAGACATGGATTCAGAGTACAATCTAAACTAACAACATATGGAAGTTGATTAAATTGAACCGTGGCCTTGATGAAGAGTGAGATGGCCTTGCTTCACAAGCGATGCTATGCAGTCATCAAACATTTCTTCAATAGACTTAAACTTGAATCCTAGACTCCTAAGCTTTCCAGTGTTTAGTTCGTAATGCGGTTTGTCTAATTTCTCGAACCTGAAAACCGAATGACGATAATAAGCTGCTGTCACATTTTTGTTTTTTCACATACGTCTTCCAGTATAATAATTCTGAATGGGATGTAATATTCCACCCAACAGATATAAATCAAAGACATAGGATACTGAGAGTTTATATATATATTTCATTGGAGGTAAATACTATTCAAGATTATTGTAAGCCATACAATTTTCACTTCAAATGTTTATTACTTGGATATTTAATATTTGAATTTGAGATCTTTGATTAATTAAATTAATCCACATGAGTTGATCCATATGGTAGGTGGTAATTCATACTTAAATTTAAATGAAATAATATACATAAAAGTTAACACTAATATAATTCGAGTGCGTACGGACGCATCACAATTGCAGTACTAAATACTGTAGAGAATTACTATCAACAATTCTGTATCAAAATATAGTGCACATGGCATTCATCATGTTCTATCTCTATATGTTTTCATGGGCTTTATTTAAATCATTATGAGACGCTAAGGACCGCTCAACCTGCCTTGAGGACTTGCCGAAGTGAACCAAGCAATAGGCCCACATCTGATACCAGTACTAAACCCAAACCGTACCGGACCGACCTTACTAAGCCCAAAACTACTTACCCAGATTCTACTCTTGCAGTCATTAATGACTACATGACTTCAATAGGTTATGATCTGTCCCTTTCTTATTGTATCTTTCTACCATTTTTAATATTTCACCAGTTACTAGTGTGTGCCAGTGATACTTTTTGATCTCGCTATGAAGTCATTTGGAGGTATCAGGATATTGGATTTCTAATTCAATTCTAAATTACTAGTCATTTCCCGCATAAAATAATTAAAATATTGTTATAAGGTAGCAATTGATATTACTTAAATTAATTATTAAATGATAAGTACAAATTTCATTTATGAAAGTTCTAAAGAATTTTTTTAAGTATAAATATTAATCACTTAACTTTAAATTTAATTGGAATCAAAATCAATTTGTAAAATCAAAATAATTTAAATCCAAATTCACGAACAGATCTAAATATACAGAAAGTCTCAATTGGTGATTGACTGATCCTTCAATCAGAGCAAAAAAGTTTGGCAGAATTTTTGATAAGGTATCAAAATCATCAAAAATTTAAGTAACATAATTATTATTTTTATACATTTTAATAGAATCATTATTCATTCAACACTTCTAATATTTTCTTTTTTCTTTTTATCTTTTTCTTATTATATCTCGTCCCTAAACCCTATTTCAAAGTGTAGAGAGTCATTTTTTTATGTATTACAATGTGATGAAATAATTTTTGCTATTGTAGCGGTGCACCTGAGAAGAGCATTCTTGGTTTTGACACCATATAAAAAGACGTAAAATATTGAATTGTGGATGGTGAATCTCGATTGACCAGAACAGCGTGCGCATGTAGTTATATTTCGGAAGGCAGATTTTGTTATCAAATTTTCACACTTACGATTAAGAGCAGTGTTTGAGAAGCATTAACCAACCTTTTGGAGATGGAGAGGGTAGGATAACGTTTGGCTAGTAATGCAGCCAAATGATGTTCATCCATTACTGCAGAGCTGCAAAGGTATCGACCATGGGAGCGTTCATCCTGGTAAAGAAGGATATGGCAAAGGGCCGCATCATCGATATGAACGTATCCCATCCTTCCAAGCAATTGGAATTTCTTGGTTTCCCCTGTTGATTACAATAACCATTATTGAAAGAAAATTTCCCAACCTAAGAGGGCGCATCTTTACCTTGAAGCAAGTCTAGAACATCAGATGCAGTAGAACATAAATCTGGTGGCAAACTGGGTCCAATGATGAATGATGGAAGAACTGTCACCAAATTTATTCCATTCTCTTTGCAGTATTCCCACGCTGCTCTTTCAGCCTGTGTCTTCGACATTGCGTACCATGCCTGTTACAACTTACAAGTACCATTTCTTATGAAATTAAAAGAGATCAATTAAGCTCAACAAACATAAATTAACATCAAGCTAACACCTATAGTTAATTTATTTAATAAACACATATATGATTAGTTAAGCTAAAGTAATAGCCAAAACCTAACCTACCTGAAGTTTCTCGCAAATCTCCAAGGAGCTCCAGGATGATTCATCCAGCGGTATGTTTGGATCAAAATCATCTCTTAACCTAACAGTTGAAGATGATGAAGTTAAAATCACACGAGCAAGGGCCGGGTTCTTCCGACAAGAGCGCAACACATTTAGCGTGCCTTGGACTGCGGGTTCCAAGATTTCTGACTGTTCATAGATATATAATTTGAGAGGTTATGGATTGTAATTAACATAGGGAAAACTATGATGCTACAATGTGTGCTATGAAAACAAAGAGAGAGAATAAGGACATTATGTTATTTTATACCTTGGGATCTGATATACGATTGAGTACAGGAGACGCCATGTGGAAGACTCCTTTGCATCCGTTGATGGCATTGTCGAAACTTCTTTCTTCCATTAAATCAGCTTGCATGAGTTGGAGTCTGTCTTTTGCTCCTTCCAGCTTCAACAAATGTTCATACTTATTCTGCTTCCCTGTATGTATCAGTATAAGTGGTGGATGCATAATGAGCCAGAGAAAGAGGGAGAAAGAGAGAAACCTAAATCTCTGACTGTTCCAATCACATGATAGCCAGAGAAAAGAAGTCGCTTAATGAGCCAAGAAGCCAGAAAGCCTGAAGCACCGGTCACGCATACTTTTTCTCTGCCTTTCTGTTCCATATCACAAGCCAATGCGATGCGTTTCTACCTTCTAGACTAGGCACTGGTTGTTAAAGGGTGAAAACAAACATGTATATATGAATTCATGCTTACATGCGGCCTCACATGGATGACATGATCAACTTAAGCAAATTTCCAACTCCGGCGTAAGGTGAATGCATCACCTACTTTACCTTAATTACCATTTAACACTGCTACACGTAATATCCATGTTTCTAAAGCTGAACACCAGAACAGGTGATGATATCGTCAACTTATTTGTTTACCTTTACTTCTAACTTTTTTTTCCTTCAATTTTGAATCACTCAAAAAACTTTTCTCCATTTTCATAGTGACAGTTCAAAATTAAAATCGCATATATTACATAAATGAATCTTCATATTCATGTTTTTAGCCAAGCATTCATCAATTTTTCCCTGCTTGACATGAAACACTGCACTTCCAAGGGACTACCGCCACATGGGATCTGAATTTCAATTAAATGTGTTCCCTGTTATTTCTTTTTGCTGTCTGCAATTAAATAAAGCTAAAAAAACAAAAAAATAACAACTACGGGTTGATAACAGCGGAAACTCGGCGATTTGCTGGATGAAAAAGGAAATAATATAAAATATAAAAAGTTTAAGACATCAAGCGTCCATGGCTTAATGGATAAGGCGCCTGACTTCTAATCAGGCGACTGTTGGTTTGAGTACCACTGGGTGTGATTTTAAATATTTTATTACTTTTTCGTATTAATGACATACAAGATTTATAATATATTATACGATTTTATTTTTTTTATATATGAAAATTTTTATAATTATACATGAACTTACTTAATTATTTGTCATATTTGATATAATGTTTTTGCATGAATTATATTTTGTTTATAAATTTATTTATGACATGCAAAATTTTGTAAGGAATGTCGGGCCTAGCCCAGATTAAGGCTATTGTCGTTAAAAAAAAGGGGGCCCTTACCATTGGCCCAATAAACTTTTAAATGTTTACTTACATTCATTATATTATGTATTTTGGAATTGGACTATAAAATTGTATCTTTTAATAATAAGGCCCTGTTTAGGATCATATATATTGCAAAAAAAAAACGGTCATAAATAGGTTTGCGCAGGCACTTTATTATTTCCTAATTAATTTCAATTATATACCTTTTTCTTTCTTATCAATCATGAATGATGTGATGACTGTTTTTCAAAATTTTTATTTTCCATTTTAAATTATCTAATGATTATAATCATTCTTGCAGTTTTTTAACATTAGTTGCAAAGTACATGCTTTTTTTAAAAAAAAAAAAACTGAATCTTATTACCATTCTTAAGATTTTTTTTTTCTTTTACATTTGTGGGAAATTATCTCTATTGTTCAGGAAAACATATTTCCTTTAAGGATTATATCCTATACAATAATTCCAACTTTATTTGCAAAGTTTTAAATTTGTTTTACATTTTGTAATTTGTATATATTCATGCCATGATTTTCTAAGAATATGACATATAAATTATTTTGGAAATTAATTATAGAAAGTAATAATAACAGCTGGTGGGATGAAAAGAAAAGAGAAATTAAATACACTGAAGAAATATATTAAGCTTAATATAAAAAATCATAAATATCAAGCGCCCATGGCCTAATGGATAAGGCGCCTGACTTCTAATCAGGCGATTGTGGGTTCGAGTCCCACTGGGCGTGATTTTAATTTTTTTATAAATTTATTTATGACATCCAAGATTTATAATATATTATACAATTTTATTTTTTTATATATAAAACTTTTTATAATTATACATGAACTTACTTAATTATTTGTCATGTTTGATATAATGTTTTTACATGAATTATATTTTAAGTTTAATTATCTTATAAATTTATTTATGACATCTAAGATTTATAATATATTATACAATTTTATTTTTTTATAATTATACATGAACATTTATTTTTTTATATATAAAACTTTTTATAATTATACATGAACTTACTTAATTATTTGTCATGTTTGATATAATGTTTTTACATGAATTATATTTTAAGTTTAATTATCTTATAAATTTATTTATGACATCTAAGATTTATAATATATTATACAATTTTATTTTTTTATAATTATACATGAACACTTAATTATAAATATACGATTTTGATGATAAAGATTTAAAATAATATACGGTAATTAATGTTATAAAATTAATATATTTAAAAAATTATATTAATTTAAATTTAAGTTTATTTATTTAAAAATTATATATATATATATATATATATATATATATATTTATCTATTATAACATTGAAAATATTGAAAATAAAATGTTAAATTTTTTTATGTAGGATGAGATTTTTAATTTTTTTTATCTTATTATTCCGATGAAAATATATAATCATTAAAATAAAAATTATATTATTGTTATTATGAAAATTTAAAAACATTATATATGTAGTTTAGATTTATTAATAAAATAGTGCTTTTAATGAATAATTATTATTTGACATAACTCATGTTAAAATTTAAAAAATAATACTTAAAAAATATAATTTTGAATCTTAAAGTAAAAAAAGTGACAGAATAATGTTAAAGTTGTTTATAATATTTTAAAAAAATTGAATATCTCAAATGTAAATTATGGACAATCCTTTGTTATGTAAATACTCAATCCTGACATAAAATACTCCAAGTAATTAAAAGTTTTACTACAAATAAATCTTGATATTAGTAAATTTTTTAAAATATTAAAATAATATAATGATATTAATTAAATTTAATTTATTTATTTTTAATTTAAAAATAAATATCATTGTTTAAATTATTTTTAATCTAAAAATATTATTAATTTTTTAGATTCTATAATATGAAAAGTATTAGATTGCATTGTAAACTTTTAATAGCAATATTATCCACCCCTTAATTTACAAGCCATAAATTTTTTTTTCCAAGAGCTGCCTAATACTCTTTTGGAGGACTTATGTTATCTCAATTCTCAAAGCCATTAATCAACTACAATTGCTTCATGAAAACAAAAGCTATCTAGAAGAATTGCCAACTTAATTATAGCAATTAAGTTGGTAGGACAATAAGTCGTCCTTGATGCTTGCTAACTAGAAAAAAAATGGCAAAGATTTTCAATACAATGTGACTTTTCAAGATGGACACTTGTCCTTCTCGAAGAAAAACGTGAGTAAAATTATGGATTTTATTGATCATGATCATGCTGTGGTCGCTTTTGGTGTTCTGAATCGCATTATTTTTTGTATGCTTTTTATGATTTGTCCTCTACTTGTACTTGTTAAAAGATAAAATATAATACTGATTGATATGAACCTAAATTATTTTATGATTAAGATTTTTCATCGTTTCACTCATTATCGTTAGTTAAGAAATTTTAACCAAAGGTTTGCTACAAGCTTCTAGTAATAGTAATAGCCACATAGCCCATCAAAGCAGCCAAGCAGGGAAGTTGGGTGGCTATGGATGTTTTCAAAAATACTATGAAAGAAATTATAATTTTTTTTGCTAAAGTGTATAATTACCTAAAAATTTTGGATCCTTAGCAATAACCTTCTGGTTCTCATATTTTTGCAGTACAAATTGCATGTTAGATATCGCTAAAAGTATTA
The DNA here is from genome assembly GCA_037954105.1 of Canavalia gladiata. Taxonomy (NCBI): domain Eukaryota; kingdom Viridiplantae; phylum Streptophyta; class Magnoliopsida; order Fabales; family Fabaceae; genus Canavalia; species Canavalia gladiata. Next base: position 47,901,908 of record CM075663.1, read on the forward strand.
TTGGCCATGTCTGTTTTTAAATTAATTGATATTTGTACTCACTTCATTAAGATTGCAGTGCCCTGCTACGGAAAATATTCTATATAGATTGTGATCAAGAAAATAATCGTAATTTTTTTAGTGGTGGGTTCGTATAATGATTGTTATGTCATTGTACTACTTTGCTTTGAGCTACACATTGAGTTTTATTGGTTGTGTTTCTTGTACAAGTTTTCCAAATTAATATTAATTTTGAAGAACAAAGTAAGTATGTTTGCATTGATTAATTAAGATATAAAAAAAGACATACATTCACACGATGAAGCTCCTATGAATATAAATATAAACGCAGTTTTACCATTTGCTAACAACATGTTGTGTCAATCATCTTGAAAAGGCACTTCTCATGATAATTAGAAAACAAATGTTTGCATGCGTTTAGGAAGCATATTAATTGTAGAGGCAAACTATGAATTTCTTTGGTTTCAATATCTGCATTTACTTCATTGTCAATCACATTTTATTTCGGTATCGATTCAGAAACATAATTACAGTATGAATGTAAATTGTAGGATTAGTTTTTTTTTAAAATTTACATCAATATATCATATATATATATATATATATATATATATATATATATATATATATATATATATACATTACTATTTATATTTATATTTTATACTGAAAGACAATAATTTAAAGGGCCGTTGATTGCCTTTGAATGGTGGGTTCTACCGTACTATACCAATAATTATAATCTCAAATTCTCAATGTGCAATTTGAGATTTTCGCCCTTTTTTTAGGGGGGAAGTATCGAGGAAGATGTACCCGGCAACAATAATTTCAGTGTGCTAAATTAGGTTCGGCTTCTTTGGTCTTGGTTTTCAGTTTCTCAGCCTTTTACCCCATCAATCTGAGAGAAAAAAAAAACGTTTGTTGTTTGCAGATATTATATACAAGAATTTTATTAGTGATTGATTTTAATGTTAAAGTCAACAAATGATAATAACTTTTATTATCAATCTTATTTGTTTAAAAAATATTAAACATTTTTTAAGATATTTAATATTTAATATTTTGATTTTTTTACCAAATGCCTCGTCAATATTAATGCATTGGTTTACTGAAGCCTTGGAAAAGTCCCTGTCTTGGAATTTTATTCAACGAAATGCTCATTTTGCTCTCCTTATTTTATGGCAATGTACAATTACACTGTGGGCTTTTACCTCCACAGGTGCGCACCACACAACGTTTTTTCAATCAATAAAGTGAGAACAGTTGATAATTCGAATTCTATTTAAATATATGAAAAAAATATATCACAAAAGGCAAAACCTACTTTATTATTTGTATATCTTAAAAATATTAATCTTTATTTATCAACGGAAATTTTTCTAATTTTAAGAATTTAATTTTAATATCTTATTAATATAAAAGAATTCATTGTTAATTAATTAGATAATATTTTATGTGTAATTTTAAAATTAATTATCATATAGTTAATAAATTTTAATAATATAATAATTTATAATTTATTATCAGTATAAAAATATAATATCAATACATTTTAATTTTAATTTGCAATGTCAATATTTTTATTGTAAAAAGTGTCTTATATTAATTAAAATTTGATTTTTCTTGGTATAATTTTTATTTAACTGAAGTTAAACTGTTAATATAAATATTATAAATTTATACTAATAATATAATATTTTTGAGAAGTAATATAATATATAGATAATATACATTAATTTTAAATATTAGCAAAAGTATTTATTTATAAGATATATTATTTTTTAATATATAATCTTAATAAGTATATTAATAATTTCATTTTTTTTGCATAAAAATCATACTAATAGTAAATATAAATATGATTTCGAATTGTAAATATATATATATATATATATATATATATATATATATATATATACCTGTTATTAAGTTTAAGGGTATATTTGCTTGCTTGTATTTCTTAAAAAAATCTTTTGAATAAAAAGCATATCTAAAAATTACTATAGACATATTTTTTTAAATTATTATTTCTAACTTTTGTGAAATATATGAAACTTGTTTTAAATAGATTTTATTTCTATAAAAACAATCCATTCAGTTATTATTATAAATTTAAGATATATTCAAAAAATTGTCTAAAAATATTTTAAAAAATATAAATATAAACAATAAGTTTAAAATCAATTATGCTTAATTTTTTTATCAAATATGTTTAATTTTTAACTGTATTTTAATTAATTTCAAGAGTTTTTTAATTAGTAACTTGACTTATTATTAATCTAATTAGCCGATTCAAAATGGTTTTATAAAATTATCTTCAACGACAATTGCTAATTAAAATTTTTAAGTTAAGCAAAATTGTTTAAGGAGTTGCAAACTTAAAGAGTTGTTTATTAAATTGCTTAGTTAAGCATAAATTATTTAAATAAGTAACTCGTATATATCTTAAAGATGACATGCATATATAAAATCTACCTAAAACTATTAAAATATTCTCTAAATCATGATAAAAATGTTTTTAACGGCATCCAAAGTCCAAACATATTCAACATGCATGAAAATACCAATTACTTTCAGCAGAAAATTTCCTTCATTTAGCAAGAACAAGAAACGACAAAGATGGGGAAAGGAAATGCAAGATTACAAATAATCGTCAGCTGATAGTGTAGAAGAAGACAAAGGCGGTTAGCTAATTTTGCTACTACAAATCAACAAATGAACAAGAGGCAACGGGTCCATCTATTTCAGTTCTAACCAGCTAAGCTTTTAACAGCGACTGAACTATCTTAACAACCAAATTCGGATTCATTTTAGTGTACTTTGGTATAAATATGGAACCATCAGCTACATTGACTTATAAGGTCCTGAACCTACCAAAGGGTGTATCACTCAAATTTGGATTTCCCTATTTACTAGACAACATTGCTTACTCGTATGCTTAACTAACAAGCGTATATACATATTAGTATACTTAAAATGGTCTTTTTTAATCTAATCATAAGATGAACGTGTTTAATTTCCTTATATTCATTGTCAACTTAAACACTTTTTCATTTGTATTTGTAATCAAGTTCAAGTTTTATTCTAATTCTTAAGGATTAATTATTTAGCGTTGCATTACTATTTGTTTCGTATTGCAAGCAATAAGAAATCTCCAACTACTGCCAAGTTCATTGTCCGTTGTCCTTTTCAAATCTGTAATTAAGATTGGGGACACATGGGTCCACAAAAAGATCGAACGAGAGTTTGCTTCGGGATACCTAATTACTCAACCGTTTAATTTAAGAGCAAAAATTGATTATTGAAGTATCATGGATAATTTTTTCAAAGATTTTTTTTGTTAATATTAATTTTTAAGGTTAATTTTAAACATTTTAAAATCGTAGAATTTTATTTTGAAAATATTTATTGTATTTTTGTACTTTTATTATAACAAATATTAAAAAATTATTTTAAATGTTTAAAATCAATCCTAAAAATTAAGGTTAATATTTTTATTTAAATGTATTTTAAAATAAAAATTGATAATATTTATATAACTAAGGCAATTTTACATTTTAAAACTCAATCAACAGTTTTGTTTTTTTTAAGTAGTCTTTGTTACTAAAGTTGAAGAATAAAGCTAATTTAACTCGTGAAATTATATGCGATACTGCAAAGATCCATGTTCATATTTTGTATTCATGAGAAAAAAATGATTTATAAAATAAGCCTTCTTTTTATAACACACGCTAAAAAGGCACATTAAATTTTACGAAAGAAATTTACGTTATAAAATATTTTAAATTAAAATATCCAAAATTATGAAAATTAAATAAAAATCATGATTAATTAAAACTATAAAATTTCTAATTTTTTATTTAAATGGATGAATTTCTAAAAAAATACTTTCTTATAAATCAATAATCTTTTTTTTTTTTGTTTTTTTACATTATAATAAATATGAATATGTTTTGTTTTTTAAATAAATTAAATCTTGAAGTTATTATTGCAACCAAAAAATCTTTAAAATATTATAAATCTAATTCAATTTTTAATTTAAATTTATTTTAAAATTTAAATTCTGGTATGTGATGTTAATAAAGATTATATGTCAATATTTTAATAATTTATTTCTTTAAATTTAAAAACTTAATCCCTTTGATTTATTTTTAATATAATTTAATATTTTTTTTAATAATAAAAAATTTATGATAATATTTTATTTATAAAATTTATTTAGATTTAAAAATACTCACGTAATATATAGATAATATATTTATTTGTCAATATATACCAAATTCAAAATCTTAAAATAAATTTATTTAATCACCGTTACAAAATTAAAATACATGCATTTTTAATTGTTTTATAAAAAATATATAATATAAAAAATTATACTATTCTGTCTGAATAAAATACTTTAAAAATAAAAAATCAACTAAAACCAATTAAATTTTCATAGATTTCAAATTTTTTAAACTATTAAAATTTATCCAGCCAAACGATTAATAAATTTAATTAAACTTTTTACTATTTTCTTTACACCCTTAATTTTTTTAATGACTAGATTATATTTTAATCACTCAAAAATTATTTAATCTATTTTTTATTTATCATTTAAAATTATTTTTCTGATATTTAAAATATTAATCTATTTTATATAATTTTCTAATTACATCTTTACTTTTTTAATTAGTTCACTTCTTCCATCAATTAATATTTTTTAAATTAATAATTTAAAATAAGTAATTTTCTTAAAAAAAATTTACAAATAAAAAAAGGAAGTATGATTTATTTTTTTATTTAGTCATCCATTTTAAAATGTTGTTATTTATTTAATCTTACATACAATTATATATATATATATATTAATTAATTTTGCGTATATTCTCTCTATTAATCTTTTGCTGGTTTTATTCATTAATTTATTTATTTTTTGGGGGAAAAGAAGGGGCAAGCAGGAAGAAGCTATGACTGAGTAGAAACTCAGAATGTATGAAACAAAAGGAATTGTCCTAAAACAGTAGAATGAATGGTGGTCACATACTAAAAAAGGCTCATCATCACAACCTCAATTAAGGAGCCATCCCTGCAATCATTAGCTTTTTATGCTTTCAAATATTATCATCTTTCCGTCAAATCTTTTTAAATATTAAAAATTTCTCATTTTATCTCCTCTTTTCAGAATCATATTGACACTGATTGGATACAGCAACCAAAAGTCCAATGGAAGAAATGAAAACAAATTTATCTTTAATGATTAAATAACATTTTAAAAAAATAAAGATTAAATAAAAAATTTATTATATTTTTAAAAACTAAGAATATTTTTTAATATTTACTTTAAAAATTATATCATGATAATTTTTAATTACTTGACCGTATAAATTTATTTTACACTAACAATATATTAAAATTAATTTTTCTTAAATAGTTAAACCATTTACTTATAAAGCATTTGATGCACGTTAAGAAATAAAACAACACAAGATAAATGCTTAGGCTTCAGTACAAAATTTTGTTCAGTAAGTTTGTTGATTATTATCGCACAATACATATAATTTGGTATATGCTATTTATTGTAATATCTTTTATAGTATATCATATTTGTTTTATGAAAATTAATATAAAAATACAGTATTATATCATATATATTTAGATAAGGGGTCAATTTATTGAAATAAATCAAATTTATAAATTAAGTTTATAAAATTTTAAAAAAATTTGATAAACTTTTAATTTGAGTGTTGAATTTATAAAATTTAATATTTTAAGAAGTTACTAAATAAAGTGATTTCAACATAAATAAATATTTAAATAATTTAATGGCTTTTTATATATTTACATATATTACATATAATTATAGAAGATGATCAACTTATTTAAAAAAAATATGATAAAACTTTATTATTTAATAAAATTTTTAATTTATTAAATTTTATTAATCTAATGGTCAAATTTAAAATATTATTTAGATCAAATTTATAATTTTTTAAAATTTTAAAAAATTAAAATTCATTAAATAAATTTAATATATATTATACGTTAAATTAAAGTTATTTAATAAAATATTAAATTTTTTAAATTTTATGAACTTAATTGATAATAAAAAATTTAAATTTAATAGTTAAATTAAAAAAATTAACAATTTAAAAAATTATTGAATAAAAAACTTTTATATAAGTTATTTTAAATATATATAATATAATATGAAAAAATATGAATTAATGAAATAGAAAGAGAGAATATGATTATTATAAATAATTTTATTCTTTAAAAAAATTTGTTCATTAATTTAGTAAAAATATTTTTAAAATTTTATATTATTTTGTATTTTTTTTTCGTTCTTCATCCAATTTCAAAATGAAACATAAAATTACAAATCTTATGTTGTCCAATTCTCTCATTTTGAATAGATTAAGCGTAATTTTAATTTTTTTTCTAAAATTATAAATTTTTTATCTTAATTTTTTCTAAAATCATTTCAAACCTTAATTTCCTCAAAATCCAGCAATTAAAATATAACATTTTTAGAATATATTTATATTAAATATTAAATTTAACATTTATAGTAATTTAATATTTTTTATATAATAAAAAATAATTTAATTTTTTTTAATCAAATATATTATATTTATAAATTTTTATAAAAATATTAATAGATATTTTATTATATAATTTTATTTTAATCGTTTATATATTAATTAAATATATATAAATATTAATATTTAAAAAATATATTTACAAATATTTAAATTATTTTAAATTTAATATATTTATCGATATAAAAATATTATTATATAATTTAATAATTAAATTGATAAATTATATATTTTATAAAAATATTAAATTGATATAATAATTATATATATATATATATATATATATATATATATATATATATATATATATATATATATACATTATTGGAACTATTTCCCTGTACTGTGTAAATCAAAGAAAGACATCTGATGGAGACTATTGTGGGCAAGTCTGTTGGAGAATTATTATGGGTGTAAGCTTGCCTCATTCTATCACAAACTGGTGGTGTCTGAGATTTTCCCAAATAGACGAGATATTGTGAGATTGCTCAATTGATTAAAGGTCGTTGTTAAAGAAACTTCCCAAATTTGGGATTTTTTTCATATAGGATTTTATTTTTAAATTTTGACAAAATTACCTCGGGGACAACTGAAAAAATACAAAATGGTTTGGAGTTTATCATTTTGTTTTTTTATGTTGATACCAAAAACATTTCAATTAAGTGTGAAATTTTATTTTAGCAAAATATTGTGATCGAAAGAAAGTTTGAAGAAGAAATAAAGATTGGAAAAACAATTAACGGTAGAATATATATATATATATATATAAATTAAAATATAAAATTATTGTAATACTAGTTTAAATTTTAATTTTAATTTACAGATTTTGATGTCATATAAGAAAAAAAAAGTATAATGTTTTAAACAGTTTTTCCCCTTAATTTCATCTTAAATTTTAAAATGTCTATCTCTTTAATTTATTATGATTATTATTTTATTTGATTCTACTTATAAGATTCATTTAAAAATATGAAATTGTCCTTAATATAATATTTTTATGATATTTTAAAAATATTTATTATTTTCTCATGTTTAGCATTCATTAATTGAATTTTTTTCAAACTTTATATGATTAATATAATAATTTTTTTATAAAAATCTTACGTTAATTAAATTTAAAAACTTTCTTTTATATGTGCGTCATTTGATAAAAAAAATATTTCACATAGAATTGATGGTATCTATTTATTATTATGAATAATTTTTTTTGTAATTATTTATAAATTTTATTTAATTCTAAAAACATTCATAATAATATGATAATTAAATTTAAAAATTACATATTAACTTATCAAGTCATATATTTTTTAAGGCACATGGATTTTATAAATAAAATAAAATTTATATCTTTAATTATTTATAAAACATCTAACAAAACTACAATTTTTTCTTTTTTCTTTTCTTTCATAAAAGCAACCATTGCCCCCTCCCTTGCATAGGGATGGGATTAGAGAGAAAGCAAGTGGGACCCGCCCTGGTGTCTCATCCCTAGTCCCACAATTTTTCAAATAAACTTTGGGTTTTTGTTAACTACTTTTTTGTTTCTTTCTTGTTATTACTTCATTTATATAAAAAAAATACATATTAAAAAATATACTTAATATTATTAATATTTTTAAAATTATTAAATATTTATATTATTTTATTTTTAATGAAGATCATACTTATTTTTTTATTTATTATTATCTTTTTTAAATACTAAATAAATATAGAACTATAGTTAAAAAATATAATTAATATTCTCAAATCTTAAACGGATAGATATATAAAAAAATTACTCATATCTGAATATTTTTTTAAAATAGAAGGGATAGTATCTTAAAGACGTTTGTGAGAAATATATATATATTTTTTATCAGAAGTTATGTTAAAATGTATTAAAATATTTTATAATTAGAACTTTGAGTTTTAATTTATTAACTAAAATATTTATGGCATCAATTAACTTTTTTTCATAAAATTTATATAAAATTTAAATATTTATAAAAATATATAACCTTACAATAAAAGTACTAATAACACATATGTGACGAAACAAAGCCAATTTCAAAGGCTTTTTCATTTTCTGTGGACATACAAATGCCAACCATTATCTATTTGGGCTTCTGTCTATGATGGTCGATGAAAAGGTTCTAAAAAGAATAAGCTGTTCCCAACTTGCAAGTGAGAGTTCGAGTAACAATACAAGCCACCCCTCAATACAATTACTGAATTTCTCGCAAATTTGAAAGTCTGTTTTATAACAAAGTTTCAAATCAAAAAGACTTCAAGAAGTTATTGGTAAGTCAATTTATATTTTATTTGAAATTTTTTATTTTTATATTATTTTAGTTTATAAAACTTGTTAATTTTTATTTCTATTTGAAAAAAATTTCTAAGTAATGTTTTTTAAAATAAATATATAATATAATCCTTAAAAATTATATTGTATCTATTTTTAGTTTTTGAAAAGTTTTAACATGTTCAACTAGATATTAATTTGATCATATTTAAATTTTTATAAAAATATGAATAAAATATACATATTTATAACTAAAATATAAATAAAATCTCTACTAAGTAATGAAGTTATTTAAATAAATATGAAAGTTATATTGCATACATTTTTACTATTTAAAAAGTTTCAATATGCACAATTTAATATTATTTTGATCATATTTTAATTTTTTATAAAAATATAAATAATAGATGAATAAAACATAAATAAATTAGCATATTTAGAATTAAAATGTATAAACTGATATTGTTTGAATCAAATAATTTTTTTAAAAATCAAAATACAAAATTAAATTAAATTGTACATGTTGATATTTTTAAGATTAGAATATTAAATTTTTTTTAATAATAGAGACGAAAGTTAACAATTTCTATAAAATAAAAGATGAAAATTATTTTAAAATTTATGTCGGATTAATGTGTCGAATGAGAGCTTTTTAAAAATATTATTTTAACCTTATAAAAATTATTATTTCAATAATATTTAACATACTTCATCACGTTTTTATAATTACTTAAAAATCTATATTAAACTATTTTTATAGTTTTGATATAATAAATATTGTTCCTTTATCTTTTCATCTTTTTATATTTAAACAGAATTTATGAGAGACAAAAAAACAAAATTTTAATTCAACTTTTTTTGCCAATATTATATAATTTGCGGATTGCTAATGCATATCTCATATAGATCTTGGAGTTTATTTGCATGAGTCCGATTCTAAAATTGTATTTAACCAATCATTCCACCCTCTTTATTGTATTCTTTGATAAGAAAAATAATAAAATTTAAATCAGGATTATATATTTTATAGTATTTGATTAAGTTATAAGTTTATTGATAAAAATAAAAAATACTTGATAAACGTCTGCGTTTATTGTGGTTGTTATTGACTTGAGGTAGATTGCCAGCTCCAATTAGTCCTTTCTAAAAAACTAATGGGACAAGTCTGTCTCATATACTTCACAAAAATCTTATTCAACAAGTTTTCTCTTCCATGACCAATCCCCATTTTTCACCTAATTACTCTCTCTTTTAATGGTCGACGTTCGTTATCTCCAAGAAAGCTATTTCTTCTAGAATTTAGTGGAATATTACTATATTAGTAAAACCATTTGAATTTGTTAACAGCTACACAAAACATATTAACTAATAATTATTTAATTTAAAATAAAAATGTTTATCTATGAAGATCACAAAATGCTATTCAATATTATTTTCGCTAATCCTTTTTATATGAATAAAAGAAATTTTATTTTATTTTTTATATAATTTAATTCATATTATTCATTATATTAATTATTTTTCAAAAATATTTATAATCAAATAAAAACATAATAAGTAATTAAAAATGTTTTAAGAAAATCATATAAATCAATAATAAATTTAATTTAATTAATGAAACTAATTAATTTTTTAAATATTTACAAATTAGTTAAGATAATTGCTCCCATACCTTTACTTTTGGTTGGGTATTAATACCATTCGACACATATAAATTAATATTCAACCCTTATCTTTATTAATCAGTCATCAGTATTAATTTTTAACATATTTTTTTTACATAATAACCCATCAAAGTAAATTATATAAAGTCTTATTCTCTTAAATCCCTTCTCACAATGTCATTCCTATTCGGATCTCTCACCTTAAGGACCAAATTATCCACTGTACTACAAATAGGAGCGTGGGGTCACAGAGATTGGAGAACAATTTATATCCTTATTAATTTGTGTAGTGTTGAACAAATCTGATGTGCACATAACTTTTATATTTTTTTTCCCTGTTGGGACCTTCATTTGGCCATGTAGATATTTACAGAAGCGTATTTGATATTGCTCACAAGGCACATCTTCTTCTTTCCATATTAGAAGCTTTTGCAACATTATTCAAGTTATTTTCATTCCATGAAAGAGACGCTGTAGATAATAATAATAATAACATTGTTGAGGATATCTTCAATTTTATAACTACATTTAATTTGCATCTGCTGCATCACATCCCTACGCCATGGAAAAGCTTTGTCGTGGTAGCTGTTCTTTCCAAATGCGCTCGTTGAAAAGGGATTAGGGTTTATGTTTAAATTTTACTAGAAGTTCTTCAAACTGAAAAAAGATCCTCTGTAAGAGAGCTTTTAAGCAAATAAGAAAAGTTCTTTTTTTTTTTTATATTTTTAATAAATGAAAATTAGAATGCCAAAAAGGATGTGAAAAAAATAATAACGATATGTCAGTTATTCAAGTTGATCTAAACTGGATACTTGTACCCACCTTAATTCAACGTGTCATTTGTTTTTTAAAAATGCTGATAAGTATTTTTAATATAAAAGTTAAAAAATTAAAAATAATTTTTTTTATCAACACATTTTATTGTATTTTTAATAAAAATATTTATTTACTTATTATTTAATATTCTTAAAATATAGATTAATAAATTAATTTTAAAACAATTAACAAAAAACACTAATTAATATACTTAAATGTTTTTTTGAATAGTACCAACCCAAAATAAAAAGTTATTCGTTAATAATAATTAGTCAATTTCATCATTAACATTTATACGCATAAATCAAATTGATGATTGAAATTAATGCACATTAACTAAAAAATAAATTCACTATTATCAAATGTTAGATATTAAATTTATTTTTTTCGTAATATTTAAAACTGAATTAATTAATAATGTTAATTTTAAATATTAAATTGACCAATAATTATCAATGTTAGAAATTAATTTTTTTTATTTTATAATCCTTTTTACTTTTTTATCTCTTATAATTAAAAAATATATTATTTTATTTAATATTTTAAAATTTGAATATAATATTTTTATCACTTTTTTAATATGTACTAAAGAGTACATAAAAAAAATAATAAATAATATTTTTTTAGTAAAAATTACAATATTTCAATATATTAAATCATATAATTTATAATAAAAAATTATTATATATATATTTTTTATTATATATGTTTTTATATATAATAAAAAAATTATTATTATTATTTCTATGATAATATTTATCAATAAAAAATAACTAATGAGTTAAAATTATAATAAAAAATTATACAATAATTTTAATATAAATAAAGATATTAATTATTTCTTAATTTATGTAAAGTGACTTTATATAGCAGATAGAAAAACAGAGTGAATAATGTTATGAGTCAAATTAACTAACGATAGTAATTTACCACGGCGTATTGAAGTCCTTCTACGGTAGGTTTTTAAAAATCCAGACTTTTCTCTTGTTATTTATTTCTTTTGTTTACATATTTTTACTCCTTTGAAATCTTCCAATCCAACTTACCAAACCATAAAATTATTTGTGCTACAAAAGTTAAGTCAAGTCAAACAACAACACTTCAAACTTCAGTAATAAATAGTTAGAGAAAATTGTAACTTAGTTAGAAGAATTTTGTTTGAAACATACCTATTTTATCATTTTTAAATTATTATTTAGGGTTGTTTTAAAGAAAACTAAATGAATATTTTTATTTTTATTTTAATTATATAATTTTTTATTACACCTTCAATGTCTTTCATTAATTAATATTACTGTGAATGATAACGACATATATAAGGAAAAATATTATCTTAAACTTTAAATATATATTTTTTATATAGTTTTACAGTTGATTTATTTAAATAAGAAAATAAGATATACTATCACTATTATTAGTACATTATATTTTACTTTTAATGTGTTTATACAAATAATTATATACAATTTATTTTCTATTTAAAAAAATTATATTAACAATGGTCAACCAACAATCAAATTGTGAGTAAATAATTTTTTTTGTTTATATGTGTGTGATATTTGTTCTTAATTTGTCTCCTAACAAATATATTTGTCTTTAATATGCGATATTATAGTAATAATAAAAGTGAGGATCAGAATAAAAATTAATTATATTTATATTTACAATTAAATGTTTTTATAAGAATTAATTGAAAATAATTATTTGCATCAGAAAAATGAAAAACAAGAGACACACATTGGAATTAACCTGAAATTTAAAAATATAAAATAACTAGGCAATGCCAAACATCTATGGCCATGAACTACACGTAAACCTCATTTATATTTTGGTCGGCACTTCATCTAAAAGGTTAACCATTTTCTTTAATTAATTTTTAAAATTTTCACGTTAGATTGACTATTTAGTCGATTAAATTAACTATTTCTTTACATGTTATTAACTATAAACTCATGTTTTATATCCAAATTTAACAACACCGATAATTACAATGCTCTCTGTATTTTATATTAGATTATTTAGTTTTTATTTAAAATTTTGAAGGAAAGAAAAAGATAAAGATTCCAGGGGAAAAAATATTTAAAAAGGAAAAAAAAGATAAATCTTTTTTATGTTTGGATGCGTAAAAGTTTTTTAATTTAAAATTTTAAAAATTAGTTAATTAAATAAAGATATTTTTTTTAAGATATAGAAAAGAGATCATACCTTCTTTCTTTCTTCAAAAACCATCTCCCAAATAAAATGAATAAAATGTTAGAAATGATTTTAAGTACACTCATGTGTGTATACATATTAAGAATTATATTCTTTAGAAACTATATTGTTGAGATTGTTATATATAATGTTTTTATTATATTTAAAAGTTTTTAGAAAATCGTTTGGAAGTATGACAAAAATTTCTTATATTTATAAAAATTTTAGATTCTCAATCTTCTTATAATTTTTTTTATTAAAAAATATTTTTTAAGTGTTATTTTATTATTTTTTAAACATTCATATTAAACATTAAATATCATAAACAAACAAAAGAAAACCCCAAAAATTTAACATTTCCAGTCTAAAATTCTTAAAAAATCTAAAAGAAACCCCTTCTAAACATTTCCTAAGGTATGAAGTATGAAACCCTTGGTAACGTAAAATTTCCATATTTTTAGTGGTCACATAAAATGACTGAAAAGAAATGTCACAAGATGCTGGAATCATACTGCCTAGAGGATTGGAGAGAAAGCACTTATTTCATTTTTTTTATTTATAATCAGAAGCAAATTAATATTTGAAAGAAAAGAAAAACACTGTATTTACACATATTAAAATTGAATAAAGAAAGGAAGATGGAAATGAGCAGAATAGGGAGGGAACGGATTCAATTGAAGGAGAGTATGAAATATATGGCAATGGCAACAATAATAAAGTGATGGAACTGAACACCAACCACTGACCAGTTAGATAAAAAATAACCAAACAGCATTTGATGATACATTTGATAACAGATGAGAGAAATGAATACTAAATCAGCCATTCACTCCAAATAGTTGGGAATTGACATCAGGCACTGCCCATAATGTCACACAAACATGTTTAGATTTTTAAGCCTTTGAAAACATGAAATCATTAAACTTTCAGAAACTAAACCAAACATGTTTTCTGGTGAATCTCACACCCATCACTCCCAAATTGGAATCCACACTCAGAGCTTTCTATGACAAAACTCTGTTCCCCAAACATCATGTCAGAAAAACTAGCCATTGGGGTTGGCGGGTACACCCAACTATCCACCGAGTCGAAGCTTTCTTCTATGTTGGGAAGTTCCACAATCTGGCTCAGCTCAGAGGACTCTGTTGAAACAGAAGAGTGAGGGTCGAATTCCACCATGGCGGCGGCTTCAGCAGCCGCGGCTTGGATATCACGTGGGGTAAGCGTGATGGGTCTGGGAAGCATGTTTGTTATGTTTGGGAAGTTGAGAATCGCGCTGTGGCCTTTAATGCTCAAAGCTGCAACATCGTGGGCTCGTGCTGCCATTTCAGGTGTCGCAAAAGTACCAAGCCAGATGCGAGATTTCTTGCGGGGCTCACGAATTTCTGACACCCATTTTCCCCAATTACGCATTCGTACTCCGTGGTAAACCGGGTGCTTGCTACCGTCTCTTCCTCTCTTCACCCTGCTCTGTTTTTTTCTCTCTGTTTTCTGTGGTTTCGAGTTGGTGGAGTTGCTTGTGCTCGTGCTAGCAGTTTCGTGATCCGTCATTGTTACTCAGAATCAGAATGTTTGTGAAGCAGAACATAAGTATCACATGGTAGAGGAGTGGAATACTAGGTAGTAGGGAGAGATAACATAGGGGGTGTGTTGATCAGAGCAGGAACAGAGCATATGGGTTGGCCTTTTGTACTGAAGGATACGTTCCCAAACAGGATATAGCGACCCTTAACCTACCAATAATATATTTCATCACAATTTCATATTGTAATGAGTTTTGGTTTACTAGTACGATAGGAAGGAAGAAAAAGAGAAAACTTTTATGAGTAATAAAACTCACGCGGGTGAAAAATATAAATTCATAAAGAGGGGATTGGATTTTTCCTTTTCTTGTCAAAGATTTATTTGGTTAAGTATATATATAAGGTTATGTTGGACTCTCTGGAAGAATGGATCAACTCACTCTGGTATATAAGGCCCCACGTAAGTATCGTATTTTTGTGCTAGCTACGTTTATCTTAAGTTTGTAACATTTTTGGCCAAGCCTTATGTGTCAACATCGTGTCTTTCTTGTACCCGTTGGGGTCAAATTGTCTGTTGCTATGTCCAATTCCCATTCTCCACTCGTTTAAAGAAATAATAAAAAAAAAATCACTACCAATTGGTGTCTTCCGCACTTCGCTTATAAGCATAGACAATATTTGCTGACACCACTAGCCCTTGTTCTAGTTTGCCTTTGGTTTCTTTCTCTTGATTTTTTCCCTTTCTTTTTCCAATGTTTAGGATAAGGACTTCTGACGTTAGTGGCATGGAGAAAAAAATAGGTCATTTGTAAGAAAAGAGGATAAATAATTTCTGCCATGAGAACATTAGCCATTAGGACTTAGGGAGTGTAATATTCCATTAAGGTCTTAATCATCCTTTGTAAGATAATAGAAAGAAACATTTCTACCATAGGATGCTTTGTTTACATCGTTGTGCGTACTGCTGATTAAAAAGCATTCCAATTGAGGATTCCGAATTTCTAATGCTCTAGAGATGCGGAGGAGAAGGAGGGGTAGCTCTTGCTGTGGATTATTTAGAAGCTATCCCTATCCAAGTTACCATGATGTGACACTTCAAAATGGGACTATAATTGGGGGACTAATGCCTCCAAAGTTATAAAGTAATGACAGATATACATATATTTGTAGAACGTACAAATAAGTGAAAACTCCTTCCCACATAAATAGTAGTAATATAAATGGTTAGATCTGTTTTTTATTTTTTAATAAAAATTGTGAGTGACAATGGGGAGTGTAAATGAAGTGGTGACTGCTTATACGAGAGTAAATCATTTCTCCACTTATTTGTCTGTGTAATGAAATAACTCAACTATTACTTTACATTAATTTGTCATTTTTCAGCCGATTGGGTTTCCATTTTTATCCTCAGTGCGATTGGTGCCCTGCCAGGCCCTTAATAGAATTCTTCTACAAATGTTTTTTTATTATGGAATATCAAATAAATACCGGTTTATATTAATCCTATAAAATAGATTATTTTAATAACATAATTTTTATAAAATTATTTTTATATTTGGATATTTTAAATAAAAAATATTTTTTAAATATTTTATTTATTTGGATTGTATAAAGTCATCATTTTTATAATAAAATTATAAAAATAGATATGAAATTATTTATAATAATGAATTTTGTATTTAAAATAATTAATTATTGATGATAAAATAGTTAATTTTGTATTTAAATCACATCTTTAGTTTGTTAACATATTGCTTAAATTTGCATGATTTTTCTATCTTATATATTAGATGCATAAGTTAAAAATCTAAAATAAAAAAATATAAAAAAGTTTATTATATTAATAATATAGATTTTATTAAATAAAATATTTTTTTATAATTATAATAGAAATATTTATTTTTAATATTAATTTTTATTTAAAATTAGGTAGAATTGATTTTAATAATTTTTTGAAATAGTTAGATATTTTTAAAATACATATGTAAATCAATTTCAAGCACATATTTTTATTAATATATATTATATTAAAAATATAAAAATTAATTATGTAACTATAAAACAATGAGATAAGGAGATTGTTAATATTTTAACCTATGTAAGGAGATTGTTAATATTTTAACCTATGTATCAAGTTTGTATGATAAAAGAAAGTAAAATTTGAATGACTTTATTGAAATTAAAGGAGAATGTCTCCTTGAAAATTGAATTTCTAAGTCCGTCATTCTTTCTTCTACTTCAACCATCATTTTTTTTTTTGCAACTACGTTATTAATGAGTTTTTTATGAAGGTAATTTTGACGAATTTTTTACAAAAAAAGGTTATTTTAAAAATAATTATTAAAATGGTGCATGAAAAAAAGTATTTTTCTATCAAGGTATTTACAATTTTTGTGACGCATAAATTTATGTGTTATAAGGTGAATCCCGCTAAACGTTTGTGCTTATAATGCATAAATTTATGCACATGAATTTATGTGTTACATGTATTAATTTAATTTTAAATATGTATAACATATTTAAAAATAAATAACAAATATATATAAATAGGTATGAATTGATTATGTTATCAAAGTATTTTTGAGTAAGAGGGAAGAATTTTGTAGCTTTTGTTTTGTTACGCCTAAGGTAATTTTTTCTCATACTTTAATAGTTTTAAAATAATTTGAAATTATTTTTAAAATTATTATTGTGAAATATAAATTTATTTCGAAGTTTATATTTTTAGTTTTTAAAATATGGATGAAATAATAATTATTATATATTTTAATGAAATAATGTTTGAAGGTGAGAAATGTTTAACATTTGAGGGGAAAAAGAAAGCAATTAAGTATATAAAAATATTATTTCGAAAGATTTTTAGTGTAGAATGGAGTATAGAGAATTTCAAATTAGGAACAATGAAGATGTAAAATGTATAATGAATGTATTTGAGTAACAACGCTTGATGTGTGTATTTCAAGTGTGTGTTAAAGTTGATATTGTTAACGAAGAGAATTAATTTTTTCTAAGTGATAAGTAAATGATGTTTTACATTGAATTTTTTTATTAAGGTTATTAATTTTTATTAAATGACATAGTTTTTAATAATTTCTTCATGTGGTATAAATCTATCTGACGATGATAATGAAGATTATCATTTGTTTCCGATAGATAAGTTTAATGAAAAAAAAATGATAGATTAAATGTGAATGGATTAGAATAAAAAGATTTAGTTGAACACTGTTGATGATGGTGATGATGGTGATGATGATGGACAAGTTACAATGAACTTAAAATTGGATGCAAGTGTAGGTGAAAGTTACGTTCTATCTCCATCGTATGAAAGATATGTTGAATAAAGATATCAATTAAATCTCCATCATATAGAAGATCTGTTAAATGAATAGATCAATTACATAAATAAATTACGATCGATTAATAAGGTTAAATAAATATAATTTTTATATAAATTATTTAATAAGATTATTTATCTAATCTTATTTTAACAACATTATGTTTACCTTATTTTAATACTACAAACAATACAATAACAAAAAACTTAAGTATATTTTAGAAACAAAAAACATGTAGGATCATGAAATTTGACCTATATGTAACGGACAAATTTTATGAACCTGTATTTTTCTTCATGCACCATTTTGATAATTATTTTTAAATTTTTTTTCCGTAAAAAATCCTAATTTTGATGTGTCTCTTCTAGAAATTAAGGATGATGTTTTGAAAGTTAAGGCCAGTGGAGGAGAGGTCACCGATAACAGAAGAGTAAACTAAGAGGAAGAACAAAGTGGGCACTAAGATAGATACTTTATGTGAGGGCATTGCAGAGTCTCTATATATCAACGTTTACGACGAAGGCTGTGAAGCATAAGGTATCAAGTTCCTTCCTTGCTTCACCCACAAGGCAAGATGAAGCCTTTAACACTTTCACCTTTCTCTGGTGTAATGCTGGAGTTGCTTTCTTCTTTTGCTTCGTTGATTAATGATTACAGATTCATACATAATAAGCTGTTAAATCCTTATTGATTACAGAATTCTGAGTTTCCAGACCACAGTTATCAAGAACTACGGTCTAGATTGGAGATTTAAATGTGACTTTTTCTCGGTAATTTTGTGAGCCTCCCCCCCTCCCCCCTTCTTGTGAATGTAGGATCATGGCCTTTTAGTATAATAGTGCTTTAAAATCACAACGAAACAGGTGAAAAATGGGTTATGAACCAAAATAGAGGGTTGGACTTGGAAGTACAAGTGCCGCTGGGTTCGTGGTCCGTGGAGACAGTGGGTGGGACTGGGAAATCATGCTAATATGCTCGTGGGGAAGGGAGCAATTTGCTTGAATGGACTTGAAAATTAATCTTTATTAGACAAAAACAAATATGGGAATGACCCCAGCCTCTAGCCTAATTGAACTCTTATTTTATAATACCTTCTTTTTTACACTCGTTTTTACGGTCATTGGAAGTCCCTATTTTATATTTTACAAGGAGCATACAAAAAAATAATGTGAAACAGATATTTTTCTTATCATTCTACCTTTTCCATTTCAATGGCGCATGGAACTAGTGTGGGTGTGGCAGCCAAGAGCCAGCCCAACAAGTTCGCTGTATATATCATAGCCATGTCCGTGGGCGTTGAACGTTCGTCAATTTACTTTTCTCGAGTTATGGCAGCAGATCAGCCTGAAAATCTTTTCTTTTCTATTCTGCTCTATAGCCATGTCCGTGGGCATTTGGTAATTTTCAAAACGCAAAGGAAATCCAGATTATAAAACACTGACGTCAAAATAAAATAAAGTAAAATAAAATAAAATAAAAAACACTCCAAGAAAGCTGATTTCGATTGAACAGTAGAACCAAAAATGAAATTTATTTCTAAAGCGGGCTAAATTTACACTGGACATTAAAGAGAAGGGACCATTTTCTATTAAGAATAAATGGTACAAGAAAAGACCAAACAGAACCCATAAATACTGCAGGAGGAAAAGGCAAGAGAAGACATGGTGCCAGATGCACCCATATGCTAAGATAAGGTAGAAAGAGATGAGGAATTTTATTGCTAATAGTGCATGAAATACATTTCGTGGAATTTTATTGCTACTAGTGCCTCAAATACAGGTCGAAACTCTTAGCTACGAGCAAAAGAATTCAAGAAACCAAAAAAACACTACATTCTAATGTTCATTTTCCTTTGAAAATATAGAGAACTTCTAGTAACCATTTCCTCTTCTTCCAAGTGCAAGATGTTTGCTGATATATTTTTTGTTGACATGGACGAATCAAATAACTTCTACAATGCTCGATCATGGTAAAGAAAATCAACTTTCTTCTTTGGAAATTACAATCCAGTTTGATCTATCCACTACACATAAATATATCCACAACATCACAATATTGAAATTTCAAATCACTCTCCTTGGATCATACGTAGCAGCAAGATGGTCCTACAAGCATGAAACAGCATGATCAAGTGAATCAACCAAAAGCTAGATAAAATATTCTGAAAAAGAAATAAAATAATCCTGTTTATCAAACTCGAGTTATTGTTTATATACGGCTGAACCAGAAATCTACTTCATCCATCAAGCAGAAATCATGACCTGACAAGGTAAATTGTTCATCTTGGCAGCTACTACTTTGTATTCGTGGTGTTCAATTATGAATTTCTGATGACATCTACATTTCCACATAAAGGGTTTGTACAATACAACAAATGACTACATTCTTAAGATGGTCACATTCAAAAAGATTGAATTAAACTCAAGCAGCTAAACTTCACTGAAGAGGTTTGGATTCTACAAAGCAGAAAATTACTGGAAGGTAAACAAAATTGATTTACTCCCAGACTTACTGAGATAAAATCAAACGCTTTAGTTTCTTCTTTCTTTGAACTGTTGATCATTGAGCTAGGAGTTTGAGTTGAAAATTTTGATTGGAATATGTCCGGAAGAGGTGTTCTTCCATTGGGTCCTGCAATTTGAGCAATCCTACCATCTTGCTTGTTGACATTATTAAGCTGTTGGAAATTATGTGGCTGAGAAGAATATGACTGGTTCAACATAATGCCAGGCTGCATAGTATAAGGTAGATGACCAGAAGGAAACATGGGATTTACATTGAAGCCAACTGACTGAGAGCCCAACATGCTGCCTAGACCATTGTCAAGGCCCGGATGGCTAACATGATTGCTTAAACCAGAAAATAAAGATTCAGATTGCATGACATGGGATGTTGCTTTCTGTTTTGTACTTGAGGTATTTTCATCAATGGACAAGCCAGCAAATAAATCACCAACAAACTCTTTATTATTTCCGTGCCTGGAATTTGAGGCAAAAATGTCAATACCTTCAGGTTCACTTCTATTCCCCAGACCATGACTCACATGACAACCCTGTTTATTGTCACCAACAGTCATCCCTGAAAATATGTCATCTGCGTGTTCTTTGTTCTCATTAGAATGAAATGATACGTCAGTAAAGGGGTCATCATCATTTTTGAGTTCATTACTAGCCACTCCAGATGGTGTCCAATTTGCTATATTTTGATCATTTATACTTTTTGTAGTATCATCTGTTCCATGATAGTGATTTGCATCTCCAGCATCTATCAAGTCAGGCAACTCAGCTATGGGGGCACTCTCCGTCTTCCCATCCTTCTCTGAATTAATAGCATTGCTGTTTAGTTGGCCTCCACCTAAAAGACCAAGAACCTGTCCATCAAAGGGGCAAGTGCTAAATTTAACTACAAAAAGTAAATCTTGAACTCAAAAAGGTTGCTCTTAAACTTATTTCTTCCTTCTAATCTATTTGATATACATGATTCCTTTGGTTTGTGTACACATAAAAAAGAACTGAACAATATTTGCACAGCTCTGAGATATAATCAGAATTCTGTACCAGTATTTATACTTCCATAGCAACTACAAAGTAATCAGCGATGAAGGTTGTTTCACAACTTAGACTTCATTTTAATAACCTGGATGTATGACAACACATTCGGGATATGATAGCAGCTTTTAGTGAGATGATGGCAGAGAGACATAACATTAGGATCTCAAAAAAATTGAAATCTGTGTAAATGACACACATAATTGATTGGATACAAGGGGGAATGAATACAAGCCGGACAATCAGATTTAATGGGAAAAGGGAGAAAAGTAAACAAAAAAGGAAAACTAATTGTATCTTCAGATTTTAGGCCTCCGCAAAGATTTATTAAAAAAAGAAAGAAATTAAAATCCTTAACTTGGATCATTAGGCATGTATTCCACCACACATTTGTTACATCTTAAAAATATTGCAAAATTAATTAGTACCGTGATTGAGGAGCAATGGGAGTTATTTTTAGCGGACTGTGGTTTGCACCAATAGTACTACACTAAATAATGGTTAGCATCAGGAAAGTGTTTCAGTGTTTTGTATTTTACACACATCAAATATTCAATCTCTTCATTCATGAATTTTCTATTCTACCTCTTTCTACCTAAACCTTATAATAATTTTAACATATGTTCTCATGGACGCTAATGTTAACATCATGATAAGAGAATGTGAAAATCAATGCTGAACTATCACCAATATTTCAATTTTACGTAATCATTACAGTTCAATAGCCGTGGGAAAAAATTACTTATGTTGCAACAGGTGCTCAATTAAGAAACAGTAATAAAACAAAGAATATGAACTGATGTAAGATGAAAATGTGAAATGGATGAGAAGATGGATTTTTTCATGTAGTAATAATTCATTCAGGTTGATTCTCATAAAGGTACCTTGTTCGCCTTTTCCCTCAAAGAAGCTTGGGGGAATTCAGAACATCTCAGCACCACATCACTGTTTTCGGAAAAGTAAGATGCCATACGTGAAAAATGATCATCATCCTTCGTTCTAAGGATGGACTCAAGGACACAAACAGCTTTCATGCGAACCTGAAAAAATTGTTCCCAAAGGAAGTCAAAGTGAGATGACAAACACATCAATAAGCATCAAATATCAAGTGCAGGCTTGCGTAATTGATATGGGCATGCATGCGTGCATGAATCCGTATTTTTGCTTAACCATCGACATAACAGACATGCCTGCCACATCGGAGATTCGAGCTTTCGTTCAAGGGCATGACATAAAGCCACGGCATCCAACTTTGCAGCCTCTGTTAGGAAAACTTGAATGGCATCACGAGTGGGTTGTAGGCGCACACCTCCTGAAGTCACCACTGTCTCCAGCAACCTATCCTCTCGTGTCAGTGTCTTACTCTCTCGATAACATGCATCTGAATCCCCATTCGATATTTCCACTCCAGTCACTCTTGAATCTTTATGATTCCAAGATCCACCATGTTGATTCAGTGAAAATCCATAACCGCTTTGAGTTTCATTACGATACGTAAGCGGTTCATATCTTTCGCCTCGTTCTGTTTCATTCGAGCTCCTGCAGGTTCCACTCCCAGTTTCATTCTTGATAAGCGAAGAGTGTCCCTGTGTCAAGGCACTGAGACCTTGCTTAATTGTTGCACTTCCACGATCAACTACCTCACTGAGAAATGATTTCTTATCTTGCAAAGGCGCTGGAAAGTTTGTGTTCCCAAACCCTTGTATCCGCCTGTTGAGATCAGGAGCTGCTGCTGGTGGCGGCATGTTATTGTCATCTGCAGAAAATATTGTAGAGATAACCTCTTGAGCAGTGTCTCGAACGGCCTTGTTGAGTGCATCACCTTTCAGAGGATCCAATTCACCCTTGTAGTGTAACAACTGACGAATCGCCACCGAATGTCTCTGCATTTCCCTTCTGAACTCCACGTCGCACTTTCCCGCCGCATATTTGATCAATCTTAAAGCCTGTCCAGTGCAAACACAAGATAACAATACAATGATCTGAATCTAATTTGAATATTGTAGTTTCAATTTCAGCAAGGGAATAACAATAATGATGATGATTGAGGAGTATCGTGTGAACCTTGTGTTTCACGATGGAGCTCTTGTGTTCAAGGCGTTTGAGGATGAAGTCTGAGAGCTCCTTCACAATATCAGGATGCGAAGAGCGGAGGAATTCGCAGATTTCTTCGAGCTTGTAGACGGGGGTGACTTTATCTTCATCGGATGTAGCTGAATCGATCAAACGCCACCTCCAGTATGATTCCACCGCTCTTCGACTAGATTCCATTCCCTTTTCCAAACAGATTGATCAAACGCTGTTCTCTAATGTGCATACGTAAACTTGGAACAGAACTGAAAGTAAGGTGGCACCAAAACTGAAAAATCAGCGAGGAGGTGCCACGTCAGTGGCTGACTCACCGGCTAAACTTCATTCTGCGCTCCCCGCGCATATTAGCACCTATGCTGTGTTTGGATACTGGGAACAAAACTCCGTCACCTAGAATCCTTTTTTTTAAGAAAAAAATCTTGACTACAAAATAAATAAAACTATCTACATGACTACATGGAATCTCGACTCGAGAGTTAACTCGTTACCAAACGTGCCTCGTTTATAGCCATTGTTGTCATTCAACGGGAATGATTGGTTGCAGGTCTATCATCAGGTTCGTCAAACAAGCTATTTCCTCATTATCAATCTTAGGGCTTGCAATTTCAAAACTGTTGAGTCACAGTTCAAACTTCAAATTATCTACGCACTTTCCTCGCAAAAATACAAGTGTGATTTACTTCTGCTTTGCAGAGTCGACCTACTTCTCAAGTTTACGAATACGTATATTGCATCAAGGCCAACACGTTGTTGCTTTCAGGTTCCCGGCTCCTACTACAGTGCCTCAATTTTTTTTTCGCATTTTTTTAATCAATGTTTTTCATTTCTTCAGTTCTTTAGCAAGTGTTCCTAGTGAAATTATAGTAACATTGCTAGTTGACAGATGTGGAATATAACTAGTAATTGGGATTGGATGACCAGGGGCGAATTTTACTGCGAGTCTCTCTTCCGCACAAAAAATTGTTTTACTTATGTTACGTCCACTTACACGTACAATACTGTACTGCACTGAGATGGTCTCTCAATGAGTTGTATTTGTATCAAATTTTCCGTAGGTTGTTTAAGAGTTTTGAACTCCTTTCCCGGCTTAAAATCTTCTCATTTTTGCCAACAGGGACAGAACGGTTATAGCTGTTTAATCTTTATGATGAGTGGTAGAAAGAAAAAAATATGTCTTGAAGACCACAGCAGGAAACCGAAAATAACGAACTTTATCTGGAGACCAGTAGCCACAAATGCCAGTTCTTGTGAAGGTTTGTCTTTTTTGTCCCAGGACATATTGACATTCAATTTCTGGTAGTATCAACAACAACTTTGCGTTATGTTTATAACCTTTATGATTTTTTTTACATCACATGACATGAAGGTGGTATTCTTTGGAAAATGTATAAAACATATGAACTAGTCACTTTTATCTGATCTTGGTATATGGTATGGTTCCTACATGTTCCTGGATCAAATGTTTTGGTCTTTTATATGTTTTCTACTATGTAAAGGTGCTGCTTAGCAAGCACATGATGCCAAGGAGTAGCATGATTTTCAAAAACCATGATACTGTTTAACTTCTTAGTTGGAGAGACCGGGGAGGGGGGTTGTCTGTATTAAATGTTGTGCTTTTGCAGAAAGCTTGATAAAGAATGAAACAATTAAGTCAGAAGGAGGCAAAGTTCAAGAAGTGGACTATAACACATCTAGAACTATTTCAAACGATCATCTCACAGAAGTAGCTACTGAGGCTATGGATGAAATTGCTGAATCAGCTCCTAGTTCCAGCAAATTGCAGGATAATGTTGAAAACAAAGTGCTAGAAGTAGATTCATCTCTCTCTGCTGAAAAGCATTCAGTTTCTGTGAAGGCAAGATTATAATTTTTCACTTCCTTGTTTTTTTCTTGAATTGGTAGTTTATATTTTATGAAGATATCAACCAATATTTGTTCATATTTTCTGTTACATGCTAGTGATCACCATATATCTTTTAGTTGGTCCTTTTCATTATGTTTTGGTTTCATGTAGATTTGGTTGTTCAATCTATGATTAAAGGTGAAAAGCACTATAATTAATTAGTTTGTTATCGGTTATCAGATGGCAGGACTTCTTAAATATTATAAAAGGACTTCATAAAAAGTCTTGCATGAAAGACTATGCTGCTGATTTATTTTCTTTGACACTAACCACAGTTTTTATTGCTTATTGTTTGATTTTCTTTGCCTTTTCAGTGTAAACTTATCACTTGTTGCTTTCTTAGAAAGTTAGGATTGTACTGTCATTCTGCCTCCATGATTCTGATTTCTAGTGTGTCTTGTTTTTTTTTTTTAAAAAAAAAGAACTATATTTCCATTTGGTTCTCTTTTCTGATAATGCATTGAGTAGTCAAAATCTTCAGTTTTTTTATCTGTGTTTTAATTTAGTGTTTCTTGTGCAGGTTGGTGCTTCTCTATTTCGTTTTGTTAAAGGAAAAGGGTAAAAACTAATTTTTAATTTCTGTTTGGCATTAATAACAACATTGCTTAGCCAGTTGGAAGTGTAGATAAATTTCAGATAAAGGGGGCTTAGTCTGACTTGGGTGAAGGTGATTGAGAAAAATCATTTTTTTATGGTTGTAAAAAGACAAGAGAAAAGTGTGTGCTTTGACAATATAGGCTGAAACAGAAAATAGTAATGCATATGAAGAATTGATAAATAGTTTGACTTCAGATTCCCATTACCAACACCATGTAGGATACAATTGCACAAATCTCGTTGCTATTGTTATCATCAGAGGGGAAGGGTAGAAGATTGTGCTTATGATATGTAAATTAGATGATATGCTTGTTACTTATACTTAATTCCGTTTCAGGGGATCCATGCAGAGAAAGATAGAAGAGGAAATGGGGGTTAAACTCATAATACCTACTTCAAAAGAAGAGGAATTTGTTAGTAAGTTTTTGGTTCACCTAATTTGCTGTTTGTCTTGTGTGGGTCTATATATGTATATATTTCTCTTTCATCCAAAAGAATATGTTAAGTGTGTTGACAATCATAATGAAGCTTTAGGTGGCTTTTGGTTTCAGAAAACAGTTTCTGTTTTCTATTTTCAACATTTTATACAGGAAACCGTGAAAATAAAAAATAGTTGTTTTTTGTTTGCATTTTCTATTTTCACTATTTTCAGTACAAAACTTTGAAAACAGAAAACAGAATGAAAACTAGGTGACATTTTTATAAATAAAAGTGAAAATAGAAAATATTTTTGGAAACCAAACACCACCTTTGTTCTTTGGTTGAGGTTGTTCTTGTTAACTCTATATAAACAATAGTCCAATCCCTTTGAAAGGCCCAAACATAATTTTGTTGGACAGGAGGATAAGTCTTATGTCTGTGTGAGATACTAAACTTCAGTTTGAAGTAAGGCTCTCCCCTCCTTAATAGCCTGACTTTTTGGAACCGGATCTCCTCTAAGTCACTATGTCTCTCATAAAAGTTGATAAAGAAATTTGATGTCTGGATTATTTGGTATAATGGTATTTTGCAGCCATTGAAGGCTTTTCAATCAATAGTGTGAATTCAGCTTCAGAGAAGATACAGGCTATAATTGATGAGGTAAGTTACCTGTCCATGCAGTCTCTCAAACTCGAAAAATCTTTGGTTATATTTATCTCCTTTTTCCAATTTGTTCATTGTGTTTACTTAATTACTTCATAGTCACAGGCTAGTATTCACATATTTTCTTGTTTGGTAACAGACAGTTAGGAGTCGAAATCTTGATTATTCACACTTCATATCTCTTCCATTGGCCATTCATCCTGATTTAGTCAATAAACTCATCAGTTTTCAACACTCTATTTTGGGAAATGTTGATTCTTGCATGGAGGAGAATACTGATACCGATACTGATTCCAACGAAGATGAGGATACTACTGACAACAAAGAAGTGGATCAACTGCCAAAGGAAAATGCTGATGTTGCTGTTGAACTTAAAGTTGATAACAGTGAATTAGTTAAAGTTAATCTTACTAACATACCCCTTGTCAGTTATGCACCTAAAGCATCCAAGTCTTCTGCTTCATCTGGTATCAAAACAATCTATTTTGCTATGTTTCAGATATCTATAACTTGGAATTTGAATCAAGAGACTGAAATTATGCCCATTATGTAATTAGCTCAGCAGCATAAATATTCTTGATATGTGTTTTGTTATATTTACTGTTCACCATCATTTGCCACTTGTAGAACCTGAACTCTGAATTCTAGCTGGTCATTTATGGGTGTTACAGTTATATTCCCAAGACAAGTTCGTATTAACCAGTAATAACCATTCATTTTCATAGCTAATGGGCTTACTTTGTTATGTAGAAACTTGGCAAGGATCATATGTTCATGCTTTACTTCTAATAGCAACTTTTTCTGTTTTAATCTCGTTCCTTCTTCAATATGAAATTTTGCTGATCTATGTTACATTTACATTTTTGCAGACCTGGGGATTGATAAATCGATATTCATCAAACCCAAAACATTTCACCTTACAGTTCTCATGCTTAAGCTGTGGAACAAAGACCGAATTAAGACAGCTACTGAGGTCTTGCAGGTAAGTTTTATTACATTCAACATAATAATATAGTTTGAGGATTAGATTCTTTGTTTGTATTTATGTTTTTAGGTGTGCAGAGTATCTCCTCAAAAGTTATGGAAGCCTTGGATAATCGGCCTGTCTTTATAAGATTAAAGGGACTGGTGAGAGTCTATTTGTGCTCCATATTTTTTGATGCATTATTCATATGAATGACTACTTTCTGGTTATCTGTTGACAAGATATAGATGACATTTTAGGCCTAATACATTCACTAAATATTTGAAATGAAGTAACTGAACAATATACAAGTTAAAGAGCTGGTATCTGCTGATTGTCTCTTGATTGCATTTAGAACTATAATATATAGCAATTTGAAAATTTTCCTTTTGCAAGTTTGTAGGTAAAATTTTCTTTATTTTTAGCATTACATCATAAAATGTTAATCCTAATTCTCATGTAAACCTAGCCTTTGTTCAAAGATTTCCTATGGCACTCTGTATGTCTGATAGAAACTTGTTTTCTTTGCCATCAAATATTGATTTCTATATGATGTGTTTGATATCATTGCTGAGGGAAACTTTTGTTTTATCTTGTAGGAATGCATGAAAGGTTCTTTGGCAAAAGCCCGTGTTCTGTATGCTCCTGTGGAAGAAATTGGCAGTGAGGGTCGTCTTTTACGTGCCTGTCGTATCCATAAATGATGGGGTTTTTGTTTTTTGGGGGGGGGGTAATTAAGGATATGTTTTTAAGTTCTATAAATTACAAATAATTATGCATCAATGTTGTTGTTACTTGGTTTTGGTTATATGTTGCTCTCAAAGTATTGTTCTTAGTTTCCTAAGCTTGTTTAGAAGTCATCATTGATGCATATGTAGAAGCTGGACTTGTCTTAGAGAATGATGCTAAACACAGCCTGAAGGTAAATTAAAATTAGCAGATTCATTTTTACATTTTTGTTTCTCCTGGACAAATAATAGAATAGTGTTTTAACATGCATTCTGTTACATTAATTTGGTTAAAGGCCATTTTACTGTTCTAATTGTGCTAGTTATTATATGTCGCCTTTTTTTATAATTTTTTTCCTCCCCATGTCTCAAATTTATGTTGATGCTGGTCAGCTCATGTTTTTGACATAAATCATGATAGTGTTTGTATATTATGGACAAACTTCCTTGTCATGAATTCTGTTTATACATTACTTTTAGCAGAATGATAATTTTCTCTTTCCAGCATTAAATTATAATAGTTTGGAAATACTGCAATGGAAGAAAAATAGGAAAGCAATTTACTCTCTTCTTCAAGGCTCTGCTAGGAAGCTTTACTATCATAATCACGCCATATACTCTCCTTGTGTTGCGTTTTGTTTGTAGTTTTGGTAGTTTTCAGTGATCATCACGATTTTTCTCTTGTTTTGCAGTTACACGCCACTGTGATGAATTCCAGGCACAGGAAAAGGTGCTACTACCCGCACTCCCTTCTCCTTAGTTTTGCAGTTCAACAATCTCCCTTGCTTTGTGAAACTTCTTTAGATTATTTTTCAGTTTAAATAGCTGATAAATACTTCTGGTGTTCAGGGAAAAGAAGACAAGAAAGGTTGATTCTTTTGATGCACGGGGCATATTCAAGCAGTATGGATCAGAGGACTGGGGGCAGTATCTTATTCAAGAAGCTCATCTTTCGCAGAGATTTTCTTTTGACAAAAATGGATACTATCATTGCTGTGCATCAATACCTTTTCCTGAAAATATGCAGGTAGAATGATTGATGTCTAGTTGATTATTGCCTGCCTTTCTCCAAGGTGGAATAAGGATTTGGATGGTAGCTTCACGAAGTACATTAACTTATCTATAGCAGCAAATGAAAATGCTTGACGCCAAACTTGGGTATCACACCTGAAAATAGGGGGAAAAGTACGATTAGATAATTCGTGGGATTTAGATCAATTTTGAGTGATAGTGTTTTTCTCGAGAATTGACATGGGTTCTTGTAAGCCTTAACTTCCTAACCGGTAGTTTACAAGTTTATATCTGTAGAAGTTTTTCATAAACAATACTAGTTATCAGTCATTCGCTTCTCAAGGTAGATATCGTGAAATGTGGAAATTTTTTTAGTTATGAAAAAACAAATTTAAAGGGTTATACTTATATATATAAAATGTTGTCTGTGGCTCTTTTTTTTAATAAAAAACTCCATGAAAGTTGCACAATTTTCTAATACAACATTTGATTTTTCTTGAATAGCAAATCGGATACAATTGTGCCCATCGAATACTCCTTCAGTTTCATTTCATTTATCATTTAATACTGTTTTGTAATATTAATAAAGTTAATTAATATTTTAGTTTGAATTAAAATTGTCAATTTTTATTATATCCTGAGTAATATTTTATAATTAATATTTTGATATAAACTGAGGATATACTCAAGAAGAAATAATAAATATTTTGAATTTTAAAGTGATAATTGAATTTTTTTTTTAAAAAAAATGGTGGTACATAGAAACGAACAGAAGGAATATATGGTATGCGGTACTTATCTCTGCATCTGTTGAAAAGGTGAGGAACACCAACAAAAATGAGCTTTATTTAAAATCAGATTGGTTTAAAGTTGGAAAGAATTGATTTTGTTTGAATAAAACAAAGAAAAATTATTTTTAGGCGAGAAATGGTCAAAGTAGGTATTTAGTGTGTTAAGAAAAATTACAAATACAAGGGATAGTAATAACTCAAGTTTTTCTAATGCTTTATTTATTTATTTATTTAAAATGTATACGGATAGCTTTCTTTTTAATGTTGGAAATATATTTTTAATTTTTAAAATAATTAAATTCATTTTTTCCTATTTTAAAAATATTTTAATTATACTCTCTATTGTTAATTTAAGTTAGATTAATTATAATATTAAAATTAACCAATTTTTTTTAATTATAATTAATTTAATTTGAATTAACATTGGAGATAATATAAAAGATATTTCAATAAATAAAAAATTTTGAAATAAAAAATTAATTATTTTAAAATAATTAAAATATATATATATATATAAGACTTTAATTATTTTTTTTAATAATGGTGAATTGTGCATTGTTAATAAATATTTATATATTTAAATCTTTTTTAGGATGCAACTATTGGACCATATAATAATAAAATTAATGAAAAATAATAATATAACATAAATACAGGTTAATATATAATTTAGTATTAATGAATATGTATTCATAACAGTATTTGTTGGAGTATTTAAAAATTAACATGTATTCAAAAGATAGAATTAAAATTACATTAACATGTATTCAACTATTAACATAAGTTGGACAATAGTTGATAGCTGATAGGAATGATCTTTTTGAACATGTCAACTATTCTATGCAGTATTTGAATGAATAGAAAGTAGTAGAGCAAGATGAATTAAGTTAACATATAATTTAATACATAAATATACATTAATATTTGTTAAAGTATTTAAAAGTTAACATGTAGTCAAAAGAATAAAATTAAATAAACATTAACATGTATTTAACAACAAACATAAAATTGGCGATAGTTGACAATAACGTGAATGTAAAACGTATATTTAAATTTTTAAGATACTATGTCAAGGTGTTTTATTTTTCTAACATTACCTAACCCAAATCCTATCTAAATCTATATGTTTCCAAGCAAATTTTTATTCACCTCAAGCAAGGCATGTTACAAAAATAGGGCATATCTATAGTTAATGAATATGTTCTTAAATTTTAAAGAAAGTAGAATTTTAAAAGCATGTTTAACATCTTTGATCTACGATGAATAAGCAAAATATTTCTTATGACAAACCTTCTAATTTATAGGAGGTTGCCTGTTTTGGTTCATAGGTAAATGTTTGAAAGAGAAAAATACCACTAAATAAACATACTATTACCATTAACATGCATTAGGTATAAGAAAAAATAAAAAAATACCACTAAATAAGCATATATAGATATATTACCATTAACATGCATTAGTTATAAGAAGAAAAAAATTAAAGTCATGTTTACACAGTAAGAATCAAAATTGACAAATATTTCAAATTTACAAAACTTAGATTTTTAAGAACCTCAACTCTTTAAAAATGTCAATTTCATCCAAAAATAAAATTACAAACTCCATTTTATAATATCTTAGAGAGGTTGACAAGATCCAATTACTAGCATGTTTAATATCCAATAACAGAATGGAAATTAAAAAGTGAAAATAAACCACTCCCACTAAAAATTTATTGTAGCATCACTTCTTGGAAAGGGAAAGTGCGTGAGTTATTAAGAAGAGCGAAAGCAAATTATTAAGCATGATAGAAGGGAAAAAGAAAAGGAGGAACGCGGGAGATGGATAGGGTTTTTGAAAGGTGCGATTCAATCCCGTCTACATGCTGTTTCCGTGTAGGAATTATTTATTAGCACTGCATTCGATTCTATGAGTTTGAGGTTATTAACGAACAGTGATGGCGAGACTCGCTCCCTTTTTCTGTATCTTTGCCCAATCCCATTACTCACGCCCATTCATCTCTTATTACAACGCCAAACACTCACTTGCCACGATAACTACTGCTACCAGTTCTAGTACCTTCTCCTCTTTAGCCCAAGTATCCAAATCACGAGACCAAGAAACAACGTCCGTTAAGTTTTCAAGCAAAAGCAGGAGAAAAGCTTTCTTTCAATCTCCCGAGGGAATCCTTCTACGCAAGCTAAATGAATGCTCCAATGAAGGAGATGTTGTTCAAGCACTTCATCACTACGACGAGGCTCGGAAATTGGGGGTTCTGCTCAATCTCGATCACTATAACAAATTGCTCTACCTCTGTTCTATTGAAAATGCAAGTGTGTCCGATTTGGGGCTCAAACGAGGGTTTGAGATCTATCAGCAGATGTTGAAAGACCAAGTTCAGCCAAATGAAGCCACCTTCACCAATGCTGCTAGGCTTGCTGCTGCCAAGGAAGATCCTGACATGGCTTTTGAATTGCTGAAGCGAATGAAAAATGTCGCTATTGCACCCAAGCTGAGATCATATGGACCTGCTTTGTATGGATTTTGCAAGAGGGGTGATGCTGAGAAAGCTTATCAGGTTGATGTTCACATGATTGAATCCGGCATTATGGCTGGAGAGCCTGAGCTTTCTGCTCTTTTGGAAGTCAGTGTCAATGCCAGGAATGAAGACAAGGTCTATGACATCTTGCATCGTTTGCGTGCCACAGTGAGGCAGGTGTCTGAATCAACTTTACAAATAGTTGAGGGCTGGTTTAACTCTGAGTATGCTGCAAAAATTGGGAAGAAGAGTTGGGATGTTAGCAAGGTAAAAGAAGGGATTGTGCGGGGAGGTGGAGGATGGCATGGACAGGGTTGGCTTGGAAGTGGGCAATGGAAGGTGGCAAAGACTCAGGTGGATGACGATGGCCTGTGTCTCCTGTGTGGTGAGAAGCTTGTGAGCATTGACATTGATCCAAAAGAGACTGAAAACTTTGCCGTTTCGTTAACTAAATTGGCTTGCCAAAAAGAAGCTAAGGGAAATTTTGATCATTTTCAGGTACAGTTTCCTTTGCTGTTTTGTTTAGAAATTCTGTCTGTTTACGCAAAATCTGAATTTGGTGAAGGGCTCTCCTCTTTATCTGCTGGCTACCTTTGGCAAGGGTTGTATATTCTGGTGCCTATACGTCACATCTCTTTATTAGGTTTGGTTATATGTATAAAAGAATTAGTGGTGGAATAGTGACTGTCCGACTGATAAAAAAGTTTAAAATCTGCAGAAGTGGCTTCAGCGACATGGCCCATTTGATGCTGTTGTAGATGGTGCCAATGTAGGCCTTGCCAACGGGCATAAGTTCAGCTTTGCGCAGGTGAGTGTGAAATTATTGAATTTATTAGCACAAATACCAAAGCAACTGCTTAATGGTTCTTTGCCTTTGATTGTAGCTTAATTCTGTTGTTGAAAAATTACGTCAAATGAGCCCTTCAAAGAGATTACCACTTATAATTTTGCATATAAGTCGGGTAAATGGTGGTCCAGCTCAGAATCCAAAATACAGGAGACTTATAGAAAATTGGAAAAAAAATGGCGCTCTTTATGCTACACCTCAAGGTTCAAATGATGACTGGTATGGAGTACTTCCATAATATTTCAGTTAGATTGAGTTGCCTAATTTCAACTTTTTTCTCATTTTACATTTCAAACGAAACCTAATGGTGTTGGTTGATCCATATAGCAGACTCCACCTAGTAGGATAGGGCTTGGCTGTTGTTGACTTGTATTATACATTTCCAACATTGATATGTACATAAATTCTTAAGTATATGCATCTCTGCTGCCCCCCTACATCTCAGTTGTACCAAAATATTGTTGTTTGGTTTATCACAGGTACTGGTTATATGCGGCTGTTAGTTGTAAATGCTTACTGTTGACTAATGATGAGATGAGGGATCACTTGTTCCAACTACTGGGTTCTAGTTTTTTCCCAAGATGGAAGGAAAAGCACCAGGTATTCTAAACTGTTATAGAAGTTCCTATACACTATACAGTATATCTCTTTCCAGATGCATTCGTTATAAGACTATTCTGAATTCTGCTAGTATTTTGTATCCATGACTATTGACTACCCAGGGCCAATAGCAAGAAATAAAACCAAATCCATAAGAAAAAAAAATTATCACAATGAGACTTTGCACCTTGTTCTCAATTTAATCGTCAATATGTCTTCTGCACAACCATGTTTGCTTAATTATAACTCTAGGTAATCTAATATGGAATTAGGAGGCTATCTAGAATAAGCTTATGAATCCTACTATTAAGATCCTAAAATGAAGTATTGTATAGATAATACAACTTATCATAGATAATACAACTTATCATGCTTCCAATTCATTTCTCTAACCATAACTTCTATGTACAATTTTTTCTTGAACTCTGATGTTTGCAAGAGTTTGTTTTGTATCTGTGTTAGAATCAGTTCTCAAGAATTTTAGCCTTTCATAATGCTGAATCGCTAATGTGCTATTTGTCTTTTGCTAATGACCTTGGTATTTGGAGTTTTTTACTCCAATAATAAAAGGATTGACAATGCTGTTTTTGGTTTACAGGTTCGAACATCAGCCTCATCTTCATCTAATGGACCTTCCCTAATTCTGCCTCCACGTTATTCAATAGTTATTCAGGTGAGATGATAGCCCAACTGCTTTTCTTGTTCAATTGAATTTAAAGGAGCATGTTTCTGCCAAGCAAATTTTATGGTGGCTATCTATTTCTTCTTGCTTAACATGAACATAATAGCTTAAATAAGTTTTTGGTCATGCAAAAATCCTCAATTTTCACATTTGGTTCCTCATCTTTAATTTTTTCTAAATGAGTCCTCCATAAAACATTTTTTGTTACCAAATGATCTTTGTATTAGTCTTTCTTTTATGCTTTTTCATTTTTTTTTCCATTTAGTTCCTCTAAATATCATGATTTTCCCATTTAGTCCCTATTTTAAAGCAATCAAATAGAAAAATCATGATATTTAAAGAAACTAAATGGAAAGTTTGTAATATTTAAAGAAACCATATCAGAAATGAAAGCTATACTTCATGGAAAAACTAATGGAGACTAACAGGAATCCTTTAGTAACAATTTCTTTTTATGAGGGACTCATTTAGAAAAAGAAAATAAAAAATGGAGACTAAATGAAAATCATAGATTTTTGAGGGATCAAAAGCTTAATTAAGCTAAATATTTTTCATACCTATGTACTCAATGGATTGGGATGATTTTGTCCAATTTGGAGAGGTTTGGGTTTGTCCACTTCCACTTGTATGTATCTCTCGATTCAAAGGGAAAATATGATTGACAAATAAAAATGAGTTTTGTAACTTATATACGGCTGAATATATTCGAGTAAGATAATAAGCTTCTGGTTAATATGACTACAGGAATCACCCAATGGTAGTTGGCATGTGCCAGCTGTAACTAGTGATGATCATGAGATCCCTAGGAAATGGTTATGTGCTGCAAGATCCCGAAAAGAATCATTACATAATCTATGGACATCCAGCTCCGCATCCAACAGCACATGAGGAGGGAGAAGGAGTATTTTCTTCTTGGTTTGTTCTCAGTAATCATCTAAGGTTCTTCTCATCTTCAATTGCTGTTGTGTGAAGCTGTGATGAATGCAAGGCATAATATACAGTGCTGCTACCATTTCCCTCTCTATTTTGAGTAATTTATATTTTCTGTAGCTCAATTGCTTTTCATTAGCTCCGGGCTGCAAAAAAAGAAGAAAGCTTCTATTCTTTTGGAATATCTTCAATTTTTTCTTAATAGCTGATATAAGCTGCCGGTATTCAGATTGAATGTTCAAGGCAAGTTTAAGCAGGGTGGATCAAATGGCTTGGCGGAGAATCTTCCTGGTGAAGCTACTTTGCCTCATGTATTTTGCTCAAGAGCTTTAGATCAAGTGGCATTAGGATTTTTTTTAGGAACTAATTGATCACAGAACAAAACTCATTGAATCCATTTTTGCCTACGCTTCAGCCTGCCTTCCTGTACCTCTAACAAAAAAAGGATAATAACATTGTTGTGGTTCCATACCTTTCCTGACAATATGCAGGTAGAGTTGGTGTTTCTGATGATTATTATTTGGGTCAACGGGTTCATGAAATAAATGTAGAGTGGATTTATACAAAAATTTTGGTCCCTTCAAATTATTGATCCACGGTATAGTTTATGAGCATCATACACAATGAAGCAATTCATTTGAAATCAACATTGAAATAAGGCTTTTCCGCACTTCAATGCTGACTTAGGCATGTAATAAGGAGATACTTTGCTGAAATCAACATTAATTAATACGTGTGATTAAGATTATGCTCCTCAGTTTCTTGGTGTTCATTTAGTGACCAGGATAATAAATATGAAAATTAGATAAAGATAAAATATGTGAAAACCAGGCCATAATTGCTGGTCCTGGACTTTCATATCAATATCAGACCATAACTGCAGTTGATGGTTAAACAACTTCCTTGCCTACTCTGTTGTTTCTATTTCTAAGTTGTGTAAATTTATTTATCGTGTGATATATAGTAGTAGTAGTGGTCCTAGCATTCTTGACTTAAACTTGTGTTGCATATTTGAGATCCTTTGATATTGTGGTTTTGATGTCTAGACCATTGGAACATGATTACATAGGCTTGTCAGAGAATCCGGCAATGGACGGAAGCTCTGACAAACTATCTTGGTCTTCTCCTTCTGCTGTCACTGACTCTGAGGATGCTAAGACCTCATGTCTCGACTTCAAGGAGACAGAGCTAAGGCTTGGCCTCCCTGGTTGAGTTTTCTAACAGAAAATCAGGTGCTGGTGTTGGACTCTCTTTTTGGCAAGGACTTGCCAAAGAAGCATAATGTTTGTTCAGTTGCAAGCCCTTTGAAGAACCTTGTGGCTGGGGCTAAGAGAAGGCTTCTTTGATGCCATTGATGGGTCTTCTGGGAAATGAGGTTTTTCTGTCACCGATAGATCTGGGGTTGATTTGGGAAAAGGACCTGCTTTTTTCTCTCCTAGAGGAGGGAATGTTGGGAAGCCTCTTGTTGGTTTAGACACTCAAACTAATAACAACCAGCAGCAGCCTAATACCACTGCAACAAACCAACAAAGAGGTTGATTTGGTTCCCCAATCTGCCAATCCGTTCAGGAAAAAGAATAATCAGGTTGCTGGAACTAATGGCCATGCCAGTGCTCCTGCTGCAAAGTGAGTTTGCTTCCTGCTTATCTTTTTACTATTTCTTTACTTTATGTTCTAGTTACTGTCAACACTTGTCATCTGCATATTGGTATAAATATAATCGACTTAATAAAGATAAGAGTTTGATTTAAATGTCTTGTTTTTGTTGCCTAAACAAAGGTGAAAATATAATAATTCATGAAACTAGCCTGTGATTGGTTGTGCAATGCTTTTTTTTTTCCTTTTTTTCATAGAGGATTTGAAATTGAGCTTCAACGGGAAATAAATCTTTTGGAATTTGGTATTATGATTATTGTATTTCTCATACCTTGCGTTAAAAAGCATTATTAAACTGTCTTGGTTAGATAGGGTGCCTTATCAAAGGAGGATGTATGAGGTAGGTTGGTAATCAGTTCAAGAGGTTGTTAAATTGTGATTAAAAATAGTTCATGTTTTCAACCCTGGTTTTATAGCGCGGCTATATGATTTATTAATTTTTGCCGACTTCATACTGGGGTTCTAGTGTTCTTCTTCTACCCTTTAATACACATGATTTTTTCTTACCTTTTTTTTTTACTGTTTCTGTTAGATATTTCTAATGCCAAAAAAAAGGAGTAAAATATTTTTTATAATTTTTAAAAAGAATTATGTTACATTTTTATAATATTATTAAAATTATATTTTATAAATATTAAATTATTTTTAAATATTAAAAGGATACAAGATAAGGTTAAAAAATAGAAAAAAATTGTCATATAATTTTTAACCTAACACCTTATAATATGAAGTTGAATTATTGGAATAGGATAAAATAATTCAAATAAACTATTATATCAATAGAATAGAATAAGATTAACTATCTTATTATGTCTTTTTATCCTTAGCATCAAAAGGTTCTTCGAATATTTTGCATTAATTTCTTGAGTTAGAGTATATAATCATCCAGTTAGTCTCTTTTGATCTTGTTTTTTCTTTTTGTTTTAGTCAATAGACGAAGGCTCAAAATCCATTTTTTCATTTTTCTGGATCCAATAATCAGTGAAGCAACAACACAGAATTAAAGGGCGATAGGCCCAACCAGAGATACAGCCATATCACCACTCAATAGATCAAATACAAAAAGATCGATTGATAACATGGCCAGAGAAACAAACCATCAGATAACAACCTGGCACGCCCTCTGAACCACATACACATCTACACGACCCCCCCCCCCCCCCCCGGGTCTCTCTCTCTCTCTCTCTACGCACACAAATATCAAAACACATGTAATACCGCAGTTATTTGTTTGAAGCTCGTTACTAATGTCTATCTTATGTTTATTGTACTTCTGGTCTCTTTAGCTTGAATTATGTATAATTTTAATATTTTTTGGGATAATTTAATTTTGTTTTTAAAATTTAGTAATAGTCAATTTTTGTTTATTTAAAACTTCAAATTTTTTATTTATTTAAAATTTTTATAAAAAAATTTCTATCCAAAATATCAATTTTTTTAAAAAAATAATATATATTTTTCAAAATGACATTGTATCATAATTTTTTTAAAATTATTATTTTTTATTAATTTCTTCTAAACTTAAAATTATTTTATGTTCAATTTATTATAAGCTTCTAAAAAATTTTGCATAAAAAATTATAATTTGAAATTTGTTAATTTAGGATCAAATTTGTTAGTTTTTAAAAATAGAAGAATTTAATTGACTTCAAAGAAATTTAAAGAAACCAAAATTATACGTGATTCAATCTGGAAAAAAGATGCAATTAAATCGAAAAATAATAATAAAACTCTTGCCAACATACAATGCGAAAGAAATTATTTTAAATGATCTATCCTTGATTCGAATTAATCAAAGTTCAATGTAACTTTTAGATATCAAAAGTGTAAGACAAAGACATAAATGATTTAAATGGCACAACACACTCCGTGCTTCACAAATTGATCTAAAGTTTTGAACATTGAACATCTAATAGAATGACTTTTCGTGGAGGGACCGCTGTCTCCAGTCCCAGCTTAGTTACTAATTGGAATAAACTACAGTATTGATCGCCACGGAATACACGAACCTTTGTTGTCATTATTCATTTTGTTTCCTACATATATGCATGTTTGGTTGTCTGCTATTAAGACCCAAAATTGCGCTGGCGACGGCACTCCCAAAAATATTCAAGGCAGGTTTCAAGAGTTGATTGATTTCTATAGACGGTACTCCCATAAATTTAATGAAAATCAAGACTCTTACGGATACGCCATTTCAACATGGTATTTTTCAATCAACTAGACTTACGATGTCGCAATTATGTTTCTTTAACACAAGGGATATTTATATTCATCTTGAAATTGAAAGGAAAATCACCCCGATCATTTCGGTCTTGACCTCCCTATATATTTTGGGTCCAAACTCCATAATGAGATATGACAATACAGGAGGGAACTCCAACTTTGTCATTATGTTGGTTCAATTTTTTTTAATTGAACTTGGGCTATCCAAAATTTGAAAGAATAACAAAACTAATGATAATAGAAGATAACGTTTTAAACTGGGTTATGATGCATCTACAGCTCAGGAAATTATAAATTAAACAATTGCTCGACGCCAAGATATTGCTTAATGTGTAGCAGCTTAATGCTTCTATCTAATTAAACAGTTGGCAGATAAGGATTCCTATTAATTAATAGCTTACAACCAGCAATTGAGACAAAACATGTGCTGCTGCAATGGCACTCCAAGGAAGAATTTCACCTTGGAACACAAATATATCTGCTACTAGTGGCAGAATTAGACATTAAATTAGGATAGCCAAATAGATAAAAATACCATTAAAGAAGGGATTTTGTTTTTTCTTTTGGAACATAAAGACGTGATTATGTTTAAAAAATATGAAGTATGTATTTTATAACTAATTTTTCTCAAAAACAATCAGTTTTTGAAGTTCTTTCACTACGACAATAAGAGTAAATAATTATTTATTTAAAATAAATTAAATCAAATTGCATTACCTTTTAAAAATAAATATTACACAAAATATAAAATAAAATTTGAGGGAGGGGGATAGTCTCCTACTACCAGCTAGCTGCGCTGGTGCTACGAAACTTGTTTGACTAGCTACCGTGCCTGATCTCAATGGAGGTTTCGGGAATTTTTCAGCATAGAACGAAAGGTTCTATGGGCGAACTGTGTATAACTGCTTTGAAATGGGCAATTTTAAGCTCTGCTTTCTTCTTCTTCATTTTTTCCTTTTCATTTTTCCTCTTGTTCATGGATTTTAAGCTCTCTCAAAACAGTAATCGAGAGCTCTCAAAGGCAGCTAGACATTTCATGTTCAAGTTGGGCGTATATCTAGAGAGGACAAAAGAAGCCAAGGGGCTTAGTGGGATATCCAAAAGTGCCTTTTTTCTTTCACTTTAATTTTTTCAAGTCTTTTCTTTTGGTCAAGGAAATAGATAAAATAAAAAGTGTGTGTAGGATGCTCTATATACTTAAGAGAGAGAAAAAAATAAGAGAAATTTTTACCTTTTTTCTTTTTTACTTCTGGTTTTCAATTTTACTTATGTATAGGATATTCACTATTCAATTTGATTTATTTTTTTAAAAAAATCTCATTTGAATGGAAATAAAAATAATGTGCAATTCAATTTAGTTTATTTTAAATATAATATTAAAATCAAATCAAGCTAAATTGATCTTCTATGATTTGATTTGGATCAATATATTCAATTCTAAATTAGAAAGGAATGGTTTAGTAAAACTTAAAATTAAAGTGATTTTATTGAAAAAGAAAATAGCATAGAAAAGTTACATGAATTAAAAGGATGAAACTGTGATAAAAAAAAAAGTTAAATTTGTTGAAAAAAAAAGGAAAAGAAGAAAGGCCAAAATATGAGAATAGATAACTGTAGAAAAATAATTTTATATGAAAATATCAAAATATAACAAAAAGTAATATAAGTATATTATAACTGAAGAAATTAAAAACTAACCTGAACTGTAATAAAAAAAATGAATTTTACATTTTTATTTTCAGTTTAATTAATTTTCAATTTTATTGAATTAATTTAATGATTTGGTCTGGTTTTAAACATTTCTACAATGAAGATTTTCAATTAAAAAACTTGAAATAAAAACAATTTGCTAAATATTTTAATTAAAAACAGGAAGGAAGAGACGGCTAATGTGACAAATAATTTGAATGTGGAATAATGATAAGATAATCATAATTAAGCAAACCATATTTAGAAAGGTTTTCAACACTTAACAAGCAGAGGGACCAAAAAGTCCTTAACACTCACCTTTCCTTAGCTCCAATTTGCCTACCACTTTTCTATAATTAAGAAATGTGTGACATGTTAATACTTAATACCCACCAATTTGTATTAAAGCATTTTGAATTCCACAACCTTTGCAGTTTCGAGAATGGACGGTGCAATTTGTGGCCCAAAAGCTATTCAAGTCAAGACCTCCACTCTCTCCCCAACACTCCCTTTGTTTTATGATTATTTCCTTCACATTCTACCCCACCAAACACCACCTCTATTCCTCTCTCTATTCTACTCACATGAAAGAATCATTTATCAGCTTCCGGACATTTCTAATGAATCACGCCAATGCCAGCTAAGATTGCCAGAAAAAGACCTGATTGGATATTATTCATTGATATGTAGCACATAACCATATTCCCTTTTATCTTTCAAACCAAACATACGTACAATATATCCACACCCTTTACATCATAACTGTATCCTAACGTATAGCCTAGTAAAATTTTAAAATAAATACATCTTAACTTATTTATTTTAGATAAAAAATGTTTTATTTTAAAGAATTTTTTTTTCTTAATAATAAGTAGTAATAATAAAGCAACTTGACCC
Source organism: Canavalia gladiata (assembly GCA_037954105.1). Classification (NCBI taxonomy): domain Eukaryota; kingdom Viridiplantae; phylum Streptophyta; class Magnoliopsida; order Fabales; family Fabaceae; genus Canavalia; species Canavalia gladiata. The sequence goes on from CM075663.1 coordinate 47,945,065, forward strand.
ATCAAGATCGTGAACTTATTTAATAAGCCTTGATAATGCACTTGACAAATTCTACTATATATATATAGCTTACCATAGAAGCCTTTTGTGCTATATTTCTAATTCAGAACATTTGTTTATCTTATCTTTTCCTCCATCTTTGAGACTCTCAGAAACTTCTCAAGATGGCTGGCATAGCATTCGGACGCTTCGATGATTCCTTCAGTTTAGGCTCTATCAAGGCCTATATTGCTGAGTTCATCTCAACCTTGATCTTTGTTTTTGCTGGTGTTGGTTCAGCCATAGCCTATGGTTAGTTTTTCTGCTTTAATGGAAATTTTAACTTCATACTTGTTTAATCTTGACAATGCAACTTCTTTATCATCAGTTATAACCGGAGTACATTCAAGAAGCATCACATTTTTTTTTCCTATCATGATTATATGTGTCATTGCAAAAACTAACTCCTAAATTCAAATGAAAAGTAATAAGAGAAAAAAAATTTCGGGGTCCTTACTTATAACAAAGTTTTTTGTATTATGGGCATGCAGAAGTTTGCAAACCAAACACTTGAGAACTTTGTGTTTTCTTAATTTCTACACGACTCTGATTTTTTTTTCTTTTTTGCAGCTAAGTTAACATCAGATGCAGCTCTTGATCCTGCTGGGTTGGTAGCTGTTGCTGTTTGTCATGGTTTTGCTCTGTTCGTTGCTGTTTCTGTTGGAGCCAACATTTCTGGTGGCCATGTGAACCCTGCTGTGACCTTTGGGTTGGCTCTCGGGGGCCAGATCACAATCCTCACTGGTATCTTCTACTGGATTGCACAGCTTCTTGGCTCCATAGTTGCATGCTTACTCCTCAAGTTTGTCACAGGCTTTGTAAGTCTTCAAACTTCAAACCCAACCTATCTATATATGATCTCAATTATTTGTGGGACAAATATGTCAAAATTATTGTCATTCTTGCACCCGAAGCTTCATCATATATAAGCCAAGGCATATCTTCCCTTTGCTATTATTCTTATTAATTAATGGACATTAAGTATAATTTTGTTGAATACAATTTCCTGATTTCTTTATTATGAAGTATGCATGAAAATTTTTTCCTAAGGTACCAGCTAGTTCAGTAGTGAAGTCTACATGCAAGAACATTAGACCACATTTTTTATAAAGTATATTTGCTTGTGTGTTCAATAATTTAGTCTAAAGAGTTTCCCAAATTGATTATGAAAGGCAAATTAAAAAAGTATGAAACCCTCCAATTTGGATATAATAGCAAATATTTAATGCAAATAGCACATTAAAAAGAAAAAAAATACTACCTTTTATTTTGTGATGCAAATTTTAAGAATGAAAAAAAAGAAGTCTTTACAACTTATGTTGTTGCCTTCTAAAATTGTTGTTAAAAACATAAGGTAGTGATGGAGTTGGTGTTATTTGGTTTCAGAGTACTCCTATCCACAGTGTTGCTGCAGGAGTTGGAGTTGGTGAAGGAGTTGTTACTGAGATAATCATAACATTTGGATTAGTGTACACTGTGTATGCCACTGCAGCTGACCCAAAGAAGGGTTCATTAGGCACAATTGCACCCATTGCAATAGGTTTCATTGTTGGTGCCAACATCTTAGCTGCAGGACCATTCTCTGGTGGCTCAATGAACCCTGCACGCTCCTTTGGCCCTGCTGTTGTTAGTGGTGACTTCCATGACAATTGGATCTACTGGGTTGGACCTCTTATTGGTGGTGGTTTGGCTGGTCTCATCTATGCCTATGTGTTCATGCCCACTGAACATGCACCTCTACCCAACGATTTTTGATTCATTTCATCCACATGATTGCTTCTGTAATTGGTGTCTCTTTGTAATAAAGGAGGAAAAGTAACTCTTTGCTTTTCTTTCTTTTCATCTCCGTTTTATCCTCTTGTTTTTGCTTTTATTGTAAAGCACTGGAGTCATTGTTTTCTTGTAAGAATTCTAAGAGGTTGGTAAATGCTAATGTAGTTTTTTTTTTTTCAATTTCCTTTTAAAGAAGATACTGGGATGATTTGTGTGCCTTTGAAATCTACCGGTCACAAACAAGTTGTTGGTAAATTAGGAAAATGAAAATGGGCTACCATAAAGCAGATACAAAAGGAAAACATGTTATGTTTTATTCTATTGGAATTATCAATAGGTATGATTTGTCGTTGACTTAGGTGCAGTAAAAAGGTTTGTCTTTTAGACTTTTATCATGCAGGGTAAAAACACCAAGAAAATGTAGAAATGATTAGGTGTGTTATACAAGATAAAAGATTGAGATATGCCAAATAAGATACTGAAATTTTCTTTTTTCTTAATGCAAATCTTAAAAGTGCTTAGGATGGAGATAGAATAACTTTGCTTCATTTTTGCGTATGGGTATGGGCATATGTGTTAGTGGCAATGGAGCCCATGAAGAGAATTATTAATTCTAAAAAGTTAGAAGGAAAGAAGTCCAAGCGGTAGAATACAAGGCAGTAAAAACAAGCATGGGTCACATCCAGTGAAAACATTTAGGTAGAGAGGGCCCATGCATCCCCGGGATTGCAAAAGGTTGAACTACTGTAAAGTGTGGAGTGTTTAAAGAGTCTTACATTACACTCCTACAAGCTGTGATTGCTATTTGCATTGCAGGTCTCTGTCCTCATGCTCTACTTTGGTAATAAGATAAGTGAGGAGAAATTCTTGAGTGAACAACTAAGGTTATATATGAACAATCCCATCAGATCTTCTGGAGAGAAATAGAAAGTATAATCTATATTTTCTTTTTATAGATTTATTTGATTTAAAGGTTAGTTGGTTGAAAGATTAAGATCTGATTAGATGATCTATAATTCTATATGGGTGTACTTGGTTGATTCAAGAATTTCTCATTAAGTTACAATATGCTTACTTAAAATACAAGTTCTAGATGTAATGACACATGAATTTTACCTCGCAAAATAGGATGCTTTTATGGCTTTCTCCAATTAAGCCTATCAAAATAATAGGATTTGTGCTTTGAATTTTATGCCTCAAGCTGTTTCAGACTTTTTTAAACATAACGCAAATTCAGTTTATCTTTTTGAATATAAAACATAAGTTCAAATTGGGTTTAAAACTTTTATTTTATGCTCTGAATAAAAAATGGATCTTTTAAGTTCAGTCCGGTAAAATCCTAAACAAGTCACCCTAATTCGAATTAGATAACTTTTCTGACATCTCTCTACATGAAATTATCTGGTTGATCTTTAAAATTCTAGGAAAATGTAAGAAAGCGAAGGAGTTTTACTGTATTTTCCAAATAATTTGTTCCTTGAAGTGCCTCTAAAGTGTAAACAACAGAATATAACTCCCAAGTCCTAATTACATAGGTTCCCAAGATTTTCTTCACCATTTGCAATAAAGCAAAAACAAAATTGCCTTATGAAGAATTCATTTTATATTTTTTCTTTTTGGCTTTACGGAGAATCTGACTCTGAATCGGACTCTCCAGGCTTTAAATATTTCCATTCATGCCCTTTCCACTCAGGTAATTGTTGAATCACAACCTGCATCAAATCAAATGGAATTACAAACCAACAAAACCACAAAACCATTTATTTTCTAATATCCTACTAAACCAAAGACCATAAATATTCAAGTTCCAAGAGTTAAAAATCACGAACCGCCCCTCTTGAATCTGGTTTACCAACAGTTGTTTGACATGCCAATCTCCAATTCTTTGGTTTCTGACAAAAAGAAATGAAGAAAAACCAAATATCTGAACCGTCACTCTCTTCTTATCCATAAGTATAGTTCATAGTAAAAAAATGCTAAACAAAAACTTTTAATGTCTTCTTTTACCTTCTTTAGTTGTGCTTTCTCTTTATCGGTGCGTGGGCTTAGAAGCTCCATGCCTTCAAGAACCTAACAGCATTTGCAAAATAGAATTAATAGTGTTCATTACTTGATCTGTTTTTCATATAACTATTTTACTATACATACCAACCAAACAAGTGCATCAAATTTAAGGGAAAAAATGTGTTTACTCTGAATTACCCAATAAAGTTGTGGTTTTTGTTTCTATAGAAATTGAATAAAGGTTAGTATTATATATAGCTCACCTCCACCAAACATGTGCCACAAGTTCCACCCCCTCCACAATTTAACAAAGCTCTAGCCTGAAAAAAGTAACAAATTAACCAAAGCATATCAACCGATTCATACAATAAAATATTATTACAGAGCAAATAACAAGATTAGTATCATGCAATTATTTATAAAATAAGTGTTTGTGTTAGTTAAGTTGCTGAGGTTTATTACATAGGGTCCATATAGCTCAATATTGGAATCCATCATTACTTTCCTAAGCTTCTGGCCGCCACAAGCAGAACGATAGTGTATATCTGGTGTTCCATCTGGTAGCAACACAGACTAACCAAAACCAAAATACATTAGAGATTAATTATAAAAATAAAAAGAAATGTAAAACCAAGCAACTAGAATTAGTTTACATGTAGCATCATAATTGTATTATAATTGTTCAACTTACACTGACAAATGCGAAGCCCACAAAAGGTGGTTCGTTGGGCTCTGTGGTGTTTGAGTCAGAATCCTTGTCAGGGAGTGTGCCAATGGCTCTGATTTTGGTTCTTACAAAGGTGAGTGGTTTAGAGGGATGAATGGGTCTGTTGTGTCTGAAGGTGTGAGAAGAGGGAGAGATAGAGGGCAATGCATGAGAAGTGAGTTGAAGTTGGAGTTGGAGGAGTGACATCTGTGATATTTCTGAGCTTCTTGTTCAGTGAGCAGTTGTGGATATTTTGTATGGAATTTGAGCCTAGTGCTAGTGGTGTAGTGGCTCACTCATTTGTGGTTGTTTTTGGGATCATCTTATCTCATACGTTTTGCATATTCATATTCAATTTGAGAAAGAGGTGAATTAATAAATCAATAAAGATTAAATATTCATTTTTATCCATAAAAAATTATAAATTGAATATATTAGTTTGCAAGACTTATCTTTCAAAAATTAATATGATAATTTTTTAATGATTAAAATAACTATTTATTTAATATGTCTGTTAAGAAAAAAAAAAAAAAAAAAACTAAATACGCTAGAAGAAGGGCTTGAACCTTCGACCTTGTGGTTAAGGGCCACACGCTCTAACCAACTGAGCTATTCCAGCTATGTTTTATAAATTAATTTTTGTAGTTTTGATGTATTCAATTTCGTTGTGAAAGAAATCTAAATAATTGTGCATAAAATCTCGGTAAAATACATTCAAACAAATAAAATGTATAACTCACTTTAGAGTTCTGGATTTACTGATACACAAAATTATATCATAATTTCTTAAGTTCTTTTAAGTAAAAGAATAGTTTCCTATTAAAAAAACTGCAATTTAGTTTAGTTTTTAGTTCTCGAACAACATATTAAATTTTTAAACAAAATAAATTATGACAATTTTATAATTAAGTAAAATTGTTTTTAATAAAAAATATATGTGGTCTAACAAATTTTCTTTTTTATAGCTTGAGTTTTATATGTGTATGCATTGATTATAAGTATGAAATATATTTTTATATTTGTATATTTAATCATTATAAATCGAATATTAATTAACACATGCCTGGAAATCTAATTGCCTATTAATTTTGGTGAATAGTGTTAATAAGATATTTAACTTATAAATGACTCTTGATTAAGACAAATCCCAAAATCTAACTATTTGTTAATTTTGATGAATTTTATTAATAATATATTTACACATGACGGTAAGTTTCTACGTTTTTCAATTCACCTGAACTTTTGCAACAAAAATATGATAGTTTTGTACTATGTTATTCTAAATTCAAGTGTAGGCACAGGCACGAGGATTGTACAAGGTAATCCTTATACAGCGGTGTTCACTATTAATAATCATTTAAATATAATTTAAAATTTTACATCATTATATCTAGTAACTACTAGTAGTTCAAGACCACCTTATACAAGCTTAGAATCATAAAGGGACTTTCTCCTTCTTAAGAAATAAATTCATTAAAAGTAAATGGAGATAATTTTTTCATGGCAAAATAAGTTAAAACCTTTCAGGCATAATGGGTCCATATATAAAGGGACTAAGGATTTGGGGACTCATACACTTTTAACAAGATAAAATACAAAAACAACAACTATTAATTGAAAAAATAAGGATTAATATTTGAATAAATTCATAATCTATGATTTATAAATGCATGTATTAATTTTTATATATGCAGTTTTTAATGAATGAAGTGGATGTTTGTTTGGGTTACAAAAATACAAAATAAAGTTGAAGAGCAATAAGGAGATGATGAGGTGAGGGAGGTTTTATGGAGCGGAGGCAGGGCTAAACTAAAACCCTCAATGGCCCAAATTTCAAAGATTCGGCATCTCCTTTGTGTCTCCAAACCCACCCTCCAATTCCGTTCTCTCATAACCGTTGCGGCTTCATCCTCAAGACGACACCGTAACATCCCTTCTCTCCATTTTCGGCGCAGAAAGAGCAACATGCCGATTGAAGTGGAAGAGACAAGCTCCGTCGGTAGCGTCTTCAATAAGAGAAGGGCTGAGGGTAGAGACAAAAGTGACGCTTCCAAGAGGAACCTCCAACTCAAAGTTCGCAAGCTAAACCCTGTCAATACTATATCTTATGTTCAGGTAACTCTCTCTTCTCTCTGCAATTTCGTTGAATCGTTTCAAATGTGATTTCTGAACCGCTCAATTTCTTCACCATAGATATTGGGGACTGGAATGGATACTCAAGATACCTCACCCTCCGTCCTCCTTTTCTTTGACAAACAAAGATTTATATTCAATGCTGGCGAGGTATGTCTTCTCTCAGCAGTTGCGTTTTTTCATATTCTAATTATATCATTATCTGCTTTCTTATCTCTCTCTGCATACTTTATTGTATTTCCCTTCTCTATATATTTTCATCCTCTAATATTTGTTAATAAAAATTTATATCATATTCAATTCAGGGATTGCAAAGGTTTTGCACCGAGCATAAGATTAAGTTATCAAAGGTATCATGATTATCTTGAACTTTATCCTTTTTCTCTCCTAATGTTAGTTTCTCGGTGTCATCTCATGAAAAGGTAGTTTGTTACAAGTTTTAGTTTCGTTGTCTTACGATTGTTCGTTTTTCTTCAGATAGATCACATATTTCTTTCCCGTGTCTGTTCTGAGACTGCCGGTGGCCTTCCAGGTTTGTGTTGGATTGTCCATAACCTTGTGATTGCAGTCATTATCCTTGCTGCATGTTGCATATATATATATATATATATATATATATATATATATATTTTTTTTTTTTTTTTCTTTACTAATGCAATAAAATTTGACATTTAAACAGTTTTTGCTTCACTAGTTTACTAAAATTTGATATTAGATTGGTGATTCATTGAGCAGAGCCTTGAAACACTCATAATTGCTCTTCAACTCACAGGTTTACTGCTTACTTTGGCTGGCATGGGAGAAGAAGGGATGTCTGTGAGTGACTTTTAACCTCATATAATCTTCCATTTTTATTATATGGATTTATTATATATGATCGCTTCTTTTAATTTGCAGGTTAATATATGGGGCCCTTCGGATCTTAAGTATTTAGTAGATGCCATGAGATCTTTTATTCCCAATGCTGCAATGGTTCACACAAAGAGCTTTGGACCTATCCTCAACACTGATGAGCCCACTGTACCATGTCAAAGCAAGCTTTTGGACCCCATTGTTCTTGTTGATGATGAGGTGGTCAAAATATCAGCAATTATCCTACAACCCAACTGCATTGAAGGTCAGGTTCTGACACCTTCAGAAAACTCTTCCAGGGAGAGGATGGACCCAGAGACTCCTGACTCCCCCAGTGGCAAAAAGCAACATGCTGCAAAGCCTGGTGATATGTCTGTAGTATATGTCTGTGAACTGCCTGAAATCAAGGGAAAATTTGATCCTGAGAAAGCTAAGGCCCTTGGTCTCAAACCTGGGCCAAAGTATCGTGAACTGCAACTTGGAAACTCAGTGAAATCCGATCACCAGAATATTATGGTTAGTGTCAAAACTAATTCTGCATTATTTACCAAAGCAGAGTAGAAGGAAATTTAGAAAAAGAAATGGAATTTAAGACAGATTCCAATCTCAACTACACATGCTTTAGTTTTTTTAATTCGATTTTAGGCTTCCATACATCTTAATGTAACTGTTTTTCTCCTGCAATAGGTTCATCCATGTGATGTCATGGGGCCTTCCGTTCCTGGTCCCGTTGTACTGCTTGTCGATTGCCCAACAGAATCTCATTTGGAAGCATTATTGTCAGTACAGTCACTTGTTAGTTATGGTGATCAAATGAGCAACCTACCAGAGGCTGATAAGAGTGTCACGTGTGTAATTCACTTAACTCCTGCATCTGTTATAAGTTGTTCAAATTACCAAAAATGGATGAAGAAATTTAGTTCTGCACAGCATATCATGGCTGGACATGAAAAGTAAGGTGTTTATCTTTCTGGAGAGTCCTTTTTCTGATTCTCATTTCTGCTTTATTAGTGATTACTCCTGGTTACTCGTGCTGTTTGCAGGAAAAATTTAAAGATTCCAGTTTTGAAGTCTAGTGCAAGAATTGCTACACGCCTTAATTATTTATGTCCTCAGTTCTTTCCTGCTCCAGGAATTTGGTCCCTTCCAAATCATAATAGCTCAAATTTTGGCTCTATTGCTTCAAGTGAGGTTTGTCTCAATGTGATAGAAGAGGAGATTTGTTTTCCTAGACAAAGGTTATTAAGTCATAAATGAGTTTAATTAACTTGTTTGATTTGATTTCTTTGCAGGGTTCTTTTTCAGAACTTTTTGAAGGCATTTCTGCTGAAAATCTTCTTAAGGTATGAAAGATTGATGTGGCCTTGTTAACTTATTTTTTCTCATAGAAGTCAAAATAAAGTATTTGCAGTCTGAGCACAAGATTGTTGATGACAATTTTTTTTTATTTAAAAAGAGCCTATTATTGTTAATAATTTAAAGAATTTTGATTAATGATTATACTTAATACTGAACAAGCCTAAATAACATTCATTTGGTTTTTAAATAAACACATTTCTGGTGGTCATCTAACGTTTTGTCTTGAAGTTGAACAATTTCAATTTTTTATGTACCACTGAGAAAGAATATAAGAATGGCATTCTTCTTGCCAAGTCCTTGGAGAGTGGTTTTCTAACAGACCTGTTATGACAAAATTTTATGACAAATGTATTCAAGCAAATTTTTCTGTAAAATCATGTAGAGCATGTTCTTCCATTTGATCCACTTTTGTCACTATAGCTTCTTTTAATCTTCTCACATAATTAAATCAACATAGCCGAGTTTCTATCATCTTCTCCTAGATAGTGTTGCTCCAATTTTATTTCGCAGATACATTGGTCAGTTGTCACCTTTGGACTATAATTTCACTTTTTTCAATCTCTATCTCTTCTTTTGCCAAGTTTGATATATTGATAAATATATTACTCTCTGCCATACAGTTTACTTTGCGTCCTTATGCTCATCTTGGGCTGGATAGATCTTGTATTCCTAGTGCAGTGGCTTCCTCAGAAATCATTGATGAGTTACTGTCAGAGATTCCAGAGGTTGTGGAAGCAGCTAAGCATGTAAGGCAGTTCTGGCAAGAATGTAGTCAGACAAATGAGGATTTAATTCCTGTGGCAGATCATAAAATGATGATTGAGGAACCATGGCTGTGTGCAGATGGTATTCCTCCTTGTTTGAAAAATATCAGACGAGATGACTTGGAGATAGTTCTTCTTGGAACTGGTTCATCCCAGCCATCAAAATACCGAAATGTGAGCTCAATATATATAAACCTTTTCTCAAAAGGAGGTATGCTCTTGGATTGTGGTGAGGGAACCTTGGGACAGCTTAAAAGAAGGTAGTTCTATCCAGATCCTATTCATTCATGTTTATAGAGTACTGCACTTGTTTGCTCTTTTAATCTGAACTGTTGGTTGATATATCCCTCGGAAACAGATATGGCATTAGTGGTGCTGATGATGCTGTAAGAGCTTTAAGATGCATTTGGATTTCACATATTCATGCTGATCACCATACAGGCTTGGCTAGGATTCTTGCTCTGCGCCGTGATTTGCTGAGGGGTGTGCCTCATGAACCGGTGCTTGTTGTAGGACCAAGGCAGCTTAAGAGATATTTAGATGCATACCAAAGACTTGAAGATTTAGATATGCTGTTTATTGATTGCAAGCACACCACAGCAGCTTCATTGGATGCTTTTGAGGATGATTTCCAAGGAATTTCAGTTAATTCTCGGGATCTGAACAATAATAATAGCAAATTAATTGCATCACAAATTGATTCAACTTTGTTTGCTAGAGGATCTCACATGCAAAGCTGTTTTAAAAGACCTGGCAGCCCTGTTGACAAAAATGCAGTTTCTCCTATCCTGAAGAAATTTAAGGAGGTAATCCAGGAAGCTGGTCTGACGGCCTTGATTAGTTTCCCTGTTGTACATTGCCCGCAGGCATTTGGTGTTGTTCTAAAAGCCGAAGAGAGGACTAATAGTGTTGGAGAAGTGATACCTGGCTGGAAGATTGTATATTCTGGTGACACAAGGCCCTGCCCAGAGCTAATAGAAGCAGCTTGTGGTGCAACAGTTCTTATACATGAGGTAAGTAATCACTTGATGTTGTTTGAGCATAACGATTTAGCATTTGCTGGAAATATCTTAAAAGGATATAGATTCTAGAATGAGATCACTGTAATAATTTGGTACTGTATTTAGGCTGCTACAGAGAAGGATACTGTCTGAAGTATTCTAATCTTCCCTTCATAGGTAGGGTGGGTTGGTTGGTGTCAATGTCAAATTTTAGCAATCCCGAGTCATATTTCTGATCCAGCAGTGATAAACAAACCTTAAACCGAAAGATTTTTGGTCCAATATGTAAATATTTGGATAAACTAACTGGCATCCCATTAATTAACTTCTTCCCTGTACGTCAAACTTATTTGCCAACTCTGTTTCTCAAACTTGGATATTCTCTTTTTTACAAAAGAATTTGCATCTTCGATGATTCCTTTGATTTAAATTACGTTATTATATTTTTATAGAAAAATACATGGTTCTTTGATTTATATATAAAAAGCATAGTCTTGTTTATGATCTTTTTGCTTCAATTCTTTCTGCAATGAATGCTTTAAAGTCCAACAATATATTTCATCGTCGTTAATGTTTTTCCTTCAACATAGACTCTAGAGTAGAGTATTGTTCGTTGCTTAATGCCATCGCTAGTGAGGCCGCTGTTAACTTTTGACTTGCTAATTAATGCAGGCTACTTTTGAGGAAGCTATGGTGGAGGAGGCTATAGCAAAAAATCACAGCACCACAAATGAAGCCATTGAAATGGGGGAGTCTGCTAATGCATATCGAATCATACTGACTCATTTCAGCCAAAGATATCCAAAAATTCCTGTGTTGGATGAAACACACATGCATAAAACATGTGTTGCATTTGACATGATGAGCATCAATATAGCTGATTTGTCCGTGCTTCCCAAGGTTCTTCCATATTTGAAATTGCTTTTCAGAAATGAAATGATAATTGACGAGTCAGATGATGTAGTAGAAGCCGTCGTGACTTCAGCTTCTTAACAAAAATGACTCCATTGTATTATTGTTTTTTTTTTAATATTTAAAATTGTGATTATTCAGGCTGTAGAATATGGTAGCATTTAAAGCTAGCTGGGTTGCTCTAGCTGTTCCCTCCACCAACTTAATTTTTTTTTGGGACTACGTTAATCTGACTGCGTTCGAATAGTTTGTTAAAGCATGTATCAAAAACAAAATTATTTGTTAAAGATAATTTAACGTTATATTTAAAAAGGGGGGGGGGCAGATGTTTTATATTTTGGTGTTCTGGCAATAAAAGTTATCTCGCAATATAGTTTCGTATAAATAAAATAAAACACGAAGCCTGCTATTAAATATTAACTATTATTATGCTTGAACAAAAGTTTTGGGTTTAAATTTATTTGTTTGGATTTTAACTATATAACTTTTCATATTTATTCGTTATTTTAGTAGTTTAAATTGTTTATGTCGTTGAGAAACAAGTTCTTATATTTTTCATTCGTTAAGTCCTTTGTACTTTGTTGTGATTTATTGGTTGAGTAATTGAATTTGGATAGTTTTTTAGGGGTTTTTTTTGGTAGAGTAATTGAATTGACTAATTTTGTCAGAATAATGTTATTTTTTCAAGTTTTAATTTCTTTACATCACATCACGTACCTTATCTTATATTTTACTTTTTACCTTTCTATTTGGTTTAAGTCGTATACTGAAAAACTTATGTAAAAGTAACTATTTTTACAAAAAACAATAAAGAAATAGAATCGAAAGAAATGTAAGATAAAATAGTTGATATTGTTAAAATTAAAAAGAAAAAAAAAAGAAAATATTAAAGAATAAAATATATTATTATTGACTAATTTGATTTAATTTGTTGTGCTTTTTACCATTAGGTACGGTAAGTGAGAGATTAGTTTTGCCTTTTCGATTCTCATTACAAGAATATTCAGAATGAGTTTAAATACGAATTTAAAGGAAAGAGAAATGAAAAATTAAAATCTAAATCTAGATTCATTGTATTCGGATAAATCTGCATAAAACTCAGTTTATATTTTTTCTTTTTTATATTTCTTATTTATTTATGTTATTTTTTAAAATAAATTATTAAATATATTTTAATTTAAATAATATATAAAATAGATATTATAAAAATCTAATAATGATAAATTCAATAATAAAACTATATTTTTAACAAAAGTATACAAATTTAATAATTTTATTTAAGTATTATTAAATTTGCTAAGAGAGGTTGAGATAATGGGACCAAATATTTATATTCTTAAACCTAATATGTTTTGGATAAGGATAAGCTCGGATTTAAATTCTTTTAAAACTTGATGAAAGTGCAATTTTTCTATCAAAGTTGAAATAAAATTTTATTATCATATCTATATCTATTTACTATTCATGAAAAAAGAAAAAAAAAACTAATCTTAAAAACAATCTGAGATATTGTAAATTATATATATAAAAAAAGTAGGACTATAGAAACTATAATATAAAAGAGGCATATGAATAATATAATTGGTTTTGTAGGATGAAGGTACAAGATAAGTGATTCATTTCCACACATTAGGAGAGGTGAGCGATAGATCCGCTGGTTAAATGGTCCAATTCAACAATGTAATTGTGCGGTCCTCCGACGTTGATAACCGCTTTCTCTTCAAACCTTAACCGCAACTACATTACAGTTATCTCTACGTATGTAATGTAACTTGTCTTTGATAATGCTGTTTATTTCGTGTTGTATCAACCAGAGACAGTGACAACCATGGATATGGCGGGTGGCAAAGAGGGACAATCATCTTCCACTTCCAAGAAAACTTCCAAGAGACCCCAATGTGTGTTCTTCACTTCCTTACATAAATGTCTTCTTTCTTTTCCTTCCAACGAATGTTCCGTCCTTATCTTTTAAATACGCCATCGTATATGTTTAATCGAGTATATGTACATTTCACGGGGGCATGCTGCTTGAAACAATGGTTCATTCCAAAACAATAACCATTTATGACTTCCATTGAACTTATCATGTCTTTGTTACGGTTTTTGTTGAATTGGAATCCAACATTTTCCAGTGCTTTGTTTAATTATTAGTAAGGCCAATTGTCAATTGCTCAAATTCTAAGTTTGCACTAATTTTTCAGGGTTTTGTTCCATGTAAATAGTTGTGTTTGCATTGTCCCTGATAATTTTTTTTTTTTTCATTTTATATTGTAGATTCAAGATTCTCACAGCAAGAACTACCTGCATGGAAACCGATTCTAACTCCTGGATGGGTATATCGTGCAACCTACATACCTTATTTAGTTTTACTGCAGGATCATAGAATGCAGCAATTTTTCAAGCATAGCTTATGGCTTTGCAATTCTCTAATGATTGATCGGAGATTTTATCTCTGTTTTTCCAGGTCATTTCCACATTTTCTGTCGTCGGAATTGTCTTCATCCCCATCGGTCTTGCTTCATTGTTTTCATCAGAAAGTGTAACATCTCAGTTTTCTCCATACAGTGTCAAATGAGATTTGGTGACGTTATATTGATTTGTGAAGAAATGGTGATGTAGGTGGAGGAAGCTATATTTCGATATGATGACAGTTGTCTTCCTCCCACACATGCTGGAAACGCAGTGGCATATATTCAAAGCGATACCACCAACAAGACCTGCATCAGGAAATGGATTGTTAGTACAGTTAAAACTTGTTGAATTTTTAAAATAAAATTTTCTACTCCAATGTAGCAGCAGGTCATTGTTCTCTTTTTCCCGTTACATGTCCTTGTTCCATACCTGATAGGAAACAATTCTGTTGCAAACTTTACAGGTTGAGCATAAAATGGAAGCTCCTATTTATATCTATTATCAGCTTGATAGTTACTACCAGAACCATCGCAGGTATGTGCACAAACTTGTATGTGCACTCATGATATATATTTTAGTTATTCATATCATTTCTCTTTTAGGCGCCTGGTTTCATGGTGCTTGGTATGTAATTGGACCATGCTGAATTCCTTAGTTTTTGAACATTTTATTACGAGGTAACCTTTTTTATTGTTCAAGCTAAGGACTCCGAGGCTTGTTAAGCAGAATGGTGACATGATTGTTGCAGATATGTTAAGAGTAGAAACGACAAGCAACTGTGGAATAAAGCAGCTGAGGGGGAAACATACAATTGTTATCCCGAAGACAAGACAAAAGATAGTCAGCCAATTGTTCCTTGTGGCCTCATTGCATGGAGTCTTTTCAATGACACATACACTTTTTTAACCAACAAGAAGAATTTGACTGTCGACAAAAAGAACATTGCATGGAAGAGTGACCAAAGCTCTAAATTTGGCTCAAAAGTTTATCCAAAAAATTTTCAGCAAGGAGAATTGATTGGAGGTGGAAAACTCAATGAGAGTATACCTGTAAATATTTCTTCATTTTGCTCTTTTTTGTGCTGTTGCAGTTTTCTTTTTGGTGTTTGAGAAAATAACTTGTGTCTTGTGGCATGCACCAGTTAAGTCAACAAGAAGATCTGATCGTTTGGATGCGAACGGCAGCACTACCCACGTTCAGAAAACTATATGGGAAGATAGAGACTGACCTTGAAATTGATGATGAGATAGAAATAGTAATACAAAACAATTATAACACATACCAGTTTGGAGGCAAAAAGAGGCTTGTTCTCTCAACCACAACTTTGATTGGTGGCAAAAACCCCTTCTTGGGGACGGCATACCTTTTCCTTGGTGGCCTATCCTTGTTCTGTGCTATAGGATTCATACTTCTCTATGTCATCAAGCCAAGGTAAAGCAAACAGCATGCACATCCTATATATTACCAACTTTTGAATTTTAAACTTAAATTGGTGTGTATTAATTATTTCTATCTCCAATGCCCAAAAGAATTCCAAAAACATTCTACAATAAAAGATAACCATTTTTTTTATCTCAAAATTATGATATTGGCTAGATAGATATAGTAGAGAAAAGGTGATAAATGTTTTTGCTTATTTATTTCAATTTAGCATTTGGGAGCTGACATTGCTATATTGTTCTATGTGCAGACCTCTAGGGGATCCGTCTTACCTGTCTTGGAACAGAAGCCCAGGGAGTATTAAATGACATGCCATGATTCCCATCTTTTTGAATTTGACAACTCCCTATCTTCCATTGCTACCACTTCTCTGTGTGGCAAAGGCTCATTCTGGGACGAGGCTTTTTTCTTTGATCTTCACCAGTAACGAACTTCAAACTCTAGTGTATATAAATGTCTCTCTCTCTCTCTCATATTTTTTGGGTTCAGTTTCTCCTGTTTAAAATCAGTGTAAAGGTAAAAAAGATTTGGGTGAGGACGTACACAATCTACATTTATAAATAAAGGACAAAGCTTAGGTTATTGAAAAGACAATTATTAACAGGTATTTGAATTGCCGCAGAGTCTAATATGTAAATTTCACAGCATCATATAGTGGTGTCAAAGTTAACACAAAAATGGTTTAGAGGAAAGTTAGTGAGAATTAATTTACGAGTGAATTAGTTTAATTTTTTTTTGTTTCGTAGTTTAAATATTTAGTTAATGAAATATAAAATATTATCGGCATAATAAATTAAATATTGTAATTCTCATTATCAAATTTAAATCCATAATCAATTTTATAATTTGGCACATTAGTTATTTTTATTCAGAAATATGTTTAGTTTAAAATTATAGATAAATGAATAAAACGTAGTGAAGTTGCTTTTACCAGACGAGTGTAGCGGAGAACTGTGCTTTTCACAAAAAAATAAAATAAAACCAGAGAACCATGCATGTCGACGTGGCGCTTGCCAAACTGCCGCAAGCTCTTCATTGGCCAGGTTTATATGCGCCTGTTTTTTTTTTCTTCTTCTTTTAATAGTTACATAATTACATTACAAATTAATTATATTTGTAAATATAACCGCGTGGCTTCATAAATTAATTACTTATAAATGAATTCAATTATTAAGAGGAATGTCTATCTATTTATCGAAATCATAAAGTTATGTTTTTTTTTTCAAAAGCTTTCAATTTAATAAATCATTGCTAAGTTCTAATAAAAAAACAATTTTAGACCAATTGGATGACATCTATATTCTATAGAGCTAATTCATACAAGAATCTCGCCCAAGTAACATTATTTCTTTTTTAAACTTTAGAATAATAAAAATGGGGGAGCAGGGTGCCAGCAAAAAGCATCAAGAGTCCAACAGAGTAAATGAAAGCAATTCACCAGCAGCTTCGTGATCACTATTCACTCCCAATTAATAGGTTCAGATTTCAGGCCATGTAATTGTAGCGAACTTTCATGCCAATTGTCAGGGCATTGGGTAAATTTTCATTAAAAGGTCAGACCAAAAGAAAAATGTTTTTATGAATGGGTTTTCAAATTTCTTGTTGCGTCTCTTCATATTTAATCCTTAGCAATTGGGTAACCAAATTTTCATGAAATAAAAATGCCAAATTCTAGACCGTTTGGTGAGCCATTTTATGATTAGAACTTGGAAGAATTCCCATCATAGAACTTGTAATTAATGACATCAGCCCATAGGTAACTGAAGACACAGTTGAGACCAATTTCACCTATCATGATCTAATTTTGGAAATTAAAAAGCATCTGTCCTTATCAGTTAATGCAATAGAAATTCGCATTTCCCTCTAATGACCCACTTTAAGCCATTGATCATCCCTGATAACCTTGCATATGGAGAGCATCAATGTTTCATTTATGCATCCCAGCATGAGTTGCGTAATGTGTTTTAATTCAGAATTTAGAGAGCATAAAGAGGCGGTGAGAGAGTAGAGTTGGAAGCAACTAATGCTGCATCTAACAACATCTCCATGGCATGCCAACAAACGTACAGAGCATAATATTGATTCAACTATTGCAATAAACGAAATTAAAGCAAACATCTACCCACACTCTAATTCATAACCCCATCACACCAACTTCATTCATAAGTCATAAGTGGTGACCACCACAACATGACCGATCTGTGTTTTGATGGTGAAGAAGAGAAGGGAAGATCAATGAAAAGATGATCAATGGACGACTCCAACTCACACGATCCCACCCCATCTTTTGCTTTTAGATCCACAGCTCAGAACAACTTGTTGAGAAGCCATTCTACAAAAGAATCACCTTTCTCAAACTTACTTCACTCCCCTCCACGCCTCTCTTGTCCCACACTTTCTCGAAGCCTCCAAAACTCACCTCTTTCCTCACCTCTTCACCGCCAGTTCTCACCCTCACCCTCACCCTCTCCCTCTCCCTCTCCCACCAAGCTCTCTGATTCTGACCCTCAAACCACCTACCACTGTGCCTCTTCTGTTCTCAGAAACGATGGCCAGATCCTATCTATTGCCTTGTCATCCAATGGTTTGGTCTACACTGGATCCGATTCGAATCTTGTAAGGGTGTGGAAGCTCCCTGAGTTCACCGAGTGTGGACAACTGAGAACAAAGGCTTCCAGAGTGGTGGCACTAGAAGTTTCCAATGACACTGTTTATGCAGCCTATGGTGATGGCAAAATTCGGGTGTGGAGAAGAACATGGGATAAGGTGTTGAAGCATGTACGATTAGCCACCATCCCTAAGACTGTTGGCTATGTTCGCAGCTACATCGCCGGCAAAGACAAAACGGTAATTAACTAACTATGTCTTCATTTTCTAAATCTCAACTCTCCTAATTTTTAAGGCACAGCTTAGGAATTACATACAAGTATTTCTCTTATCATTAATTAATGCTTATTAAACGGCAAAAATGATTATAATTAACTGGAGTGTTTAAAATGACCTAACAGATGCATAAGGGGCTAATCACAGCAATGGCAATTAACACAGCAGAGGACATTTTATACACCGCTTCCCTTGACAAAACGGTAAAAGTATGGAGAATCTCAGACCTGAAGTGCATAGAGACCATAAAGGCGCACCCTGAGCCGATCAACGCGATCATTGTAGCTGACGACGGAGTTGTCTACACAGCCTCCGATGACGCGACGGTGAGAGTTTGGCGTAGAAATTTCTGTAGCCATGACCAGCCTCATTCTCTCACAGTAACCCTGCACGCCAAGTATTCCCCTGTGAGAACCCTCACACTAACCCCTGATTCAGGGATATTGTACGGTGGATGCACTGATGGCTACATACACTACTGGATAAAGGGATGGTTTGCAGGGCAGTTACAATATGGTGGGTCAATTCAAGGCCACACACATGCAGTTATGTGTCTGGCTAGCGTCGCTAAATATGTTGTTAGTGGCTCAGCTGACTCAACCAGCAGGGTTTGGGCCAGAGAACAAGATGGCCAACACACGTGTCTTGCAGTTCTGGTTGGTCATAGAGGCCCAATTAGGTGTGTAACTGCATTCCTAGGAGGCAGATTGGTGGAAGATAATGAAGATAGTTGCACCATTTGCACTGGTAGCCTTGATGGAGTCTTGAAAGTTTGGCGTG
Source organism: Canavalia gladiata (assembly GCA_037954105.1). Lineage (NCBI taxonomy): Eukaryota > Viridiplantae > Streptophyta > Magnoliopsida > Fabales > Fabaceae > Canavalia > Canavalia gladiata. Next base: position 47,964,123 of record CM075663.1, read on the forward strand.
TTACTCATAAGAATGTCATTAATCAGTGCTCATCTCCACCCGGGGCCAAGTATTTTGAACTCTACAAGGGACTTTAATTACCACTACTTTTCCTACCTTTTCTTTCCATTGTTCACGGTTAATAGGAGTAAGCCATCTCTTTTAACATAATTGTTAATTAGTTTCAAATTTCTGTACAGCCATTAAGAAAGTAATCGAATTTTTTTTTTTTAAATTATAGTACTAGGTTTTTATTCTATTCGTATTTTTTATTATGCTATAAGGATATGCATCAAGAGATAACAAGAAGGTTAATTTTTATTTTATTTTAAAATAAATTAGAAGGTAAAACGATAATTATTTTAAATCGGGAAGTGTAGCATAATAATAAAAATGCAAAGAATCTTCGTTAATTTAAAATTTGATAATTACGCTTCTTAATTTTTGAAAAAAAAATCCTTGAGTTACATTCATTGTTTTTTGTCTCTTTAGAGGAATAAAAAACTTTTTATGTCTTTTTAAATAACCAAACATTTTTTTTTTACTTTTTCTCCTTACCAATAATAAGTGGGAAATAAAGTAAATAAAATTTGAGTATTTTGATGAACTTATTAGGATTAATCAAAATTATTTGATAACCTTTTTTTATTTCTTATAATAATGTTGGAAGAAGTGTCTCAATGACAATCATTTTCCAAGATTATGACAATCAAAAATAGAATTGAAAGGCATAAGGGATTAGAAAAACAGGAGAATGTGCTTGGTATTATAATATAACAGAGAAACGATGTGCTCATTAGTTGGTTACTTAAGCGCAAGGAAACAGTTAAATGTTCGTAGTAAAATTAGTTTTAAATTATTAAATAAATTATATATATAAATTTTATGGGAATGTGATTTTATTAAAATATATATTTTTTATTAAAAAAAATAAGAGCTGATTTATGACGTTGTAACAAACAAACCCTGGAAACTAGCATAGAAAAGTATAGAAGAGTGTAGGGGAGTATAAAACTTGTATTATCACCTCACTAATGACGATACTTTTCCATAACTATGCTAAACTAAAAGGACAATTATAGTTTCATGCAAGAGGTAGAAGGGGGGGAAATGCATGAAATAGACAAAATAATTTAGAAATGAATTCTGTGAGCTGGCTGTATCATCTTTAGTTAGAAAAATAAAAATAAATATAAATATACGTAGGTCTCCTTTCCTGAACAATAGAGCAGAAAACATACAAAATATAAAAGGGAAGAAAAAGAAGAGAGCTGGAGAAGGTTTTGTTGAATGAATTACAGGAATATTAGGTAGCAGAAGAGTTGATAGAAGAATCTATTGGCCGTGCCTTGTGTTATGTGATTGCGTTTCTAAGCCACCGTTTGGATGTCCGGCAGCATCTCTACGTTTTAGTAACCGGTAAAGGCCATAACATAACAAACGGAAAACGCAGAGAATTGATACGGTGACCAAAGCTGACAGAAGATAGGCTACGATAGAAGTGGAACGCCTGCATCCAAATATAGCTCCGAGACACACCATCGCAGAGTAAGCATAATTGAAAGATATGATAGTTAGTTGGTTGTTATATTGATGTCTGATGAAGGCCAAGGATAAAGAAATGATTAACGTCACACCTTTACAGCTTGTGTTTCAGTTCCTTCATTTTGCAATGCCAATCGCTAGTTTCTGCAAGAGTCTATTCTTGCCTTCCCCCACCGCTGTTTCGCTCCCTTCCGTATCAGATAAGGAATAATTCACAGTACTAAGCTTTTAAGATATTCCCCCAACCTCCTCCATATTTTCTTCTTCTGTTAAAATTAATATATATATATTAACAATTTTTAGCTGTGTCTTTTATTTTTAATATATTTTAAAATATGTATATAAAAAATAAGATAAAAACGATTATATGCCATATTACATATAATTTCAATTTTTAACTATTCAAATAATAGAATGAAATGAAAAAATATAACTATCTTATATTTTGAAATTTTAAAAGTAAGACAATTTGAATATGTATTATCATTATCGTCTTCAATCAATTATATAATTAAGATTATTTTTTTATCAACACTAGATCTGGATTTGTATTTTAGGTAATTAGGTCTAAAATCAAGTTGCGATCTTTCACATATTTGGACCACCTAAGGTGACCATGCCAATTGAGTTGGATGTCATCGAAATCCAATAAAACTTGCACACATCTAAACATTTTCCTATCCTTAGCTGCAGGAGGTACACTCCAACTCTCCAAGGTAACACTATCACGATAATATTATATAAATTAATTATTTAATTGATAAATTTATTTCTAATAACAACATTTTTGAAAGATAAAACATTTTTTAAAAGTGATGATGAATATTTTGATGTTTTAATAAAATTGACTAATTATAAAAATTAAATTAAAAATTTATACTATTAATATTTTTCATATATATATATATATAATCTTAATTATTTAAATACAATTTATAGTATATTTGATAATGTTTTCAACTTAACTTAAAATTATTGGTTTAAAAATTTGATAAAATATTTTAATTTGTTATTTATTTTTATAAAAAATTAAAAAATTACTTTTAAAAAAATTATTTAATTACATCTTAATATATTTTATTTAAAATATATATATCATATATTTATCCTAATTTTTATTTTCTTAAATACTTTTAATTCAATATGTTATCTTATTAATTTTAAATTAATTTATATTTTTTATTTTTCAACTAATTTTTTAGTTTTTAAAATAACTGATTTGTTAATTTTCTTAAAGACATTCTTAATTGTTTATGTTTATTTTTATCATTTTTCAGTGTAATCATATATTATCATATGATACACTTTTTATAAAAAAATATATTTTGTGAAAATACTTATTATAGTAAGAATATAATGATAAATCTGAATCATATAAATTATATATATAGAAATATATATTATATAGTTTAAATTTTAAAATATTTATAAATTATAAGATATTTTTATTAATTTTAATAGTAGAAAATAGAATATTTTTATTGCTAGTTTTAAAATAAAAAAAATAAAAAGGAAGAAATTAAATAAAATGATTAGAATTTTAGGTTAAGTTAGATATTAAATATAAAAAGTTAGGTGCAAAATTGTGAATGCCTATTTTGTTAGTTAATAATTATGAATAATAAATAATTTACATATAAAATTAGTCTATATTTATCAATATTTTAAATTTAATGATGTAGAAACAAATGTAATATATTTAACTTTTTTAAAGGATGAGATATATTAATGAAAATTAAAGAAATGTTTATTGTTAATTAAGTTAAAATATTTGTAATTTAATTACTTTAAATCAATAATAAATATTTTTTCTGTTTTACTTTATGTATTTTTTTTATTTTTTCTTTGAAAGAGAAAAAAAAAAGCAATTAAAGTTTAATAATTTCACAGGCATAGCTTAAGAGATAGATATAAGTTTCATTACTTGTAGACGAATGATTATTTTTTAATGCACAAACTAATATCATTATTAAATAATAAATTTAATATAAAAATATTGATAATGTAAAAATTTATATATTATTATTCAATCATAGATTATTTTATTATTATAAATTATTAAGTTTTATAATAATTATTTTAAAAATGATAGCTATGGGTGAATGACATTAATTTTGGCTAATTATAGAGTGACAGGAAGAGGTAGATCAGAGATGAGAATGAGAATGAGATTGAGTGGGGTGTGGTACTTAATTAAAAAAAAAAAAAGTAGTTAGTGAAAAAAGAAAGTTAGAAGTAGAATAAAGAAAGGAATAAGTAAATAGAATGTCATCTCCAAAACCATCGTCACAGAGCAGCACCCCAACACACCGTCACCCCAATCTCTCCGCACCATCTATGTTGGAGCGGGCACTCTCCTCCCGCCGTTTCAACTCTTACGGCGAAGACGACGGCGATGATGCCGGAGCCGATGAATCGAAGAACAAGAAGCAGCAGCACATCTTGTTTCGCTTCACCAATAGGGCCTACAATTACCTCTCCCGAATGCCAGGTTCCGGCTCTTACTACATCCCCTGTGTCGCCATTCTTTTGTTCATCTTCTTGGCCTTCTCCTTCCTTTTCACATCTCGCGGCTTTGTCTGCATCTCCTCTTCCTACAATCCCGTCTCTCGCGCCGGATTCTTCGGCTTCGATGGTCTCGACTCCGATTTCGGAGCCCTCGGCGTGCCCTGGTGTAAGCCTCTTTTCGCTGATCTCATCGTCCCTTCCTTCGCCTTTTAGGGTTTCTATTTCTTTTTATGGTTTCGTCTGGATCGAATAAAGATAATGCTAGTTTCGAACACTGGAGTTTCTTGTTTCTGCAAGATAAAAGAAATGAATCAGAATGTTAAATTATTATAAAATTAAATTGAGAGCTTTTGTTTTAAAAATATGTATATAATTCGATTTTATTATTTTCGGATCCTGATCCTTTACTGCACCGATTTCCATATGTTGCTGCTTAATTGGTCGTTCTGTTCTGGATTTGGATTATTTGAATGCTGATGAAAACCCGTGGGAAAGTATATGTTAAACAAGCACAGGCCAGCTGTTCAAAGATAGCAATGTGGCTGAATTATGATTAGATAACAGCAATGTATAAAGTCTTTGTGGCCAAGCTAGTATTTTATGAACGAGCACTTCTTTTTTTTAGCACATTGAGCTGAGAGTAAAATGTTAATTTTTAATTTCGCATTCTTAGTTTTGATTTTCAAATCATGAAGTTGTACTGTTTATTGTTGTTGGATACTTATAATCTTATCCTTGGTAAAGGCAGATCGAAACATGGTAAAACTGTGGAATGGACATCGAAAGATCTGCTCAAGGGGTTAGAAGAGTTTGTTCCTATATATGAAACCCGGCCCATCAAAAACAATATGTATGGAATGGGTTTTGACCACAGCTTTGGCCTTTGGTTTATTACCCGCTGGCTGAAGCCAGATCTGATGATCGAGAGTGGTGCTTTCAAGGGACACTCAACTTGGGTTTTACGGCAGGCTATGCCGGACTCTCCGATCATTTCTCTTTCACCCAGGCATCCGGAAAAGTATCTTAAAAAGGGACCTGCCTATGTGGACGGCAACTGCACATATTTTGCTGGGAAGGACTTTGTGGATTTTGGAAGCGTTGAGTGGCAGAAAGTGATGAACAAACATGGGATTTCAGACCTTAGTCGGGTTCTTATATTTTTTGATGACCATCAGAATGAATTGAAAAGGTGACTTACGAATTCTTTGAGATGCATGATTCAATAGTTGAGTACTTCTGATGAAATTTCTGTTACTTACTGTTATTTTGATGTATATCGTGATGAGCAGAATTGAACAAGCTTTGAAAGCTGGGTTTCGGCATCTTGTCTTTGAGGATAACTATGACACTGGAACTGGTGACCATTATTCATTGAGGCATATATGTGACCAATTTTATATAAGAGGTGTGAAAGCTCTCACTTTCTAGAATTATTATATTTTACCGAATTTTCTTTCTGTCTCAATAAGGATTGCAGGCAACTCACTTTATAGACATTTTCAGTGCTGCCTTCCCTCTTGACTGAGTTACACTAGCTTGATATGTTTCAATTTTTAATTCTTGATGGGCTTTGACTAGACTAGTGAAATATTTAACTTGAGGGGCCGAGGTGTTATATTATACAATTTTTCTAATACGTATCCAAAAATCCACAATAAAAAATTAATAAATACTAAGCTTTTATAAGAAATGGTAACATTTAATGTTATCAATGTTGTGCTAAATGGATACTATTTTTCTAAGTTCTACATAAAATAACTTGTAAAAGGAAAAGACAGAAAACTCTTATAAATACAAGGATTTAGTATGAGTTTTTACATCTTAACAATGTAGTTCTCTAAATGTATTTGAGACTTTGGTAGTTGTATATTATGAGAATGTTTGCAATTTTGTCCGTTCTAAAGTGGTAAGGTGGAGGATTTACAATTTATTTTGTACAAAAATTGCAAGTGGTAATAAAATTATTTTATGAGATGTTTCATGAATGCAAGTAATTGGTATCGAATCACATTAAGTTGTTTTTTTTCTCTTGTTCCCAACAATCAACACATTGGATCCCATGATTTTCAATAAAAACTTACCATGTACTGAAAACCATGTATTATATTAGACAGATCGAGGGATTAGAAACTATAGGCAAAATTCAGGAAAGCAGCACAGAAAATTGTGGAATTGCATCTGGGTTATGTCAAATGTGATTAACTCAATACTAGACTACTTGCTCAATTTGTGGTTTTGATTGTTGAAAAATAGAGATAAATATTATGACAGGCCTTGTTGCCATAAAGTGCAGCATCCAGTTGTCACATATTTGGTTGGTTCTAGCCAACTGTTCAGAATTCTTATAGTGGTGTGGAGTTAATTCTCTCTCTTCTAAAATCATGTGATATCATTCTATTAGCATTACGAGTACTGGTACACGGGTAACTAATCATAGAAAAAAAATTAATTTTTGTTTTTTATGTTTTGTTCTTTTGTTGATCTAAGGCGGGGGGCACAGTTGCTTTAAAGATAGTGATGAAGCAAGGATCAGGTCAAGGAGGAAGAAATTCTGGGAGAAAGCAGTTGATATCGAAGAACTCTGTGGACCAGGTGAAGCATGGTGGGGAGTTAGAGGGTACATGCGTGATAACTTCAATCATAGTAATAAGCCAATATCTTATGCACAACATTTCCAGAATAGCCGATTTATTGAATCTATTCTTGACGTTTACTGGGAACTCCCTCCAGTTGCTGGTCCTTCCCTCACCCATCAAACCAGATATGATCCTGCTCGTGCACCCAGTCCAATTGTTGAAGATGGACGGTACGGCTTGTTTCGAAGGCTAGGTTTGGCCAACCTTGACAATTCTGTATTTAATGGATACACTCAGATGGTTTATTTACAGATATCTAAACAATAATTTAGAGTTGCTTAGACAAGGGTATGATGCAGTAGAAGGAAGTTTTGTACCTGTATTATGTACGTATTGTTGCTTCTGCCCGATTTGGCTTTAAGATGTAGTTTATTTTTATTCTTCTTGCCCTTTTCCAAAAAATTCAAGCTAATTGAATTATCTTTACTCACTTTTGAATGCTTTCTAATTTGGTTTACTTGTTCAGGTAATTTGATTGCAAATGTTTTCGTTTATCACTAAAAAATTGCTAATAACACATTCTTTTGAATATATTTTTTAATACATTCTTTATGATTAGTTAGGTTTTTTTTTTAATGTTAAAGTAATTTTCAAAAAGTGATAAGTGCTTTGATTTTCTAAAAATCTGAATAATCATAAGAAATATGTTAACAAAAAGTATATTCGTAGGATTTTTGTTGTCAATAATCTTTCTTAGGTTTATTAGAAGTTTCTGTCCTTTTTATTTTATTCTTGGTTTTAGTTTTAATCTTTATTTTATAAAAGTTAATTTTTATTTTTATTGTTAAAAAAAATATTTAAGTGATGATATTATTTAAATAAATATATAATTTTGTGAAGGTTTTAGAAATGTAGGTGATTTTGTCTAACAAATGTATAATTTACTCTTGTTTTTCTTTCATATACATTTAGTGAATAGGTTAAAAGATGAAATGTAAAATATTTTTAGTATAATAAATAAAATATCTCTTATCAATGTAATAGATTTTTTTAATTTAAATTTCACTTATTAATGTAATGATATTTTTATTTTTAATAGTTTTAACCTACACACTGGGTACACTGGATGATCATTTTTTATCTTATTTTCTTTTCTTGTTCAAATAGGAGAAAATGTCTACATTTACTTATTTTAACTTCACATTTTTTTTTATTTCTATTGGAACAAAATGAAAGGACATCTCTAAACATTTGATATATGTCATGCTTGTAGGATTTGTATATAATGTTATACAAAGAATATTTGTATAATATACAGTTGCGTTAACTAAAGAATATTTGTATAGTATACAGTTGTGTTAACTAGAGATATTGTTTGATTTTGAAATATATATTTGATAAAAGTTTTAAGTAAAAAATTTTCGGCCCATAATAATCTTATGTAGCTTGAGGAAAATTATTTTTGTTGGAAGATATTTGAGATTTAAAAAAATATTATAAAATTAGATCAGACATTATTATCATGTTACTAGTTTTTAATTTAAATTATTATAATATTAATCTCACATAAATTTTGTATATATAATATATTATTTATTTGTATAAATAATTTTTCAACAAATTACCTTTTTTTAGAAAAATATCTATTGAATTTGTAGTTTATTTTTTTGACTATTTGAAGTATTACGTTGACTGTTTGACCTGCAACTACTCCTTAGTTCTGACTTAATAACCCAACAATTGATTCATTCGAGCCTGGCCCATCTTACACAACCTTAATTTGGCCTTCAGAGTCTGACCTTGAAAACATGAAGAAAAAAAAAAGTAGTAGAATTTTAGGACAAAAAAAAAAGGCTGAATTTTACACAAGGAAAAGTCCGTTCCTCCTTAAGATATATTTTTATTATAAGCAAATTAGAAAAACCTTTAAACTGGTCTTTATACATCACTAGATTAATTTTAAAAAGAGTTTTATAATCAAATTAGTGTCCTAGAAATACAATATACTTATTAAATTCATTCTTTAATATCACAATTTTTATTCTCCATATAGAAAGATTTAATAATTTTTTAATACTTTTTAAAATAAATTTAGTGACAAAAAAACTAATATATTGACATGCTACCATGAATTTTAATAAAAGAAAATTCAATTCTACTTAAGAGCTTATATTTACTTTTTTATCTCTCAAATTTCCTTATTTGCCGACTAATAACATTATAAGCCAATGATATATGAATATTATGGGTCAACATAGGTACGGCTGGACTCGTAAAGACATAAACCCACATAACCTAACCCAAAGCTAAAAAGTGGGATTAAATAGGGTTCAAGACTAAATCAGCTAGAGATGGAAACTGATAGATTCAAATTGGTTGATTTTTTTTTACAATGAAAAAAATAATAAAATTCGAATTCAAGACTTTACCTAAAAGTTACTCTAATTCTAAACTACTCATTATTAAATTAACTGACTTGAATTGATTCATTTAGTTAACAAATTTTGAACTTATTCAATTCGATTCGATTTGAACCCCTTTTATTTTTTTTTAATAAAAACCCTTTCCCTATTTTTCAATTATATATATATATATATTATTTTTTAAATGAATGCATTCTTTTTTTAAATTTTTTTTTTTAAAAAAGTAACTATATGTACAGTACAGTAATCCGGCTGGAAGCAATTCGGGTTTAAAAGTTGGTTCATTTCAAATTAAATAAAAAATAAAATCAGAAACAATTCCAAACTTATTCTATTAGTTTAAATCACTTTTTATTTCACAAATTGGATCTATGATTACTCCTAAAAATTATTATCCTTTTATTAGGTATATAAACAAATTTAAAGTTATAATTTATCAATTGGATCCTCGTAAAGCATATGTGGAAGTATATAGCAACTCGCATGTATACCAAGAGAGAACAAATACCTTAAAAAAATAATGAATTTATACATCAACAAAATCCAAGGAAACAAACAAACAAAATAAGTGTATATGATTTATATATAGTCTGCACCTCTCCTACTATCATGATGAAAGCAGAGAAAAGATAACCATAACATAAATGTTTAATTGGAACGCCTTTGTAGACCTCCATAGAAATTTATTGACTGAGTAACAATGTTCATGTCAAATTAAAAACAGATAATCAACCTATTAATTGAAGTTGCAAGTAATTCCAATGTAGAACATCTTATGATTTGATGATGCATATAACAATAATGCACTGTTTGAATCCTTATTCAGTTTGAAAATGTTTTGCTTGCTGCAAATTTCAGTGCACTTTTTGCGGCACCTGTTGCAGGATACTGACCAATAACACTACTCCTACAACCACTGTACTAATTTCATCTCTGCCTTTCCCTATTTTGTTTCAAATTGAATGTGATTAGAGTTAAATGTAAGTATTGAACATGATTTTTTAGTGTACAACTGAGATTCAAGATGTTTGAAACTTCCCCTACGGTGGCCTTGTTCTTTTCTAGTGTGTTAAGAAATATGGAAGATTAAATTTACTAAATTGAGTATATTTTTTATTTTTTTTTAATTTATATTGATTTTAGTTTTTATCTCTTTATTTTAAACATTTGATTTTTAATTCAATATTTTTTCTTTTATTTTTATTTTGGTATCTCTCATCAACAATGTGTCATTACATGTAGACAACAATCAAGACTACTATTTGATATACTGACCAAATTTTAAATAAAATAAAACCAACAAAACTAAAATCTAAAGAATAATATAAAAATTAAGAACTATAATTTTAAATCAAAAACAACATCAAAACAATGATAAGGATAAAAATATATTTTAACATTTTATGAAGATAAAATATATTTAATTCCTATAAATATTACTTTATTTGATTTGATATTTTAAGTTTTTTTATTAATGCTAATTTTTATAATTTAAAATTCTTAAAAATAATCTCTACTAATTAATAATGTTAATATGCATCTAATTAGATGATGCTATATACTATTTTAGAAGGTTTAATGATATAACATTATTAGATATATCACATGTTACTATTGAAAACAAATCTATAGTTTAATTTTAAACTGTACGATGTATAATTATAATGGCAAGGATTGTTTTTATTTAATGGAAAGATTCAATTGAAAGAGAAATAGATAATGAATGTATGTCAAATTAGATCTATATATAAAAGAGAGAAAAATGTAAATAAATAAAGATAAAAAATAAAAATAAATAAGATTTTATTCAATTATAATAGACATTGATTAAATTTTACTAATTATTACAAAAAATATAATTTAAAAAATTTAAAGGGTGAAATGAGCAACAGCATACGGTGGAGTTATCTTTCAAACTATAGAGGATCGTGGTCCATTATTATTAAAAGATGATAGAGACCCTTTTAAAAGTTTTAAAATTTGTGAAAATTAAAATCAATTTAAAAAGTTTTGAAGAAACAAAATAAAATGAATTTATAATAAAAACTAAATACACATTTAAGCTTTTTGTAATTTTTCATTGTTTTGATTCTGAGAAAGCATTTCTATGCACATTGTTACGAGATTAACTCATTGTTCTAACTAAACTCTGATCTTCTAAATTCATCTCTTGGTAGAAATGAATTTTAATTCGAGTCTTCCAATTAAATTATTATGGCCTATTAGTATTCTGGCATGTTCGGTTCTTTTTAATAAATAATGACAAGGTTTTTCGAATTTGAGAGCAAACTTGATATTTGAAATATATAGAAATAATGATGGAATTTCACATGTCATAGGCAGCACAACTTGCAAATTACCTTTTAATTTTGGGAAGTAACATTATAAGCCAAAGAGATATGGTTATTAACATTTTAATATCAGATACAAAATGTTCAGTATGTATTTTAAGAACAAATACATGAAGGAAATTAATGAAAAATAGTTATAGAGGAAAATACACAACAAGCAGTTCTTTTATACAGCAACAAGAATCCAAAGATACACAAAATAGAGAAACAAACAAAATATGTGTATATATTGTCCGGAAGTCTCCAGTTAAATTCTAGTGATAAAAATATGTCAGACTATAATAAATGCACATAAACTGGGACACTGAATTACATATACTTTTGATTTGGAACAGAACCATAAACTCAAACTCCCTTGTAAATCTTTATATGCTTCAGTGAATAACCCGCATTGATCCAACGGGTGTTTCTGCATTAGTTTTGGCTCCTAGATTTTTCCATGGCCCTTGGAGCTGCAACCAAGACAATTGAGATCATATTTTTAAGCAATCTTGTATTCCAATATAAAAACAGTGATACAGATCAAAGATTATGATGAAAGATGATATTTACAATGGAATATTTATAGTATAAGCACAGTGCTTATTAAACACAACTAATCAAAAACTCAAGATAACATTAAAATAACTCTTAAAATTCCTATGATGTTTTAAATTGGTTTTGCCTAATAAACAAGTGTTCATTTAAGTAAATGCATATTTAAAATAAGAACAAGACAATACCTAGCTAGCCCAATTGCCTCAGAGCCTTTCATGATCCTTAGTCTCCTACATGACTCAGTGAACATCCTGCATCAACAAAGAAGATAAGTTAACAAGTTCAACCACTTAACTATCATAATTGAAAAATGGCATTCCCCCTAAGCATGATTTAGATAATTTAAATATAATTATGACAGGAGAGTAGATAACTTACTCCCAAGGAACATCACCCACTAACATCCAATCTCCATCTTTATCTTCATATGTAAGAACATATTCAGATCCATGGAGAAGATCCCTCAAAGAGCTCTCACTCAGTCCATCTTTCCCAGGAAGTCCAGGAGAATTGCATTGACCTAATTTTATGATTTTAGGAGCACAGGTCAAAAGTGGTTATGCAGAATTGGAAAGGCAAATATTGTGGCTAAAGAAAAATATGTGAAACTACACAAATATTGAATTCCTATTTTTATATTTAGCAATTACAAATTTGAACTTGATCTAGGATGTTTCATAGTTCTAATCAATTTGTTAAAAAACACTATATGCCTTTGAAAGTAAAACTAAGAAACTTATGGGAAAAGGGCATGTAATTAATTTTACAGCTGATAAAAAATGGTGTCAAAATTCAAAATTAGTAGCAAATGAAAGAACTTTGAAGAAGATAGAGGTAGTACCAATGGTAAAGCAGCTGAACATCTGTTCAAGAGCCGAAGAAAGTTCCATATAGTTGTTGTAGGTTTTGAGATCAACCTTTCTAAGATAAGGGGCACCATCCATACTCACTTTTACATACAGACAACCAAACCCTGCTTTTCCCTCAGCTTCATCATTGTTCTTTGCCAAATTAGAGGCCATCGTGTTCTTTCTAAAAGATCGAATTGGTGGCCATCCCACAACCTGTGCCCTGTTGCAAAGTTTTCACTTTTATTATCAGAAGAAAATTTTTTTCCATAAAGAAAAAAAATTCATTAGCCAATCCACTTTTTTTTTTTGCATTAGAAATATCTAACTGAAAAACTATAAAAAAAAACGAAAAAATCATGTGTATTAAAGGGTAGAAGTAGAACACAAAGCATGAAGTCAGCAAAAATTAACAATCATATAGCCATGCTACAAAACCAGAATTGAAAACATGAACTATTTTTAATCAAACAATTTAGTAACCCTTTGAAGTGATTACCACGTACTTCATACAGCTTTATTTGACAAGGCACCATATTTAACGAAGACAAAGTTTAATAATGTTTTTTTAAGCAAGGCATGAGAAACACAACATTCATAATACCAAATTCCAAAATATTTATTTCCCGTTGAAGCTCACAATTTCAAATCTTCTATGAAGAAAAAGAAAAAGAAAACATTGAACAGCCAATCAGAGGCTAGTTTCATGAATTACAATATCCTTCACCTTTGCTCAGGCAACAAAAACAAGACATTTAACTCAAACTCTTATCTTTATAAAGTAGATTATATTTATAACAATATGCAAAAGATGTCAATTGCTGACAATGAATAGAACACAAAAAATAAAAAGATAAGCAGGAAGCAAACTTACTTTGCAGCAGGAGCACTGACATGGGCATTAGTTCCAGCAACCTGATTATTCTTTTCCTGAACAGGTTTGGCAGATTGAGGAACCAAACCAACCTCTTTGATGGTTGTTGCAGTGGTATTAGGCTGTTGCTGATTGTTATTAGTTTGAGTGTCTAAAGCAACATTCCCTCCTCTAGGAGAGAACAAAGCAGGTCCTTTTCCCAAATCAACCTCAGATCCAGCAGTGACAGAGAAACCCCATTTCCCAGAAGATCCATCAATGGCATCAGAGAAGCCCCTCTTAGCACCAGCCACAAGGTTCTTCAATGGGCTTGCAACTGAACAAACATTATGCTTGTTCTGCAAGTCCTTCCCAAAAAGAGAGAGTCCAACACCAGCACTTGATTTTCTCTCAGGTGACTCACAACCAGGGAGGCCAAGCCTTAACTCTGTCTCCTTCAAGTTGAGACATGAAGTCTTAGCATCTTCAGAGTCAGTGACAGCAGAAGAAGAAGATAGTTTGTCAGAGCTTCCGTCCATTGACGGATTCTCTGCCAAGCCTATGTAATCATGTTCCAATGGTCTAGACATCAAAACCACAATATCAAAGGTTCTCAAATATGCAACACAAGTTTAAGCACCTCAAGTATACTACTATAACAACTACTACTACTATATAAATTTACACAACTTAGAAATAGAAACAACACAGAGTAAGCAATGAAGTAGTTCAACAATCAACAGCAGTTATTGCCTGATATTGATATTAAAGTCCAGGACCGGGACCTGGTTTTGTTGATGCACAAAAAGAACCTTCTTGGGCCTTTCTGTAGTAAACTTTTTCCTCTCTAATGCCAAAATAAAAAAGGAAAAAAAACAACTCTTCCTTCTTTTTTTTCCATCTTACCAATTTTAAAGAATTTTTCTTAATGTGTTTTCATACACATAATAAATATTCTTTTAAATCAGAATAATAATGTAATAATCTGAGATATGGTAACAATGAATGACCAGTGTCATATTCTTTTCTACCAATGTTTTAGTAGCCAATAATTGGGACATTGAAGATTGCTACAATATATTTTCTTTTCAATTTAAACTAAAATATTTACATTATAATAAAACAAAAATTTAAAAGTTAAATATATATATATATATATGATTTAAATGAAGCTCCCTTTGGAGATTGCATGAATAGTATTAATTATTATTAATGGTTGCATTAGTATTATTATTAGTATTAGCACCGACAGGTGGCTGAGTATTCCCCGGCAAGCTTTTATACAGTGTGGGTTCCCACTTTATGAAGAGTGAAAGTTGCTTATAAGCGAGGCGTGTGAGAGGTTAAAGAGAAACAGAAGATAACTGTGGCGGTGCATATTCAATATTCATCCACGCGCGTATCGTACCGTATCTAACCGTAATAATTGTGTGAAGAATGAAGATCAGATCGGACGGCGTTGATCACTTTACATGGTAGTTAGGGGACAAAACGGCGTTCAGTTGTTGGAGACGAGTTTGACAGAGTAAAACCCTCTCATCATTGCATTTCATAAATTAAAATCTCATTCTTCATTCTTCATTCTTCTTCTATTCACTATCCTTAACATTTCAACTCTTTGCTTCAATCATTTGCCTTTCCTCCCTCCGTTTCACCAAAATTCACCCCAATTTCTCTATTTAAATTACTTCTGCATTTTTAATCACTCTGTTAATTTTACTCTTCTTTATTTCTTTCCAACCAATTCACTTCTAAGTTTTAAATTAAGTAAATTTATTTTTCGATCAATTTTCTAATTTAAATTTAAACTTTTTATTTTTACTGAAAATTTTTATAAATTAAATTAAATTTAAACATAAAATTATATTTAATATATATAATTTTCTTTAATTCTAATCTCATATTTTATAAAAAATTTAAATTTATACTAAATTTTGTGATTTTAAAATTTTAGGGAGAACTAATTTGAAGATTTACAATAGAAAAAATCAACATAAACACTAAATTTGTTTAATTTTTAAATTAAAAAATTTAATTAATTAAAAATTGTACAAAACCCAAACTAAAAGAATAAAAAATGCATAAGCCTTTTCTTTCAATCTGAATGCGATGAAAAAAGGAAGAAGAGAAACTTCCATCGAAAAAGGTCACACGAACAATTTTTAATTCAATTAAATAGGTCTATTTGGATTTAGAATAAAAGAACACGTAATTATTTCGTTTTCAAATTTTAAAACTTATTTGCATAACAGTTCATATTAGACAGTATTTGTTTCACTAAAAAAAACTATTCACTAGTGTATTAACAAATACTTTTTGGTTTTTTTTTTAAAAAAATAGAATATAAAAATGTTAAAAAATATAATTAATAATATAATTTTTTTAAAAGATTTATTAACTTTCTTAATTTACCTTTTATATATAAATTATATTTTTATTTTTCTTCATTTATTAGTGTTAATAAATATAAGAATACATACGATAAAAAACAATTAATGCTCACCTAAAAATATAAGTGGAAAGATAAATAGAAACAATAATATTAATATTAATATTAATATTTAATATAATATATTATTTGTTAGTATAATTAGTTAAAATTAATATGAATATTTTAATTTTTGTTAAATAAAAAATATACTAATAATATTATTGTAACTCTTAATATTTTTTATCTATTAATAAATGGTAATTTTTTTAGTATTTACTCTAAAAAAATTAATTTGGCACTATTGAAAATATAACAAAATATTTTAAATCTATTTATATATAGATTTGACTTTTCCACGGCTCAGGTAAAATTTTTATGTTTGGCTATTTTTAGAAACATAAAAGAAAAGCTTATAAAAGTAGGATAGGCATGATCCAAAAATTGGTTAGTTAAAAAAGCAAGAAGTATCTAATCTTGTCTAAAATTGAGGCTGATACTGACCCCCAGACCCAACATAAGTATTAGAAACCTAACAATTGTTTGTGCAAATTGAGGTTGGTGAAAGCAGAAAGAGGCAGCTGTTATAAACATTATATTTTGCACCAATTATTAGTTTCCACGACTTGAAGTCATTTTTATATGTTTTTTCCCCCTTTAGATTGAATGAATTTAGGACTTGGTACATTGCATCCACATCAATTGTGCCCCCACTTATCAATATGTATAATCAATTGTTGGTTGTTCGTATAGTTACATGTGTCTTTCTTTCTTTTTGGTATATGGGGCTGCTTCATCAATGCTCTATTCCCAATCTTGTTCAACTTTCAATCCTCATCACTTGCCCTAGATAACTAATAACATGCTTCAGGATTAACTTATCACAAACATGTTGCTGTATGCACTCAATAATAATAATAATAATGAATTGAACTGTGTTAGTATCAAGTATGTGTTAGTATCCTTTTTATTTTTTAATTTAAAAGTTGTATAATATTTATATAAATAAAATATTAGAATATTAAATTGATATTACATTATTATTTTATTTTTTATATTTAAAAAGTTGCTAAAGTAGAGAATATTGATTAAAAATAAAAATTTTACTCTCAATTTTCTTTAAAATCTCATTTATAAATATATCCAAACAAACTTATCTGTTAATATGATATATAATTTAGTATCGATTTACAATATATATATTAATATATTTTTTTAATTTCTGGTTCATAAAAAGAAACCAAATCATTTATAAGTAAACCCCAGCATAAGTTAGGAGCTTTCTGCCATGATCAACAAGGGATGAGCTCCATAGTTTAAAACATCAAAATTTGGCCATCCAATGAGCACAATTATTGGTTTCTCTCAAAAGTACATTGAATTTGACAATTAAACTTCTTATTTTTTAAAAGATATTTTTCACAATACCCGCATACTTTTGGTATTTACTAGTCATGAGCTCCATAGCCATTTGTAAAAGTAACTTGAATATAAATAAGAACATTAATTATATTCTTGATACATACGTTTCTTCATCTGTTGTTTTTAGTATTTGAAGAGTAAAAAAATTATTTCTATATATCTATCTATTTAAATATTTAAAATTTATTAATTATTATTATTTATTATACTTTATACTTTATTAATAATTAATATAAAATATAATAAAAAATTAGATAATCAAGAATAATCTTATAAATTTTTTTTTTATTATGCATGTTTTATATCTAAATAGAGAGATAAAAAATAGCGAAAAAACTTTCTACAGCAGACATATAAAATAGAGGAGTAGGAAATAATGTGTGGGTTCATCAACATGAGGATAATCTTTGACTACACTAGCTACTAAGTAGGGACCAAAGGCAAAAGAGGAAAAAGTGAGAAACATCCTTTAGATCTCTCCTATGCTTAATTAGATGAATCCGAAAAAGCTTCCAAGTTTATTCATACAAAAATAGTTTTGGTTTTCTCTCAAAATTTTATTTTGGAAAGGTGATATGAAGATCAGAATTGACAAAGAACATAAGAAAAAGTGTTAGTCTTCTCATAATAATTTTGGGCCATGCTTGCTGGGTTCCAATCAAATAGTTGAGAAATCTTTAATGAGGTTTTGTTTTTTTGCTGGAATGATGGATTTGGGGGATAGATTATGATGACTATAACTGCTTAATGACTTTAACATTCATGGACCATGGTGTCCCATTTGCTCCCCACGCGTTGTTTAAAGCTTCATACCACTGCGCTGGCTCGCTTTAATTAATTGGTACAACCAACTCAATGGACAACCAGTTGTTGCCACTACATTGCTTCTTACTCGTTCAATGAACCAATCTCATCTAAAACTTTCGACCACTAAGGTAATGAATTGGGTGCGATCAAATTTTCCGAATCAGAAGATTAATCCTTCTGCAGTATCCTGAATTTCATAATATGTAGTTCTTAATTTGTCACCTATAAAAGTTCTAACTATACTTGATTGAGTGAAAGTGAAAACTTTGTACAATAAAGAATGTAATTTAACAGCTAGGGAGATATATATCACTAGTGAGGATTAGGATTAAAAAAAATTTTGTAATTTTTTTTATTTGGATAGAGTGATTTTAAATTAAGTTATATGTATTTGAATCACAAGAAAGAAAAAAATAGTAGAAAATTTAATTGAATAGTTTTTATGTTAAATAAAGGAAATTTTAAATAATACTTGTTTAAAGAAAGTTTCAAATTTTCTTTATTAGGTTTGGGTGTTTTTAAATTATTGTTCATATTTTATTTTTTAATGATCATTCATTTTTTATTTAACAATCTCTCAAATTTTAAAATTCTTAATCCAAATATAAGATAAAAATTTCGTCCATACAAAATGTTTATTTACATTATTAAGAAAATCATATATAGAATTTAATAAAAAGAGACTGTGATATGCAGAACTTTATGGTGTGTAGTTAGTTTTTGAGCTCTAGAGGACCCTCGTCACAATTGAGATGGTTCATATTAGCAAATATTCCAACTTTCCCCTTTTCCCGTTGTGATACAAACAATAGTGTGTCAGATCACTTTCATAATAATAGCAATAGGACTACTATTAGATTATCTGCAACTTCTACTCTTGAGGTTACTTACTGATGCCAATAATTCTACCCAGATTAGCCTTCCAAGTTCTACCAAGGAAATGTATCTAATATATATATATATATATTTATTAATATTAATATCAAATTTTAACATTTATATTAATTTAATAATTTTATATAAAATTTATTAATTCAACCATTGAATTATATTATAATATTTAATAGATTATGTATATAAAATTTTATATAAAATAAAAATTAATAAATATTTCATCTCATAATTTTATTTTAATAATTTATATATTATTTAAATATATGTAAATATTAATAGTTGAATAACATATATACAAATTTATAAATTTTTAAAAATTTGATATACATAATTTATTAAATATTATAACATAATTCAACAGTTATATTAATAAATTTTATATTATATATAAAATTATTAAATTGATATAAATAATAAAATTTAACATTTAGTATCAATAAATTTTAACTTTTATATATATATATATATATATATATATATATTAAAATTAAGTTACCACTTTCTTATATGCTAATATGTCTAGTAATTTTGATAAAAAAAAATTAAATAAATAAAATATTAATTTGACCCTTAAAATTAGTAATACGGGTGGATTTAGACCTTAACATTAAAAAACAAATTTAGTTATTAAATTTTAAAAATTATCAGTTAATTAAATCTTATTGATCTGATTTTTATTATTACTAAATTAGTAATTTAACCGTTGAATTTGGCAACTATCAATTATTTTAATCTTGCTGGTAAAAATGAAGAACTAATTGCTTTAAGCTAAAGACCAGTGAATATTACATTTCTCTGTTGAATGTTCAGTACAAATGAACTGTAAATAAATTGAAGTTTTGCTTCTTCTTTTTTAATATGGTAAACATTATACCTTAGTCAAGGTAAAAAGTTCAATTTTATAATTTGCTATAGGGGACTATCATAAACTTGAAATCTCCATCAATCACTTCATTTGATTTCTCACTGTTAAATTAAAGTACATTCCATTTTTTTGAGTATGCATCACTTGGATTCTTTTTAGAACTAGCTTTTAACTTTTTACTCTTTTAACGTTTAGAGTCTAGAGATAATTAAAGTTGTAATTATGATTTTAAAATATAATTTTAATTGTTACTGACTGTATTAACTTCGGCATGTTTAAAATCGCGTTGCAAGTCATGTAATCATTTTTAAGTCTAAAAAATATGATTTGAAAATTTTATGTCATATTTGAAAATTTTAAAAAAAAATTGAATCAAAATTACTATTTTGACTATTAAAAACAATATTTTATTGCTTTATGATAATGAAAAATAAATTGATATGCATTAATAAAAATATTATTTTAATTTAATATTTTTTTAAATATTTGTCTATCATTATTAATAAATATGAATTTAAGAATAGTTTTCTTAATAGATTTAAATATTATTACCTTTATTGGAGTTTCTTTTTTAATTAAAAAATTGAGCAAAAAGGATTATTATAATCTTACATATCAAGAAAATAAAGTAGTTAAAAAAATAGATGGTGTTTGACTTGTAAAAATATTTTATTTTTATTCATAAAAATATCATCTTATATTATATTATATTTTTAAAAATTTATATAAAATAATGATTTATTTTTATTTTTATTATTTTTTTGCATAAAATGTTAAAAAATAAAATAAAAATAAAATAATATTATAAATAAAAATAAAATTAAAAAATAATTTTACAAATCAAGGGACCTCTTATATCATGAAAACTTAATTCAAATATATCCTTAGAATAATAGCAAAACAGAAAATTTATCATTTTTGCAAAGTGAAGCAAAATTTTATCCAAGCTAGTCGTTTTATTTGACCATATCAAATAGTGCTCCAAGGAAATAGAAAGTGAAAAAGTGTTATTTGTATTAATAATATATTTATATTTTTAAATTTTTATTATATTATTTATTATATGTATTATTCTATCTTTTATAGTATAAATAAGTAGTAAAAGTATAGTTTTTTCTAAAAAGTTGGATTATTGCAGTCAAAGAACCAAATGTTTTAAATTTTTTTAGCTTTCATGACAGAGTTAGGATTTTTGAAAGTTTAAAAATATTGATACATTTAATAATTTTTTATATTATATCATATTACCCATCATATTTATTTATTTTAAAATGTAAAAAGCATAAAAATGTTAGCCCAACATTTTTCTTGGCTTTGGGCAGAAAATGTGTTGGGAAAATGCGATTGTGTGACTAACTTGGTATTCCAAAAGAATGTGAAAGTGAGAAAGTGGTGGGTCCAGTTTGGGGGCACAATTGGTACAGTGAATAAAAGTTGTAATTCTGATCAGATAAGAAAGCCAATGCAACTCCATCGCTTTCTCACTTTCACTCAAAAGGGATTTTATTTGTTACCTCCCTCACCCAAAACTTGTGACACTGTTTTTAACATTCTTTCATAATTTGTTTGGATTACGGAACATATCAGAAAAAATAAAATAAAAAATTGAATTATTTAAATAAGTAAAAATATAGATGATTTTTTTAGATAAATAAAAAAATAAGAAAAAAATATAATAGTAGAATAAATTTATTTTATAAAAATTTAAAAAATAAAATTTAAATTTAAAAAATTCAATTTTTTTATATATAAAAATTTTAACAACTGAACATTAAAAAAATAAAATCTTCCTTTTCCATTTTTTTATCTAAAAAGAGATTTTTTTTATGTAAATTCTATAAAAAATATTTTTTTTTATTTTCATATATAAATAAAAAACAAAAAAAATTATATATATATATATATATATATTTATATTTACCATTTTCTTTCTTCCTTCATCTCATCAAAATAAACTATTACTAAGATCTTCAAGAGAAGACTTGTGGATTTGGTTGCATATTTTAGTTTGGATATTTAGGATAAAATAATTTAAAAGTTTTACATTTTATATATTTAAATAATTAAATAATTTTTTAAAATATTATATAAAAATTTATTTTAAAAAATTATATTATTTTATTTTTTATAAATTATTATTTATTTTTTCTTATACCTTATTCATCTTTTAAAAATTATTCACCCAAATACATATTTAATTTTATCATAGTTCAACTGTACGTTCTGAAATTGATTGTGTCACGTTGCAAGAACCGTGTTAAGAACAGGTTGACTAGACCGGTCTGACCTGGCTAGACTAAAAATGAATATTTTTAAAATTATTTAAATTATACAATTAATATTTTTTGTTTGATAAGCTTATAATACGAAGTGATAAAATTAATAAAAATTGATAAAATCGTAAAGTTAATAAAAAATTAATTTATATAAAATAATATTATTTTAATTATTTTTAAAAATAAATTTATTTATTTTATTTTTATATATATAACTTAAATTTAAAATTTTAAAATAACATATAATTTTTAATTTTAATTTTATAAAATTATAATATAATATAATTATAATACTTTTATATTTATATATATTTATTAATATATTATATATTAATATATTATATATTAAAAATATTTTAAAAATAATATTTAATTAATATTCAAGATTTATATCACATTAAACACCCAACGACGAAACAGTTCCAACTTTAAGTTTATGCAAATTTATGTCCTCCTTTGTTTTATTAAATAAACAAAGTGTAACCTTAACTTTTAGCATGATTACACAAATAAATTGAAGTTTAAATTTTATACATGTAACAATAAAAATGTAAATTTTAGATAATTAAGAACAAATATATTTTGTAAACTCTAGTTTTATAAAGGATTTAACATTATCACCTAATTTCACGTTCAAAGATTATTTTTATTTTCTTTATTTTGTTATTTACTATAAAATTCTCAATTACTAACAATTTAAATTAGCATATATATATATATTAGTAAAAATTAAACTATTAATATAAATATTATAAATTTATATTAATATCATATAATTTATTAATAAATAATTTTATTACTTTAAATATAAAATACTATTTATAAGTACTATTTAAGAATAA
Organism: Canavalia gladiata; assembly: GCA_037954105.1. Lineage (NCBI taxonomy): Eukaryota > Viridiplantae > Streptophyta > Magnoliopsida > Fabales > Fabaceae > Canavalia > Canavalia gladiata. Next base: position 47,987,277 of record CM075663.1, read on the forward strand.
AAATAGAATAAATTAAATTAGGTTAAAAATATTTAAATAAATATATTTAGAAGTTTTAAAATATAAATCTATGTTTATTATTTATTATAAATTTCTTTATTATTAAAATTTAAACTATTTTAAAATTTATAAAATCTATAAGTTTATTTAAAAATTTATAATATAAAACAAATAAATAAATAAATTTAAAATCTATATAAATAATTAATTACAAAAATTATTAAATATATCTTAAGTTTATTTATATATATATATATAATTATTTAAACAAACTGTCTAATATTTTATTTTAAAAATAAAAAAAATTAAAATTTTAGTTAAAATTAAAAATTTTAATTTTTTAATAAATTATATAAATATATTAATATTATATAAATATAATATATTAAAATAAATATAATAAAAATTAAATATATTTTTTATTATTTCAAAATTTTAAAATTTTAATTTTAATATTTTATTTTTAAATTTTTTTATTTTAGTTTCTCATATTTTAAAATAATATGATTTTAATTTTTAAAATATTTTATATTTAACACATGACATAAGTAAGAGCTATAACCAATTTATTTTAAAAAATAATTTATTAAAACTAATATTTTAAAATTTTAAAATGATAAAAAACATATTTAATCCATATAATAAATATAAATATAATATATAAAAATAAATAAATTTTTAAATAAATTAAATAAATTTTTTAATAAATATAAATTCAATTTATATATTTAAAAAAATTATAACAAATTTAAATTTATCTATTCATAATACAAATTAAAAGAAACTAGATTTTAAATATATTAAATTATAATTTTTTTATTAAACAGTTTGATTCATTTTTATTTTTATATTATTTTTAAAAATTATATTAATAATTTAATTTTCATTACACGAAGAATATATTAACTAAAGCTAGTGTAATGTATAAATAATTTTTAATAAATTATATTTTTTAATTATTTTATTTTATCTTTTATATTAAATTATCTATTAAATACTAAATTAGTAAATTCAAGCTTATTATTTAAATAAATTAATTTTTTTAAATTAAATTATTAAAATAAATAAATTAAATTTAAATTATATATATACTAAAAAATATATGTTTTAATAATAATTTTAAATGATAAATAATGATGATTTTAATTTTTATTAAAAAAATTTTATAAAATTTTATTTATAAAAAAATTTTGTTAAAAAATAATTTTATGATAATTTAAATAATATAACTATCATAATTTAATATATTTTGTGTTGATTTAATATATTTTATGTACATTTATATGATTGTTATAAAATATTTGTCAAAAAATTAATTTTTTTATTAATATATTACATAAATTAATGATTAATTTATATAAAAAATTTATTTTATATTTATCTAAATTCAGTGACTGATAATTTTTTTTTTATTTTTAAAAATATAAAAAATCTTATGATTATAAATTAGATAAATATATATATATATATATATATATATAAACTTAAGTTTTGAATATTTAGAATAATAATTAATTTTTATACAAAAATTATTTTACATTTTAAATTTAACAACTGATAATTATTATATTTTTTAAAAATATATAAAAATTGTATTATCATAAATAAAAATAAAAATAATATTTTTTTAATGTATTAACAAATATTTAGCTTCACCCTCTACGTGCTTAGTTTTCAACTAGTATCATTCTTGTGGACAAAACATAAATAATTCAATATTATAATATTCTATCAAAACTTTTTGGTAAATATTTTCTAATCAAAATGACATTTCATTTCAACAATCATGGTTAATTTTAATTCTCGTTACTTTGCATGTATTTAAGTTCTGTCATGTTGTTTTATCTATGAAAATTTGATACTGTATTATATATGTTCCCATCTAGAATTGAAAAAGATTCGCTTTGTCCCACCCAGTTTTCTTAAGAATATTAAGAAGGAAAAGAATAAAAAATAAAAATCAAACCACGTTATTAATTCAAATACGAACGAAAACTCGACTTTTGATATATATATATATATATATATATATATATATAGGGGTTGAGTAGAGAATTATAACATTTGTTTTTATGTTTTATACTTAAAAATATTTAAATTTTACAAAATTATCAGTATTCATTCTTATATTTATGTGATAACATAACTTCTATTTTTTTTCATATACTAAATATTTAAATCTCCGTACCTATCTTTGTCACCTACGGCTATTTACTTAAAATACAATCTTCTTTTCTCTTAACAATTATTTTACAAACTAATAATTAAAATATAAATACCATTAAAAAGGATGTACATTAAAAAAATAAAATCAAAATTCTAGGTTTTTCGTTTTTATTATTAATTTTTAAAATATTGATTTATTTTTAAACCATTTATTTTAATAAAAAATTAAAATTGTAGTTTTAATTTTAATTAATTATATATAAAATCCAGATAAATAGATAATAGATATGAGTATTATAATATCTATATCTATACAATTTTATAAATATTTATCTATATATAAACCATTATGAATATTTATTGCAGATATCTAATATATATTAGATACGTTATCCTTTGCCTATCTCTGCTTCTATTATTCATAATATTAAGAAAATTAAGTTTTGAATCTTGTTAAAGATATTGATTGAAGAAATGAAAATATTATTTTTAGAAATCATATAAAAAGATGCATAAGAAATTAAAGTACAAATGTATTAATAATATCTTTTTAAAAAATTATTTTAGTTCCTTAATTAGTGTAATACTAGCTTGTTTCCTTTGAACTCTTTCAACTTTACATGATTCACATGTAAAGAACAATAACTTTACCGAAGGACTTCATTATTGAAGTACGATATATTTATTGTTAAGAATATAGTATAATTATCTCTATTTTTGTATAAATATTAATTAAAGTACCTTATGAGTGTGAATGATATTTTCAACCGATAGATTAATTTTTTTTATGGTGAAATAGTCACCCAATATAATTTTGTACATCTTTTTCAAACAAGTTATCGATTTTTATATACTCAACTTGAAACCGAATCCTTTGTACCGGACTCAGCTAAATAAACCAGTTAATGTTTGTATAAGTATTTTATATGATATTTAATTTTGAAGAACTAAATTCAAAGATTCTTACTGATGGATATTAATATAATTTAATCAAAGATATTAAATAATACAGTTGCATTAAAAAAATTAAAAAGCAATTTATTACCTGTAACAATTTTATTTAATTTTAACATAATTATCTTTAATAAAAAAAATGTTTCATTTTCACAAAAAAAAATTCAAAGCTTATATATATTATGTATTAGTTTTTTCAAATAAATATCTAGATATATTTCTTTTTACAAAATGTAACAAAAATTAGAATTTTATTTCTCTTTTTTTTTTGTCAAAACGATAATATTTCTTAAAAAACACTAGTACTGATCTAATAATAAAAATCAAGGATTAAAGTAATCTGTATAAAATTTTAAATTAAATCCTATCTATTTTTAAAATGATAAAAAAATGAGAATATCATTTTAATTAGCTTAATGATTAAGCACTCTCTACCTGGTCTTCAATGTCTTTTAATCCTTTTATTTTATTTTTCTGTGATTTTAATTTTCTTCCGGGAATTAGGGATACAATTTTTCGGATCAAATATGTTTTTAATTTTTTTAAAGTTATAATTTTAATTTCTTATTTTTATAATAAATTTTTAATTTTAATTTTAAAACAAACTGTTGTTAATTTTTTATTATTGGCATAACAAATATTAATATATGATAAACGTTAAATATTAATTATATTAAAAATTACAAAAAAATATTTTAAAAAATAAAAATTCAAATTAATCATTTTAAAAAATGAAAAATTAAAACTAAAAGTTCTAAAATTATGAAAGAACTAAAAATATTCTTTATCTAACTTAGTATTATCCACTTGCTTTTCCAAACTTAAAATTTGGACGCATTAAGTTGTTACACATGAAAGTCATTTTTTCAAAAGCACTTAGTTTTGGTCACAGCCCGCGTTGTGGAAACCTCTTAATGTCTGCTTATTAAGTTGTGGCATATTTCACTAAAGGAAACAAAGTAGAATCATTGCAAGTTGACAGTGACCAAAGAGATTAGAACTTAAACGAGCATAAAATGGGACCAACAAAACCGGGTCATGACTCGGTCTTCACCACTGTACATGAACAGCGAATTTTGGTTCACTACATTATCACCATGCACTCCAAAAGCTTCTATGTACCAATGGGAAGTAGCGTACAGATAAAAATTTTGATATTCTTATATTTCTTGTATTCTAGTTTAAGATGAAAGTGATAAAGATGAAAAGGATATAAACAAATTTAAAGTAAGATTAGATATGAAAATAATATAATAAAAGTAGAGATATAAAAATTAAAATAAAATATATTTAAATGTAAATATTATTTATATGTATGATGATAATTTTGAATAATAGATATGAATAAAGGAGAGTAGATAAACCATACTCATGTTAAGCTCCTTGTTTAAGAGATGCTGCATTTTCATTATCTCTCACGAGATAAGCGTGTTAAATTGACAAGACTGAGTCGTAAGAAAACTAAATTTCTAGGGAACTTCAAATCATTACCCTGTTTAATTATTCGGACAAACATTTCAAGAATAGTTAATTCATAAGATTCATATTCTTGAATTGACAAGACTTTGTTTTAAAATTTGATTTAATAGCACGTTGGATTTTCATACACCTGCACAATACTTTGATTTATCCTTTTTCCATCTATTTTTATTATGTTATATCATTTATGATATCTTTCATTTTCCTCTTTTCTTTCTAATTTTCATTTGATATATACATTTCGTAAGTGTATAACAATCATTATCCTCTGATAATATGACTACTCATCATGTAAGTGATTTTAATATATATTATTCAAATACTTGCATCTTCTAATCTATAAGCTATATTCGCGTGTACCATGATGCTAGATTTACAATATTTTATTATCAAATCAAAGCTATGCTTTTTGTAAATTCATTAATTACATGATACCAAGTGAGCTTAAATGTGAGGTCATTGTCACTAAGAAGACCCCAGTCCACTATAATTAATCATGAAGTTGTAACATTAATTAATCAACAATAAGGAGCTCAGCGGGGCAAAGAATAATTTATCTTGGAGGGATAATAACTAATTTTATTTATTTTTAATTGAATCAATCTATTTCATTGTGTTAATAGACGCGTAGCTCCAATATATTCACACGTATCATATTAATTATAACAATAATAAAAATGAGATTAAAATAAAAATTAAATTAAAAAAAATATGTAAAGAACTTAGACAGCCACTGCGGCTATATATATATATATATAGTTAGAACGAGGACTTATCAGAGAAAAAAAATCTTTGAGCATTTCTTTTTTATTAATAAAATTTAAGTCCAAAACTTTAATTAAAAGAAATTAAGTTCATTATCACCCACACCAACAAGCAAAAATATGTAAAAATTAGAAAATAAGTATCACATACATGAATTAAAAATATATATTTTTTAACTTTTATAAAAATTGTCATGTTACGATAATCAAAATACAAAATATCCTACAAGTAGCCATGTAAGTAAATTTTGCAAGAACTGAATTTTGGGTTTTGCATTGAATGAAGATGTGGGAATAAGGGTACCAAAAAACTCATAAAGGTAATTGTGAGAGGTGCAAAAGAACATTATGGGTATTTCATGATGAGAAAAGTTTGAAATTAAGGAAAAGGAAATGCCATTACTGGCAGCATCAAAGAAATGAAAGACACAAGTGATGACTTGCACGTTGAGTCTTTGTGATGAGTCAACTAGAAGTGACTGTAGATGAAACTAACATTGATTTGCATCATTAGGGGGGAAAATATTCTCATTCTCATTCTCATGCATGCATTAGGATTATAATTAAACCCAACTTCTCTCACCAACGCACTCATTCTCCGTTTCATTCAGCAGTTAAGTCACTACTAATTAATAAGGTTCTAAATTAGCCGTGTTGTAGTTGTTGGAGATTGGTGCAGATCATTAAGAGCCGACACAAAACGCAATTATAGTGTGATGTAACAATCACACGTTGGAGCGTCAAGAACTACTCCAGATAAACATCAGCAACAATATATAAATGAAAATGAACCATTTTTGCTTGATGTCCAATCATTTTGAAAACCCATATTCTTAATTAAAAAAAATTATATTTTTTTTATAAATAAGAAATAGATAAAAATATGTAAAATAAAAGAACTGATGCAATCTAACGACATAGAAAATTTAAAATTATATTCTTACAATATTTTTATAAACGAAAAATAGATAAAAATGTAAATAAAATAAAATAAGATAAATATGTAATAAAAAGAATAAATTATAGGAAAGAGTTGAACCTAAATAATACATCATTTTTGTGGTATTTTTCTTTTCATTTCCTTCACGTTTTGAGAACATACATGGTTTCAGCTAATTGGATGAGTATTTTTTAGGTCCGGGGTCCACTATATAAAACCCTTTTTGCTAGATTAGATGAAATTAGAACAAAGTTAGAAAAATAGAAAAATAGGAGAAATGCTACGCTAATTTTTCCAACTTTTGGTTATTATGAACCTTTTTTTATATATGTATAAGTCTAATCCATTTCTTTTGGTGCGAAGAATGTGGGCTTTAGTTGGGTGTGATGGAAGCCCCAGATACCGCACTTTTGGTTCAGCATTTGAGCTTGACTATTATATGTATGATATGAGTCTTTTTCTGAACACCAATCAAGCGCACTTCCAAACTTTACCACCCAGAAAAACCCGTGAAGGAAACACCCTTCTCAGAAGTAATAAGGACATAGATGAGTTCTATATTTACAACGACAACCAAGTTCCTCAGTGGAAGTTATGTGTTTGGAATCTTTCCAAATTGAAATGACTTTCAAAAGTTGCAATGATGTTGATGGAGAGCATTTAAAGTTCATGAATGCATTATCCTTTTTAGTTTTCATCCTCCAAGTCATCAAATGTCAATCCAAACAACATGGGAATTTTTCACCTGTTTATACCATTCAAATAGCTTGTGGAAGGTAATAATTAAAGAATTAATAAATTAAAATTTAAGACTAAAGTATATTAATAATGTTAAAGGTTATATTTTTTAATAAAAATTGATTCATTAATCATTATTTTTGAGGTAATGATTCTAGAACAAAAAAAAGTCTTAAGGTAATGATTAAAAAAATTGTTATTAAAATGGAATCACCCCTGTCATTTACTTGAATATGGAATACAAGGGTGGAATATAAACAGGCGACTATAATTGGTTAAAAAAAAGACTTATCATTAACCTTTGCATTAATTATAAGTTGTGATTAGTACAAGTAATTAATTCCTATCGAGAAAATTAGAAGGGGGTGCCCAAACAAGATCTTCCTATCTCCAAAAAGTAGAAAAATTGTGGCAACTAGACAATCATTGCATTTAAAGGTAATAATGTAAATCTAATCATAGCGAGTTGAGAAGGATAATGGAACGTGTGGCATGTGTGTCTCAGCATATACACAAACCTAGTAAACAGAAAATAACATTATGGGCTGTATGAAATATGAAAATGTGATTAAAATGTCACTAGAAGGTGTATAATTAAGTTGAGTTGGTTCGGATTTGGATAAAATAATTTGTTCAAATTAATTAAAATTAATATTTAATTTAGCTTAGGTGTATTTCTATCTTGCACTCTAATCCAATAATTGAACCTGAGCATTGTTAGTTAAAAAAAATTGAAAATTGAAAATAAAAATAGCAAAAATTACAACAATAAAATTACTTTTAAAAGTTAAAAAGGTACAAGAGGAAGTGAACAGAGAAATTGAAATGCACCAGCATTTATTCCTTCCTTCAAATATCTCTAGTAGTAGAATCTTGGATCTTTGAATTTGCATTTCACAAACTCTGTAACCAAACTGAACACCGTCAAATCTATTAGTTTTCTGAAATCAAATCGAACCAAAAATTTGAGGCTAACTTATTTTTTGAGTTTGTAACTAAATCAGAAAAAATATCAAAAATAATATTCTATTTAAAATAAGAGTACGTCCATTACTGATTTAGTTTAAATTACAACATAATCTCCTTTTTTTTTAAGGAAAGTATATCACAATCTTAATGTTGCTAAAATTTAAAGATAAAATGTACATATTTTAAAAAGTCTTGATCATGGAAGCTAATTAATAAGAAATGAACTGCTAAACTTGCAACCATTAGTATTTATTTAAAGTAATGGGGGAAATTAGCAAAAACCCCGCTAAAATAACACTGCATTTTTTATTAATTTAATTTAAAGTGTATTAAGATCTTAATATAATAAAATTTAAAAAGTGGTACATACTCACTTTAAAAGACACATGTTCGTGGCAACTATATATTAATAAGGCACGAACCATTAGTCTTGCAGCTTAAAGCATCTAAAATCATTTCAAGTACGACGCTGTGAGATGTAACTCAGGTCAACTATTTTATAATTATTTAGTTGCAAAAAAGGAAGCAAATCAATTCCAATCTAACGCTATGTTTGGTTGAGATTAGAGAAAAGGAAAGAAAAAGGAAAATTCTTTTTGTTTGGTTTTGTTGAAGGAGAGAGAAGAAAACAATAGCCATAACAAATAATAATAATGATATAATAATAATAATAATAATAATTAATTATTATCGTTATAATTTTATAAATATTAATAAAAAGGAAAAATAATAAATAACATTTTAAAAATAATTTTGTAAGAAAAATTTTAAAATTATAATTTTTTTTATTTTTAATATTGAAGGAAAGAAAAAATAGGAAGGGAGAGATTTTTGTCACCTCATTTTCTCGTCTTTACATCTTTGAATTTCCAAATCAAACAATGAAATTCAAAAAAATAATAAAATCCTCTCCTTGCCTTCATCTCTTCCGAACCAAATGCATTGTAAAAAAAAATGAACATTTACAAAATTAAGTACATTGAGGAATTTAATTCTTTAAAAAATGAATAAATTTGTGAGAAAGTAAAATTCTATTCATAATTAATTTGAATTAAAATATTTTATAACTCTAACTCCCTAAAAAAATGATAAATAAACTTATACTTTTTCACTTAAGATCGAGATCTCATCTCTTTAGAGAAGTTGAATCTTAAATTGATTACTGATCCTATGATCACAAAATAATTAATTCATTTCAAAACTAAAAAAGTGAATACATTTTCGTTACCATATATATGATATTTGAAGTAGGGATGACATTTTTTCGGATGAAGGCAGAAAGTACCTTCCCACAACCCCAATATTCTTCCATCCTTGTCCTCATTCTTTAATTTCCCATGATTTTTCGCAAAATCCCCAACAATGAAATAATAATAATAAAAAATAAATAATTATTATTATTATTATTATGATAAATTATAAAAAATTTCAAATAATAGAAAATAAGAGTACTTAATATATTTAAAATTATAAAAGAAAATAAATTAATATGTTAGATTATATTAAGAAAAAGGAATAAAAAGTCATGTGCATGTAAAATTAAGGATAATTTTATTAATTATTTAGAGATCCCATGGACAAGGAGTATGATTCCAAATTCTATCTTTAAATCTACTTTTAAAAAAATTGTTTTCTTCCTCATTCCCATTTTCACCGGATAAAAATCTTTAAATTTAAAGACCTAAAAGGAACAGTCTTTACAAAAATCTCCAGATGACTGAAAAGAATTCTCATCCAAACATGAAGGCTAACCCAAATCCTTACTCCTATTTGAAGAGTCAGAAATGGGCCCATCTCCCTATATTTTTTTTGTTTTGCAAATTAAAACTCGGTGTTCAGTACTGTATGATTCTATTGACTCTTGCAACACTTCGGTTACACTTACATATTATGGGCTTCAACACACAACTAATGGGCCTCTCAAAGCTTATCTTAATGTTTGATCATATTGAACATTGCAATAGCTTATCTTTGGGGATTGCTTTTTACATCCTCAAATTTCTTTTTCACCCCCATTACATGTGAAAAGATCAAAATACCATGTGACTATATCTCATCGACACCTCCCTCTTCTTTCTTTATTTTTCTTTTTCGTTCTTGCTGCTAGTGTTGTTCAATGAAGAGAACTCCAAGCCATTGTTGTTCAATGAAGAGAATTCCAATTAAAATTTGCGGAATGCATCAGTCGTCTTCTGCCTAGGGTGCACGAGAGAAACTAACCTAAACTTCTAATCCCTGAATCCCTACATCTTGCCTACCGATAAACTACAAAATGTTAATGGATACTAACATAAAACTTTGAGCTTGAAGGTTGGACCTTGAAAGTGCTTGCGGAGAAGACAAATGCGCGGAAGAGAAGAGGTTGGTTGCAGAAGAGAAGGAAGATGCGGAGGATATAATTAAAATAAAAAACTTACAACAAAATTAAGGGGTGCAGAAAGAAAAAAAAAGGTGTGAAAAGTAAGCCCCCTTATCTTTTCTTAGGCTGCAGTTTGGGATTATGGGCTTAAGACGTACTCTATAACTGGACCTCTCAAGCTTAATTTAACGCTAAAATTGGTTGCAACCTTCATTGAGCCCACTAAAAGAAACAAAAACTGAGCTTATACCCAAAATAAAAATGATCATTTTAAGCAACTAATTATTCAATCTTATAGTTTAGTTTTGGAAGCCAAGATTAGATTAGAAGTCGATATGTCCGAGTGGTTAAGGAGACAGACTCGAAATCTGTTGGGCTATGCCTGCGCAGGTTCGAATCCTGCTGTCGACGTTTTAAGCATTCTATGGCTTTTTAAATTAAATAATTTATTTTGTCATTGCGTAGTCCTTGTACTTTTCTACTTTAATTTTTCAAACTAATATAATATCACAACACATTATTAGATGATAGTATATAAATAATTTTTTTTTTTACTTATGTTAATGTTAACTACAATTGCTGAATAAACTCTCCACCAAATCTATTTATTATAGGTTGATTTTTTTTTATGTAAGCGTAATTTTATTTTATATTTTTGTTTCGAAAAGAACTTAAACTATAATTAATTTATAGTTGATAAATGCAAATTATCCCATGAAAAAATCAAGTTATTGGATTGGGTGAGAAAATAATAGGAAAAAAAATCATAGGGGAAGCATGAAGCATAATACCAAGAAGCTTAATATTTCCAACATAAAAGTGCCAAAACTGAATTACAAACATGGAAACATGGACGATTATAGTGTTATCATTGTTTAACTCCATTACTCTATAGTTTTATAAGAAATAGAAAGAGATAAATATTAATAAAATAGATAATATAATAAAAATAAAAAATAATTTGATGAAAAATTATATTTTTTATTGATATATATATATATATGATATCTAAATTCTAAAATCTTATGATCACTTTTATTAAGGTTCTCCCACATCACTCGGGCCATTCCCTAATTGATGACTAAAAAGGTGAGGTTATGTCATCTAACTATGACGTCTATGCTCCCAATCTACAAATAGCAAAGCCTAAGTCAAATCCGTACAAATTGTTTCTGCCTTATTAGTTGTTATTATTCTGCCCAAAAAAATATATTACTGTTAACTTAAGAGTTAAAATATTTTTCTAAATATTCATTCCTATTCTCCACTTCTCACACTATTAGAGTACCAACACTACTTTTAAGAAAAGAGATCCAACCAAAAAGTGGACCTTGGCTCTTGAACTTTTATTGTTATAACTTTCCCATTTTTATCGTATATTAATTAGAATTTGAAGCATTTGTTTACCAAGAAAAAACAATAATAGGATGACTAGATCAAGCTTATTTAATTATTTTATTATCAATTAGTCTTTTCCACATAATGATCTAATGATTTCCATTATTTTCTTCTCAAGTGAAGTTAAGTTTTCTTTTATCATACAAATGATGTTAATCTTAATTACATTGTCTTTTCCCGTAAAAGTTGTAGCTAGAATAAGTTGATTAGAATATTCTACCATCTACTAGTTCACAACAAAAAAATCCGCAGAAAATTAAATCTAACAACGAGCAATGCATCAACTTGTGGTGTATTTTAAATCAGTCAGAAATTGTATTACTTCTGGGTTTTTTTTTAATATTTTTTTTTGGCTGTGGTTAAGGAGTATGCATGCGTATCACAGAAAATCAGGAGAAAAACAAATAAAATCAACAATGTGTCAAACTCAGTATAATCCTGTGTGGTTCTTTTTCTTTATCATTCATTGTTGTTGGCAGAATAATTCAGAATAATTAAATAAAAGTTCACAATTGTTAAAAAGGGATTGGTGGATATCACTTAGCTTCAAAGCTATTAGAGAGACATATAACTTTCTCAATGTTACTGAATATTCTTGAGTGGAAGACCAATGGTCAAAAGAAATATATCTGATAACGGATAGGTCCTAGCATGTGGTTTACTTGTAGAATTCATATACCTTTATGTTTTGACTTATTCGAAATGCTGAATTTAATTCTTTTAAAATATGAGATGCATTATTCTTTAAAAAAATGTGAAAATTATAATTATTAATTAAAAATGAACAATTATAATATATATATATATATATATATATATATATATATATATATATATATATATATACCGTTCACTTTAAACGAATCAAATTTTAAAAATTTGTAGGAAATAAAGACCCTAAAAAGAAAGGAAAATAAGTGTGCTCATCCACTACTTCTAGAATGTGTTTCTCTGAATCATATGCATGGAAATTACATTAGACATCAACTCTTGTGAAATAAAATCCCAAGTAAACATGCTTTTAATAACTTGAAATGAAATCACTTTATTTTTTTGGCGCGCGTGCATGTATGTTATCATTTTTTTTTTCATTTCATTGATTCTTTATCTGACAATCGAGCAGTTTGTTTGTAAAAAAATATGATGAAAGGTTTAGGAAACATATCATTAGAAAAAGTAATCTAATTGTGCAATCCACACACGCAATGACAGCTTCATATTGTTTGAAAATTAGGTAACTATAGCAATCCAGTAATTTCATATTTATATACAAGATACTTCGTTCGATTCTTTTATGAAAAATAATTAATTCATTCATTAAAATTAATAAAAACATTTAAGTTAAATTTATTTTAAAATATCTACTTTCATAAAAAAAATTTATATATATAAAAAAGAGAGAAGTACATGCAACTCAGACTATTAAATTGATGAATGACAAAAAATTAAAGTAATTTATATAAAATTCTAAATTTGAATTTAATATTCTTTTATTGTGATACTCTGTTTGAACACAATAAAATTAATATAAAACTATATATTTTGAGTCTTCGATTATATATATATATATATATATATAAATAATATTTAATTTTACATAATTTAAAAATATGTTAATACTCTATTATCTTATTTTTCTTTAACACGTAATATATTATTAAAAATAAATAAATACAATTATTAGATTATATTTATGAAGTTTTAAATTATATAAAATATCACATATATATTATCATAATAATATAATAGTAAAATAAATAAAACTTACTTTTGATAAAAATTAATGGAAGGAGTCATATATATATATGCATGATTTTTTAAAAATTATTAAATAAAATATTATTTTGATCTTTCATATTTTGAAAGTGAAAAACTTATTTAAAAAATTAAAATTAGTATTTTATCCCTAAAAAAATGAATGTTGTTTAATTTAATTCCTGTTTAACACCCCAGCTTTTCAAGAAGATGACTAAATGTAACACTATATCTTTAATGTTTTAATTTCATGTGTATGTTTGCCCTCATAGATATAATAAAATTTCTAGGTCCTCATTTTATATGATGTATGTCTTGTTTCTTTATGTGCAATCCTATGATGTTATTTGTGAGGTCCAAACGAAGGCATAAAAACATGTATAAATTATAAAATATAGCATAGGTAGGAACTTAAAAATGAAAGTACAAATACCATGTGCTAGTACTGATCTTAAACTTGCTCTTTGGCGTTTGGGAATTGTAATTTTCTTTTTGTTACCTCTCCTGCATTCTTTTCCTGCTTTTGGATCATAGTGCAAAAAGTCTGATTTTTTGGTCAGTAATCGAGGGGCGACGAGTGTCTCAAATTATTTCACATGGAATATTTTGTTCAGTGATATATACAAATTCTTAATATGACATATAAGAAAAAAAATTAAATAAATAAAAATTACATATAAAAAATATGAAATATTAGATAATATTTATTAGTATAAATTTTATTTAATAAAAAAATTATCACACGTATGTATAATATATATCTATGTACATTTGGGTATAAATTATTGAATCTGTTTTTTATTTTTATTTAAAAAGATTGTTAATTATTAAATAAAAAATGTAAATAAATAATATTGTTTATGTATAAAGTATCAAGATTTTTTTATTTAATAAAAAATAGTTTAAAGTTTTACATATAACATTTATCATAATGTAATATTTAGCAGGTATTTTACATAATATATGTTATAATAAAACAAATTATTAAATATGTTATATAGTGCATTTCAAGAACTAACTAGCCATCATATTACACCTGTGGAGGATTGTTTTCAATGGGAACAGTGTAATCTAAAAAGGAAATAGCATTACACCACAAAATTTTTTGGAAAATGACTTGCAATAAATATGTTTCCTTTATTAGTTCTAATAAGATCACTGACCATATGGAAGGATTTGGAAAATAAATAAGGGACTAAAAATTGAACAATTTCAACATACAGTAATGTATTTGGATTTAATTAAAAATTATTAATATTATACCGTTTTTATATTATTATTTAATTATTTTTATAATTAAATATTATTTATTTTTATAATAATTATTTTGGAATTATATTTACTATCATTTATATTTAATTCATATAAAAATATATGAAAATTAAACACAATGAATTTCTTATACATAGTACGTGTTTTAAATTTAGATAAAAAATGAAAATAAAAGTATGCAAAAGAAATTAAAAGATCATCACTATTGTCAAAGAATTAAGAAACAATGAAGTGTAATTGTATATGTTTTTATTTTCAATGAAGATTTAGTTTTATTATATAAAAATAAATTAAAATGATAATTTTTTAAATTGAAAAACAAATTATAAGAATTGAATTAACTAACTTTTAATTTGATACGATTTATTTTAAATTTATGAATTGTAAATTTATTGATATAGAAAGATATGATTTTGAAAAATTTATAAAAGAAGATTGAAACATTTAAGTAAGTGTTTGGGATTAAAAAATTGTAAAACGATTGAAGTAGAAAAGTAACGTGAAATTGATAAATGGTACAAAAATAGTAAAATATTTATTCATTATATGAATATTTTTTAATTAAAATTTATAAATTAAAATGAATAATAATAATAATATTAATATTAACAAATATTTTATTTTATTGAATATCAATAACTTTAAAAGATAATATTATTAAAATTTAAAAACAATAATAAAATTTAATATTTATTTTTATATATTGATATTATACATCAAAACTTAAAATTAAATTTATCAACATTATTTAAGATTATAATAATATTAAAATTTATTTTATTTAAAAAATAAATATATATTCAATTTCATATAATTTATTAAAAGATGAAATTTATATTAAATTTACATTTTAATTTAAAAAAAATTAAAAAATAAATAATAAATTTAAATACTTAATATAAAAAATATATAACTTAAAGGTAGAGGGGGAGAATATAACTTCTATTTTTTTATTTTATTTTTTTACAATCGGAAGGTAAATGTAATAGAGAAATATGCAAGCATGGTAAGATTTTTGGGTTGGGGGAGGGGAGAATATAAAGCTTCGGAACTTTATTAATAATATCGATGATCCTTCCTCCCCTATAAATATGTTTTTTTAAAAGAACTTTAACCATGGAAAACAGTAAAGTATGGCTGGTATAGATAATGTTAAAAAAATAGAGTATCATAAAATAGAATAATTATATTTAAACCATATTCATATGTGAAAAAAAAGAAAATTATTATAGAAATAACAATAAATTTTATACCTGTAATAAATAGAAAAATATGCATTTATTTAAATATGAATACATATCTAAAAAATTTTACGAATATAAATATATAGAGTATAGTATCCATACTTATTTATTTATAATATATATATATAAATTAAAACTAAAGGTTTATATATGTTTTAACAGTAGAAAAATTTGTATCTAAATTAATATTTTAAAAATTAATAGTAAAAATTTAAATATATATTTTGAATCAATAATTTTTATTTAATATCAATATTAATTTATAAATTATTATGAAAATTTATATTTTGATTTACTAAATAACAAATAATAGAAATAAATATGAAAAATTTAGATATCCATACAATATAAAAAAATTACTAATTACATAAATATAAAAATACAAATAAATTTTTAAAATATAAATATAAAATTAAATATTATAATATCCTCTCCACCATTGTATTTGTAAAAAAGTGACATGTGAAAAACAATAAAAAAAAAGTGTAAAAAATTATAAAGAATAGACTAGTCGCTCTGTTTCTCACTATGTAATCAGTAATTAATAAAGACACAAAAAGACAAAAGATTGAAATGTGTAGGGCCATCCTCATGACTCCTCCGTACAGAATTGTTTGGTGGTAGCTAAAATAGGATAAAAAGAAAAATTGTATACTCAAATTAAGTGAATATATCTAAAAATAATAAATTATAAAAAATAAAAATATAATCATAAGTAAAATTATTATTAGAATAAAAAACAGATAAAATAGAGATATAATATTTGGACTATAAATTTATATAATATATTTTATAATTTTTTTATCATATTAACTATATTATTATTATTTTATTTTATTTTAATATTTTTTATTAATTAAAAAATTATATAAATACAATTTTTCATAATAAAAATAAAGATCCTATATGGATGTAAGAAAAAGAAAGAGAAAGTGAAAAGGTTAATGATTATCATATATTTATATATTTATAATTTATTTTTTATTTTTTATTTTATTATCTTTTACTTTTTGTTATATTATTTATTATTTATTTTACTATTTTAAAATGTCTTTATTTAGTATGGATGTACAGTTGTAATTTTTTAAAATAAAAATATGATAGATAATGTGACATGTAAGAGAAATGAATGTTAAATAATCATAGGAGATGAGTATCTTCTGATTTGTTATATTGTTAGGCAATTTGAACCTGTAGCTGTTTTTGAATGAAGCAGCATTTCTTATAGTTCCACCAATTAAATCCTCTGAGTCATATAACATAGACTATTTTGAGGAAGAAATTAATTATAGACTAGTATATTTCAGTTTATTGAGTTATTCTGTTGATAACGACGTGCGTATAAATGAATAAATCTTGGCATATATATTCGGCAAGTTAGATAATATAAAAGATTAGCAATTTCTATATTTAGTTGCATCGCTTGTCTCTTCTGATAAGCGTAGAATCTGATTCATCCAGTGATATAGTATATATATTTATATATATATATATATATATATATATGTTAAAAGAAAAACAATAGTTATGTCGGTTTCAATTAATTACGTCAGTAATTGTGTATATAGTACTAATTAACGGGGCAAGTTAGTTAATTTATGAATCTTACTTGCATCATGTTGATGATTTAGATTTGTATTGTAGTTGGAAGAAAGCACTAATTCATGGGCAATTCCTATCATTTTCTGCTTTGGTGTTGTTATTTTATTCAGCCACTAGATTTTGTATTTTAGTTTGTTAAAGTGAATTATTGCTGCAAAGAATAAAGAAAGATGCTAAATTGATTTCAATACTAATAGGATTATATTATGCCCTATCTCTACCTCAACCCTAGGTAGCTAGCTAGCCCCATAGCCCCAAAACAATCCCAAGGTGCAACCTCAAATTAAGGAATTTAAGCACTGAGTAAGTATTAGGCTAAAAACACTGGGCACCAGCTTTTGTGTTCTACTTTATGATAAAGCAAAAGTAGGAATAAAAGGGTGAACTGAATAGATGAAAGAAAGGAAAGAGAAAGCAACATGAGCAAAGTTGCTGAACCCCCATCTCTATAAAATACTGTGAAACCCCAAAGCTTTAAGTTTCTTCAACAGCTAGTAATTAGAAAGCAAAACAGAACTCCCAAACCTTTAGCCAAGGCTTGTTTGGGTGTACATACAAGGAAATATCACAAAGGTGAAAGTGGAAAAAGTAGAAGGAAAAAGGATATTGAAATTTTCATTTCTTATAGGTTAATTATTTTGAAGGCTTATGATGTATGAATTGAAATTTTCCGCATGAAACTCTTCCAGTGCAGCAAATGATGGCTGGGAATCCTAACTGGTGGAGCATGCATCCACCTTCTTTGATCTCTCCTCAATATGTGCTTCCATCTTCTTCAATTCCTTTTAATTCTTTGACAGAAAATCTTGACCCTCCTCAGTCATGGAGCCAACTACTTTTGTAAGCAAACACTCCCTACTCTCTATCTTCTTTGTGTCTAAGAATATGTTGTCTAGTTCATTATATATGACTAATTCTACCGGTTATTGTGTCTTGTAAATGTTCAAAAAACTATTTTCTAGAGTAGTCTACTGTGGTTGATCAAAGAATTATGCATTTATGTGAATTGGTGCCAAGCCAACTTAAACTTCTTTGACTGGAAACATCATACATATATCCAAGGTTTCCTTGGTTTTATTACTTAAGTCTTAGAGTGAAAACTTTTGCTGAGTTCTGTTTGTTTTGCAGCACTGGATTACCTGGGGAAGAAGAGAGACTGGGTTTCAGTCATTTTCAACCTAAAAAGTCTGAAAACTGGGATGTCCAAATTCTTAACACACCTTCCAGAGTTCCTATTCTTGATGTTATAAAGCAACAAGTTTCTCAAAGTGGCAATTTGTACGGCCATGGGCGTGAGGAATTTGAGGCTTCTGTACAAGCTGGTTCACCTTGGTCACACATGGTGCCAGTTTCTTCCCCTAGTTCTTGTGTCACCAGCTTTAGTAGTAATAATATAAATATATTGGATTTCACTTACAACAAGACAGATCATAGGAAAAATCAACTACCAGATCAAACATCCGAGGTAAGAAAATGGAGCTACATATTCTTATTTTCTTATCCAAACTTGCAACCTCTTAACTAGTAAGTAATTCATGTTGATTTTCATCTATCTTTGTCTTCTGCTCTAGTGTAATAGCTCTGCTGGAGTTTGTAAGAAGGCTAGGGTTCAACCATCTTCAAGCCAAGCACCTCTCAAGGTAACTCTCTAGTTTCTCCTTCCTTTATTTCTTTTCAACTATTCTCACTTGGTAACTGAGCTTGTATATATGTGAGCGTTTTGTTGTGTGTTGTCTTTCTTGATTGTCTGTCTCTTTAAGACTGCAATATTCTTTCTGCTTCCAAATGCTTGTTGGAGAGAGAAAAAATAACATATATAAGAAATTCATGTCCTTAATTACTTCCATGTATATATGAATTTGAATCAGGTGCGGAAGGAAAAGCTAGGTGATAGAATAACAGTACTTCACCAACTTGTTTCCCCGTTTGGAAAGGTAATCAACTGAACTAAAACCATACAAAGCCGTATAAACCATTATTTATTACAATTAAGGGGTGTTTGAGTTTGGTTTCAAAAGTACTCCATGAACAGTTGTTTTCCATCCTTCCATGATCCAACTTCTGCGTACCTAGCTCTTTATCTTTTTGCCATTGATTGGAATTTCACTTTTAACATTAAAGAAAAGAGAAAGGTGACCTTTCATTTTGTGATGTGCTTCACTTTTGCAGACTGACACAGCATCTGTCTTGTTAGAAGCCATTGGATATATAAGGTTCCTGCAGGGTCAAATTGAGGTGATGTTTCTCACACATATTATAAGTACTATGCAGGCTACTCAGAGTGAGAGTCAGTGAGAGCATGCAGTTAAAGTTTCACCAATATTGATGTTTCTCTCCATAAACATTCTTTAGTTATGGGAGTTATAAAATTTTATTCCTTTTTTCCCTCCCTGAATGCAGGCACTCAGCTCTCCTTACTTGGACAATGCATCAAAAAACATGAGGAATCAACAGTCTGTAAGTACCCATTTCCCAAAGTCTCTCTCTCTCTCTCTCTCCCCGCACTAGTTTAAGAAGGACAAAAATGACCTACATTGTATGTACTACAATATAGTATAATTGAAAGGAATGTTTCTTCCTTCCTTTTTTTAATTTTAAAACAACAGGTACATGGAGAAAGAAATTCTGTTTTTCCAGAGGACCCCGGCCAGGTATGCTTTATTGGATCCATCAATTCATTAGAACTCAAATTAGGAGCGCCTATTTACAATTATTGAAATATTTAATCCACAAAAAGAAGCCATTGAAACAACAAGATTTCTCAGCTTTTTATAATATCCTTTAAAGCTGGTGAAAAGCATGAGATGAGGCTGAATTGCTTATTTGAAGTCAAAGGCTCAAAGCTAGAATGTTTATAGAGATAAGTGAGAGTATTACTAATTAATACTTATCTTTCCCTCTTTTTATTCCCATCTAGCTGTTGAATGACAGTAATGGCCTCAAAAGAAAAGGAGCTCCAAACCAGGTATATATATTTTCTTTCTTCATTTGGCTCCTTGTTCTTTTTAATATTAATTATTCAAGAGTATCATTGTAATCACCATTACTAACATTATAGCATACAAAATATCCATAGAAACTGTCAGGCTTTGCATGGTTTTTACTATTAATTAATTAATTAAATTAATAATTAATCAGGACGCAGAAGATAAGGCAAAGGACTTAAAGAGTAGAGGGTTGTGCTTGGTCCCAGTGTCCTGTACCCAGCATGTTGGAAGCGAAAATGGGGCCGATTACTGGGCACCTGCGTACGGAAGTGGATTTTAACATGTACCAATCTTTTTGGGATAAAGCATATAATAGCATATGCATATGGAGGAATTCGTATGTATATATATTTATATATATTTGTGGATGATATATTATAACATCATGAGCAGTCAATCTGTAGTAATCAAAAAGGCTGATTGCTCATGATGCTATATCACATTCATCATTCACTCAATGCAATTTCATATATCCTTTCTTCATGTACTGCTCCCTCTAATCTAATTAGGATACTTGTTCACTTATTATCAACATCTCTATGTTTCATTTTCTAATTATAGTGTGCATTTTGCTGAGTTTAAATTCTTCCTTCTTTAATTTGTTCGGATATATAAGTACTTTTCATAATTCACAGTCTGTCCTTTGTTTAAGATTGTAATATTAATCTCTCTCTCTCTCTCCCCCCCAATCCCTGATCTGTTCCTTTAATTAATTCTTTTCATTCTATTGTTTTAAATATTGTTGGAATAAAAAGGATCTTAATCTGTTACTCATGATATGGATATATATTAATTCCCGTGTACTAATTAATTAAGATATTATAGCCTTTTTTTTTTTCTGGCCATGGGGGTGAGGGAGATGAAGGGTGAGATTTTGATATAGGAAGGTACCAATTCTTTCTCCTTTACAACACTATGTCCCTAACTCCTTCACTGAGCTATCAAGGGGAGGACTCCAAAGGAAAATATTAACTTAGAAAAAAGAATGTGCATTTTTTGAATGAATTGCTTGGAAGAAAAGTTAAAGACTTCAGGAGGGGTAAATGATGAAAGAAGTTAAAGCATACAGCTGAATGAACATGTAATCCTGTACCATTAAAACAATATGTAGGTTAAAGTAAAAAGTTTTAAACTATTATATATATATATATATATATTTCATCCTATCTTAAAAAGCAATTGGAATTAAGTGAAATTGTCCAACAAATATATTTCATCTCAATTTGATGCAAGGGAGTTAAGTTGCCTAATAGGATAATATTCCAATAAAATCCGTATTTGGAGGAGTGTGTTAATATGGTTTATGCTTATAAAAAATTTTAACACGTTTTTTATTTTAACTATAAATATATTTTTAGTTCCTGAAAATATCATATACACTTTTATTTTGATTTCTACTTCTATTTTATTTGTTTATAATTCCTACATTTAACAAAAATAGAACATTTCTAGTCCTTTGTTAAGGATTAATTATACGCACTTTTAAAATTTTAAAGATCATAAATAAATATAAATTAATTTTATAATCTTCCTATTTCAATGACAAAAACTATATTTAAAGACTAGCTAAATATATAAATAAGTATAACAAGAGATGCTTTTCTTGGAGGATATGTGTCATTATAAAAAAAGAATCATTTATTAAAGATTTTATATTAAATTAATCTTTGTTAGTATATTTTTTTAATAAAAATCAAATTATTAAGATAGATAATAAAAATTAACATGATATATTATGTTAATAAATTAATATATCAAGTGTTAATATAAAATATTATTTATTAATAAAATCTTATAAATTATTTTTATTAGAAAAAAACTATTCTAATACTTAACAATTTGTATTTATTAATAAATAGTAATTTTTTTTAAGATGTGATCTTGAAACAAATAAAGAGAATATCATTGAATGTCATCTATTGAAGCAAATTTGGTCCATGCAAGTATATAAATATATCATATTGCAAACATTAATTTGTAATCTTTACACATTAGTTCTGTTATCTTTTGCAATTTTGAAATATACGGTTTATATGATACTGTTGAGATGACAATTTTGCACAGATACATGCATGAGTACGTGGAAGTAAAATGAGCAAATTAAGTTTAAAACCCCAAACTGAAGGCAGATAATTTATGCATGTAAATAAATGGATGTTGCATATAAGATATATATATATATAAGAAGTAGGGTCACCCGGCACCAGTATATGATATCTTACATCACTCTCATTTTGAATTTTACACTTTTACTTATTGGTTTTGAATTAGTTATGTGGGTCTGAGGTATCTTTTTCCTTGATATTTCTTATTAAAGGTATATGCATATGCATATGCATATGGAACAGAACATGCACACATTGATTAATTGTTGTTGTTTTGTACAGAGAAGTTTTCTATAACCGCGAAGAGTACTCATTATAGCTATTATGAATTTGTATTTGTTTGTTTGTCATTGTAACTGAAAATGAGCAAAAATTTAATTGGAAAGAAAACAAATTGTTGTCAGAAGGCTATAGCAGACTTTCATGTGGATGGATGTGGCGTGGCTGACCCGAATGTTCCTAAATGGGTCCCATTTTACACTCTCGGGTTATCTTTGGACCACTTTTCCGATTACACTACTCATTACTCAACTGCCTCATGCCCCATTCCTTTCACGCTCCCTCCCTCCCTCCAACTTACATCTTCGTCATTCTCACGTTACATATTACATCATCATTATCAAATATATTATTTTATTCTACCTATTCATTCTTTTACTAATTGTTCAGATTAGGGTTTAACATTTTAATTAATCCCAATTTGGAATTTAAAGCCACTCAGGCTGTGGCTGCATGTGATTATCCACTAACAAAAAATTCATATAATGATCGTGTAAGGAATAATTGTGAGTTAGATTATCAGTCCAATAATACATATATAGCATGTATGGATATTGATTTCATCGCCTTAAACATTTATATTTTTTTGAAGATGACATGTTCCATTGAAAGTTCTAGTGTGTGCTAACACACAAGAAATGAGAAAAGAAAAGGTTCGAATGTGATTATATATGGATAATTTAAAAAATTGTTAATAACTCCACGTACATAGTTGATGGATATTTGATCATAGACGTATTGTTACTGTTTGTGACTCGTCCATATAATCGCACTCAACATAATACCTTCAATGATTTATCAGAAGGATTTTTCATCAATAGTCAGATTTTTCAATTTTTTTCAAGTGATCTATGAAAAACGTTTCTCTTAAAATATTGAACATTTGATCCCTTCCAAGATCTCATCAATATTTTTTTTAAAATAAATTACATTTCACAAAATTTTATCAGATATTCTTTTTTCATCGTATACAAATTTTTCTATACCACAAATTATTTTTAATTACACAAATATCTTCTAATTTCTTATATAAAAAAATATCGATTTATTATTTTGTTAAATATGAGAAGATGGGAACGTTTTATCCTTGTTGATATTATAACGTTGTTTATTAGGGTTATAATATAATGAATTTTATGTTTTAAATTAAAAATGAGTGTAATTAAATTGTATTGCAGCTAGTTTGTACACTTTCAGTGGCCGATTTTACAGTGTTAGACTACGAAACAAAATTTAAAATGCTTGCACATCTATGAACTAAATGGAAAGCTTTTATTTATTTTTTCATATAGTGACAAAATTAAAAATTAGTGTCTTCTATGAAAATTAAAAATATATTTTAACTTTGATTACTTATTTTTCTAGGATTATTATTATTTCGTGACGGGTTAACTTCAAAAATGGTTTTTTTGTCTATTTAAAAAATAGATTGAATAGTTTAATTTTATTTATTTTAAAATATTTAGCATTTCGTCATGATCTTTGTTTTTTTTTTTTTGGTCAACGCCATGATCCTTTTTTCCCTGTGTTTTGGTTTGTGAACATCATGGTGTTAGTAAATGGCAATTTACCATATACAATCAAAAAGCCCAAATCGCAAACATGGGCCTGATGTCTTTGTAACTGATGTGTATTTGCCAACGTCATGGGCCCGATGTGTTACAAAAATTCAGAGAAAAAGGCAGTAAATAATTTCCGATATCTGCTATATATATTCAACAAAAATAAAGTTATTTATTCTAGTATCCAGAATTTTTTATTAAGAAAATAACCTATCATTTATTTCATTATTGTTATCCATTTTTAGTAAAATTTTCTTTTTATAAATATTTAATCTCAACTAAATACTATAAAGATTCATCTAATAATAAAAACTTAAATAATTTATATAAAATCTTAAATTTTAATCTTAATAATTTGTATGCTAGAAAAAACTAGATATTATAACAATTTTTTTTTTCAGTAGAATTTTTTTTTTTTAAATTTCGGTGGATGATGGCCCTCCGTAAAAATCTGACAAAAGTTATGATAGTAGATCGAACGGTTGTATTAATAACATTTAGGGTGATCTGTAAATCTTTACCATTATTTCAATTAAGTTTAAACTGTTAATATTTTTTTATCTTAAATACCGGATGTAAAGATAAAAGAGTTAAAAAGCCGAAAAAAACTAACATCATAAAATAGTTTTCTATTATTGATGCAATGAATTTTTTTTTATTTAGAAAAACGTATTTTTGATCTTTTAATTTGTATATGCATAAGATAGAAAAAATCTTTTTCGAATGGTGATGATTACTTAATTGCAAGTGGAGAGTATATGAAGTGGAGCACTTGATACAATCTGAACTGCAATTAACAAATACATTAACAGTAGTGTGTATCTAGATGTAGAGTGATAAAGTATTATTATTATTTATAATTTTAAATTATTAAATTATAAATATAAATAGATATATGCTTATAATATTCTTCGGATACCGCCTTATGTGTATGATAAGACTTTGTGGAGCCCATCCATATAGTGGAGTATTTTAGAATTTATAAGCCTGCCACTCGTGAACCATGATCTATTTCTTTATTATTCTTTTCTATCTGTTTCATTTTGGGATAAATGTCATTTTCTTAAAACTTTGATTAACTTTAACACTTTCACATTAGATTATTTTTTATTAATATAAAAATATTATAAAAAATCAAGTGTTAATATCATGTATTATAATCTTATTATAGTAATTTTTTATTTGTTAGTTTTTAATATAATTTTTTAATAGTTTAATCA
The DNA here is from genome assembly GCA_037954105.1 of Canavalia gladiata. Classification (NCBI taxonomy): domain Eukaryota; kingdom Viridiplantae; phylum Streptophyta; class Magnoliopsida; order Fabales; family Fabaceae; genus Canavalia; species Canavalia gladiata. The sequence continues at coordinate 48,013,070 of CM075663.1, forward strand.
TTTTATCGTTTTCCGTTTAACATCAGGATTGGTTTTAATGTGCTATATAGTAATATTCGTATAAATTATTTAAATATAAGTTTTTAATTAATATAGTATTAAAGTATTTCTAATTTTAATATTACCTGTTTATAAATATTCAATCCGACAAATTTTATAAATAAGATAATATAAGAAGGTATGTTAAAATATTTTATATTAATTAAAAATAAAGTAGAATACTAGTGAATTATGTCTAACTTTATAATACCATGTTTGTGTAGTTATGGGTATTGTAAAGTATAGTATATAAATATTAATATTTAAACATTTGAATATTATAAAGTCACATAAGCTGATAAGCTTTTGTTAAAGACACTAGAATAAAAAATATTATTGGAGGAAGTGATCAAATTATTATAAAAATGATCTTTAAATAATTAAATTAAGAAAAATAAAGTACAAGAAACCAAATTGACATTGATTTTATTTTTTAGAAATTCAAACTGATTAATTAACCAACTACATCATTACTATAATAGTTGAATTAATTAATTTCCAATAGCTATATATTAATATAACTAAGTGATTAAGTTATTTTAGATACTATTATACACTGCCATAGTCATAGAGTCCGAACTAACTTGAGCAGCTAGAAGTTCAATTTTGAATATAGTATTTTAGTGTCTGTTTAATTTAAAATTAAGTAAAATTAATTTTGATAAAAATAATTTAAAAATTTTAAATAAAATTTAGTTACATATATAATTAATTTAAATCGTATATTTTTTGAACATATATTTTATATTTTAAAATGTATAAATAATTTTCCATCTTTCAAATAAATATATCCTCAATCTCTTGAAATTTTCTTCCACTAACCAATTCTTCAGATTCAGCATAATTATTGTTCATGATTTATACCGTATTTTATTATAAATAAAAAAATGATCTCCATCTTTTATTATATTTTTTCTTTTAAACTAATGTGTGGCAGTTATAGCAATATTTTAATGATAGTGACAAGTCACATCGTTCAAACTACAAGAGAAAAAAAAGACATGCCAGCCATTATTCAAACAGTAACCATTCTACTTTATATAAATTAATAAAATATTTTAAAATAAAAAATACAACAGATTTAACATCGATATATAAATAAATATATATTATTATTTATATATATATTTTTTTAAGTTACTTCTTAATTCATGCTACAAAATTATATAATAATTTATACTTTTTTAAAATTTTTAATTATTTTATTTATTATATCATATATTTTTTAATATTTTACAATAAATATGTTATAAAATTATTATTTTTTAACCAAATATATTTATTAAAAAATAAATTTTTATAATAATTATATAAATTTATATAAAATAAAATAAATTAATATAAAATATATTAAATTTTAATAATTATATTATTTAATCTATCATTACAATATATTTCGATGAATGATTGTTGATAAATAAAAAATTATAAAAAAATAAATAAAGTTAAAATTATTATTATTTATTATTTAAAATTGTTAATACTATTTTTTAATAATATTTATGATAAAAATATATTATTAATATAAATTTATATATATATATAACGTATATTTTAAATTTTTATTATATTATTTATTATATTTGACAATTTTTTTATTACGTCAAAAATTATATTTTTTTAAATAAAAATACATGTCAACGTTCTACGTATGTGAACCCAAAGGGAACGAATTGCCTTTCAAGGTGTGAACTAATTAAGAAAAGAAATTTTATTTTATATTATTAAATTTATAATAAATAAAAATGTAGACAAATGAATAAAATTGTCTACGTATAAAAAATTACTATTGTTAAACAAAATTTAAGCTTTATCGCTTGCACGCTAATGAAGAATTTACGTTAGATTTGACTTTTTTAATACGATGAATATAATAAAATTTAAATTTAAAATCTATATATAAATTATTTAAAATTTTTATTATTAAATTAATTCTAATAAGTTAAATTTTTTGATAATACATTTTATCAAATTAAAAAATCTATTTAATTAAAAAGTTATAATTCATTTCAGTAGTAAAAAATATTTTACAGACTTCAAATATTGATTCATTAAATTAAATGATAATTACATATCAATGAATTTAAAATTTCACATGTTAGCTTATTTAAATATTTTATTATCACCCAATAAACATTTATATAGACTTTTAAAAAAGAAAGAGTTTATTTATCTCTCTGTATATTATTAATATAAAGTTTTTTTTTCATTTTTTAACCATACAACAAGATCATCGCTCAATCCATATTATCAGCCTATTATGTAATTTAATTAAAGATAAAATCGAGTCAAACAAATAATTTAATATTTTTTCAGTAAGTTATAATAATTTTTCAGTGTTAACATTTAATATACTATACATTAAATCAAGATAGTTCAAAAGTTTAATAAGGTTTTTGTCTTATATTAAAATATATTTTATTTATAAAATTGCTAATATTTCTATTTTATTTTGATTGATGTATAAATCAATTGTATTGTATTTTTTATAATACAAAGACTTGTTTTCTCGGGGATTTGCTATAAATTAAAATGTAGAGAGGGGAATTAGATAAGCATTTACTTCCTTAAATTAGTCATTGAGGTTGGTCTAGCTTCTCAACAAAATTATTCTACCTACGTGTTTGAAAAAAAATAAATGAGGGAAGAAGATGAAAAGTGTGAAAGGAGCTTGATTTCATTCACAAAAAATGAAGGACATCAAGAAACTTTTTTTTTTCTTCTAAAACTACAATAGTTTGTTTGTAATATTTCAAGAATAATTAATGAACTATTTCTCACTCATAATTTGTTCATTTCATTCACAATAAATAAATTAATAAAAAATAGATGCAATAATGCAACTTCATCCCACGCATGTAACTTATTTGACTCCGGTGTGAAACGAAGAAGAAAGGTTCAAATATTTAGAAGATCTGAATTATAGGCGTGACGGTGACTAATGTACCCACAAATCATAATTAACCGGTTTGGCCGGTAAGACAGTGTGAGTGCAGTGCAACAACACACTTGTTTAATCATCGCAGTCCAAAGAATCAATGTTTTAAAAATCCATTTGATTCTTGAATCCGTGAAAGCATGAGTATAAGTTTCATTATTTTAATTATCGTTAAATTTCAACCGAATTAATAATAATAAAAATATATTTTTATTATTTTTAATATATTAAACAATAAATTAATATAAAATTATAAAACAAAAATTAACTAATATTTTAAATTAATATAAAAGGATTATATTATATAATTTATAAGATGAAAAGTTATTATAAATATTCAAATAAAAATAATTTATATGTAAATATTATGTACAATTTTTTATTTATTTTAAAAATATAAATAATAATAATAATATTAAAATTAATTTAATTTAATTTTTATATAATTTTAATCGATCATGACCAGTTTTGATAAATTTTTAATTGATTTTAAGTTTGAGTTGTTTAAATCAGTAATCTTATCGGTTTCTAGTTCAATCGATTAAAATTGGTTGATTTTATTAGGAATTATTTTTAATGTTTAATTTTTAAATAAAAATAAATTATTTTATTTTATTTTATTTATTATAAATTATAAAAATAACTAAATACAAAAATTAATATTAAAATTGAATAATAATAATAATAATAATAATAATAATAGATTGATAATGATAGAAATAAAAAAATTAAAGTAGAATTATGATAGATTTTAATAGATAAATGTTAAGATATTAAAAAATTAACTTGAAATTGAGAATAGCATTTAGAAGTTAAAATAGTTTTTTTTTTAAATTAAATTAAATTTATTTTTTAAGTAAATTTAAATTTTTTTAATTGAATAAATTTTATTTTTAAATTTTAATTTAAAAATAATAATAATAAACTTAATCAATCTAAATAAAATATATGAATTTTAAATTATTATCTAACACAATACATTATAATATTTGTTTTTATTTTATTAAAAAAAAAAAAGTTATTTGGTGTTAGCATGCACGCTGCCATGTGGTGGACAAGGTCATCACTATCACTGTATACACGTAACCATTGTATAAAGACAACAAAAACTGGAATGTAGGGATTGCATTGTCGAAAACAAAATTTGTTTCTTGAATTGAAAAGCATCGAAGGCATCGCGGGGATGTGGAAATTTGTCAAAAAAAAATTATATTCGATCTTCAAATTTTAAGTAAGGGAAGAAAACTCAAACATATCACAGGTATAGTTTTAGAATCTTTTTTCTTTATGATGAAATTTACTAGTTGTTTGATAAATTTAGAATTTTAGGTTTTATTTTGGATGAAATTTAATGTTTATAGGAGTAGTTCTAAAGCTTCATTCGTCCAAAATAAAATTTTACTAATTGTGTGATAATTTAAAATTTATATTTAAATTTAAATTTAGACAAAATATTGTATGATTATTAACTAGTGATCAGGACTGATTAATGATTAAATTGATAAATTATAGGTAAAATTGTGATATAAACTTTTACTTAAATAAAATGCATCATTCTCCTATTTTATATTTCATATGTGTAGCTATGATTTTCTACTGAACTTGCAACATGAATCACCTTCTTTTCAATGTTAAGGTGATCGTCCATGTAGAGAGTTGACAAACAATACAAGGCTACAAAGTAGGAGATTCAGTTTGAAGAAAAGAAATACGGTAATCCTATAGTATTTAATTTAAGTATAATAACTTAAGTTTATATGCATCTATCTTATTACCTGAGTCGTAACATTATAAATTTCTTATATTCTGGAACTATGGAATATGATTAGAAAAATCAGATATCATAAACATACAATTATTTCATAATTAATATATATATGTAAAAAATAATGTAAAAATAATACTAAAAAAATATAGGTAACATGGAATTGTAAAATACATTTGTTACAAAATTTACTTCGCCAAGTTCTTGATTATTAATTTTATGTAAATTAAAAATTAATTATTATGTTTATATTAAAATTATAATATCTTTTATTATATTTTTAAATTTTTTATTTAATATGATTTTGAACTATCAAAATAATAAATAAAAAATATTTTTTAAAAAATCATAACAATAACAATGATTTTGAACTATCAAAATAATAAATAAAAAATCTTTTAAAAAATAATAACAAGTAACAAAAGAAGATATTGAATCCATCTCAAGAAAAAAAAAGACTTATTTTATGATATGTTTATAAAAAATAATTGCATTAACGAAACTTTGTAATATTTATCATTATCTCTTGAGTTATAAACAGTACAATATGTATTAGAATTGGTCTTTTTCACTTAAACTGGGAGATTTATATTTTAAAAACGAGTGAAATGCTGTTTTGTTCCTTAGAATGTTTGAGAATTAATTTCTTAAAAAATAAAACATCAATTTTATTTTTCAAAAATTAAAATTCACTTAACTTAACATTAAAACAAATAATTTTCTTATAAAAAATTAATTTCATCTTTGAAAAGATCAACTAAAAAGACAAAAATGATAACTTAGTCTAAGTGATAGAGTTTATAGAAAAAGAAATAATAATACAGGACGCTTTCGCTTTCTGGTAGTGTGAAAATGGTTCAATTTTCGCAACCAGAAAATGTTTTTTGCTAGATGATGAGAGGCAATCTTTGACTCACAAGTCAGAAAGCATCGTATAAATATTCAGTGGTGCAATAAAGTAGCATTGTCGTAGCATACAATTTGGCGATTTATCAGTAACTTAATATATTTATTAAAATCATGTATGGGACATGTATATGGTGCATTCCAGATATGCAGTTTTAGCAATCACCATATGAACACGGAACTTGATATTCATTGTTGGAGTGATCGCAAACAATTACATCATATTACTCCATACCATAAAACTCTGCATGAACATTGACACTAAACAGTTTTTGTGTTATCCTTTCCTTCTTTGAGTCTGAACCTGATACTGATTAACCAAAATGGACAAGGAAGTGGAACTTGCTTCAGCTGAAGGTGAAATGGGTACCCAACACAATCCACAACCACAGAGACGCAAGGGTGGTCTTGTTACCATGCCTTTCATCATTGGTTGGTACTTACAACACTTGCTTGTTGCATTATTCTCAATTCAACTTGGATTTTGTTTCCTTAATTTGAGTATTTTTGTTGTTTGGATATAGCAAATGAGGCACTAGCGAGGGTGGCTAGCTTGGGCCTTTTGCCTAACATGATATTGTACTTGCTGGGGACCTACAAACTTCATCTAAGCAAAGCAACCCAGATTCTTCTATTGTCCTCTGCTACCACCAATTTCACCCCTGTGCTCGGTGCTTTCATTGCTGATTCTTATCTGGGTCGATTCCTCGCTGTTGGGTTTGGTTCTGCTATCAGTTTTATGGTATACTTTTTTTTCTTTCTTTTTTTGTGTTCTTCTCTTGCCCTTCATAGCAATATCCAGATTTGAATATCAGGGTGGTTTGTCTTAAAAAATGTCAAAACACAATTTGAGGAAAACAATATTAACATCAATTTCCAAAATACCATTATGGAATTTGCAAACCAACTAAAATACCAATGAATTAGTGTTCTGTATTATTATTCATTAAGTGGTGCTGTAATCAGAAAAGTACTTAACATTTATTTATTTATTTATTTTTCTTTGGTAACAGGGAATGGCACTGTTGTGGTTAACAGCCATGATTCCGCAGGCACGGCCTCCCACTTGCAGCCATGGAATGGAAAGTTGTAAGTCTGCAACAGCAGGTCAAATGGCAATGTTAATCTCTTCCCTTGCTCTCATGTCCATTGGAAATGGTGGCCTTTCATGCTCCTTAGCATTTGGTGCAGACCAAGTGAATAGAAAAGACAACCCCAATAACCTGAGGGTGTTGGAAATATTCTTCAGCTGGTACTATGCTTCTGCTGCTATTTCTGTCATAATTGCCCTCACAGTAGTAGTATACATTCAAGATCATCTTGGATGGAAAATTGGTTATGGAGTTCCAGCAGCACTTATGCTTTTATCCACTCTCTCTTTCTTCCTTGCTTCTCCACTTTATGTAAAGAATAAAGTACACACCAGCTTGCTCACCGGTTTTGCACAGGTGATTGTTGTAGCCTTTAAGAACAGAAAAGTTCCATTACCACCAAAGGACTCAGTTGAATTTTACCATCATAAGAAGGATTCGGATCTTGTGGTTCCAACTGATAAACTAAGGTACAATCAACTTACCATCCTTTTATCTTTTGCATACTATATAGTGAAATTAACTCATGAAACATTTCAGCTTATGCTTTAATATCTTCCAGGTTTCTGAATAAAGCTTGTGTTATTAAAGATCCGGAACAAGATATAGCCTCTGATGGTTCAGCATCAAATCCATGGAATCTGTGCACAGTAGATCAAGTAGAGGAACTTAAAGCCATTATTAAAGTTATTCCCTTGTGGTCTACAGGGATCATGATGTCTCTTGGAATTGGAGGCTCATTTGGATTGCTTCAAGCTAAATCCCTGAAAAGACATATAACCTCACACTTCCAAGTTCCACCTGGCTCTTTCAGTGTAATCATGGTACTTACAATATTTGTATGGATAGCTCTCTATGACCGTGTCATTCTTCCTCTTGCATCAAAGATAAGAGGCAAACAAGTTAGGATAAGTGCAAAGAGGAGAATGGGAATTGGGTTGTTTTTCTCTTTTCTCCACTTGGTAACTGCAGCAACAGTTGAGACTACAAGGAGAAGGAGAGCAATAAATGAAGGGTATATTAATAATACTCATGCGGTTTTGAACATGTCAGCAATGTGGCTTGTTCCACAGCTTTGCTTGGGTGGAATAGCTGAAGCATTCAATGCAATAGGCCAAAATGAGTTTTATTACACAGAGTTTCCAAAGACTATGTCAAGTGTTGCTTCTTCCCTTTCTGGATTGGGAATGGCTGCAGGAAATCTAGTATCCAGTTTTGTGTTCAGCACTGTAGAAAACGTTACTTCAAGAGGGGGAAAAGAGGGTTGGGTTTTAGATAACATTAACAAAGGTCGTTATGACAAGTACTATTGGCTTCTTGCTGGACTCAGTGCTCTTAATATATTCTATTATCTAATATGCAGTTGGGCTTATGGACCTACCGTTGATCAAGTACGCAACTTAGCCCAGGAAGCATCAATTCAGAATGGGAATCAGGTTGAAGAAATTGGGTCAAAGGAGAAAATTGCCCAAACGAGGAATACTTGTGACTAAGTAATTATTAATGGGAAAAAGAAGGCACCGTGGAGATATTTGAAGGCTATAAATGTATCTATATATATGTTTATGTATAATGATTTGTGTATGAAGATGCGGATTCGCTGAATACAGTAAAATTATAACAATAATAGAAAATGTTATAGGCATTAAATTTGTTACAAGAATCCATTTTAACAGTTTTAGTTCTATTTTGAAAGGGGATAGATTATTTAAATTTAAAGCCAGGGAGGAATAACAACGATTTTCTAAGTGGCAGGATTCTTATAGCTGTCACTGTAAAGCCAATTTAGAAACCAATCTACTTGCAATACAATGATTGTGGAAGCTATTTTGTTTTTTGGGCTATTGGAATTTGGAACCAATAATTTTATTATTATTATTTTAAGGAGACGACTATTGGAACATATAATGAAATTGAATGATTGAATAATGAAATCCAAATTCTAGGATCTTCTTTTTGGTATCAACTAATTAATACTTGCCTTTATTTACCACCTTTCTAATAATATAGCGAACAAGTATTTTTATTTAGACTTGAAAATTTTGAAAAAAATACTCTTACATACATCACATTAGTTTATATCTGGTTATATCTAAATGTAAGATGTTTGGATTTTTTTTTTTAAATATCAGCTATTGATGAAGGAATGCAGGAGGATGAATGCACTGCACGTATGTTTAAAAATGGAGATTCTTAAACAATCAGACCATAAAGCATTGATTCATCCGAAAATTGTTGAGCTAGTTAAAAATATCTACAAGATTGAAGTAAAAAATTGGTGTAAAATCAGGGATTGAAAATCTATTTTATTAATTTACTCATCTCATCAATTAATATTCTTATAAAAAAATAATAAATATCACCTTAAATTTTTAAAATAATAATTAAAAAAAATTAGAAAATCATAAAAAATAAAACGAAAAGAAGAGAGTAATAATTTAATTAGAATGAATCAAAATATAAAAGTTTTGCATATATATTATTATCCAATCATAAATTGTTAATTGGTTTACAATATATTGAATTTAGACTCAATGTAATTTGTTTTATAGATTTCATAAAATAAATTATTTTTTTGTAATTATAAAAAAGGTTTTTTATTTTAAAATGTCAATATAATTTCACTTTTTTTAAAAATTATTGAAAATGTACATATTTTCAATAAAAATATTATTTTCAGATTCTGTTATTTTTTAAAATAACTTCGATAAATTTTTAAAAATATTTTTTAAATAAATAAAATTTTTATAAAAAATTGAAATAAACACACGAGGTGTTTGTACGAACAACCTCAGAGAATCAAAGTTGTTCTGACCTCATCTTCTTCTTTTTGCAAAAATAAAAAAATAGTAACATGTAATTATTTGACACCATTTGACCCAGAATATTAATGAATCATTAATTGGTCAATTTAGAGACAAATACATTAATTGTCACAGGAAATAATCACGCTCATCAATAAAAAAAATCTAAATGCCTTCTACGTGTCCATTGTCCAACTGCAACTTAATTGCATTTGTCGCTGATCCAGATGCCTCACAAACACGATTATGATTTATGATTCATTTTGCTTTTAGTACTAAGGAGCAGTTGATAGAATACCCAAATTTTTCATAATACGCAATGCTTTTGACATATGCATTTGATATTAGATATATGAGTAAAAATATAAGATTCGTACTTCAGTGATGGAATAAAAAATATACTTCATTAACTACTAGCCAAGTCCATTTCATTAACAGTATTTAAGGATCATATATAAATTTGATACGCTGTTAATTTTTCCTTTATCAAATTATCTTAAATTTAATTAGTGTTAGTAATTTCTTAGCATATAAAAAATAATTTAATTTTAATACATTATTAAATTAAATTTTTCTATATTATCACTTACTTACAAAATATTTTAAAATAATTATTACAAAATTAATAATTTTTATTTATATGATAATTTATCTAGTTAATCCTTGTTGTTTGAAGAAATACTTCTCTTTAATTGCTATTTTTTTGGGTAGAACATTTATTCTTTTTATAAAATATAAATATGAGCATAAATTTATCCTTTCTCCAAGATTTCAAAAAAAGTTGTTATGAATTCAAAGTGATTACGTAGTTATATAATATATTATGTTACATGATAGTATACATTACTTATATATATTTTTTAAATTAAGAGATTTCAATGTAGCTTTTTTTCAATCTAAAATAAGTATTTTATAATGCTGCATAAAGATTGAAGAAATTTTAAATTATAAAAAATATCATAGAATTAAATTTTTTTTTAGTTTAAATTTGTAATCATATTTTCATTATTAGTAAATATTTTTAAAATATATATTTTTTATCTATTTAAAAAATATACTATGTGAGAATACTTGGTTATAATAAAAATAATAATAAATATTGACCATTATATCTTATTTAAATAATTCAAATTAATTAATATAAAAATATATAATATTTTTAAATGATGTGATCATTTATTAGTTAATTTTAATTTTAACCATTTATGTATAATTATATAGTTTAAATTTATCATTCTTATCCATAAAATAATTAAATATTTTTACAAGATAAGCTTTTCATTTGTTAATATTTATCTCTTTAACAAAATAATCATTATATGCTAATTTAGTAGGACAAAGTTAAAAAAATATTAGTTTATTATTGTAAAATGATAAGTAATTTGGAAACAACGTTAAAATATCATTTATTCCAAAATGGAGGAAATATATTTGCATGTGATTCAGTGCAAAGGTGTACCATGCAGATGCTAGTTAATTATATGGCTAATTCATGTCATGAGTTATGCCATATTATATCTACATTCATTTATTTATTTATTAATTAATTATAACGGGATTTTTTTTTAAAATTATACTTTAAACTTCATACTATATTCTTTATTTATGTTTCACCTTTTTATCAATTTTTTTCTTATTTATTATTCGAAAATTAGATGGATATAAATAAATTAAAAAATTATATTATTTTAAGACTATTTAAAAAAAATATAAATAAATTTTTAAGTGGAAGGATAAAAAAATATATAAAAGAAGTATTGCTTATAGAGTTATAATATTTGTACTATAAATTTTTATAATATTTTTTATTTTTTATTTTCACTTTATATATATATACGTACTCTCTTATTTTATAAAATTTGTTACTTAATTTTTTTATGTATAATATTGAAAATAATAAAATTTGATATTAAAAATTTATGTACATTATTTAAATCTGTAACTACTAAATAAATTTTAATAGATTAGTTGTTGTTTAAATTTGTTAGAAAAATTTAATTTCTCTTATTTATATAAGTAATAAAATGGCACATGGTCCAACTCTTTCCCAGAAAGAATGATGGTTTCCAACTATTGGGTGATATAACTTAATTGGCACAGCACACTCGCATAATATATGGGTACTGCTAATCCACTTTGTCATACCAAGAAGAAAGCATCCCATCATTTAAGATAGTGCCCTCTTTAATTTAATATTTTAAATAATTTTCTTTTATTAGTGATTTTTCTTTTACAAATTATTGGTCAGAGTCCACTCTTGTGATATATATTTCACACAATTCTAGTCTCGGTTTGTCCAAAAGATTAGGACATGTGCATGTGAAGATTTTGTAGTTCCATTCTGCCAAGAGGAAACCAAACATGGAGAAGGAAATGGAAGCTGCTTCGTTTCATGAGGAAATGACTCAGACTCACCAACACATGATGAATCCACAAGTTCAAAGGCGCAAGGGTGGCTTCATTACCATGCCTTTCATTATAGGTATGAACAATATTTTTTATATTTCCTTTTGAGTACGTAGTTTGATTTGGATGTGTTTCAAAATGAATAATGCAGGAAATGAGGCACTAGCTAAGCTTGCTAGCGTTGGGGTTTTTCCAAACATGATATTGTATTTGATAGGAGATTACAGAGTTGGAGTATTGAAAGCAACCAAAATTATGTTCTTATGGTCTGCTGCTACCAATTTCACTCCTGTGGTTGCTGCTTTTCTGGCTGATTCTTGTTTAGGTCGCTTCCTAGCTATTGGTTTAGGTTCAATTCTCAGTTTCCTGGTACTTTCTCCTTCCACTTTCTAACTATACTTATAGCTTAATGCGATTTTTTAAAATTTTTTTTATATTTATAAATTTTGGATCAACATAAGCACATCGATTCTATACTAACATTTACACCTTTTTGGATCTTGATTGTACCAATCACGTGACTTGATGCAGACCCAAGAAGGAAGGATACTTTAAAATAGTTAGTTGTCATGAGTCACATATTTTAACACAACACTTGTCAATATTTATAATTAGGGTAAATCATATTTTACTTTTATAGTTTCACATTTTTTTTTTCAAAAGTGTTTTCATTGCTTTTGCGTCACTTAACTTTTTTAGTATTTTTCTTTTTGTATCAATTAATTCTTATAAATGTTAGAATTATGATTAAAATCATAATTAATAAGTCTAAATTTGTAGTTAAATAGGGGAGGGGGGGGGGGAGCATGGTTATAATATTTCAGAAGGCTTAGTGATATAAAAAGTTAAATAAAAATAAGTTACGTAACATAATATTTTTTTTCAGAAAGCATGAAATCATAGGAAATAAAATACAACCTATCCCTTTAATTATATATATATATATATTTTATCATTTTAATGTTTATAGAAAAATAAATGAATATTATAAGAATTAAAAAATTATTAATAATACATTTTTTAACATATTCATTATTATGATCAAATTTTCATGAAGATTTTGCTAAATAAGAAATGAAATCCACAACATTTGGTGAACGTCATATGCATTTAATCAAATAATTAACAAATAATACATATATATATATTAAAACAATGTGTTTTTATTATTTTTCAATAATTGCATAAATGACAAGACTTTATTAACTAATGTTGTTGATTTTTAAAATATTAGCATTCCCATAATTTTAATAAAAATATATTTTATATTAAGTTTATATATTATAATGCAATTGTGTTGTTTCTTATTATTTTAAAAATTACATGTCATCTCTCATTTTAAAATGAAACGTTATAAGAAACTAGAAAAAAAGTAGGAGTAATTGAGGTTAAAAGTTGTTAATAAGGAACGTAGATAGGAAAAATGAAAGTGTTAATAGATTAATTATTAACACACTAAAAGTTTATTATAAATTTTTTTTGGTATATATGTTTTCGGAGTGAGGATTTGAAAAAAAAGGGAAAATTTTTCATTTTAAATAAGTATTCTCTAATTTGATATTTTTAAATTAAAAACAAAATGATAGATTACTATATCAATATCCTAATCTTTTATTTATATGTATAAGTAATATATAACTCATAATTTTTTTAAAAGAATATCTCCTTCTTTTTTCTATAAACCCTACTTCCAAACATATTTTTAAGTGAGGATAATAAGTCTTTAGGTAAGGACTACAACAGAGCTTAAAATTATGCATAATGGAGGGTTAATACTTAATAGCTTGCTATTGCTATAAAAGAAATTCTTATAATACATTCTTTTAAATATATTTTTTATGACTTAATTTTTAAAAAAGAAAATAATTTTAAAAAATAATTATAAATATTTTTTACTTTTACAAAACTAATTAATTATAAAAAATATGCTAAAAAAACATGTTTTACTTCCAGCCTTTTAGTTAGAGGGGTTGTTAATGTGCACTTGTATAGGAGTGAACAATTCTTACCTTGAGCTAAATAAATCAGCTCGACCGAAAGTTTATTGTGTTATGTTTTAGTTTAAAAATTAACATAGCGTTTTGGGGTTGAATTCAAGTTACATTTTAAATTAATTTATTCTAATTGATGTTGTGTAATATTTAAAAAAATTTAAATAATTTTTTCTTAGAAATAAATGTAATCCTTGTAATAATTTATGTAATCTTTTTTTGAAAATAATTTATCCTAATGTGAGAAATAATTTGTAATTAAAATTTTTGTTAAAACATCCTTTTTTCCTTGATTAAGTTAATCTTCATCTTATTACAACTCATTTGACATTTAATAATTTAATTTTTATCAAAATTTAATTTGATCAATTGAAATATATTGATTTATGTAATATTATTATAATAAATAAATATATAAAATTTTATCACAATTTAAATATTTTTAATTATATAATTTAGTAGTAGTTATATTTATATTTTAAATAATTATTATATTTTAAAATAAAATATAATAATATAATATTAATTTTTAAACTATGTAAATTTTATAAATTTGATTTATTTTGTAAAAAATTAAATTTAAAAGTTAGGTTAAAAAATCACTTTTAATAAAAAATTATTTACTGAATTTGACATACAATATTATTTGATATTGTCTTGTATAAATGTGCATACACAATAGTTTATATAATAATAATAATAATAATAATAATAATAATAATAATAATAATAATAATAATAATAATAATAATAATAATAATAATTTCTTTAAATCAATTTTAAAACTTTATTTTCATTTTTTTACTAACAATAATACTTTATGTTTGACTGCCGCAGAACTCTTTCTACTTCTTTTGACTCTCTAATTTAACCAATTTGACAGGGTCATTAAATTTTTTATATATATTTAGCTGTCAATAAATATCAAATATGGAAAAATTTGTAGTTTTACACATTTAATATGCTCTAAGTTATCTATATTTTTATATTAAGATATACTTATTCTAATAATTAATTGACATATGATCATGAACCAAGTTTTAGTCATTTTTAAGCTTATTACTCCCTCATCTCATCTGTGTCGTTAAAATTTAAAATTTCAAGGTACTTTTTTTATTTCAGTGTCAAGCTAATAAATATAAAATTAATTGAATAACATAGTAATTGAGAAAATTGAAAGCTCATTGAGCTTTTATTTCTTGTGGTATAAATTATAATCTTATGCATGTGTGCAACTTCAAGATAAGATGTCAAATGTCTTGAATTCTATAATTTTAAGGTTCTGTTAATATTAGCCATTAAATGTTTATTATATTTTTTATGTAATAAATATTTTAAAAAAAATTTTAAAAATATTTCTGCTTGCTTAAATCAATTCTACGGACGAATATTGACAAAAGGTAATTTTAATAAGAAAAAAAAAGAGAGAAAAATAATCGACAATTTTTTAAAACGCTTTGATCATGAAATACAAAATTAACAAAGGAGAAAAAAAAAAGAGAAGTTGAATAAAAGAAACTAATGGATAAACAGTTGTACGTGTGAAATATATAGGTGCATAATTACTTGCAAATTTATCTAATTTTTCAAAGAAAATCATATTATCAAAAACTAGTTAAAAGTTATAAAAAATGAATCATTGTCAATGTTACTGTGAAGGCCCCCTCTAACGTATGAATTTAAATTTAGTTTATGTAATCTCAGAAAAGAATTTAAAAGTTGTGTTATTGGCATTATAGGGGATAGCAGTGATGTGGTTAACAGCAATGATCCCACATGCAAGACCTTCACCTTGCAGCAACTCAACTGAAAAGTGTGAATCAGCAACAACACCTCAAATGGCCATTCTTCTCTCTTGCTTTGCTCTCATTTCCATTGGAGGCGGTGGCATCTCATGCTCCTTAGCATTTGGAGCTGATCAACTTAACCAAAAAACTAAGCCCAATAATCAAAGGGTGTTAGAGAGTTTCATAAGTTGGTATATAGCTTCTCAAGCTATTGCTGTCATTTTTTCCTTGACCGCAATAATTTACATTCAAGACCATTTTGGATGGAAACTGGGTTTTGGTGTTCCAGCAGCACTCATGTTCTTGTCCACTCTCTTGTTCTTCCTCATATCTCCACGTTATGTGAAGCAGAAACCAAGCAGCAGCTTGCTCACTGGCTTTGTTCAAGTAATTGTTGTTGCCTATAAGAACAGAAAACTTCCATTTCCTCCTAAGGATTCCACTGGATTGTATCACCATAACAAGGACTCAACCCTTGTTGCTCCAACTGATAAACTAAGGTTGAAAGTCATTTCCCTAATGATCATGAGTTTGATGAAATAATTAATAACCGACTTCATTTGATAATGTTTTTTGTGTTTTAGGTTTCTGAATAAAGCTTGCATCATCAAAGACAGAAAAAATGATATAGCCTCTGATGGATCAGCCTCAAATAAATGGAGTCTTTGCACAATAGAACAAGTGGAAGAACTAAAAGGCATTATTAAAGTTATTCCTCTTTGGTCTACCGGTATCATGGTAGCAGTTAGCACCAGCCAAACCTCATTGTGGTTGCTCCAAGCTAAAACCATGGACAGACATGTCACTTCAAACTTCCAAATTCCAGCAGGTTCTTTTGGTGTATTCATGTTGCTGGCAGTGTGTGTAACTGCAGGTGTTTATGATCGTGTGATCCTTCCTCTAGCATCAAAACTCAGAGGAAAACCAGTTACTATTAGTGCCAAAAGGAGAATAGGAATTGGACTGTTTTTCTCCTTTTTGGATTTCGTAGCTTCAGCAATTGTTGAGAGTATAAGGAGAAGGAAAGCAATTAGGGAGGGATATATTGATAATCCTCAAGCAGTTTTGGAGATGTCTGCAATGTGGCTTATACCACATCTTATTTTATGTGGTATAGCAGAAGCATTTAATAATATAGGCCAATCAGAGTTCTATTATTCTGAGTTTCCAAGCAGCATGTCAAGCATTGCTGCTTCTCTATTCAGTCTTGGATCTGCTGTAGGAAATTTGGTAGCTTCTCTTATAGTTACCATTGTGGATAACATTACTTCTAGAGGGGGAAAACAGACCTGGGTTTCAGATGATATTAACAAGGGTCATTATGATAACTATTATTGGCTTCTTGCCATAATGAGTGCTGTTAACATACTCTACTATTTGGTTTGCAGTTGGGCTTATGGTCCCAGTGTCCAAGAAACCTCAAACAAGGAGGATCGGTTATCTGAACGTGGGAATAGGATTTATCATCATCAACAAGAAGAGGCAATGCAAGCCTAGATCTAATGTTGGATACATGCTGAATCCCCAATAATTTCTTCACTTCATATTAACTAGTCATGTTGTTCACACAGTTAAATAAAAGGAAAAAACTTAACTGTATGTGCTGTGGATGTTATTTTTCAATTAAAATTTAAGCTTTATTTCGATAATTGATATTAGTATTTAATGCTGACTTTTAATAAAGATATTAAAGTTTAACATTAAAAGTTTATATCAATTATCCAGATAAAACTTTAATTTTGGTTGGATAAGAATACCAACATAATTTATTATACTTCACCTATAGTGATATTTGATTTGTAAAAATATTTTTTATTTATAAAGATGTTATTTTATTTTATTTTATTTTTTACTTTCAATATTTTATAAAAAACATTAAAAACAAGAAAAAATTATTTGCACTATAAATATTTAAAAATAGAAAATAAATTTTCTTAAATTAAACACCATCTAAATTTTGTCCTACATAATAGAAGTAAACTCAATGTGTGGTTGAGTTTTTGAAAAAAATATTCCTTTTGTCGGTTTCTGGCTGTTGTACTTATGGTTGCATCCATGAATAAAAATACTATGTTTTAATTAAGAATAGCAAAATTGAACTAGCAAGCATGCATGTCATAATTTCTTGTCCATGACTAACTCGTTGGTGAAAACAAACTAACAAGGGAAAATTTGTTCCGAGATGCATGTCATAATTTCTTGTCCATGACTAACTCGTTGGTGAAAACAAACTAACAAGGGAAAATTTGTTTCGAGGATCCATTGTAAAGAGTGGGAAGATATATATATATATATATAGTTGGCATGTGAGAAAAACTTATTTTGAAGTATTAAGGACTTAATGTATGCCTTGTGTGGATGAAAATAAGGAGCTCAACAGTACAAGTGAAAACGATGAATGACAATTAAAGTGATCTTGCTCCATACAAATGTGAGAAGAGAAAGGAAACAAAATTGAAATGTTTAGCATATTTCATCTTTTACCACACTGTCCTTCAAATAAAATGGAATGAACGAAGCGAAAATCAGAATTCTAGGGAGAATATAAGAAAGCTACAATATAGTGATTATTCTCCTTGTTAGTCTCCCCTTACCAATGACTAGGATGAGAACTAAAACCTCTTCATTTTTTGCGGATTATGATTCTTTCATGTTAGCTTTTGTCATAATATTAGAGAAAAAAAACAAACTAATTATAATAGAATCTACCATTCATTTCTTCTATAGGTTTCATTAATTTTATTTTCATACTTTTCTCTCTATATTATGACATTTTCATCTTCACTTGATGGGTGTTTACTAGATTTAAACTTTTTAAAGATACATTTTTTTATATATTTCTATAAGTAGTTTGTGCAACTTTAATTGTAAAGAGAAGAAAAAATGAAATATTATATTTGATGTAATGAAAAAAATAAAAAAATGTAAAAAATATTATATGAATAATGCAACTTTATCTTGGATCGTCTAGGTCGAAGTTAGGCTATGAGACCTAGCAATCATCAAATGAGAAAAGTTGTCTCAAAGAATGAAAGGTTAATGAAATATGAAATATTGAAATCCAAGGTTGAAAAAGAGAAGGGGATGAAAACACTCTACAGAGGGAGAGAAGTTGAAGTCCCAAGAATCTCCAGCTTGATGTGTGATAAGCATAAATTTCATAAATAATTATCTCTCACTTTTATCTCATTAAGACTTCTTATATGTTCAATTAAGTGGTCTTTGTCATATTTTATGAGTTTGGGTTCATATGAAGTTTAATTGAATTTCTTTGCTTACCCGATTAAAATGACACTATTATAGTATTTTGAGCATAATAGGAGTTTTAGACATCCAAAAATTATGAAATCTGTCTTGAATGAAAGCTTAAAAAAGTGTCCACAGTTACAAAGCAAGAGCAGACTCTAAATGGGATGTTTAGGACTCCGAAATTATCTCAAAAGATGACATAGTGTTGCTGACGTGGAATTTGAACAGTGTGCAAATATCCGGCCATATCTTGAGATACAGAAGTCATATTGAGATGAAATCAACTCTGTTGGACAACTAAGATCCAGGGCTACAACTTTTGTTCAGAAGTCAAGCTCTAATTCGGACATGTGAACATCCGAAATTGCAGTACAAGAAAGTCAAAATTGTTGTGCTAATTGGTGACAAAAATTCAAAAGTATTTTGCATTTTCAACAAAGCCCATGTGAAAACAATAAAAGGGTAGAAAAGTAATATCCTAGTTGGTGACTTTCTGAAGATGATGCCTCACAAATCCTCTATAAATAGAAGGGTTTACAAGAGGAGAAACGCATCATTTTGGAGATTAACTTCAATACCATTTTCCATCTTTCTTTCTTTTTTGTTAGTTTGTCTCCTGCATAGAAGGCTTAGGTTTTCTTTCTTGTTAGTTTGCCTCCTACATGGAAGGCTTAGTTTTTCTTTATTGTTAGTTGCCTCCTACATGGAAGGCTTAGGATTTATTTGTTGTTAGTTGCCTCCTACATGGAAGGCTTAGGATTTATTTGTTGTTAATTTTCCTCTTTCTTTGTTGTTAGTTTGCCTTCTTCATGGAAGGCTAGGTTCGTAGTTTCAATTCAAGGATTCAAGCTATTTTCAATTTAACTTTGAGGTCTTGATCTTTATTTACATGCTTATTGAGTGATTTCTACTCTGCTTTCCTATATTCTTCAATTTTATTCTTTTAATCAAAGTTTGATCGGTTGACGTATTTTGATTAATGTATAATTGATTTATAATTGGTTTTTGATTGGTAAATCATTTTCCAAAAGTTTGAAGAGTAGAAATTAAGTAATTGAATTGAAGGTTTTCATTTTATTACTTACTTCAACTGAATTCTGATTGTGAAATTGGTTTAGATAAAAGATTAAGTGGTTACTAAATCTTGTTGATCATAATAATCAATTAAATTCTGAGAGGTTTCTCAGTAGAGAATTTAAGGATCATTCTAGGGGTTCCAGATGATCCTAGGTTGATAAACACAATGCATGATTTTAGTGATCAATGATTAGTTAAGAAAATAGCCTCTGAATTCCTTGAGTTGATAATTGTTAAGTCCAATTAATTTCATTCTTTATTTTGTATTTAGAACTCAACATCGCATCTTTACAAAACCCCCTTGTTCTAACTTTCTCCTAATTTGCTTAAGAATATGAAATGGTCTTTGGGAGATGACTTAGGTTGCACCTTATACTATACCAATAGTTTGGAGGAAATCTAGAAATTATTTTTGCGCGTTTGCGACGAGCGTGTCAATGTGCATAGTATAACTTCCATTAAATTTTCAAGCTAAAAATATTTAAAAAGTTGTGTTTGATTTTCCATACGAATACAGGTTGAGGAATGTTTGCCAAATATAAAATAATTCTCCTTTCTCCTTTTTTTGCCTCACAAAGTGTGAAACGAATTTCCATCTGATAACCAAACATGCCATGACTCGATTAGAATAATCATATTTCTTTGTCCAAACGTGTAACTTGTGTTGGTCAATGATGAAACAAGTTGTAATGTAGTATTTGACAATTGCATTTCATGGAAAATAAAATAAAATTCAATTACATCAATGTCCAAGACTCGGAAAGACTTGACCTCCAGAGCTTATGGGCCAGATTATGACTTGATTTAGCATTCACTGCTTACCCAAAAGCAATTTATTTCTCCATTCTCTTTCTTTCTAACCTTGCAACCACAAAAATCCAACCTTTCCTTCTTTTAGCCTAATCCCACAAAATAAGGATTTTTCTTATCATTATTCTTAGGACATTGATATAAGAATCAAAATTAATTTTTTATTAAAAGTTACATTGAGATTTATGTGTTGAAAATTATGAAAAAAACGCATTAATATTTTTTTTATAGTTTAATTTTTTTATTTTTTTAACAATTATTCTAAGAACATTGATTAGCATTAAAAAAAGAAAAGAAATAGAATAATAGATAAGAAAGTTCACTCTTCACAAGGCAACACAATAATAGAGATAACATATATATATATATAAAAAAAAACTGTCAGAGGCAAGAAAAACTTGTGAAAATGGAAATTTGAAGAAAACAAGGCACTACTCTTTCTGCTATGCATTGGGACCAGCCTTGATGAGTTGATGTTGTTTACAGATCATGGAATATCACATTGCATCATAGTTCATCATATTTTAACTTAATCCCAACTTTGAGGGCTCCCAATTGCATAAAAAATAAAGGTGTTGCTTGAAACTTCTTCATTTCTTCCTACATACTTTACAACTTTCTTTTCTATCCTTATTCCCTACATTGTTGTTTCAGCAAGTTTATTTATTTGGTTTTTTTCTCCCACAATATTGTGGTCTATTCTGTATGCATTATACGGGAATAAATAGAGTACATCTGCATTCAATATAAATTAATATTAACACTACTCATTTCTACAACTATTTCCTCTGCCTCTGTCTGGATTTCTCTTTTTAATGTGTGAAATCACAAGTTAAATAAAACTGTTATTGACAGAATTTTTTCTATCATATATTCAATATTTTTATATACTTATGATTCAAATTTGAAATCACTATTTATGCTAAATCAACCTCCTACAAGTTGATCACAAAGTATAGATGAGTTTCGAGAAGCTGATTGAAGCAGGAATGTTCATTTGCAAAGTTGCAATTGTTTCGGGAAGAAATTGGGATTATTTAGCTCATTATTTGCTTGATATTGGGGGAATTAAGCATTTCAAGTAAATAAAAAAATTAAAATACACTAGTTTGAGTGTTTTGTAGCTAATAAATGCAGATTTTAGACAGGCTGATAGAGTTATGATATTATTGTATGGTCATTTTGCCACTAAATTGAGCTCTTATATGACAGTTCTTAATAGAAAATATTTGAGTTAAAAGCATTCATCTTTACGTTGATAATGTTTTAATTTTCATCTCTTTTTAAATGACAAGATTGCGTCTCAATTTTTGAAAACAAATATATGCACTCAATATACTATTACTAGTATTACTATTAATAATAATATCAGCCTCGGTATCTTGATTATGAGGCTATACAAAGACCCAAAAAGAGGCATGCATTGAACGAATTATGTAAACCTGTTTATGACGTTAGACCAAGCACTTGAATGCAATTAAAAAGCAATTTTATTTGAGTAAAACATAGCATACAAAGGCTGGACAACTTTTATATCTGTGTATATCCATAATCAAAATGATTCGCACCAATAATACATAATAAATTTAAACAAGGATGTAGAATTCACAAGTTACAGATACCAATCTCTACTCACAAGTTACACCAACAATTGCGAAATTGCCAACTTGTGGCTTTATTTTCTTTAATTCAGTCACAACTTTCAAGCATCAGACATTAAAACTAAATAGAAACCAATCAAAAGAATTGTGTTCACTTGGACATGACTTGGTTTGAAGGAGCATTCTTCAATGTTTGATCACTCTGCTGTCTTGCATACTGTTGTGAAAGAATGCCATTCCATCCTGCAAACAGATGAGGGATGAAATAAATTGTGCAGGCAAATGTGTTGCTATAGCTGTCAACTTCTGTAGACATCTTCATAAAAAAATAATGAAAAAATGAAAAAAATAAAATAATAAATAAATAAATAAATATATATATATATATATATATATATATATATATATATGAGGAGGAACTCAATTACCAAGAGTAGGGTCAAGTCCTCTAATTTTAAGCTCTCTGAACTCCTGACAGAGGGAACAACATGGACAAAAGATGTGAGAGATTACATCTGTATATGGAGCTTCCACCAAATCATACTTCTTCCTTAACTTTGTACGGTACTTTGACCCCATAATCCATTGAGAGCACAAAGCAGGCATCATTAGTAGGTAAATGAAGCTCCCCAGATGACAACCTGTAATGGTTAGAAGTAACAATTGGAATATGTTTGAATTCCCTTGGTTGAGATTGGCACTGGGAGAATGCAAGATGAAGTTTCATTGAAATTTGAAGAGCTGGAATGCAAAATTCATTCTTGGCCCCAAAACGTCTCAAAATGTTGTATGAAAATTAACATATTTTTATTATTCAGAAAACATCATTTGGAGCATCATAAACACCAACAAATATGAACTCAATAACTTATAATCATTTTTATCATAGACATTTAAGTGCAATACTGCTCAATAATATTTAGAATAAAACTCATTCTTTACCACATTTTTTTTATAAACATTCACTAACATCAAGCCCATTCTTTCAAACATATTTTCAGAATATATTCAACTCAAAATAATTATGCACTAATAATCCGAACACATTTTTAATTTTTGGGAACTTGGGAGCCAGTGCGTGGAAGTTATATAATTTGGATACAATTTTTCATCATACAGATTCCTAAATGTCCCTAGTACATTGATTGAGGTACAACAGCCATACATTTAATTTGAATATGCAAATTACATGGAGATGTTGGAAAAATGTTATAAGAAAGGAGTACATTGTGAACAGGATTAAGGGCCCTTACTCATTTCTCCGCCATCCAATACTTCTGAAATCTGCCCAAATGTTACACAAGGTAAAAATGCTGTCATAATAGCTGCCAAACAAAAATAAAAGGGTATACATAATTAGATAAACCATTGTGTATATTATATGTTTTATCAGTGAAACATAAATGTGATTGGAATGTTTTTCAACTATTGCAGGAATTAATGTGCTAATTATGAATTTATAATCTGTCAAACATTATTGCATTAAGCCTAAAATTTTCTCGATTAATCATGAACTCAACTCCATTCTTGACACACAAGTCACTTATGGAACATTGAGTGAGACTCCCATCTCTAAGTCAATGAGGATTGGCTCAACTGGTAGTATCAAACAGTATTATCTGTTTTGTACAAATGTACAGTTCTAAGCCTTTGTTGAGGCTTATGATATTCTGACTTTGGAATGAAGAGCAACCTCCCCTCCTCCTAAATCTTTTGTACCAAAAATAAATAAATAAATAAAAAAGACTCCCTTCTCATAGGAATGGAAGTGTTTCAAATTTCATCAAGGTTATTTTTTAGCTGAAGTTGAAGATAATTTAGCTATAGAACTAGTTCAAAGGAAAAAAACTAGAGTAAATATTACCATTTGTCTGATTCTCATGACAGTCAAAAAGTCCAGTACTCCATGGATTCCCTATTTGCTGAATCGTATGTGCTTCATACCTTGGAGTAACTGAGCCAACGGGTTCATTCTGTTGAATTTTCTGATCCTCAGTGGCCTGCATCTTACAATTTTCTTGACAAGTTTTGACAAACAAGCCAACAATGAAAGAAGATTAGAACAAATAGCCGAGTCAACTTCTTTTTTTTTAAAAATAATGAACTAATAAATGTAACTCCAGGTTTAGGTTATATAATATTTTCAATGAGAATATTGGAATTTGGAAGGCTAGTGGGGATTGGATGATTCAAATTTTAAACGTCAATGGAAAGAAGCTTCGCATATCCTTCATCCTATTGATAAAAAATATATTAAAAACTTAAAAAGAAGGTTACAAGAAGGAGAAAATGCAAGTTTGGTTTTAATTCATACCAATGTTTCAAGCGGTCTCATCCTGTATAGCTATGACATGCTTTGGGCGTGGACAACTAGAACTCAAACAGTAGACTTTGAAATTCGTGGAAAATGGAATGTAAAACAGAAATAGTTTGGAGCTTATAGCCGAAATGGTTGACACCAAAGTACAGTAACATGCATTGATTTTTTAATATATATCAAAGTCAAGTCAAATAACAACACATCGAAGTATACTCAATACTAGTGGCTTGAAAGACACATTGGCACGCAATTCGGTTTTGAAGATTGAAAGAGTGATGTGCGCTGGAATAAGGACTTACAACAAGTGTTGGTAGAAGACACATTCACATTATTTATGGCTTTGAAGTTTTAACCATGTTAGAGGTGATCCGTTGACCGTTACACAGAAGGACACCATGCTTGAGGCTTTTTGACCTAACTAGTGATATCCCTAAAACAAAATGTTTGCATGGGGTTATTTGAAGAATAATTATTAGAAGGTTGTAACCATGATTGTTACATACCTCCCAAATATGTCACAATAGATATTTTGTCATGGTTAAAGAAGTGAGATGTGACTCATGTTAGTGGTAAGCCATCTATCATGTGTGGGGTAGGGTTATGATGTGCCTTATTTATGTTGAACGTGCAGGGTATGCAGCACCTCCGTGGTGTGTCATAAGGTGTGAAGTACCTCTATGGTGTGTCATAAGTTATGGAGCATCTTCATAGTGCATCACATTCATGTCAAGTCATAGTGTTATCCACTATGATAAGGTGACATAACATGGACATCCAAGAGTGAGTAAGATGCATGTCACATTTTCCCCATTTCATTATAAGTTTAAGGTTTTCATTCTACGTTTAGGGTTGGTTATTGTGAAAATTTTCTATTTAAAAATTTGTAGTTATCAATAATTTTAAGTTGTATAATATGTTTTTTTGTCAAAACTAATATGAAAAATATTTTTTACAATCAGTGAAAAATTAAATATAAAAATTAAAAATAATTAGATATTTCTAAAAATCAAAGCTAGAAGAAGAGTGAAATGAAATTTAACAATCATAAAGAAAATACAACTAAAATTGTAATAAATTTATAAGGTCACACATGTTTTTTTGATAAGTTGTATTTTAATTTAATTATTTGTAAATATTATTTATAGTAAAAAGATGTTATATTTTATAAGTTGATATATGATATGTGGAGCAATTTATAAGAGCACCACATACATTATATGAATCCATAGCATGCATTTTTTGAATATTCAAAGTATAATTTTTAATTCAAAGATGCACATTTCATCTATTCAATTACCAACTGTTTTTAATGTTACTTAGGTACCACACATAATATGAGATGACTAATTTTAATTTTTTTTAATGTTATTTTACTTAGTAAGATACCATACACCATTATAACAAATAAAAAATTTAACACATAATACGTGTTAAAAACATCCTAACCTGATATTATGGTTAAAACTATATTTTTTGGGTAAGTAGTTTTCAAATTTACATTATTTTGATTATAATCAAAGGATGTATTTAGATTTTTTTTTCAATTAAACTAAAATTTTATTCTCTCGATTTTTTTTGTGGCCTTTATATATGAAAAAAATTGTAAAGCTAAAATATTTTTTTCAAAGGAAGTAAAATTAAAAAAATATTATATACAAACTAAATTAAACAAATAGAATCAAAATAGAGACTAAACCAAACATATAACTTTAACAAACAGCAAAATTTATCCATAAACGCTTTTTCAGGTATAATTTAGAATATATACCTATTTATATAAAATCCAAAAATTTAGTGGCTGATAAATGATTATTTTTGGTTTGAATTTTAATTGTGTTTTTATTCCAGATCATTGAATCTCTTTCGGGAATAATTCCATAAGCTTGCATTGGTAACAATGACACGAATTACATGCTTCAGATAGAGATAGCCAGATAGGTCATGACACTGCGAAATATTTTTCCTTTCGAAAAATAATACAAGCATCATTAACAAAGCATAGCGAAGTGCATAAACGATCAGATTTAACTATGAAAAGGCATCATATTAATTGTCTTTTTCAATAGGGAAGTGCATAAACGAATTGGCATGGCAAGGGGAGTGGAAAAAGAAGAAACATCCAACACGGTCACGGATTCAAAGGAATATTTATTTCCTAGCACTCGTAAAAACATTTGTTTTAGCTAGCGCTCCTCTTTTGCTTATTTGGAAAGTTATACACACTCGGGAGGGGTAGAAAAAAAGCCTTGTATTGTCAACAATCTCAGTAAGAAGATTCTTCGGACCTTGCGAAGTTGAATACGGTATAGAAAGACGGACTATACAACATTCCCTTAACAAGGGTGACTATCAGTATCCGTAGCCCACCCAGGCAAACAAAATATAAATCTTCCGATGAAGACCTGAAGGAATCTTTCTCCAGAAGCCAGAGGCTTTAATCTTCAATTTACTATTACTGTGCCAATTTACATCACACGCAGCTCAGACACATGGTCATGGCCATCTCAAATAGTTGCTAGACACTCCCCCTCTCCGTTCCCCCGGTCCCCTTTTCGGCCAAATTAGGTGTTACCCATTGATGAACTCATTATCTGGATCTGTAAAAAGATGTTGCAAGGTTAATCCAAAAATTATTGATAGAAGGAAAGGCTGAGCATTTTGTGAAGTGATAAGAAGATAACTAGGGCATCTAAGGAGCAAAAGATCCTGCTCAAAATACCTTATTAACAAGCAAGTTCACTTGTTCTCTGTACATTTCCTTCAAGTCTACAATATCCGCACGAAGTTCCTCCAGCTAAACAAGTTGAAAACTTTTAGATAAAAAGTAGATGACTTTTCTATTATAAAAATAAATAATAAATAAAAAGAACCAGGACAGTTACGATATTTCAGATTCTTGAGGTTTTAGTATATATGCAGGATACAGCCCTAAAAATTATTTTATCTTCTCTTTCTGTTGGGTCCTAGTGTTTTTCTTTCATTTGATTTTTCAGGTTTTCTGGAAGAGAGGAATTTAGGACTGTCATGCTCATCTGAAGTATATTTCAAACACAAGAAAATTTATAAGGTAAACAAAATAGTGAGTTCCTCTAGAAGTTAATAGGACTGCATCGATTTTCCTTATAGGGAATAGGCAGACCGCTAGGTCAGAAATCCAAACACCAAATTATGTCTACGATATCATTCCTGGCAAAATCTAAAGGCTGGCAAAGTGAGAATTACCTCTTCATCACGTTCACCCATCAATTCCAAAGCTGCAGAGTGCCTCCTCCTTAGTGCGTCTAGTTCTGACCGTAAGCCAGGTAATACAACAGCCTCCCCACGCAACTTTTCACACTGCAGTGTGGATATGCAAGTCATGGTTACTGACAAGGAGCGAGATCAGTAAGTAGTAAACAGGAAGCTGAATTCACCTGTTCTGTCATCTTGACCAACTCCTCAGCAAGAGAATCCCGAATAGACTCCATTGATGCCTGTAATTTTTGTTATTAAAAAAAGTCATCAATGTAACCCCCCTAAAAAAGTTGTCCAGATCACTGTTAATATAAATAAATTAATTACTAATACATTATAAATTCTATATTCTATTACTTAAACAATATGATAAATTCTCAATGATGAGAAAAATTGAGCTTTGAACTGGAAGGTATGGTGCTAATTGCTAAAGATTAGCAAGGAATGAAGGCAACGAATCATACCAGGCGTGACATGTATGAAGCAAGTTCGCCCTCCTTCTGACGAAGTGCAGCTTCAAAAGAACTGGGTGTCATGCTCTTTATATAGTAAGGATTCATGTTTAGTTCTCCTGGGTTTCTCCTATCGGAAAAACTGTCAGATGAGTCCAATGATGCTTGCAGAAAGTGGCTTTCTTCCAAGCTTCCCAGGGAACTTGCACTAGAGACTTTCCGAGACAGGTTCCCTACATCATAAAGAATATTATAGAACATATCACAGGCAACTGACCTCAGTGATGTAAAGGGAAGCAGAGCATCACACCATTCTCAAGGGCAGAAGTTAGCTTTGTAGAGGAAGTTTGATCTGATAATGATGCAGAATGAACACGAGCAGTCCTCTCCAGCTCTGCTCGAGCAGCCTTTTCTTTTTCTATCTCCTGGCAATAAAGAAGAGCTTAGTTAAGAAACTTGAAAAACAATAATCATAGAGGTTCTAATCAGATAGAACGAATTTAATACCATTACAGGCAATACCATACCTTCTTTCTTTTTTTTCATTTTTTATACATTGTTTCCGTTCCATATTTCACCAAATATTGTTATATCAGTTTACTAACATACATTTAATTCCAATCATCCATATAATGTTGAAAAGTCCAAACAATGAAAGCAGGTTGGCTTTCTTTTGTAACTTTTTTCAGAAAATTTCAAACAGCATGAAACCAAATCTCTCTCTTTGCTGGCTCATTCCGTTACCCACATGATATGAGAAATGAAAGATAACAAATTTAATGGAAGAAGAAACTGAGAACTTCATGCAACATGTTTAACAATGCTCAGTTTGAAATCCATAACAAATGCTCTCTACCTGCTGAAGAAGCTCCCTGTGCATCAATGCCTCCTGTAACTCTTGCTTGTGCTTCAGTCTAACGTCCCTAATCTCTCCCTCAAGCTGTCTCACACGACCTTCTTGAGTGTCAGCTTCCTCCTTTGCTGCAAGATATTCCTGTCTACTCTCAGCTGCCCTTTGTCTCTCCTTTTCAAGAGTCCTACTTAACTGAGTCTGTTCTGCCCTAAGACATGAAATCTGTAATTCATTGTTAAAGTAAGTTAATATACACAAAATTGCCATTAAAGACATGATTTCATTCAAGAAATGGCAGAACCTGAGCCTCAAGGACATTAATTCGAGACAAGGTTTGAGATAGGCGTTCATTAACAGATCGCTCCCTTTCCTCAGCAGTTGCAGCTTTAGCCTCTGCTTCCTGTAGAATCCATAGAAAAAGACAAAGAAATACAATAATATCCCATGGGAAGTTTCTAAACTTAAATTCAAAAAGTATTCTAGAGACCTGAAGTCGAGAATTGAGCGTTCTTTCAACAGCAGCCCAAGCTTCAGCTCTTCTGGCATTTGTTTCCTGTTATCAGGTGAATTCTAGTCTAGTACCCATCAGCAGAACAAAAACAGGAGGAAAAGCAATTTTGAATCGTAAGTGTACTAACCTGCATGGCTTCAATTTGCCTTAAAAGGGGCCTTGTGGATTCTGGAACTTGTGTAATCAGTTCCTCACACCGTCTTTCACTAGCCTAGAGGAATGAAACCAAATTACACAAACCAGCAAATGCACAAATAAAGTTGCTAAAAGCTTAATCAAAACAAGGAAAAGTAACAACCTCCGAAAGTAAAATAACTGAAAGATCAGAGAGCAGGAGACAATACCTGGTAGCGTTTTTGAAGATCCTCAATGTCTCTGCGAAGCATGTCTTCTTTGAAGACCGCCTGAAAAAAGATGTAGAAAACATTAAACTTAAAAGTAACATCCTAAGGAAGTCAACTCTGTGAAAAGAAAATACCTGCTGTTCCTTTCTACTTAATGTTTGCCTCAATTCTTCAAGTGCCTGGACTAGCATAGATTCACGCTCCTCAGCTTCTCTTAGACGACTCTCTAGCTCAGTTCTTGCTTCATTATTGGCTCGAGCCTCTGCTAATGCTTCAGCCTCCTTAGCAGCAGCTAGAGCATTAGTATAATATTCCTTCTGTGCTGCAATTTCATTTTGATGTTTTTCTATTGTTTCTTGCAACAACTTTTCCGTAGCTGTCTTGTCCCTCTTGATACTTTCCACTTTACTCTCCTCTACCTGGATTGCATGACATTAACCAACCAGCAGTTTCAATTAGAAGTACTAATAAATACAAGGATTGTCAACACATGCTGCCCCAAAGAAGAATGATGCATTCAATGATATAGAGGATCGCCCATAACTCCATGGTATAAAACAATAATAAATCATAAATTATCCTTAAAAAAACAATATGAAATTTAACTTACGAACAGTAAGAAGGGATTTTTATGATCAAACTATATCATGAAGAAAATCTTTGGCAAAAAGATAAATAACCTGAACAAGCGAACCCAAGCATCAAAGATGAAGGCAAAACAGTACAATACAATTTCATAGTGCAAGAAATTTCTGCTTCCCAGATTCCATGTTGAGTAAAGTGATGAGAACTAATTCAAAAAAATGACCAGTGAATAAAAAATTTCAATAATGCTTTCAGCATAATTCCATTACCTGAAGTTTAGTTGTCAAACCTTTCTTCTCCTCCTCAAGATCTCTAATCTAGCTTTCATGAAAAAATGGTAATTTAGAGATTTGTTACAATATGTAGGTATAGAAAAAGGTTGAAGATTTAGGGAAAATATAATAAGCAGTCTGCATACCTGAGCCCTTAGTTTCCTAATTGTAGATTCTTGAGCAGCCTGTTTTTTAGAAAGCTCTTCACCTGAGATGAGAGAGTCTAATATGAAGAAATGGCCTTTATAATCTCCAATAATTAAACTGTTATCATGCTTCACTAGAGAACTTCTTTATTACAACAGAAAAGCCCTTCAGATGAAATTATTCACTTGGCAACCAAAGCAAAGAACAATAACAATTCACATACAAAGTTTGTAACGTAATACCATCCTTCCTCAATTTAACCCTCTTGCTCTCCTATAGACAATCTTCAATCCTTTCCACCAAGCCATACAATAAACAGTGTACAAGATTGCTGGAGAATGCCTTGGATGTTCATTTAAGGGAAATAGAAATCTCTAAGCACAAATGTGAATCTATATTCAATCAAAACTTTTCTCCTATAGTCTTAGATCCATATTAGTGTACTGCTGTAACTACTTGTGAAGTTACTTAGTTTTCTGTTAGTGCCCGGTTTCTATTATTACAGTTGTACTGTTTTGTTATAAAGCTGTACTGCCTCTTACACACACACACACACACACACATATATATATATACAGGATCTCACTCTTGGTATAATCAGATATTACAATAACAAAATTCTCTCTTATCATGAAACTCTCTCATGGTATCTAGAGCTTTTTTTATCCTTGTGAACCAGCAATAGCAACACTGATACAAACCTGGTATCTTTATTATGAAAATATAGCATGGAACTCCCAATTCACAGAATAGGGCACACATATTGCACTTCCCAATGCTAAAAGGCCCTAATTTTCCTCTCAAATGATAAGATACCTTCTCCTGATTCCTACCTTTATTTATGCACATTACAGACCTCTCACTTTAACTAACTCAACCTAATTAGTTATTTCCAACTAACTAGTAAGTAGTAACTAACTATTACACTAAGTGGGGCAGTTTACTATCAATACTTCCCCTGAACATTCATTGTGTCCTCAAGGTGAAGGTTCTATAGATGCTGAAGGTAAAACCTGATCAGGATCCCACTATTTATAACATAATGACCACAATAGAAGTTAAAAACAAAAATGTCCCTTGATGAAAACCACAAACAGTTGATAGGAACTTCTTTTTGCTGGTCCACATGTTGAGCTGGCCCATCTCTTTCAAGCAATGTTTTGGGTTGTGCCCATTAGGCCAAAAAACTGACTTATTACTTGAAGAACCAATTGTGTCTTGTACCTTGCCCTCTCTTGGACGGCATCACTGCCCTGAAGTTGTGAGACTACCACCTACACCTCCCATGGCTCTCTTCTTAAGCCACCATGTTTGCTGTTAAGACCATCATTTGATAACCACATTCTGTACTTTCCACTTTTTGCTACTACGTCATGTCTGCTTTGCCTTAGTCCCTCCTCCTGGCTGATTCCTTTTCCAAGGTTTCTTGCTTCCTCACATCTGATTCTTCCTTTTCCATATTTTTCCGTCATTTTCCAGTATTCCAGTTTTCAACCCTTCATGTTTTGCTTCAAGGTTCTGGTCGTTTTGCCATCATTTCTTCTTTGTTATCGTTTGCAGTAGTTTTCCTTCCATCACCTTTATTGTCAGGTTGATTGCCTTCACTTTTCTTGCTCTTCCATTGAGGGTTTCTCTTCCACCATCACAGTTGCTTCTTTCTTTCTTATCCTGCTGTTTTTTTGGACCTGAATCTTTCTCGCCCATCTTCTAGACCAACATTTTCAAGATCCTTGTTGGTGACACCCATTTGGCTCGATAGCTACTTGCAAGTTGTAACCCCAAGATTTGGAGCTCTAATACCAGTTGATAGAAGCCAGATATTTTTATTATGAAAATACAGGAAGGAACTCCCAATGTACAGAATAGAGTACACAGTGCAGAACTTTGAAGGTCTACACTTCCGAATGCCAAAAAGGCCTAATTTTCCTCTAAAATGACAAGATACCTTCCCCGGATCCCTACCTTTGATTTATACACATTACAAACCTCGCATTATTTAACTAACTCAACCTAATTAGTTATTTCCAACGAACTAGTAAGTAGCAACTAACTAACTATTACACCAAGTGGGGTGGGTTACCTATCAGACACCTTTGGATTCAAAGCCTCCACAACTGTTGCGATTCAATTTAGAGCCTCCACCACCACCGATTTATTTTGTTCCTCTCACCACACATCCTCCACCAGCAACATTCAATTTCTCGATCATTGAAAAACTTGATGAGAAGAATTATCTTCTCTAGCTCCAACAAGTTGAACCAGCAATTAAAGCTGCCTTCAACTCCACCTTGTCAATCCTATCATTCCTCTACGATTCCTTATTGAGTCTAATCACGATTCAGCAAATATGAATGAAGTATATCTAGCCTAGGAATAACAAGATCAACTACTACTTCCTCATCTCCTTCTAGTGCTCCCTCATCTTTTCCTCTACCTTCTTTATCTTCTACATCTCAGCCCTCACCTGTTCCTTCATCTCCACCAAATAGATCTTTTAATGTTCATCCTATACAAACAAGATCTAAATCTGGGATTTTCAAACCATGTCTTAATCTCAGTTTTTACTTGCACGGAACCTATGTCTCCTTAGCAGGCATTGACAAACCCTACTGGGTATGCTTCCATGAATGAAGAATTTGACACACTAATTCGAAAGAATAGATGGACCTTGGTCCCTTGTCCACCTCATAGGCAGCCTATTGGCTGCAAATGGATTTTTAGAATAAAGGAATAATTTGGTTTGTAGTATTCATAACTGTAAGGCAAGGTTAATTACTCAGGGGTTTCAATAAGAATATGGTTTGATTACAATGAAACTGTCCTTGTAATCAAACTGATTACTGTACAATTATTTGAACTCTGGCTCTAACTCATTCCTGGCCACTTAAGCAACTTGATATAAATAATGCTTTCCCTCATGGTGTACTACATGAGAAAGTGTATATGACTCAGTGGTACGAAGCTGCAGATAAGTCTTTGGTTGGCAAATTTAATAAGGCTACTTATGGTCTCAAACAGTACCAAGACACTGGTTTGAAAAGTTAACCACTGCTCTACTCAGTTTTGGTTTCTGTCAAAGTAAATGTGATCCATCTTTACTTGTCTTTCCTCAAGATACTGCTGTAGTATACCTTGTGATCTATATGGATGATATCATCCTCACAAGGAGCTCACCTCTATTACTTCAACAAATTACTGCTAGTCTTAATTCTGTGTTTTCTTTGAAACAACTCAGTGATCTGAATTACTTTCTTGGTATTGAGGTGAAATGCTTCACTTCTACCTCTTTCCTTCACACCCAAAACAGATATGAAAGGTTGCAAACCCATCCCTTCTCCTATGAGTACTGGCTGTAACCTAAGTAAGGATGGCTCCTCTCCTCTTCCTAACACTTCCTTTTACAGATCAGTTGTAGGTGCCTTACAATATGTAACTATCACCAGGCCAGAAATCACATTTGCTGTCAACGAAGTTTCTCAGTTCATGTCTAACCAACAGAAGTCTCACTGGTCAACTGTAAAACACATCCTTCGCTATTTGAAGGGAACTGTTAATGATGGTTTGAAACTTCAAGCAGCTGACTCCACCAACTGCTTTTCTCTCAGGGCCTTCTATGATCCTTCGCTATTTGGTTCTATATCCACTTTCCAATTCCAATCTTAAACACACCAAGTAGAAGCCATAACAATTGCATTAATTAAATACTGTTACCTTCCTCAAGCATAAAAACTTGAAAGGCAAAAATCAATATGCATGATGAATCTAGTTACAAACTTGCCAACATTCTATACCAACCAAGTTTACACCTGCATGCCAAATACCCCAAAAACCAAAAGCCATACAATCTGACATGCTCTGGATACCAGATATTATAAGAATGGCCAATGGACATGAATATGTTTGGAATAATTATGACCCTGTCACATTGAATAGATCCCCCATCCCCATCAAATACCACCACCACCATACCAAGTGCAATCCATGAAAGGAACCTAGAAGGAAATAGTTTCTAGGGCCAAGTATAGTGACTGATAAAAACTTTCATCATAGATGAAGCAACTTGAAAAGTAATACAAAGAATATAGTCTGAGTAAAGGTGTTGACAAGTATCTATTACTCTAATAACTATGGATATTCATCTTAACGAAATCCAGAGTACCCAACCAAATAATTTAGTGCTATGATTTTTGTCCCTTCAGACTTTGCCAATATATATCTATAAGGACCATCCATATAATCAACCCAAAAGAGACACTAATAACCAAAAAAAAAGTTTTGTATCCAACAAAGCATGGATGATGAATATTCGGGGTTGATTTCAGACAGTTCTACCTTCTGCCATAACTTGAGTAATTATTTCATCCTTTTCCTTCAAGAGAGCAGCTGCATCACTTTTTTTACTCTGCTCTCGGCGGAGTGTATCCCTTTCCTTAGTGAGAGCATAAACCTGCAATTAAACATGCATAATGCATAAAATCCCAGAACAGTTGTAGCTCAAACTAGACAGCATACACTTGAAAACATACATAATGCCCAACAGTCCTCTAATAAATCACATTCTTAAAAAGTCAAGATGAATTCCTAACACCAATCTCAAATGCTCATGTCCTAATATTGAAATTACAATACATTCACTTGGCTTTCATGAGAACTCCGTGTTTATTATATGAACTAACAAGAATTTGATTGGTACTCACCCCCCCCCCCACTCAAAAAAAAAGGATGGCAGTATCAAACCATAACTCAAGCATTGCCTCACAGTAAAGCATATGACTGATCCCTTTTTTAGTATCAAGAGAAATTTGATCCTCATCTCTCAAAAGATAGATACACACTGCAACCTATGTGGCATTTATGTCAGCAATGCACTTATATGACAAGAATCTTGAGAACAATGTTTGAAATGCAAACTTAGCATGCAAAGGAAAACATATGAGCCTTAATAGTGCTTCTGTTATTTGTGCCATGCTATGTTAGTGTCTATGGTGAACAAGTCAATCAGAACTTCAATGTATAGTGTATAGACTACAAGCACTGTACACAACTTTTGAATTATGCATCTGAGTTGAATTACTGATAACTAAGTTAATTAAGCCCAAAAGGCAAATAAGATTTGCAACAAGTGATACCTTTCTCTCAAGAGTTGCAACCCTCTGATGGTATTCCTCTCGCAAAGACTCAACTTCTGCCTCATTGGATTTTCTCTGTTCCATAATTATTAGCATTGAAATATAAATATTTCAAAGGAAGTGGGACAAAGGATAGTGAGCAACACACAATAAAATATGAAATAAAAGTAGGGGACAGCAACACATGCTAATTAGTTTAAAAACACCAAAGGATTTTCATAGAAAGATGTACGAAGGAAAACTGATGCATAGTCTGAGGTAAAAGAAAGTCAAGATTACAGTATAGCTGACAATATGACAAGGTCACATGTAAAACAATCATCTTCAATATAGACTTTCTTTTTTTGTTCACAAAATTGACCTAGGCCCATCTTCGACAAATACTTTATACAACTAGAACTGACACAAGATGAATCAAGAAGAAAAACCCAAGAAATTCCTAAAACATCTAGAATTTATTATAAATATTGTCTGCTGTCCTGCATCATCTATCATTGACAAGAAAAAATCCTTTGTTTCATTTTTTAAATAAAATTAGTTAATATTCCATGTTAGCGACTTTCTTAGCCAATTTGTTTCTCTAATGCCAGATACTGTCTTGGAAACGGTAAATAGGATCTATGGTTAGCTTCCAATGCTACATAAGCAAGACTCATCAATTTAAATGTTTAATAGACAGATGTGAATGTAATAATGCATAGATGACATCAGAAAAACTGGAAAGGTTCAGGAGGTAACAAAAGAAAAACAGTGTATTAAAATCATGTGACACAAACGACTAGGTTTTGAAAAAATAAATATACCTTGAGATCCTCAATCACAGTTTTCAGTTGTTCATTTTCATTCATGAATTTTGCAATCTCATCAGCCTTAGCCTGCATACAGAACCAAGATTACAAAGAATGTAATAAGATATACAACATTATGGTAAAGAATAAGGAGCATAATTGGACAATATGCAATTTCTTGAACATGTTGAGACATTTAAAAAAGAAAAATCAAATGACTTTAGTCATCGATGAAAGTCAGAAGATTGTAGGACACTTTTGTCAATGATACTAAAGAGAAACAATCTGTTATGTACACTTGTCAATCAGTTCATAATAGACCAAGAAAATTTATCTATGACAAAGTGAATTAGAAACTTAACCACTTTTACACCACTTAAAAATCACCATGATCGCTGTTTTATGTAAAAGCAAAACATATTGTCCAGGAAACAATGAAAAACTTAGTACATCAAACCCTTACGCCTTAACCATGATGAAAAGTACAACAAGCCACAAAAAAGACAACCTATTACCTAGAGACCATGTGAACACAGTTTTCATGCTCAAAATATAACAAAATCTGGGCCCTACATAGTCTTTCCATATTGCCACTTGCAAAAAAAATGAATGTGCACACAAAAGCTTTTGTTTCAGTCATGATAATGTGCATAAAATGAAATACCTGTGCTTGTCTTGCAGCACCTTGTAGTGCAGCTTCCATCATTTTCATCTCTCTCTTCACCCTCTCTAGTTCAAGCAAGGAACCTGAGTCAGACATAGTTCTTGCAGAACTCAAATGATGCTCTTTCATGCCAGTTTCAACATCATCGGTAAAGTGATCCTTTTCATCTTCTTTAACAGTAGTTCCATTGTCATGTGAAACCAATTCAGATACAACCTCGGAGGATTCATTTGTTGGTGTAGTACTAGACAAGTGTTCATTATATGATTGATCAATGTTATTGGTTTCCTCAGAAGCCACAGAGTGTAGTACAGAAGTGTCTGTATCATCTCTTTTCTCACTATCATCCAATGCCTCAGGTTGAACAGAAGAAATTCTCTCTATACTTTCTTCCGCTTGCATCCTCTCTTCTTCTTTACTCTCCTCTTTTGTCTCAAGTTGAAAATTTTCAGGTCCATCACTAATACCATGTGGCTCACCAGGCTCACTAGTAACAAAGTCAACTGCATTGTCCCCAAGACTAGAAGGCATGGGTTGCATCGACACTGGACTCCCCGAGGTTTCCACTTCAGCAATCTCTTTCTCTTGAGAATGATCAACAGAATCCAAACTCTCAAGCTTCTGAATGGGGGGTTCAGACAATTCAACAGGCTTCTCCAGTAACTGGTGTTCCTCCTTTCCATAATCCAAATTATGTGCAATTGTTTCATCCGGTGACTCTGTATGCTCACTATCTTCTTCTACCTTAAGCACTTTATTTTCTTCTTGAACAGTGTTTTCATCAGCTTCTATATGGACTGTGTTATCAGTTTCAAGGGTTTCTTTTCCCTCAGCCTCGGGTGTATGATCCAGAGACTCAGGTTTTTCTCGTGACTTCTCAGTTTCAGACTCTTGTTTAGAGGATTCAACTTTTTCAGGCATTTCTTCTCTATTTTCCTCACCTTTGTTCCCCATAAAGGCCGTAACAGGATTAAATAGCACTTTCCTCTCAGCAGGTACAGGCCATGATCCTGCAGCTGGATTCAAAAACAAAGGGCACAGCTCTAATCAGGGTCAAAATTGAAAACTCCAGACGTGGAGAACGCACATCCCATCCAACAATTTAAAGCTCAAATCTTAGAGCAGTTAATGAACTTTGCATCTATCTCAACAAAAAATTTACATATGATAGAGGAAGCCATTCAGAAAACAAAGAGGAATGATAGGAACTGGAATCAATTACCTTCATTGCTGGATTCGGACTTCTCTTCAAAACCAAGAGCGGAATCAAAATTCTTCTCAATATTCTTCACACTCTCCTGAAGCTTATTCACGGCTCCAGCCAAATCAGGGAAGTTCCCCCACGCATTTTTCCCACTAAACCATGCCATCTCAAAAGCTACAAATCAAAATAAAGTCGACCCGTGATGTACATTACCAATCCAATACGCACCCTCAATTCCTACTCTATTCGAATTTCAGATCCCAGAAAAGCATCGACAATATAACAACAAATAATGTTTTTACGAGAAAGAACAGATGATAGAATTTAATTCACCCACCACGCCACACCAAGAAACAGTTATGCATCTAAAAAGCCATTCATCGTGGCGAACAAAAGAAGAAGGAATGCATGGTAAATCTGAAATCGGATAATGCTAAAAGTGGAGATGAATGCAGAGGGATTGAGTTGGTGAAGGGATAAAATCAAAAGTGAAAGATGTGGACCTTAATGAACGCGATGGATCCAGGAATCAAATCATGGACATGGTTTTCCAACTGGTAGTGCTCGTAGTTGAATTATGAAACTTCACCTACAAATAAATCATAGAAAAAGAAAAGAAAAAGTTGCCGGTGAAAAGGAAAAAAACGTGAAATCGCGGGAAAGCGGGAATGGAGGTTCGATTTGGTGAGCTCTGCAAAACTAGTGCTATGCGAGGGATGACGGATCCTCCTCCAACGCGATTCTAATGGTTTCCTTTCCTCACACGTTGGGGACGAACCCAACGCTGTCGTTTTGATGCCTCTTTCTCTTTTCTTTTTCTTCTCTTTCAATTATTTTAGTGAGTAGGGTATGGGTACGTTTCAAAATATAATGTCAATCTGTAAAATTCTAACCCACAGGGTATCAGTGTTGTTCAGCTATAAAGAAATTAGTAAATCAATTTAACCCAAGAAAGTTAGTTAAGTTGCTATGGTTAAAGTTGTATGTTACAAATATACGGTTTTAAATTTCTCAATTCACATGAGAATGTCGTTAATAAATTATTTATTTTTTATATAAAATTACTTTTATTTTGTCATAAAAACTAAAATCTACCTAAAAAAAATTGAAGGATTAAAAATAAATTCAATTATATTTATAAGAATTAAAAACCTATTTAGAAAAATATTGTAATCTATTTTAAAAAATAGAAAAAAAAATGTATAATGTTTAATAAATAAATATAATTTTCTATAAGTTTATAAAGATGTTATTGTCAATTTCGGAGAAGAAAACTGATGAATCTGCTTTTATAAGTTTCATACACCGTGCTTATCCCTTTTGTAATAGACCATCTTTATTGTGTATTTAACACTAATTAAAAAAGTTAGTTGATATGTTATAAGACAAATACCTTGATTTAAAAGAGAAAAGAAAAAAGAAAATGATTAAAAAAATGATGAAAAATAAATAGATTTTCAACTTGTGTAATATAAAAGAAATACAAATAAAAAATAAAATAAAAATAAATACGAAAAAATAAAGAGAAATAAAAGTGAATTTCTCTTTTTACTTATTTGATTGGGTAGAAATTAAGAATAAACAAATTTTTCTCTCTGAATAACTATTGTATCCTTAAAAATTTAATATAATATAAATTACTCTTATTTTATTTTTATTTTTTAATATTTGATCAAATAAT
Source organism: Canavalia gladiata (assembly GCA_037954105.1). Lineage (NCBI taxonomy): Eukaryota > Viridiplantae > Streptophyta > Magnoliopsida > Fabales > Fabaceae > Canavalia > Canavalia gladiata. The sequence goes on from CM075663.1 coordinate 48,053,718, forward strand.
GTAAATATTATTTTGAACTATTAAATATAATATCATTTGATTAAATAACATAAATATTTACTTATGTATAGATTGTGTATTTTCGTTCTCTTTCTCTTTATTTATTCAACCACACAATGCACATATCCAAGAATATCCTACAGTGCAACGAGACTAGCCATCTTAAATGTTATGTGTGGTATTAGTTTACACATCTTTATCCAAAATATATCATTGCACATATAAATTAATAATTAATTCACAGGGGTTGATTGAATTTAATAATCCAAAAAATTATTCAAAATGTCGTTCTTTTATTTTCTCAATCCCATCAATGTTAAAGGATAACTAAAACATAACAGCCTAATTTTTATTTACTGCACGGTTACATGTAAAAGCAATTATTGTTTCACGTGACCTTTTTTTGTAGAAAGTTAAGATAAGCATTATTCTTACTCTCAGTGAAATCAATCTTTGTTGTCTATCATAAAGTAAGATTTAATTTGTCTAAAAAAAACATTATAAAGATGAATAGTTACTACAAGCACATCTTCCATTTTCTTCGGTCCAAGTAAAATGCACAAAAAACTCAATTACTAGCGCACAAGCTGTCCGTGCTGAACCTTTGATACAAATAATTTCAATTTGCGCTCTTAATGGCGTCTCAAATCACCAACACTGATTATTGATCCCTCTATACCTCGGCACAGCCTATCCTACAGTTCATTCCAGTTCGCCTTCTCTATGGGGCCATCAGATCACTAACATTTGTTGTTGATTCCTTCATACCATTTTTGGCGCTCAATCTCTGCTAGGGTTTGACAAGCACTGCTTTAGGACAGCACTGTTACACTGGAAAAAGACCCAATTTTTCCTACATATATGAGGACTAAATTACAAAAATCATAACTCAGATCACCGTCTATATCAGGTCATACACGATTCATCTTCACCGCTGATTTAAAAACTTGTATATCCAATGATCTTTATTAAATTGGTCCATCATGAACCACTTTTGCGCTGAAGCATGTTTATCCTCATCTTACAAAAAGTCATTTACTTTAATCTGAAAATTGTGGTAACAAAACTTAGAGTAAATGACATTTTTTTAAAGTTAGGAAAGATTTAGTATAGTAAAACTAAACAGTCCATACTTATAATCTATGAAACTAAAGAGGAGATGCACAAAACTCTAATGTCAGATATTGTTGTGCAAACCACTTTTCCCAACTAGATTCCAGTTTCTTCACCAATAATCACCACATGAACATATTCCATGTTTAAAATGATGATAGCGATTAACATCTCTTACAGTAATCTCCCTCTCGGTGATTTTTGAGATGAACTTGATAGCAACATGGCAGTCCTCACAAATTCGGAGATTCTTTGTTATCAAAAGCCTGGTTCCTGGCAATGTACTTATGAGTCCAAATGCAATAGCAAGTCTTTCACTATGACTGCACACCATGTTTGTCTTCTCATCTTCCTCCACATCATGGAAGACGGATCCTGTATCTGGGACATACCCAGCTTCTTGCATTAGTCCTTCTAACCTCTTCAACTCAGCATATATTGCATCAGAATTTGGGTGTGAAACATCTCCAGAAAGAAATGCATAGACCTTGTTCTTTACTTCGATCCAGCTACACGCAATGTTTTTCTTTATTCCTTTATCTATCATTAACTGCCTCAACCTTGCAACTCCTTCCCACTTGCCAGATTGAGCATACATGTTAGCCAAAATCACATAATTGCCAGAATTGTCAGGCTCAAGCTCAATTAGTTTCTCTAAAGCTATCTCTGCCAACTCCACATTCCCATGAATTTTGCATGAATTCAGTAGAGCACCCCATACACCAGAATCTGGCATGACACTCATATGTCTAATAAGATCATACGCCTCATCCAGTTGACCACAGTGACCAAGGAGATCAACCATGCATGTATAGTGTTGAACTGTAGGATTGATACTGTAATCCCTCACCATCAAGGTATACAATGCGCGCCCTTCATTGAGCAAATGCCCTCGGCTGCAAGCTGCCAGAACACCAACAAAGGTTATAAGATCTGGTTGAGCCTCTTTACTCATTCTCTCAAACAAGTCCAGAGCTTCAATAGCAAGACCATGCATTGCATAACCAGTAATAATTGCATTCCAAGATACAACCCTTTTCTCCCTAAGCCGCTCAAACAAAGCACGGGCAACTTTCACAGAACCACATTTTGCATACATATCTAGCAAAGCAGTTTTGACCTTGTCATTGGATTGAAACCCATGTCTCCAACTAAATCCATGGATCTCCCTCCCATGAGGAAGACAGGCAACGTCAGCTGTAGATGAAATCGCAGTCACAAGAGTAGCCTCAGTGGGCCTTACACCCATTGCCACCATCTCACGGCATAGAGAAAGCGATTCATCAGGGTGTCCATTTTGAGCATAAGCTGCCAGCATGGAGTTCCATAACACAGCATCTCTTACAACAATTTTATCAAACACGTGACGGGCATCCACCACATAACCACACTTGGCATACATATCAACAAGAGCTGCACCTACAAACACATCCCTCTCCCACCCAGTTCGTATCACACACTCATGTATGACCCTTCCCTCCCAAATTGCAGATAGTCCAGAGCATGCCTTGAGAACAAATGGGAAAGTGAAATTATCGGGCTTGAGTCCATAATCAAGCATCTGGTGGTAGAGTGAAATGGCAGCCTCGTGGGGCCCATTCCACGCATAACCCCGAATCAAGACGTTCCACAGAAACAAATTCCCTTTGGGAATTTTGTCGAACAGCTTGTGGGCATTCCGAAGAGAGCTGCAAACGCTGTAAAAATTGACCAGTTTAGTGGCCAATTCTCGATTGTAAGAAATACCCAGTTGGCACAATCGGGCATGGAGCTGTTTCCCGGGCCGTAACGCCTTGGCATCGATACAAAACTGGAGTAGTGAAGCGTAATGGTAGTGATCGGATGGTGACGGAAGAAAAGAATCGAATTGGTCTTGGAGTTCACAAGTAAAAGGGTGGTGCTGAGGAATTTGCTGTGCTGCAAATGAGTGGTACGAGAGTCGAGGTTGGAAATAAGATGGTGAAACAGAGAAGAGGTTCAAAAAGAATGAGAGTATAGAGAGGGTTCTAGAGGTTTCCTGTGTCTTCCTAATGGAATAGAAAGACATTTGATTTCTCAGAAAAATAGAGTATTCATTTCAGGTGGTATGACCAATGACCATGCAGCGCTGCAAAATGCCATGTTACAGCCATGTAGCTTCTATCTTTAATTTTAAGATCTTTTTTTATTCAAGAAATAGGAAAGATCTGCTTTCATCTTCCAACAATGGTTATGAGAAAGAAAAATCAATTGATTATCGTTACCAATCCTCAACTGTTTTCATTCTTTGAAACCGTTGTACAGTACAGCAGAGTGCTCCACCAGATTCCTCTTACCCTTTTACCCAAAGTACTATACTACCTTAATAAAAATAATCTTAATGGAGTTTTATAATTTAGGTATACTTCCTTGAATTTATATCCGAAAAAATACTCTTAAAATACTCTATGAATGCTAATAAGTAAACACACTAATATCTGACTTAAATAATTTAGAATAAGAAAACTATCCTACTCTCTTTAGATCTTTCCCTCTCTTTATCCGTCTTAAAACAGGAAAAACATATATATATATATATATATATATATATATATATATATATATTAAGAAATATAATTAATTTTATTAATTTAAAAAATCACTTTTCAATTTATTCTTTCCTATATAAATTTTATTTTCATTTTTTATTTATTATTGTTGGAAAATATAAAAAATAACAGAAGAAATAATTCTTAATGCACATTTAACATGATTTTCAATATTGTATTTTACTATGAGCACTGAGACAAAGTTTATTGTGAATTATTTACAATTTTTTAATTAAATAAATTTAAAGTCTGATATAGTATATATAAAATAAAAATTATTATTATTTACCAATGATGAAATCATTTATTTAGACAAATCACTAAAGCACTTTCATTAAAATATCATATAACATTTAATCTTAACTAAATATTTTGTATAATAATTTCTTAATTTTTATTCTAAATTTTTTAAAAGTTTATTACTTAATTTTTATATTAACTTTTCATTTATTTCAATGAACATTTCTTAATCATTTGTGATTCAAACTTTCAAATTTGTATTTTAATATATTTGTAGTTACTTCTTAAAAATCTCTGAAAAATCTATAAGATAAAAAAATATTATACATATATATTAAATGGAAAATAAAAATAGATTAATATAATAATTAATTAATATATTTTACTTAGATATAAATTTATCTTTGTAACTCTTGATAAAAAATATCAAAATAGTTTTTTATTTTTTATTATTAAATAATAAAATGACATTTTTTATAAATTGGATATTTAATTATTACGAGCTAAAAATTGTTAAATACTTCAGTTTCATACAAAATTGATTATTTTAACAGTAGTTATCAGTGAATAAAATATAAATTATTATAGATAAATATTGTTTTAATTAAAATTTTGATAAATAGAAATAAAATAGAATAAATAAAAAATGTTTACATATAATATTTTAAAATTTTATTTATATTAATCTGAAAATATAATTATAGTTTTGATATTTTTAAATTTAACTTTAATATAAATTTATAATATATATTATGAATTAATTGATAAAATATATATTAAATTGATAAAAATTTATATTTAATTTTCACTGTTATACCATTTGAATATTTGTTAAAATGTCTCACGATGGATAATTTTAAGTAAATATAAAGTTATTAAAATAAAATTTGGTAAAGATTAAAATTGTTATTAAAATAATTATTTTAATGTAATTATTTATAATGATAAATAAATATTATATATTTTAATAATTAAATGTTAAATATATTTAATTATTATTATAAAATAAAATAAAAATACTATGTATATATACATATGTGATAAATTAGATTTTAATATTTTAACTTTGTATTCCCTCTAAAATTTCTATTACATATTAATTGTGTCCTCTAATTATATTTAAATGTAGAGTTTTAAGTCCTTCAAATATTAAATAATATAAAAATTTGTTAAACCCTTTATTTTAACAGAATAATCACTTTGATATTATATGGGAAACTTACTTTAAATACTAGATAAATATTTAATATTCTTAAGTAATTTATATAAATTATTTATTATGATATTGTAATAATGCAATTTAAAAAATATTTAACATTTTTATTAATATATTCTTAAATTATATATATATATATATCACAATATGATATGTTGTGAAGCATTATTGGCAAATGTACTAATCACTTTTTTAAGGATAACAAGATTGTTGAAATGATTAATTTTGTTAAATGTTAGTTTACTAATTACACTGAGTTAATTTAGTGAAAGAATAATGATGGTAAACCCAACTAAATAACGCAATATATTAAGAAATATAAAACCACGATAAACAAACAACTGTCATGGAGAAATTCAACTAAAAAGACGTGGGGGATTAAATTTGTAACTTTTCATACCTATTTTTATCTCAATAGTTAATTTGAGAAATTTAATCATATAAGAGGTTAACTAAGAGCTAATCATCATTGGTGATTCCTTAGATGCGCAAATTTTGTTATCCAAATCTTAATTTTTAATTTTTAATAAGATAAAAAATTAATAAATGTATGAATTATCATATCATATATTCAATTAAGCATGGTTGAATTTTAAAAAAGACAAAACCTAACTTATTTTACTTTGAAGCAACCTCCAATTTCTCAAATACAAAGCACTCAAAAAATATATAGTCATTAATAAAGCATTAAAAATGAAGAAAGATATTAAAAATAATTTATTATATATTAAGTATTAAATATTCAAAACAAGTAATTGAATTAGTATATCAAATCCTCCAACAAAAAGATACTGAACCATATGTCATAAATCAAGAAAATCCAAATTTAAATATAGTAAAGCTAGTCTCATGGATGATAATCTTCACCTCTAAGCGATGCTGTAGCTTCAAAATAGGGTACAAAAGTTTTGGTTTCTCTAGCACGTTAATGCGCAATTCACAGTTCTTTAGTTTGTCATAACAACGTCTTGAATTTTGGCATTTGTGTTCGTTAAGACAAATGTAGGATAATAATACTCACCAGCCTTGCGTGTAATATATATATATATTTTATTACTTCACTTTATTGGATTAGTATTCCTCAATCTGTATTTTTATTTAATTTGTAAAGTGGACTGAACTTAATTCAGGGTTTTCAATTGAATATTTTCTTTCATTCCCTTATTTCTTGTTCACCTCTTCCCCTGTTATTTTCATTTATTTCACTTACCCCCAATTACTCCATAGTAATATATTTATCACTCCTATGCTAGCTATTTATCTATTTTCAAATTTAAATAAAATGAATAATAGTATATGTTTCATGTCATTGTTTTATTTACTGAATGTCTCCATTTGGACCAATTTAATCCTGTGTTATAATCTTTATTTTTTACGGTAATCCCGTCTTATGATGTTAGTTAAACATGTGCATCATAGAATTATTTTGATTTTAGAAATGATTTCGAATCAAAAATTTGTTTCAATCAAAATTTAGTACTGAATAAAGAATAAATAACTTGCCCTAACTCCTTGTCAAGAATGTTTTCCAACAAAGTGAAGATATTAGGAAGTGTAAACTTTTTTCTAGCTTTCTGCCTACATCTTTAACATGGAAGTGGCTTCTCCCACCCTCCAAATTACTCCAGCACCCCCTTCACACAAATGATCAAATTACTCTTAAAATTATATGTTTGGTTGATATAAAATTATTTAAAATATATTTTTAAAATGCATTCATAATTTTCAATTTTTTTTTCAAAATATTATTAATGTATTCCGAATTTTATTATTAACATTTTAAAAATAAATTTTTACAATTATATTTATGAAAAGTTATTAATACATTTCAAAAAAATATTTTAAGAATGTTATAAATGTATTCATAAAATATATTTATAAAGTTTATTAATAACATTGCATAAATATATTTTCGGAATTTATTTATGGTTGAATTTCATAAATAAATTTTCGGAACAAGAGAAAAAGGAAACGTGCTGCTATTGTAAGAATATTTTTGATATAATTTTTTTTTTAAAAAAGAAAGAAGTGCTGTTATTGTAAGAATATTTTTTATGTACAAATAAAAAAAAAGGGACTATAAAAGTAAAAAAGGAATGTGAAAAGTATTTTCCTTTGAACGTTAGAAATTAAAAGCAAAGAAGCCCAGCCCAACTAACATTGGATCAGTTTGGGTCCGTTATACTGAAAAGCGGGCCGAAATAAGTTCTACTTTCCTTTGAGCGAAAAACAAAAGGTTCTGCTCCAGTTATTGCGTAGGCACGAAGATCATATTGTAAGATATGAAAATTTTGTAAACTAAAATTACATTCACATTTTTTTTGAGATTTAATAAAATTTAAAATTTCTGAAATATTTTTTTATCCTGCACATTTTTTTTTTATTTTGTACTCCACCCTTTTTTAATTTTATTGTGTTGACACAAAAATCATAATGCAAGGTATGAAAATTTTGTAAACTAAAATTAATGAATATAATAAAAATTTATCGAATATCTTTTTTTATACAAATTTATTTTAATTTTATTTAACAACACACATTGTATATCATTCTCTCAGTTACACAATTTTTAAAACTGTTTATACAATTATATAAATTAAAAAATAAAATATTATAAAAAATAGAAAGAATATTAAATAAATTTTTACTAAACCTAATTTGAATGTAATTTGTCAAAAGAAGGTATGAAAATTTTCGCTCTCTTCCGTCTCTAGGTAAATGCCAATAATGTAATAAGGATATGATAGCAGAGAAAGCAACTTTACAATTGGGGATTCTTTTCCTTTTCAATTTTCCTTTCATCAAAGTGCTGTCTTTTTGTTTCTATAATTTAGGAAGCATTTGCAAATTTGTGATTGTGAAAAAGACAACATTACGCTTGGGGATATGTAAGGTTCAACATCCTAACTCTGGCTTTTTACCAATATATATGATAAAATATGTTTTTTAGTTGAGAAATGTTAGTAATATATTTTTATAATTGGTTAATTTTTGAAATAATTTTCAAAAGATTGAATTTCAGATGTTCTTTCTTTTACTTGCCTCATATTTGTTAGATTTTAACGGTCACAGCTTACAAAGGAGAAATAATCTTAATTTTATTTTTCGTTTGGTTTTCTTTTTGTTTTATAATATATTAGGTTAATGACTACAAAAAAGTATTACTTTATTTTCACTTCAATTTGAAGAAGTTTATAAAGGAATTTCCACACTTTGAGTAATTTTGTTTTCAGAAAAATGTTTCTTTTCCTCTTCTTATTTTATTAATAATTCTAAAAATGTTATTTTATTTTTACTTTGAAAAGAATGGTAAAAAAATTATATAGATTCTGTTTTCCCCATTTTCTTTGTAAAATATTATGTTATTTTTGTAATTGTTTTGAAAAAAAATTCTCAAAACAAAGAGCCCTTCATCTCTGCATTTTCTTTTTAACATAATCTCTTGATTCTCTACTATTCTGTTGATAATAGTATTGTTTTCCTGTACTGTTTTAGTTGTTTCTTCTCACTATTCTGTTCCATTCGTTCTATTTAAACTTACTGGTATTTCTCATAGCTGTTACAAGGATAACATTGTAAAGTTTTATGGCTTAGTGTAAATTTGCAAACACATTCCAAATTGATTTGTTGACTGGTTGAGGAACAAATCAAGGACAAATAATTTAAGGGGAAAAGGTATAGATGAACAAGAGAAAAAGTACCAAACTTGATACAGACAAAACCAACTCTATAACCACGAAATCCTAGACGACTAAAATTACATTGATTCTTATAATTCTCACTATACTATTTGGTATTGCATCATGTCCTTACTCTCTTACCTGTCATTTCTGTCCAATACCCCATCAACTGGTAGTTGGTTTTTTCTCTCCCTTATCCTCAGTTTAAATGACAAAACATCTTTGTACAAAAGGATTGAGAATGTTGTTAGTAGATCAACCTTTCATTAGTCTTCAAGTATGGTCCAATAAATGGGCCTACATTAATGATTATTCTGATTGCAATAATGTTGAAATTCCCACGAGTACTTTTCTTATTTTAAATCTCAGTGAAACATATAATCTAATTTTATGTGAAATTGAAGATAAAATTATATAAGAGGAAAAAATTGGACTCCTCTTTTTAGTAGGAAATTAAATTGCAGTTTTACCAAATGTAGGATATACTGCACCATTCTGCAGCCATTATCTGAACTTGACTAATGACTATTACTGTCCATATTTTGTTTGATCTTCATCTGTTGTATATGAATATTGAATACGTTGGTAATACTGCTTTATGTGGAGAGCATTATTTAATAGAATTCATGAAACAATGCCGTTTGAATAAAACCTTTCAATTTGTCCTCTTTTAGTGCAATCTCTTCTTCACGCATCAAACATTGTTCTGCAAAATTTTAATATCAATAAGAGGGATAAAATGGAGATAATATTTTCTTATTTCTACTAAAATCTTCCATCAGTTAAATTAATAAGATGAGACAAGTAGAGATGGAAGGTCTGTCAAATAATTAGTACTTACATGAATCAGTTTGAGCAATGGCAATGGGGAATTGAGCATTCATGAAAAGTGCATAAGAATGTAGAAATACTCATCAATTCTCTGTAACACACTGTGCATCATCATTTCACTTTTTGAATATTATTTGGTGTTAGCTTTTGATTTCTTTCCACTGGCTTCTATTTCATCTACTCTTCAAAGCTAACTGTCTCTCAAAGTTGGATGAAGATGTCTGAATTTTCATATCTACAAGAGTTTACTGGAAAATATTTTTACAATGAGTGTGCAGAGACCAACCTGTCATGACATCCTTTATTTGACTGAACGCAAACATCAAGGTGGATTTATATTATTCTGTTATGAATTTTTGTGGAATATTTGGCCTGTCAACTCTCTGAATTACGTGCCGTGAAGGAATTTACAGGCTAAGCTTGGTTGTTAAATATTTCTAATTAAATAATATGTTGCTAATCTTAAGCAATGGCAATCGGTGATTAGGGAGATGCTCATTATGTTTTATTTGAGCTAATAGGCTATTGTTTGTTTGATGCAGGATATTTTAGGTAAGGAAGAGGGTGACTAGAATTGGACTCAAAACACTTTTATTTTTCACTATATGTGTGAGATTTTGCTACTGTGAATGAGGTTCTAGAACTAGTGATTTAAGTCTATGTAATTAAATTGATGTTGCTGTAGAATATGTAAGTGCTAGAAAACAAAAATTTCAGCTAGTCTGTCTTAGATAATTTAAGACTGGTCCCTTATTTCTGCAGTTAAGTTCCAATTCTTTTTGCATACCTTCCATGTGATAGTTCCCACAAATTTGATTCATGAAAGGAACATATTTACTTTGTAACTTTCAAAGACAAATATTTATAACCAATTCTGAAGAAAAGAGAATGAGTATGTTTGCCATAACTGGATATATAACATAGAGCATCTGAGTAGTTATTATCGGTAGATGCAAGCATTGTACGGACATGTAATTTATTTACTACTTATAATATGATTATATCTATGAAAGCATTGGTTTTCAATTTATTACTTAGGTTCTATGAACTATGAAGAGTGATCCCAAAAGGGTAACCACTAGCCAAATAGCTTCTTATTATTTTTGTTTTCACCAGTTCATTATTTATTTATTTATTTTCTCCTTCCTCGCTAGTCTGCTATATTTAAAGCCTGTTTGCACCTTTTGTGACCCAAAACTTATTTTACAAGAAACTGACAAAGGCTTCAAAACAAAGAAAGTAAGATACCTCTTTCCTGCGAGAGTTTTGGTGTTTCTGTTTTTGCTTTCCTTAGTGGAGGATCAAAAAGGTGCAAGGAATTTAAGATGAAAAAAAGATAAAGTAGAGAGGTGTGAATGTAACCTCAAATCAATTAATGTTGTTTCTCTATTAGGTTTGTGCTCGAATCATGTGATTGCTTCAAGTTATCTACCGTTCCCAACCACCAAAACAAAGGAGAAAAAAATCGTAGGAAACCAAAATAAACAAAACTATGGCTTACTAGGTTTGAATTGCAGATAAACTTGATCATAACCCGCATGACACCAAAACTTTAATTATGGAATGCTATGACATATATATGCATCTGATAATCAATTGGTCTATAGTCTATGTTCTTCCTTTCGTTGTCATGACATTAACTTAATCAAAGGTTTATATCTTGTACATCAACAATCCAATAAAAGTCACAGCAAAAAGGAAAAAATATCTAGAATTAAGAATATTAACATGTGTTATTAGGAAAATGTTAATAAGATACCTTTTACAATAAATTATTTATGATTAAATAAATTTTATATCAATTTTCACCAAATAAAAAATAAGTTTAATTAATTTTTAGACTTGCATAAAAATTATCTTAAAATTAATATATATATATATTGTTAACATTTATCATCATTGCTGTGTTATTTGACATCGTTAATAGAATTACTTTCATTCTTACTGGATTACAACCCATTACCAGCATTTGTTTCATTTTCCCACCATGAAATGTTACATTAAAATGGGTAAATACTCTGTTTTTTGTTTATCAATAAGATTAAATTCGTAACAAAAAAGTAAATTTAATTTTTAATATAATATCTCAATTTTATTGATTCATTAAAAATAATTGTTTACCTTCTAATACAACTTAGACAAATCCCACATTAAATATTCAAACACTAAAGAACAACACCATGATTAACCGTGGCTGGAAATTTGAAAAACTTTATTCCCATATACTGAAGAGGAGTCAGGGTGGGAAAAAGGTAGACAACAAGATTAAAAAATATATAATAATTAAAGAAAAGTTTAACTATTTAAATTATAAAATAAATTATTAAAATTGATATATAAATAATATAAAATAAATATTTTAACATATTAATAGTTAATTAAGTTAAAATAATTGTTTAAGTTGCATCGATATATTATGACATAAAAATCCTCAATTATCACATTTGTCACAATTTTTTATTAATATAAATAATCATATAATCAGGGGAAAAATAATTTTTTATCTAGTTATCAAATTTTATTTTAATAATTCTTATAATTAAAAAAATTCTGTTCTATAATTTTCAAAATTAACAATCATATTTTTTTTCTTTCATTATGTTTTAATGACTAATAAATTTATATTTTTTCTTTCCTTAGATCGTACGATTTAAAGTTTATTTTAATTTAATCTGTTAAACAAATAAATAAATTTAAATTTATTATTTTTAAAATAAATAAATCAAATTTAAATTTATAAACAAATTAATTTAACCTATTTAAAATTCTATTTTAATATATAAATTTATTATAATTTTATATTTTGTTTACTATATATATATATATTACATAAAATATATGATATATAAAATATATTTATATTATATATTAAATTTATAAACTTTAAATTTATTTATTAATTTTTTTATATTATAAAATTTTAAATAAACTGATAAACTTTAATCAGATGTAAACTTTGATAATAATTTTTTTTATAATAGATAATAACTCTAAATTTCATAAAATTTAAATTTAGCAAATTAAAATATTTAAAATTTTTCATGATCTAACATATTTTCATCCTTTGTTTTTATATATTTTTTTTTCATAAACTCATTCCATAATTTTATTTTACTCTTTCCTTTATAAAATCAGTATAGTAAGTACTACATACGCATATAACATATATAATATTATGTTATTATATATACATATATTTTTTTATTTTGATTTCTTGTTTTCAAGATAAATTTTTAATATTTTGTTAACCTCTAATGCAACCACATTTGCATATCTAATGTAATATTATATACATACTATAATAACCATTTTTATATTTTTAATAAAAATTATAACCTTAATTATATGTGTAATAATTGGTCATTTATAACAGTATAATATATACAAATATATTTTATAGTTTTTACAAATATAATAAATTATTTTTAGTTCTATAATTTTTTTTTTGTTTTATCTCTAACTTTTTAAAATTTTATTTTAAATTTTTACTATAAATTTACCATTAAATATTTGTTTGACTGATTGATAAATGCTGAATTAAATATTATTATGTAAACTAATTTATTGTATATACTTTTAATTTTTTTTAAATAACAAAATTATAATTTTATCATTGAAATAATTTTTTTTTTAATATCTTATTAAATTCAAGGTATTGTGCTTTATATATATATATATATATATATATATATATATATATATATATATATATAAAAGAAGAAATTAATTTATTTTAAAAATAATTTTGTTTAAAGTTATTTTGTTTAATAACTTGTATATATAATTATATTTCATCAATCTAACTGTTAAATAAATAAATTATATCATATAAATTATTTTTACAAACTTTTATAAAATTTAAAAAATGTTTGATATTTTAAAAAATAAATTTAAATTAATATATAATATATTTTTTATAATATTTATTAATTTAAATTTATTTAATAAAATATTAAATATTTTTAAACTTTATAAAGTTTTACAAAATAATCTATATAATATAATTTATTAATTCAACATTATATTGTTGAAATATAATTATATATGAAAGATTAAAAATTATTAAATAGAGTAACTATAAATAAAGTTATTTTTAAAATAACTTAATCCTTTTTCTATATATATATATAATATTTAATAAATATTTAACTTTACATTAATAATAAAAATAAAAAATAAAATAAAAGTAATAGAAGTTTTTTATAATAATTAAAAAAAATTACCATATTTCATAACTATATAAAAAAAAGTAAACATAAATCTTACAAAAATTTTAGAGCACTTATACGATACGTTGAAGAAGTCAAACTTTTGGGAGGGAAAACAGGACTAGGCGCACCCTAATCAATAATCCCACACCGCGAATTTGCTATTATAGTCTGAAAACATTAATCCGTTGCTTAATGATTTGTCAGTTGAAACCAAATCTCATATTTGATCTTCACTAGAAATCATATTTAAGAAAAATTAATTTTTTTTATTATAAATTTTTTGATTAAATAATATTTTTTAAAAGAAAAATGAACCAATTCAAGCAATATTAAAACAAAGTTCTCTTTAAATATATGATTTATTTATTATAAAGTTAGATAAACTTATTTAAATTGATGAATATAATTAAAATATATGTTAAAATTAATTTTAATTATAAACTTTTGTATTAAAACATGTATAATTATGAAGAGAATTAATTGTAAACTATGACCAAAGAGTTCACATTGGAAATCTAACTTATAAAATTTGGAGATAATAATTTTATGCAACCAAAGCATATTGTTTGTATCACATAAAAAAAATATGAAGAAAAAAAAGAAAAAAATAGTTAAAAAAAAATTTGTTTGGATAAATATATATATATATATATATATATTAGCAGTATAAAATTTAATTTTAAAAAATAAAATTTTATAATATTTTTTATTAATATAATTATTTTAAAAAATTAAGATAAAAATAAAAAATGTAAATTTATCTTCTTTCATTTTTTATTAATTTAAAAAAATCTGATGTTATTTATAACAATAGATTCATTTATTTTTATTTTGATATACAAATAAATGACAAAAAAGATTTGATTTTTTTTTCTCTCTCAACCCAACCAAATAAAAGCTTATGATGTGAGTAACATGAATTCAAAAAATGGAATATTTAATTATTGTTTGATGAGTAAAAATATTTTTAATTTTTTGAAATATGTTATTTTTATTTTTAAAATTTATTTATAAAATAAATAAAAATAATTTTACATTATCTCTGTATTATTTTGTATATAAAACTTTAAAAATAAAAATAAATCATACTTTTATAAATAAAAAAATTCATAAACATTGCGGATTTAATGCTTGTTTGAATTGTTGTTGTGTTGTGCGGTGACATCTTGTTTTATGGAAATTTAGCAGCTAAACAAATAGTAACTGACTTGCGAAACACTGTTCATTAGAGTTCATCAAGTCGAGTTCCGTCTATGATACAAACATGGTCCTGGAAAGGTGTGTAAATTAAAAAATGGAAAAAAATTTATCTTTAATTTTAAAGTGATTAAGTTATAAGATAGTTTAATATAATTTAGAAGTGAATATTATCTCCTTTTTTCGACTTTGGACACTTCCAAAATTTTATATTATTTTTTTAAACTTGTAAATTGGATAATAAATTTTATAACTTTTATAAGTTTAAATTTGATATATTACTCATAGAGAATTTTTTACACTATCAAATAATTAAAAATTCATGATAAATATGTTTTTTTTAAAATTAATAATTTTTAAAGATATGGATGGAAATATAGAATTAAATAATAATATAAAATATATTATCAATATATTTTGATAAAATTAAATATTTATTAGTCTTTGATTTTTATTGTTCAGCATGTAACTTTTATAATCTTATAATCTTTATTATTTAATATGTAACATATGACATAAAATGTGTTTTTTTTAAGAAACATATAATATGACTCTTTTTTCTTTTTTCTATAATTGCCAAAGTAGATCCAAAAAAATACGTGTATTTTACTGGTGAATGTTTAAATTAACCGGTGGAAGAATATTCTAACTTACTTCGAATTTTAGGAAAGAATATTTTTTCATATTGTACAAAAAAGTTATGAAGATTATTATTTAATAATTTAATCTTATTTAGTAATTCTATAAAATTAATTCATAATCTTTGATTATTATTATTAACTAAATAAAATTATGATTAAAAATTATTATCTTGTTTTTTAATTAATTTATTATTTAAATTTTATTTTTAAATATTACATATATTAAATATAAAATCAAATATAAATAAATTTTTATTTTTTGTAATTTTGATGTAGAAAAATTATAATAAAATAATATATTTTAAAATCCTTTTTTATATAACATATTTTTAGATATAATCTTTTTGTATATAATTAATTATAATAATAATTGTATGCATAATTAATTACTTAAATAATATATATTTTATATAATATAGATTAAATAAAAATATTTTTATATATAAGAACATGAGAACAAATTTTCAACATAAGAATCGTGTAAATTTTAGAATATTTACATAATTTTTTAAAGTAATTATATGATTTTTAAAAAAATCAATCTTAACCCTCCAGAATCGTACATAATATATTTATTTTTTATTCATAGTGTGCGAGAAAAAAAAATTAAAAGATAAACTAAATCAATAGTTTAGATAGATTAGATTTATTTATGCACATCTACTTTTTTTTAAAGTTATTTTATATAACTTTTTTTTAAAAGTCAAGATGTATAAATTTTTATTTTTTATATGAAAAAAGTATAATATATTTTAACTTCTATTTCCTTTTTTAGAAGTATTTGTTGAAATTTTACTTTAATAATTTTACATGAACTTTGTTACACGTACTATACACATCACGGGTAATTTTCATCTCCTTAAATAAAAATTCTTCCTTCACTTCACTCCTAAGTGTGGGTATAAATTTAAATCATAAATTTCGATATCGCCACAAACAAAAAAAGGTGAATTATATTTATTGTAGTTTAAATTGAGTTATTTAATCATTTTTAAGTGCATACAGATTAATCGATTTCATATGTAAATATAGTTTTAATTAATTCTATCTTAGAAGTATCTGATTATTAATTCCAACAAAACATAATCCGTATATGTATTTATTAATTAAAAAAACTCATATCTTAACCAATATTTTTAAAAACCAGATTGGCTATTTAACGGTGAAGGTATCCATCCGCGATTTATTACAGTTAAATAAGATTAAAAAAATTGGTAAATATATACTTATATTAAATTCTAATTAATATTTTAAATTAATATAAAGTTAAGATAAATTAATATTTATTTCTGTTTTTTAAATAATAGAAAAACAAAAATTATATTAAAAATTATTCAATTCTAATTTTTATCCGATCCTGACCAATTATCTGTTTCACCGAATTTTTAAGTTGTGCGAACCAAAAATCTAAACGTTTTATAATTCATGTCGAACTTCGGTTTTCACGGCTATCACTATAAAATGTAAGAGTTTTATACCGTTATAACACATGTCTAAGAAGAAATAGATAAAATAAATAAATAATATAATGTGATAAAAAAAAATATAAAATTATATATAAATATTGTTGATATATATATAATGATAATATTTTAAAATCTAACATAAAATTATTTAAAAAAAGAAGAAAAGAACAACTGGGTCTAACATTTGTCTTAGATATTAATGTGATTTTGTCAAATATACACTATCCTTATTCCATATGAATGGATGGATGGAAGCGGGTGTGGGAAATTGTTATTATATCTTAAATGATATAAAGACACATAGAAATAGAATAATAAAATATGAATATCCTAATTGAAGACAAAAGTTTAGAATGTGACTTCACTCGCTACACACTTCTCCTTTGCACGGTATCTGCTTATCGTCCACTCAGTAACTGTGTGAGTCGTGGCTCATCTTCACTCGGCTCATAACGTTTTTTTTTGGGTACTTTTTTTTTTATTTTTTTTTATTCGATGGTCAACTTAGGTGAGAATGGCCGTTGTGTTATGTTGGGCATTCCATAATTTAATATAAAAAGTAAATTCCATAATTCAAAGGGGGTGATTATTATGAAAAGATAAATCCTATTTATTTAACAAACAGATATTTTTAAACATGTAACATACGAAGATGCAGGAATAAGATAAAAATATATAATATGATTAAAGAATAAAAACGTTATATAAATTTCTATATTTATTTGTTATACAAATTTTACATTTTTTATTAAAAAGAAACTTGTGACGTGTTTCGCATGAAAAACGAGTTGTTAGAGATATTATTTAATTTTATTGAATTATTGTTAAAATTAGTTTTTTACTTTTTTAAATAAAAGAAACAAGTTATTTAAAATAAATAAAATATTGAAATTGATGAATAAAATTTATAACAATATTTTTAGTTAATTTTTACGTTCTTAGTTTAACTTTAATAATTAAGTTATTACAAATGAATCTATATTTTTTATATTTTCATTATAAAAAGTAATTATTTTATGTAATAAAAATTGAATATTATATTTTGAAAATATTTCTCAGTTAACATATATAGATATTAAGTTTTTTATATAATGAATAATAACATAAATTAATCTAAACACTCATTTAATGATTTTCTCTTAAACTTTTAATTTGGTTAAAATTTATGTACAGTGTTATAAGCGTTTTTATATTGTTTAAGTATAACTAAAATTTCATCTTAATATGTAGTATTAATATTTAATATTAACATTTATTATCATAGTTAATGACGTCAAATTTTCATTTAAATTAACAAAATTATAAATATTTCATCTAAATTTGGTTCTCTAAGCTTTTTTGGTTACATATATAAAAACTAATGGGAAATGGAGCATAGGAAAAGGTTTAGCCAGAAATGACACATTTAAAAAATTATAAATTTAAGAATAAAATTTTTAAAAATATGGTATAGGCAGAATTATGTTTGGATTTATCAATGGAGATGAAATGAAATTAAATGAGAAGATTTTGAGTTTTTTGGGTGAAGAGTATTTTTTAAATAAACTATATTGAGTTTCATTTTTACATTATTTGATATAAAATAGAGTGAACATTAACAAAATATATTTGTTCATTCTATTTAATTAATATTTTTTAAACATAGATACTTCCCACTATAGATAATATTTAATTTGTGAGAATGGGATGTGATATTTTATTTTTTCATAAAATATTTAAATAATATATATAACTTTAAGTCTATGATATTTTATCACATTTATTTTTATTTATTATTAAATACCAAAACTTAACTTATGCTTCATCTACTCCCTGAAAAGAGAAAATTGTAATACTTCTTTGTCTGTCTATTTTTGGAAAAAAAAATTATTTATTTGTATTTAAATTTTAATACAACACTAATTATCATTATTTTAATTATGTCTTTATTTTTATGAAAATTTAAAATTTTATTTAAACTCACAGAAATAAAAAATATATTAATTTTTTTACTATAAATAATATGTTTTTATAAATGCAATATCTTTTGAAAAGGATGAAAAAAAAGAAGAAAGGAGAAGTGAAGGCATAACTAATAAACCCATAACAAAAATCCTTTTCCTCATTCATGCTATTGTTCTTAAATCATTAGTGTTAACCTGTTAGGTGGAATACATCAAGCGAACTTTGCTGCATCTGATCGGCTTTTATTTCTTAAAAGATTATGGATGTATTTGATAAAATGTATTAACGGTTTATTTTATTAAAAGTTAAAAAACTTATAAAAGTTAAAAAACTTATAAAAGTTAAATCTGATAAATTAATTAATTTAATTACCAGTATTTTGATAAAATTAACCAATAAAATAATTAATAACTATAACATGATATATATATATATATATATATATATATATATATATTTAAAAGAACTTAAAGTTTGGTAATTGTACATATTTTAAACAATCATCATTTTCTTATTTTAATCTATGATAAATAATTCATCATAAAAAAAACAAGGCTCATCATTTTTTATCGTTTAAAAATTTATTAAATGAAATAAGATAATATAGATAATTTTTTATTATAATTTTGATTATTTTATATTTTAAATAGATGATATTTATTGAGAGAGAAAAAGCATCAAGAACTCTTAATCACAATAAGGATAATTGAGAAAATTTAATAAAATAGTAAAAATAAAAAATAACAATAAGCTTAGAATTTAAATGCTATACGAAGTAATGTTTAAAAATTTTACAAATTATTAAAATATTTTTATTAAATAATTATATTTTGGTTAAAAAAAATTAATGTAGTGAAAAAGTTAAAATTTAACCCATTTACTTTAGCAAACACATTTTGAATATGTTTAGTTTAATTAAATAAAAAATAAAAAATAAAACTACTAATTAAATTTATTTTAAAATATTTTAAATTTTGTTTGTATAATAGTTGTTTTGATAATTATATAAAATAATTGATATTTTTAAATATTATTTCCACTATCTTTTAATATTTTAGTTATTAACTAAAAATCATCATTTTATTTATATTCTTAATATTTTTATAATTAGTTATTTATTATATCATTGTTTAATGTTACACTATTTTAATTATTAAATTTTATTTAATTAGTTATAATAAAATATATTTTTTATCGATAAACATTTTAAAAATAAAATAAACATTTTTTTATAGAAATATTATTTATAATTTATTAATAAAATTATAAATAATTATTTTTAATTTTAAAAAATTATTTATTTAAAAATATATCATAAATAACAAAATAAATAAACACATAAAATCATCAAATTTTGTTTGTTTATAAAATATAATTATAAAATTAATTATAAATTTATTTACATAATATTTTTGTAGTAAATTTAATAAATTAAAATATTTTTAAATAATTTTAATATAATAATTTAATTTAAATAAAAAATTAATTTATAATTAATAGAAAAATACAATACTTAAACTTAATTAAAATAATCATATCCTTAATTATTTTTATCCATTAATTTAATAACTAATTTATTAAAAATATATTTTTTAATTAAAAAAATAAATTTTTAATTTTTAACAAACTTTTTAAATTTTCAACTAACTTTTTAACCAGCTTAATCATCGGTTTTTCCATCTATATCTTTTATGTAATACATGCGATTACGAAAGATTTGTTAGGATCAGAAGTCTCGTCCATTAAATTGAGTTGAGCAATGTCAATTAATAAGTAAATTTTCTGAGTAAATTCCAAACTTAATTCCAAAACGGGCTTCTGGACAATAAAGAGTTCAAAACAAGGTTGCCTCACTTAGCTCAAAATTTATTGGTGGATTGGATTATATATGTTAACATGTCAACCACATAACTTATTTCCCATAATGCGTGACCTGTTATAGCCTATAGACGGGGGGCGGGGTAACCAGTTAAGTCAAATTTTCCTTTTTATTTATATATTTTTCTTTAATCTCAAGTTTTTTAAACTTCAAATTCGATTTGCTACCTTTGTTAGGCAGATACACAACTTATTAGACCAAAAAAAAATAAAAAAAACAATTACAAAAAGCTTTATATTGATTAGGATTAAGTAAATTAAGACGATATAAAAAATAAAGATATAATTTGAAAGCTTGGAATGAAGATAAGTCGAAAGCCGAAGCCGAAGCCGAATGGACTGGAATTAAGATAAAAAAAACGGTTGGAGTCATAAATTCAACTGTTCAATGTTAGTTGAGTGTATTGAGTGTGGTGTATGTTAATTTTATTCTCTTTATCTAACAGTCAATCCTACCAGCCCTGAATTTACATAAGAAACAAATAAAATATATAGAATACAATAAATGAAGAAGAAAATAAATAAAAAAAGAATTAAAAAATGTTAGCGAGTTCCTTCCTTTGTTTTTATATTCTTAAATTCATCAGTCCCTACGTCTCTTTCTCTCTGCCTTGCCTCGCTTTGTACTGAGACGCACACTGATGACAGAACCATTTTTGCTCCTTAAAAAACACACCCATTCAGCACCACACCAAACCTTGCCAATGGGTGTGGACATGTCAAACAACAATCCTCCTCCTCCTTCTCATCCTCATCCTCGTCCTCATCCTCCTCCTTCATCTTCTCACCCTAAAGACTTGTTTGCCTCTCCTGCTCTCTCTCTTAGTCTCGTAAATAACTTTCTCTCTTCCTTTCTTATTTCTATTCATTGTTTCAACCTTCGTTTGCTTTTTTTGTTTATTGTTTCTAACTGATTGAAACTCGTGCGTGCGTTGAAGGCTGGGATATTTCGCCATGCTGGAATGGCGCCGGAAGCTGAAACGGCCACCTGTAACATGGAGGTGGAGGAAGGTGAAGAAGGAAGTGGAGGAGGTGAGAGGTTAGAGGAGATTAGCAGCGAGAACTCTGGTCCTGCGAGATCCAGATCAGAGGATGATTTTGAAGGAGAAGGTGAACATGAAGATGATGATGGTGATGGTGACAGGAACAAGAACAAGAAGAGGAAGAAATATCATAGACACACTGCTGAACAGATCAGAGAAATGGAAGCGTGAGTACAATAACAAACAATCTCACTTTAGTTTCTCTTATCCATCACTATGTGTTCATATTTGGATTCATAGAAGAAGGACTATTCTTATTGATTGAATTATAGCAATGTGCATTATCATTTTTTTCTTGCACTTTTTCTTTTTTGGTTTCTGTCATCCTACCTGCTCAGTACTTACTTGTGTCTCTTCATTATTACTAGAGAGAGAGTGACAAAGAGAGAGAGAGAGTGATTATTATTTTATTAAGAAATAAGAGAGAACTTTAGTTTTCTAGATATTAAAAAAGAAAAGAGAGATTGAATTTGTGCCATGATTTTCTTTCTTTGCACCTGTTATAAGATGTTAAGTAAACAAGTAATCAGCCATTCATTGGAGGGTCATCAACGAAATGGTTTCTTCCAAAGTAATGATTTGCATGCCAGCATTACCGGTGGGGACTTTAAAGTTTAAACCATAGCTGCGTAGTTTATACCGTACTACTAACCACGATTATGAGAAAAGTTATTGATATCAAATGGTTATACAAGGACGATGATTATTAAAAGATAAAGCTTAAAATGTTGATTTTTGAACTGCTTTTGCTTTATTTGATTGTTTCATATCTTATATATATACCTGTGTAAAGCACTTTTTCCCACTCTTTCCACATGATTGGTTTGTGTTACCCTTGTTTAATAGGTGTATGATCATGTTTGCATTATTAAACACCGTTTGTTGGACCACTGTGCATATAAGAAATGAAGCTTGTGGTGAAAGTTAAATGAACAGAAAAGCTGACATGAACGCAATATTGCAGGCTTTTCAAGGAGTCACCACATCCTGATGAAAAGCAGAGGCAACAACTTAGCAAGCAATTAGGCCTTGCCCCAAGACAAGTCAAGTTTTGGTTTCAAAATCGCCGAACTCAAATCAAGGTAATTTAATTTTATTCAATTACTCGCGAATTAATCCAGGTATTCCATCATCTCAATCTCAATTCTTTTATTTAATTTTTTATAATCTATAAATTGTATTTCTCCAGTGAATTTAACAATTGGTATGTATTATATATGTTGGCTTTTGCAGGCAATACAAGAGCGTCATGAAAATTCTTTGTTGAAGACAGAAATAGAGAAACTAAGGGAGAAAAATAAGAGTTTGCGAGAGGGCATAAACAAAGCTTGTTGTCCCAATTGTGGCGTGCCCACCACAAATAGAGATGGTACCATGCCAACCGAAGAACAACAACTACGTATTGAAAATGCCAAACTCAAAGCTGAGGTTTAGTTATTACGTTGTTATTATTATTATTCTGTTTTTCTTGATAAGTAAAATCGAGGTTGAAAATTCGCACGCTCAACACGTGTAGGTAGAGAAGCTCAGAACAGCTTTAGGGAAATACGCACCGGGGACAGCATCCCCTTCATGTTCTGCTGGTCATGACCAAGAGAATAAAAGCTCTTTGGATTTTTACACTGGAATTTTTGGGATTGATAAATCAAGGATAATGGACATAGTGAACCAAGCAATGGAGGAACTCATAAAGATGGCTACCGTGGGGGAACCATTATGGCTTCGTAGCTTTGAGACTGGTCGCGAAATACTTAACTATGATGAGTATATGAAGGAGTTTGCAATTGAAAATTCAAACATCGAAAGACCAAAGAGATCCATCGAAGCCTCAAGAGAAACTGGTGTTGTTTTTGTGGATCTCCCTCGCCTTGTACAAAGTTTTCTAGATGCGGTAAGATACCTATATATATAAATATATATATGTCCTCTTCAATTATAAAACAATCATATGAATATGATTGTTTTGAATAGTATTTTTTATTTAATCTCTTGTAGCAAGATATTTCATGATTAAGTTGTGGGTTTGACTTGTAAAAGGTCTTTGCTATGCTTCTTGCAGAATCAATGGAAGGAAATGTTTCCATGTTTGATATCTAAGGCGGCAACTGTTGATGTTATATGCAATGGAGAAGGTCCTAACAAGAATGGTGCTGTTCAACTGGTAAGGGAAAAATGGTTACCGCTTTGATAGGTTTCTTTGATATTGAATTTTCCGGGCCCTACTTAATGAAAGGTTTGATAAAACTTTAGGCTGTCACACTAAACTGAAATGCCAAAAATTAGTAAAGGTCATATAACTTCAATCGTTTTCATTCAGCCTAGTGTTTTAAATAAAATTTATTTCCTGTTGTAAAACGGAAAGGAACATTGCAAACGTGGATTTATTGACAAGAGATTTCTTTTCTTAGGTGGTCCAATCATGACTAACAACAGAAAGGGATGGTTTCAGGATATTTAAAACGATCTGTCGTACATTTGAAATTTCCACCCTAAAGTTGTAAAAATTTGAGTTGCATGTGTATAATTTACGCTTCTTGCTTGTAGAAATTATGGTTTCTTACCCCATGCATTATTAATCTTGTGTTTACAAATGTAAGTGCTCATGACTTTTTCCGTGCCCTTTATTTATTTCACAGAAAGCATAGCCAAAGACACATAAAACTTTAAAAAGGTAGTAATATACAAAAGTTGGAATAGCATTTAGTAACTCTTTGGCACTTTCCTCTCACTTCCCCATATCTTATCCAATGTATCCAGCTGGAATCTCTCTCTCTTTCTCCCCATACCCTTTTATGAAAAGATTTTCCTCTCAAAGGCTAAATGCCAATCAAAAAGCTATAAACCACTGTTTTATATATTATATATCTTTTTATCAGAGAATATAAGACACTTGAAGATAGAAAGACAAACATGCCCTCATCGAAGTAGTTAGATGTGGACAGTGAAACTTTTGAATTGGAAGTTAAAGTACTGAAGCAACAAAAATTAATTTGACATGAGAAGTCTAAACCTTAATTTTGTATTGGGTGCAGATGTTTGCTGAGCTGCAAATGCTAACTCCAATGGTGCCCACAAGAGAAGTCTATTTTGTCCGTTATTGCAAACAGTTGAGTGCCGAACAGTGGGCAATCGTTGATGTATCCATAGACAAAGTAGAAGACAACATTGACGCGTCCCTCGTGAAATGCAGAAAACGCCCATCCGGTTGCATTATTGAGGATAAGTCAAATGGCCATTGCAAAGTATGTACAAATCAAAGTCCTAAATTACTTCTCGTTTTTGTTACATTTGGACCCATTAAAATTTCCAACTTCATTTTTCTTCAGACAAAAAATCTTGGTCATTATAGTCGGTGCAAGCGCACCCCGCGCCCCCTCCCCACCACACACACACACACAGCAAACACTAATTTATGTGAAAAATTTTAAAAGAAATAAAGGATGGGTACATCAACTTCATATTACTGGTAGGCTAAAGTATGACCATTGCAGCTACTTTTGTCGGTGGATTGTGTAAATTAAGGATGTACTTTCATGGCCACCATCATGGTACATCTAATTGGAGGGTAATTGCCGTTGGCTTTTAACGCGGTGAAGAAATGGAAAGAAAAAGAAAAAAGAAATCTTCATTCAAGCTTTGCTTCTCAAAAACATCTCTTAATTCCTGATAATACCCTTAATAGAAAAATAAATGCAAATAGTTCATATTTTGTTAACATAAAATTCTTTGGGTTGTTATTTGTTTTGGATTTGGATAAAATTAATTATAAATCGTTGAACATGATTGTGATGTGTATCCAAATTAATTTCACTTGCAAATTTTATATTAAAGTGTATGCCCCCAGTATGGAAAAGTGATTTTGAATGCTAACCAAACAAGCACATAGTTTTTAAATTTTTTTTTTTTATACTTATCAGAAGAATTGGTGAAGGGGATTTAGAATTACAGAAGTAAAATGTGAAAGGAATTTATTTTGTCTTTAGGTAATCTGGGTGGAGCACTTGGAATGTCAGAAAAGCGCTGTCCATTCAATGTACCGTACTATTGTGAACAGTGGTCTAGCCTTTGGGGCAAGGCATTGGATTGCGACATTACAACTACAATGTGAACGTCTAGTTTTTTACATGGCAACAAATGTTCCCATGAAGGACTCAACTGGTGAGTAATGAATTCTGAAATGTGTTGAATACTGGACTATAGAGCTGTTATCTAATCAGAGTGGTACATGACAAAATGTTAGGTGTTGCCACGTTGGCTGGGAGAAAAAGCATTTTGAAGTTGGCACAAAGAATGACATGGAGTTTCTGCCATGCAATTGGCGCGTCAAGCTTTCATACATGGACTAAGGTTACTAGTAAAACTGGAGAAGACATAAGGATTAGTTCTAGAAAGAACTTGAACGATCCTGGTGAACCTCTTGGGTTGATATTGTGTGCAGTTTCTTCTGTATGGTTGCCTGTCTCACCTAATGTTTTATTTGATTTTTTGAGGGATGAAACACGCCGAACTGAGGTACCACTCTCTTATCTGCTTTGCTTCTTAATACTTTTGTCAGTTTCTTGTATAAATTATATGGATTTGAAAGGTTGATTGTGTTGATAATAATCATATTGTCTCAGTGGGATATCATGTCCAGTGGTGGGACAGTGCAGTCCATTGCAAATTTAGCCAAAGGACAAGACCGAGGCAATGCAGTAACCATCCAAGTAAGTTGACTCGGTTCAATACATTACAAACAGAAGAAAATGAAAATGCAAACTGCGTTCAAGTCAAAACATGGTTATGAAAAGTAAAATATGAGATTATTCTCACTTTGCAGACAATTAAATCGAAGGAAAACAGTGTGTGGATACTGCAAGATGGCTGCACAAATCCTTATGAGTCAATGGTGGTATATGCTTCTGTGGACATTACTGGTATTCAGTCTGTGATGACAGGGTGTGATTCAAGCAATCTTGCCATACTGCCCTCAGGATTCTCTATTATTCCTGATGGCCTTGAGTCAAGGCCATTGGTGATTACTTCAAGGCAGGAAGAAAAGAATACAGAGGGAGGATCTTTGTTTACAATGGCATTCCAGATCCTTACCAATGCTTCTCCAACAGCCAAGTTAACAATGGAGTCTGTGGACTCAGTCAACACTCTTGTATCTTGTACATTGAGAAATATCAGAACAAGTTTACAATGCGAAGATGGTTAATCAAAATCAGATAATTACTAGATAGACTTTAATTTGCTGTGATAATCTTAGGCTTTCTATACCCTTTTTGGTTGGTATTCAGTTTGGCAAAAGTAGCTTGCGTTTGTCCCCTTATTCTGTTTCCGGGTTAGTTTCATTCATTATTCCATTACAAAGGAGGGTTTGGATTGAATATGTATATCTGCATCTGCAGTTCAATAGGTAGAAAGAGAGACAAAAAGCTTTTAGAACCTAGATATTAAGTATGGCTTGTATAGAATCATCATTTGTTAATTCCTTATGTGGTTGGTTTTTTTTTTTGTAGTAATTAATGATTCCTGCCTTACGTGGTTGGTTTGATGGCTCAGATTGTGAATTATCTACTTAAAGTGGTAGTAAACTAGCAATGAAAAGTTACTTCACACACAAGCCCTACTCCAGCAATGTTACCATGCTGTGCAGTTCTCGTTTTCGTTTATGGGTCTCGAACGTTACAGTATTGTCCCAGCACAAATTATAAACATGCAGAACTATGAACGTCAGGTTGACAACCAATTATTGAGCCAAAAAAAAAGGGTTGTGACAAAACCAATTGTTGGCCAATAAAACGAGTTGATACTAAATGGAATGGATGTAGAAAGTTCCAGCTTATGAAAAAATAAGCATTTCTATTAAAATGAGGCTTCAGCACATGGAACCGGTCAGCGAACGTTATTAATAATGCAAGGTCTGATTTGCTTGCTACATTTCTCTGGGAAATATGTTTAGAGTTAGGTTTACCAATCTGCATTGTTGGCAATGTTATTAGCCGTTAATATACGTGGGGCAATTCTTCCATAATAATCAGTTACAATCACCGCACAAGTATGCGAACAATACAGAGTTTGGACTTTGGACAGCAAAAGCTAGAATTCTAAACCACCGAACACGTTTCTAATTGCATTCCCTAAATCTTGGCCAATTCCGGGGGAGTTGAAATCGCTCTTTCTTTTGTCTCATCATGCAAGTGCCATGGAAAAATTTGAGTGCCAGTAACCATTAAGTGACCCTTTATTTGCATTTGTAGTTCTTGTTAAGAAAACTTACCTCCAAGTGCAAACCCTCGATTATAGACGGTACAAGGGGACTAGTGCTAAACAAAGAAACCATACACTATACTAGGCTCCTAGCGGTTCTTGGAATGACCTTATGCTAAAGTACAGTGGAACCGAGGCAAGAAGGCAGGAGTCCTGCATTCCTAACGAGGATCATATCAGTATCACTGCATTCGATTCACAGTTTCACGTTGCTACACTTCAACCGGAGTTTTCATTTCATTGAAGACTATACTACGTTATATTTCTTTCCAGATAGTTAAGCTATGTGTTGGATAATCTTCCTAAATAGTAAGGGCATGACTTCACCGGGGCAACTAAAAAAAACAGCCGAACCAGCATATCGGTAGAATATATGTCTATCTCCCCCTCAGGGTCTACACATAAAATGCCGTATCCGACATTTCATCAAACATTTAGAGGGTACAATAAGCAATCAAAGTTCTCACGGTAACAAAATTACACGATTCAACTTTCTATCATAATAATTCATCCCTGAGCAATTCATTCAATCCTCCAACTTAAATCAGAAAACCCTAACAAACAAGAAAATAACACACACACACACACACACACACACACACACACACACACACACACATATATATATTATGTCGTAGCAGTTAATTATGAGGAATGATAAAAATTTCATACATAGTGAAGCTGGAATAATAGAGAGCACTAAGATGAAAGATTTGCAAAGTGCGAATTACAACACATAAAGATGAAAAGAAAGGGAAAACGATAAAGATAGAAACTAACAGTAAGAGACGGAAATTGAGGAGGGTTTAAAGCTGAGGTTGGGGCTCCTGCTGAGATTCGAAGGGAATGGAAAGATCCTCGGATTCGAATTCGGATTGGGAAGGGTTATTCCTATTAGGAGCGGGAATGGCGAGAAAGGTCTTAGTCTTGCTGATGGGCCTGATCTTCTGGAGCAGGACTATGTCGCCCACCCTGAATTGGTTATCTGGGTCATGGGCCTGGTACTTCTTCTTCTTCTTCACGCGCTTCTTATACTTTGGGTGAGGGGCCAGCCTAACCACCTCCACTGCCACAGTTTTGTTGTTGGTGGAGCACACCACCTTTCCCTGCATTGTCTTCATCGCCCTGATCTGAGGGAGAATTGACGGTGCTGCTGAATGGGTCACAGCCATAGAGGAATTGGGTTTCGAGAGAAGCGTTGAGGTATGGCAATGGCCATTCAGGAATGTGTTTGAGATTTTGGGAGGGAGCTGCAGAAGCCACATTTCTTATCTCTTTCTCCCCTAAAGGGATAACATAACACTCTGCCCTGCACGCTCCTCTTTATTTATCTCTATCTCCAACTCATTCGATTCGGTGCGTCCACGGTGCATCTTAACATGCTGCACCACCATCTCTATCCTTTTTTTCTTTTCTTTTCTTTTTTTAATAATCTCTATCTCTTAAATTATAAATGAAGGTTTAATTTATTCTTTGAAATTAGTACTAATCGTCTATTTAATTTTTAATATTAAAAATATATAAAATTGATTTACATAAGAATTTTTTTTAACGAATAAATTTATTAAACTCATGTTTTACAAATGGATTATGAGGTGTTACTCCTAAAAAACTAAACTGGGTTACTTATTTCATATGTTTTCCTTTTCTTCTCTTAATGGAACTAAATCTTTTTAGATTTGCAAAATCGTCCTTTTTTAATTTATTTTCCCCTTTCAGATAGTTACTTCATTATTAAAAGAAGTTAGATAAAATAATAATTAAAAAATTATAATATCAAAAGATTAATTTTATTAAAATAGATAATATAATATTAAAAAGTGGAATGACTGGTTTTATTAGAGTGTTGAGTGTAAAAACAAATAATAAAACAAAAAATATTATTCTTATTTTTGAATAATTTTATTGAATGAAATAAGTTAATATATATTTTTATTTAACTCACAAGTTTATTGGAAATAACTTTATTAGGATCGAATAGGATCAAATTTTCTTTCTTAAATTTGATATTTCTGATTAAGTTAGATTAATTTCTTCCGATTGATTTATATACTTGATAGTAATGAAATGAGAGAAAATAAATGAATATATATATATATATATATATATATATTATACTTTCAATAATTTTATATCATAAAAAATTAAAATAAATATGTTAGAGAGAGTTGTGCCTGAGGATTTATAAAATTAAAATTGATACAAAAATAATTACAATAAGATAGTCAGGATATTTTTTTTTAAAAAAGAACTGATTTGCTAAAAAATTATATAAAGTAATGTTTTTAAAAATACTAAAATAGAGTTTTTTTTAGAATTTTCTTGATGGAATTTTAAGTTTGGCTGTTTGTTTTGTTTCTTTTTCTCCTTTTCTGTTTAATTGTATCTTGAGGGAGCATGTTTTGTTGTTTACTGTTTCTATGTTGTAACATTGTAAAATTGATCTCTTTTTTGTAATTGTCGTGTGACTACCATGTTGAGTTTTAATTATATGATATTTTTTTTAGAAAAGAAAAACAATTATTTATGTTACCGGCCAAATGAAAAAAGAGATGAATATTTGTATCGATTTGACATGATGGTCACGAATTAAGTATACAAATTACCTTTTTGAAAATTAATTATTTGTTTTTTTTAAATACGTATCGATTTGCACGATTTCCATAAATTAAGATTACAAATTACTTTTGTTTTGTAGCATTCGTTAAAATTACGAACAATGTAATATTATATTCAATCAAAATGCATACAATTAATTACTTTTTTATTTTAATTATTAATTTCGCATGCCCAGACTCTTTAGACAGTTTATATGTTCCAAATGTTTGATAAGAGATTTTTTTTGGTAATTGGGGAAGGGAGCGAAAAAATAAAAAGAAAAATTACAACATCAAATGCAAATGCTGGATATCTACAGCATTAACTAATAGCAATTAATTTAACTCAGGTGAGGGGTCATTGACAATCTGAAATAAGAGATTAATATATTATTACTTGGACTAAAAAGAATATTATTACTTTATAATACATAAATATTTACAACATAGATATTTTTTAATAAATATTTATTTTCTAATTTTAATTATTCTCTTATTATTTGATTAAACTAATTTGCAAAAGTTGTATATAAACTAATCCTAGACCTATTATATATTATATATATATATATATAAAGTATGTCCTCATAACTTGGAATTGTGGACACATCTTTGGCAAGAGATGGAAGTGGATAGGGTTATCCATCTTCATACCATGTGGCATCTCATGAATGAATTCCGAAATCTTGCACGAATAAATGAGGTTGGCCACGTGGCAATCAAGATGAGATTCAAGTAACATATCTAAGAGCAAAGCATTCTACACAGAAAGAAAGGGTGAAGCGTAAACCATGGCTTCTCTTGCAAGCTTTGCCGCTGTTCAACCAGCTTCTGTGAAGGGCCTTGCTGGAAGTTCCCTTGCTGGAACTAAGCTTTCTTTCAAACACTCTCGCCAGAGTTTCAGACCCAAGAATGTCAGGTACATTTGATCAAATTAATTGCAATTATTGCAGCTATTAATTCTGAAATCCAAAAAATTAAGACCTCTTATGGCTTCATCTTGGTTCTAATTGTACCTGAAAGCTTAACCTTACAGGAGTGGCGCTGTGGTAGCAAAATATGGTGACAAAAGTGTGTACTTTGATTTGGAGGATATTGGGAACACTACAGGTCAATGGGACTTGTACGGTTCAGATGCACCTTCACCCTACAATCCTCTTCAGGTGAATTCGTTTCCTCTGTTCAATTCTATATTCTTCATTTAACTAAATAATAGGGTAATTGATTTTGCAATCTGACGATAAATGAGCTTCATAGCATATAATTCAATGTCCTTAACTACATGTTTAGGAAATTGAGCCCCAAAAATGTTTTATTCCTTTACACAATTTGTGTTTCATTGATATGAATTTGCAGAGCAAGTTCTTCGAGACATTTGCAGCTCCATTTACAAAGAGGGGATTGTTACTGAAGTTTTTATTCCTGGGAGGTGGTTCCACTCTCCTTTACCTGAGTGCCACAGCTTCGGATGATATTCTACCAATCAAGAAAGGCCCACAACTTCCACCAAAGCCCGGTCCACGTGGCAAGATCTGATTTACTTTCTGAAATTCCATTATGAAACTCTTTTCTTTTCTATTTTATTTCCCCCTCTTCTTTTGAATTGAACTTGTATATCTCTGCACTCTGCTTGCGTAATCTGTAAGTACGCCTACAACCTACTTCTGTTAAATGCTGTTGTGTTTGTTTCCAGTCTATCAGAGTGGCATTGCTTTAAATTTAATTCTTAATTGAAGCAAGGAAGAACTAATACATGTTTGGTAATGCTTATTTAGAATAAGTAATTACTTTTCTTCAAGAAAAACTCAATATGAGTTTTTGCAGCTTTAGGATTTTAATTCCAGCATTTATTTTCTACTATTAAATATTTCGAAATATATTGTAAACGAAGAAATTAAATATATGATTTGAAATATTAATTCTCACAAAAAAGTAATTTTTTTATGAATGCATAAATAACATAAAATATTATTAATTATTCATGTTATTGTAACTTGAATTAAAATAAGTTCTTTTTTAAAATTAATAAAATCTTATTTGCATTCAAATATATTTCAAGAAAGATTGAATAATATAGCTATTTTATCAATGGAAAAGGGTATAGTTTTCAAAATTCATTATACAAATTTAATAACTGATTTTGTATCTCAAGAAACAATTTTTTTTTAAAAGTTATACCTTCTATATTATTAAAATGTTCGAATGTAATTTTTGTGGAAGACATTAAACATCCTTGAGTTTACCGTGGCTATTTGATTAGAATGTTGGACTTAATTTAATTTTTATCAAACCACTAAAATTGATTTGAAAGAGATTGTGAATTAAAGTAATTTATATTGGATCATGAAAAATTAAACTCCATTACTTCTTTTGTTGAATGCCAAATTTTAGTTCTTATGATCGGAAATTTTGGTCTTAATTTGTATTTGTTGTTTTTCTAATTTAGATGCTAGGCTGTTTTTTAGCCAATAATAAGAAAATGTTTATTTTTAGTTTAATTGAGTGACATAGATTTTTATATGTAATAAAAATAATAAAATAAAATTTAAAATTTCATGTTAATTACCTTAGCTTCTTCCACTAAACTGATTTTAGTAGGTCAATTGAGTGGCATAATTTGAACTATTTGATTGTGATATTGATCATAATTTTAAAAGTGAGGTTGCACTTGCAGCGTATATTTTTTTTTCCTTTTTATTTGTACATAAAAAGGTGAATAAAATAATAATGTTCATCCAAATTATCAGAACCCATTTTTATTACTCTGGTCTTGGTGACTTGGTGTCGTATATTCTCATTTCCATTTAATCTTTTTAATGGATAAATATATTGGTTTTTCACGTTTCACCTAATTAAATATAATCTTACAATTCCAATTTAGATTAATCAATGCTACCGAAACTCTAGCATCCATTCATACTTCTGTTTGGTAACAAAATGTTTGGGGAAAAGAAAGACGGGAGTTGACAAATTTTATGGTCCTAGTAAATCGTAAGCCACGTTCATTCAGTGTTATAGATTACCACTAATAATTAACTCCATTGGTGTTATCTCTTATCAATTGTGCCAATTGGGCATATTTTATTAGTAAACTTGATTTCCTTATATATGGTTCATTGGATGATCTAAGTTCCTAACTTGAGGAAAGCAATAAATACTAGGTAGTAGTGGATTAAGACAAGAAGATCTCTATACTATCACTGTCGCAGAAAAGAAAGGAGAGTTAAAAGGATGCAGGGAACGACAGACATGATACTTGTGGTATCATCAAAAATCATAACTTGGTAGCTACCAGACTACAAATGCTTCTTAACATAGAAGATAATATATATATCTGACAATGGTTCAAAGCCGATGATTTTGTATATTCATTCCTATGTACAAAAAGGAAAGAATTGGTCAAGAATAAACAATTTAAGACTCCAACAAACACCTCTATGGGTCTAATGGTGCTTTTGAAGACCAAGCTTTTCATTCTATGTTTGTTTGTTTCTCCCTGGCTCCTGCTTTTAGTGGCGCGAATTTGGGCTTCTCATGACTCCCAAGTTCTCAAGATATGAACCCTTCTTGTTGGTGACTACGTTTGGAAGTTTTTGTTGCTTTTCATCAAGGTCTTTGCAACAGTCATCTGAAACTGCGAACGAATCCTTACACGTCAACTCTGAGTCGCCTTGATCAGTGCCCCAACCCATGAAATCTGATAATGTCATTGAAGGAGGTGTTTCTGTACTACCCTTGTTGTCTATCTCTTCTTTTGGACTTGGCTTTGAAACTGAGCTTCTCCTTCTTCCTGATAGATTTAGACTTTGAGTTTGCTGATCTGCTTGGAGTACATCATCTATTCTTGAAAGTACTGTGAAGGCCAAACTTTCCAATATTCTTGAGTAGCTTTCTAAAACAGCTTGCCCCACATCCTGCCAAGACAACAAATCCATTATCATGATGTTAATTTAAACAAAATAAAATTAGTTATTAAATGAGCCTTCCATCCTTCCCAGACTTGGCTATAAATTCATGTAACAAAAAATGGAAAGGAATCCAAATATGATGTAACCTCTTCAGTCAGTTCATTGATTGTAACTAGAGTATATGCAGATATTAGACCACAAAATTCAAACTGCACATGGAACATGCTCTTACCTTGTTGTATTGGATTTTGCTTATATCCAATGCAGATTGAGGAATGCCAGGGAAACGATGTTTTAAGAGAAGTAATATGGTTTCTGCTCTCTCTTCAAAGAGCTCTCTTTTCTCCAAACTCACTGCAGAACCCCAAGTAGATTTTCCATCTTTTTGGTTCATCTTCCGTTTCCAAATCACTATTGATGCTTCAATCCTATTCTTGAGATCTAGAATTTTATGTTCTGATGATAAGTCCATGGTTGATAGGAACTGGTCAGGATCAAAAAATTCAACTGTTATACTCCTGTAGATCGAGTCCCCTAGACTTGCTCTTCCGTTCTGTAAAGCAAGAAAAGTAAAAAAAATAAATTATGTCGTGAAATAATAATAATAATAATAATAATAATAATAGAAAATGTCAAAGAACTGATCCAGGTGCTAACTTTAAGCATATAGTATTTCTCTCTGTCTCACCTTGGGTAAGGATTCAATATAACTTTCGGGGATCTCCATTTCCGTTAGAATTTGAGCATTTATTGCCATGGCTGCTTTAAGTACTTGATTAACACAATCTTTCTGATACTGCAGAAACTTTCTAGCCCCGTCAGATAGACCGTCTGCAGGAACCTTAGGGATAGGTAACCACCACTTATCATCATTTTTTCTCTTGGCACCATCTTGATCTGAATCTTCTGAATCTTTGGATACATAATAGAACTCATTCTGATCTTTGAAATTTTCCAGACATTCCTGCTCATCATCAACATTTGTTGAAGATAATTAACAAACAATTTAAACCTACAGAAGAATAATGATCATATTTGTGTGAAAAAGGAAATAATGAATAGGCAAGGTTAGTGATCTCACAATAAGCATTGTATCAAGCTTGCGCAATGCGGGTATATTCATGTGGAGATCCGTTCGTTGTCGTGTCGTCATAATCTACATATTCAAACGAAGATGAGGGTGAATCGTAGAGCAATTATGAAGATAGGAAGAAAAAGATAGAAATATATATATTGAAATAGGGTTACCTCCATTTGTGAACCATCCTTGGATTTCTGTTGGGAAGGAACCATTTCAACAATATATTCTGTGACCGATAGAAGCCAATCAATTTCTTTTCTCCATTTTGCTTTCCTTTCTGCGGCCATCGGTTCCAGGCGCCTTTGTTCACCAAAAACCGAAGCTGTAATTTCAATGAGATAAGAAGAATTATAGCATATTTATTATATATATGAAGAATACGACGTCGTTCTGAGACGTACCAGCCAGGTTTGTGAATGCATTTGACAGTGCCAAAGCAGATGAAACACCCTTTCCTCCACCAGACATGTCCTCACCCAATAGAAGTTTGGCAAATCTCTCCTTCATCTGTTCCATCTCTGAAAATTCAATGCAATTCATCTACAGAATTAGAATTAGAGTATGTTGTATGGAAATGTTGCTTTGTTAAATAGAAAGATATGCATTAAATAAAATAAAAAGAGAGAGAGAAGATTATAAATAATGTGCACCTTGCAATAGCTTCTCTTTGGCTTCCTTGGCTGCGATTTCCTCCTTGCTCATTACCCTTGCCTTAGGAACTTTCTCTGAATCATTAAGAGGTTTTGATCCTTGACTTCTTGATGACGCTGGACCATCCTCTGTAGGATCCAATTCGGCAGCAGTGTCAACGCTGAGGCTCTTGGAATGCCTCCCAGAGCCATCAAGAATCCCTCTGAAATTGAACAGTTTCGTCCTGTAACTACTTTCTTGCTCTTGTTCCCCTGCTCGAACCATGTTTTTTTCTTTTTTTCTTTTTTCTTTTTATTTTCCTAGGAAAACTAATTTTGAAGGTGTTTAGAAGCAAGAACAAAACATGGGGTGTCCAAGGGAGAGAAGGAAAGTAGCAGAGGGGAAGCCAAAGTAACAAATGAAATGGATTTTTCTTTTCTTCTTTTGTTTTTTTTTTTTTTTCTTTTTGGAGTTGGTATGTTTGAGAAAAGGGTGGAGGTGTGGTTTGTTTGATGGTTTTTTGTTAGTTTTTCCTTTTTGAGCTGGGTTCTTTGAACGTGGGGTGCATGTTGTAACAAAGGGGATGGGTTCAAAGGTGAGAGACAAAATTTGCATTATTTTTTATGTTGGCACATTTTTCCTTTGGTAAGGATGGGGAAAATTGGATGGCTATTGGTTCAGCTTCTAATTTAAAGGTCAAACATAGCTAAAGACCAGGGAAGACACACATCCACGCTTACCCATTTTCAAATTTATAATAACCCACCTCCTTTCAATCCACCTTGTCCATCATCAATCAATCAAACAAACATATCAATTTCATCTCTTCTTGTTTTACTTCTGCTCAAGTCCAAATTCTCACTACCACTCTGTTATTTCCCACTTCCACATATCCTCACTCTTCTGTTCTACAAAAATATTTTATTTGAGATATGCTAGAGTGAAATATATATATATATATATATATATATGATATAATAAAGATGAAAAAATTATTATTAAAACATATCATGATTAAAATTATTTTAAAACACCGATTTTCTGTCATGATTTAAAATTTTTACTGCATGCTAATTTAAGATTAATTTTATACTTTTATATAACTACGTTGTATCCTATAATTTTTAAAATTTATTGTATCCTTATATTCATCTCATATTGTATTTATGTCGCGTGTTGTATCATACTTTTTTATCAATATTTAAATAAAAATCTCAATTTAGTGACTTTTTGATAAAATTTATAGCGGAAGTGATTTTTCTTTTGTTGAACAGAAAAATTAGATTTCTTATACCATGTTCTAACATATGCTTTTTGAGATATTATTGTAATATTTAATCAACGATAGTTGACATAGCATTCCACACAGTTTTCCCTGAATATTTTATATAATCTTTTGTTTAATTTATACAAATTAATTTTATTATATTTCGGTTAATTACTAGATAAAATTTTAAAATAAAATACTTTATTTGAATAATTGAACTATTATGAGAATTAAAAATAAACAAACATGACTACAAAACCAAAGTCATGCCCAAGTTAAAGCATAGAAATTGAAAGTGCAATCAAACAAACAAAAATAAAACGTGGTTGTCACTGTTTCGAGTGAGAGCGAGAAGGGCCTGAAACATAGCATTCACCATTCATGTGAATTCCTGTACTCGTGAGTTTTATTTAGAAAAGTTATCATTGCGATACACACAGTTTTATTTCCGGATGTGGATGGTTAAATTTTTATTGTTTTTTAATTTTAAACTTTTTTAAATAACAGATATAAATATATATATATATATGATTTTATAAATATTATAAACGTAAATAAATTTAGATTATTTTACGTATGTTATACACGTAAATAAATGTATGTAATTATAAATAGATGTATGTTAATTTATTTATAAATATTTATGGTATTTAGAATTAGGAGTGTCTGTGTCGTTGACCTAACTATTTTTTTTCGGGGACAACTAGCAAAACCACTTAATTTTTATTCCATTACTGATCATAGATATCACAGCTATCTAACATACAACTCAAATTCTAGCAGCAAGACCATGGCGAAAGACGCTCACAAGATTGTTGACTACCATTGGAGGGTGGTGAGTGCTACCTTTAAGCATATAAAATCAAGGTTTAGTTAGATCTTGCAAGAACTTTCAGGTATTTCGTTATGTAACTGAAACTTTATCTGATTTGTTGTAGGCCTACGGCGAAAAGTTACAGGATGATATAAGGCGCCTTCAAGAAGAGAATGAATATCTGAAGAAGTTGCTGGTATATATAGGGATTAGAGAAATTTTAATAAATAATAATAATCAAGATTTCTAAATTGTTTCTTGCATTTTTAACCTTTAATTTTGACTGAAACATTCCTTTTTGTCTTTATTTCACAGTGGAATTCACAAAATAGTTGGCTGGAAAAGCAAAGAGGTAATTTATTTCAATTAGATTCTTCACCATCAATTTTTGCTTAACGTTATACACTCTGAACATTGATGTTCAGCGGCACAATTGGTGAAAGAAGAAGCTACTGAAATGGCGGTGGAGACGCAAATGGAAGAAGGATGCGGCCCACCAGTTTAGGACCGTCACATCAAGCCGTTAATATTATATTATTTGCTAACTATCCATACGCCGTGTGTAAAATTCAAAATTTATTGCTTCCCACGTGGGAGAGAATCAGAGAAGTGGCACATCTCTGGAGATTACTCATCACAGGATTAGGATAGGAATATGGATTGTATATATTCGTGATTTTTTTTTTTATTTGAAAATTTTAGTTTACTTATTTAACATTTTACACATATTATGGTT
The DNA here is from genome assembly GCA_037954105.1 of Canavalia gladiata. Taxonomy (NCBI): domain Eukaryota; kingdom Viridiplantae; phylum Streptophyta; class Magnoliopsida; order Fabales; family Fabaceae; genus Canavalia; species Canavalia gladiata. The sequence goes on from CM075663.1 coordinate 48,093,033, forward strand.
TTTCTCTTTCTTCTTTTAATTTCTGAAATGAGATGGATAACTTTTTTTCTTCCCATTTTTACCCTTTACAATTTGATGTTATATGCATGTTTAAGATACACAGTAATATTTAAACCCGATGGACATTGAATTTATATATACAAGGCCTGTTTGTCTAAGATACAGTAATATTTAAACCCGATGAACTTTGAATTCATATACATGGACTGTTTTGGCGGAGAAGGCTAAGATAATGCTTTGATGTATGGTAGAATTTGTAATTACACAAGCAAAAATAACACTTTGAGATCTCTGAATTTTCAAATACAAACACTTCTAAAGCATCTGAATTTTTAAAATATAAACACTTCTAAAATTTTTCTGTTGAAGTCCTTCTTCCTCCTTTGGTGAAGGAGGCTAAGAGCTTTCAGGTTTGTTAGAATTTTCTATTACACAAAAGAAACACGTTAAGCACTTAAAAAAAAAGGTTATAAATCACGTACGATTTGATTCTCCTTTTTATTCTGGTCAATTAATCAAAGGCAAAAAGCTCCACAGAAGCAAGATCACAAAGACAAAATTCAAATACAACATGAAAAAGAATTCAGTTTTAAACCCATAAAGACACAATCCATTAAGTTGTGTTTAGCTTTATGTTTGAAATCACAAATTATGAAATACATACAAGTTGGAAGATACAAATTATAGTTTAAGAGCTTTGAAAGAACACCCAAATAAGTACCAAATCTAACGTAAACTAAATGCATGTGTCGATGGCCTTATCAGCCAAAGATATTTATTGTTTTAAAATAAGGTCCTTAATTTTTTACGCCCACCTTTTATATTCCTTCGCATCTCATTTTATTTTTAGTATTTCTCTCATTTTGTTATTCCATCTCTTCCTGCACAGTTTCATTGGGTGTCAAACTCCTTTTGTAAGGTTAACAGATAATTACACTTTTCATAATTAATAAAATTTAGTTTAATGATCATGTTTGTATTTATTATTTTATTTTTTAAGTTAATTTAAATAGTTTTACCAAATATTTTATTATTTCAATCAACAAATTTTTCGGTTTCTATTTGTACTTTCAACTTTGTAATTTTTTGCTAGTTCATTATCTAATTTTATCAACATCCTTGCACACTAATTTTTTCAATACAATTAACAACTAATTTTAATGATCACTTGATAACCGTAAAAATAAATAAATAATAATTTTAGATAAAATTTTATAATGATAATCAAATTTACATATAGAATGAAATATATGTCAATCACACATATATATTCTAAAATTCAATAATATTTTGAGAAAAAACATATTACTTTGTAACTAGGTTGTTTTTATTATTTTAAAGAATTATTTTTTTTAAAGGACATATACAAATAAAAATACACTACCAAATCATTAATAATGTATTTTAACTATATAACAAATAAAATAAATTTATTTAAGGTCATTTTTATTTTGTCTGGTATGATTTTTGTTGATAATTATTGATATTTTTTTAACGTTATTTTTATTAATGTTCAAAATTCTAATTATTAGTTAAAAATTATTTTGAATATATTTTGATAATTTTTTATTTATTATAAAATATTAATTCCTTACATTATTAAGTTAATTATTAAATATTTAATTTAAATTATTTATAATAAAAAATTTAATTTTTATAATAAAAAATTTAAAATAAAATAAATACTTTCTCTATAAAAATATTTAAAATTTATTTTAAAAATTAAAAATAAATATATTTAATTTTAAACAAAAAATATTTAAAAATATATTTTATTATAAATAATAAAATAAATAAACGAATAAAATATTAAACTCTCTTTTATATAATATATAATCATTAAATTAACTATAAATTTTTTTACATAATTTTTTCAATAGAAATAAATAAATAAAAACATATTTAAATATTAAAATTAATAATTAATAAAAAATTGTAATATTTAAATTATAATCTAATGATCAATTATTGATCTTATAATTTTATCAAATATTTTTTATTTTAGTTAACAAATTTTTTAACATTCAACTTATTTTTTCAATTTTTACCTAACTTTTCATCTTCTAATTAATTTAACTTCAAACTAGTTTATCTTCACGAGAGACCCCTTTAACCATATTTATGGTGATAGTTAATAGGTTATGGACAAGCACCAGATCGCTTTGGTTGAGTTGATCCAAGGTAGAATGGAATCAATAGGCGTGCTAATGACTTGCTCAATGCACAGCTACATCGAAGAAGAGCTCGCAAAGCGCTTCAATCTCTTCAAGCTATGCAACTATTCCTCATTATCCGCCTTCGCCCAAGCACACGCCGATTCAGTTCGCGCACTCGTCTGCAACACCGAAGTTGGAGTCGACGCCAACACCATCGATTCCTTCCCCAAGCTCGAGATTGTCGCCACTTACAGCGTTGGATTCGACAATATTGACATTAAAAAATGCAGAGAGAAGGGGATTCCGGTCACCAACACACCCAATGTCTTGACCGATTGCGTCGCCGACCTCGCCATCGCCCTTGCCTTGGCTCTCCTCTGCAGAATTTCTCACATTCATCGCTCTCTCAGCTATGGCCTCCGCAAATATTCTGATTTTCAATTTACTACAAAGGTTTGCCATTTTCCCCCTTTTTATTTTAACCTCACTATTTCATTTGCTTTACACCATAAGACTACTTTCAATCACTGCAAATCTATAATAATCTTGTTTTTTCCTTTTTTTTTTTAAAAAAATAAACAATATTATAAGCTGTACAATTGATTTTGATATTTTTATGTTGGTTATTTTTTACCATCAATAAAATAATTTTATTAATTAAAATTTTACAATTTGTTTATATTCACATGTATTAATAACAGTAGCCATACAATACAAGAGATATTTGTTAATTTGTTATATATCCTAATGTAATTTGCATATTTAGCTTAGTGGTAAAGCAGTTGGAATTGTTGGGCTGGGAAGGATAGGTTCGGGAATAGCAAAGAGAGCTTTAGGTTTTGGATGCCCGGTTAGTTACCACTCTAGATCTGAAAAACCGGAGACAGGATATAAGTATTACCATAACATCCTTGACTTAGCAGCCAACTCTGAAATTCTTGTGGTGGCATGTGCCCTAACCGAAGAAACCCGTCACATTGTGAATCGTCAAGTTATTGATGCATTGGGCCCAAAAGGAATTGTTATCAACATTGGTAGAGGCCCGCACATCGATGAACCCGAACTCGTGTCCGCATTGATTGAAGGACGACTAGCTGGGGCAGGCCTTGATGTGTTTGAGAACGAACCAGATGTGCCTCAACAGCTACTAGGCCTTGAGAACGTTGTGCTAACCCCTCATGTTGGGAGTGACACCGTGGAAACTTGCATGGCAATGGCAGACCTTGTAATTGCAAACTTAGAGGCATGCTTCCTTGGGAAGCCACTTTTGACTCCAGTGATCTGATTATTAAATTCTCCGTCCGTGATTTCATTTAGATCAATGTCTACAACCTTCAGACAAGTTGAATAAACTTCATTTTATTAAAATATGTGGATGATTTTTGGAAGATCTTGATTAAGTTTTTTTAGGAAGGCAAAATCATCAAGTCATACTATTTAAAACCTCCATCTTTGTCATTGCATCTCATTGTTGTTGTGAGGTTGTTTTTCAAATTCATTGATTGATGAAATTATTAGTTGCCCATAACTTTTATCTTTATAATTAGAATACAAAATAGTTATATTTAAGTAATGTGCAAGTAAATGGGTCGAGTATGGTATCTAAGTACTCATGAAATGTAAGAAGAAATACTAAATGTTGCTACTTACTCAAGTATGAATTGGAAAACGGATATTTATTTGAAATGTGAATATTAAAACGTGTGTTGCATTAATTTACCTAGATTCATGTGTGTTATCTACAAAATTGAAGAATACCTGACTTGTGTCTATACAAAAATGATTTGAAAATTTATATATTAAAGGATTTCGTACCTATAAAAAAGGAAATAATTATGTGCTTCAAATCAATAATGTTTTGCTTTTGCAAATAATGACTTATATTTTCTAAAATAATTAAATATTTTTTATTTTGTCTCATGAATTCAATATTTAAAAAAATTACATTAAATCTTAACGAATTTAAGTTGAGGCAGATAAAATTATTAAAGAGGATAAAAAAAGTTGAGATATTTTTTTAAGTTTAAGACCTTACTTTAAAAAGAGTTAAAATTTCTTATCACTTAAACTAATGGGTGTTGGTTAAATTAATCAAATCTAAACCTAAACTTGGTACTGAGATTTTTCTTTTAAGATTTAAATCCATATGAAAATTTAATTTATTATTTTTATTATAATTTTTTAATATGTGCAATATCACATTTTTTTGGTAAGTAAATGTGTTCACAGGACAATTTTGTTTTTGTTTTTATGATCTAACAGTATCAATTTTCACTGTTTATTTGACAGCATAAATAAATAAATAAAAAGAGGATTTCTTTTATAAGATTAAAATACTTTCCGTTCCAGTGACATGAAATGAAAAGAAAGGAATTACATTTCTTTATAGAATAAACTTTTTTAAAATCAAAAACTGAAAAATTTTATGTTAAAAATAATAAATTAAAAATATAATTTTTTAGTAATTTATTTACTTAAAATTGTATAATTAACATTTTTATACAAGTTTTAAACTTTTTATATTCATCTAAACAATTAAAAAAATATTACTTTTTGTTATGTATTCAAATCATTCATATTTTTACCTCTCTTATTTTTCTAGTTTTATCCCTTATATTTGTTTATTTATTTTTATGTCATTCTTCATCAAAAATAAAAATCTATGGTTCACTGCACTGACATTATTTCTTCTCCAAAATTCATAATATCATAGTGCGAATTAATATCTACTTCCAGAAGGTCCCAAAATGAAAAGAAAAGGTACGAACCCCACAGATATGAAAAGAAAAGAGATACTCGACCCCACTCGTCATACGGAATATCGTAACTTTATTCCAGGAGTTTCTTTTCTAATCCAATTAAAAAAAACGCATCCTTACATTTCATTTCAATACAATAATTGGCATAAGAAATGAGAGAAGTAACAAGACATGAAAAGGTAAGTGATAAAATAAATAATATAATTAAAAAGATAAGATCAGCATAATACTATATAAAATATTACATAATAATACAATTCATATGATATTTTGCCTTAATTTATTACTTCAAGGTGCTATCATTCTTTCTTCACCTTTGAACCGATGTTTCCTTTGATCCGCTAGATTCTCATTAGGGCAGTGCTTATTAGAAAGAAATGAGAAGAAAAAATTATTTAATATTATAAAATAGAATTAAATTTTGTAAAACTTATAAAATTAATTCCTTCCTGTACCGTAAATAGAAAAACAAGTTTTTTTAATTATTAAATATTTAAAATGAAAATTATATTAATAAAAAATAAAAAATTTAAATTTTGTAAAATTAAATTTTACATTTTTAAAAATTTATATAATTAATATTTTCATGGTAATTTTTTTATTTTCTCATATTTTTATTAATCAAAACAATTTTTTTATTTTTACTTATTTTTCATCTTACTTTACTTAACTTTTGTCCTCAAATTTCTTTCTTTCCTAATTTTCAAATCATTCAAACAAATCATACATGATCTCACTCTTGTAAAATATGATATACATTTATATTCTTTAGTTCTTCCCTCGGCGAGGGGTGGGAAAAATATGAGACAATATCCATAACATTTAGATAGGGGAACCTAACTCTAAGCAGCAAAAGAAAAACGAAAATGAGGAATTTATTCATCACAGATAGAAAATGAAAATTTAACAACACCGATGAAACTGCAAGGCACCCTTCAAAACATTAAAAAGGTCCAATTCGCTAAGGACTCAAGAGTTTCTCCAAAGTCCTAACCTGTCTCTCTTCTTTCTCCTTTGAATATCAGCATTCAACCACTGTTTTTCTTCTGAACACAGGCAAAAAGCAAGGAGAAGAGAGGGGGAAGGGGATAAAGTAAAAAAGAACTACATCTTTATCCTCTATTGCCCCTGGGTGAACCTTCTTTACAACCAGAAATGGTGTGAGGATACTCAAAAGGGAGAAGAACCCCCTTTGAAAATGAGGAACTTGAGACTCTCCAAAGCAAAGTATATGAAAGTTCCCTTTGAATGTGTGAAAAAACACCCAAAACTTGAACCTACCACACATTGCCATCCAGAACCATATCTTGTATCAAACTCCTGCCAGTCAAAATAACCATAAACTCAGTCAACAACCAACCAGAAATCTTTTCTATTTGTGTTACACAGGACATTAAATTGTTTTTCTTTTATTTTTAGACATAAATTTAATTTAAAAAAAAAAAACAATTTTTATCGAACATCAATGTCTAAGAATTTAAAAAGAACAACTAAAGGGTAGGTATCATCGAAGGAAGGGAAAAAATGTTACCTTTTTTATGTGGGCAGCAATGGATTTGCAATCAATGACATCATAGAGATCGAGAGCTTCAGAAGCAGATGTCATGGCTTGGATCTGCATCTTAACCGGCATATCGGTATCCTCTATCAAAGCTTTACCTTCCAACATGATTTTCCCTCCTAAATCTAAAGCCCAGATAAGGCACTCTATAAGATGTTTCAACTTTCTTCTGAAGCCTCATAATAGAAAACTGAGTAAAGGCTTTAAATTTTAATATTGCAAAGCAATAGACATGATCCCATTCCAAGAGTGGGGGAATGACTCAAATGACCACACAGTCACATACTCCAATTTTTCGTCCTTATCTCTGCCTTCTTACATACACTTTTGTCTTTATTATAGAAATGGAGATTAGTAAATAGTAATTCCCTCTCATTACCTATCTCATTCTTTTTAGTCAAGGCCGTGCCTCACGGACTCCTAAGTCAAGAAAAAAAATGATGCCAAAAATGAGTAAGAAGCTAAGGATAAAGATGGAGAGGCTAAAAATAAAAGGACATAGGTCAATTTCGTAATTTTGGCTTCCTGCACCATTTCTTGGAACTTGGATGGAACCGACCCATTCATGCTTATATGCATTTTTGAATTCTCTTCTACACTTTTACATTAGTACACTAATCTTAAAATTTCATCTTCATGCCCAATGCTATTGATATTGATTGTGGAATGAAATTAAGTTAATAATGAAAAATGAAAAAATACATAAAATGGGAGGGGTTATGTTCTGGCCAGAAAACTTTAACAAAGTTATTCATTCTGTGAAAGTATTCTGAACTTGTTGGATCAATATCAATTAATTTAAACTCCCATCAACAGCTATTGCATATAATATCATATAATTTGCATTCCACTGACCCTGAAGAAAAAAAATGGACCATCGATTGGTGGGACCAAAACCAAAATATATCCTTTTCTTATTGTTAGCGGAAAGATACGCATTTTTGTGTCTATCATTTTATATTTTTATTTATTTTGTTGTTTTTTTTTTGTCATGAATATGAGAGAGTGTCGTGTATGGAAGTGGTTTCAATGATATATTTAGCTAAATAAATATACCGTTTATTATTTTTTAATGTTATATAATTTGTTTATAAAAAGTAGATAAGCATATATAAGAATATATCTGAAAAATAAATTTAACAAAAAATTATAAATACAAACATATTGATGTTTCTTTTATTTATTGTTATAGATGTACTATTTTTCAACTATGTGAATTAGATAAACTATTTAAATATGGAATAGGTAACCCTAAACCATATCCTATGCATATCCGTGTAATTGTTCATGATAATTGATACACGCCCTCCAAGTTGATGTTTTTTAATGGATAATGATTAATATATATTTATTTTTTCTTTCATTTTATTTTTTATTTTTTATCATATTTTTATTTTTGATTATTTTAACTATTATTTGGAAGTGTTTGATAAGAGAGTTCTTTAAAATTATTCGGTAATCTTAATTTCTTATATTTTATATGAATATTTTAAATGTATATTTTTTTAACTATACTGATGATAATATTTTAAGGAATCTTCTAAGTACATCAAATATATTTATAACATTTTTAAGAATTATAAATTTAGAAAATATGATTCTTAAAAATAAATTATTTTATATATACCAAACACTTTCGTAAATGTATATATCCTATTTTGATGCATACTCAACATTTTTCTTTATTGATTCCTTTTTTAAAAAATATGACATTATTTTATGGGATTATAACCCTACAATTCAATTTTTAATTGCATGAATATTAACCAGTAATTTATATCTTTATTTAAATAAAATATTGATAGAAGAAAATAATTTGAAAAGGAATTATGATTAAAGATGAAACTGCATTTCCTGTAGTTATTTTTCCAACTTTAGGGAACCTGTATCCAATTTTACGTGTATCAGCAGATTTATTTTAGACCTCCTGTGCCTGTTGAATTGGTTCAAATAGCGGTGGAATATTTTCTTGAACGTTTCTATTAGTCACTCAACCGCCGTGGTTAGAATGTGTTTGGATAAGAGATTTAATAATTTGTTATTAAAAAAAGTTTATAATATGTTTGAAACGTTTTATGTTGAAAGTGAAACTGTATAAGACTTAGAATATGTTGTAAATAATTTGATATTACAGCGTGTTTATGCCTATTGTATGATCCTATGATTCAACAGTTTCTCTGGAAATAGAAGCAGTAAAAATTATAAATTATAAAATTATCACTATTAATGATTTTTAAATATATTGAATGTATTTAAAATAGAAAAGGTAAAGAGATGAATTTTTCTAAAATTTAATTTGTTAATAAATATAATTAAATATTATTTAAAATTTTTAATTAAATTAATTTAAATTTAAATAAAATTTTTAATAAACATTTAAAATCAGTAATTAATTTAATTTAATGTCACGTTTAAAAGAAATTAAAATCAATAATAAAAACAATAGATATAAAATTTATAATTAAAAAATTAATTAATAGAATTAAGATGAATAATTAATAAATCATAATTATATTTAAATAATATTTTAATTTAAATTTAAAATTTTTTAAAATATTTATTTTTTTACAACAGTATAATTATAACAACATAAAAGTTATATATTTTTTATGTAATTCTATTTAGAAGACTATCACCATTTTTTTTTTTTGTTTGAACGGAATGGAAGACACTTAAATTTTTTAAGCACGTGATCTTGGATTTTATTGTATATGCAAAAAAAAAAAAATTGAAGGAAATGAGCGGTAACTGTTTAGAATCAAAATGTTTTAAAAGTAGAAATAAATTATATTAGGTTAGATTTTATATGACCAAACTTTTAACTTATTTACTAAATTGAAGCCTCAAGTTGATCTATTTACTTTCTGCTGTTTATAGGTTTAATGTGTTTTTCTTTTAGCATTCAAGGAACAATAAAAAAATATTACTTAAAAATATGAAGAATTTAGCATGATGGGATAAATTCTGTCAACATGAGTGATGTGTTGGAAAGGCTCCATGTAGACACATAATATCTTGGATGATTAAGGTGCATGTTGACACTATATATAACTAGAACTATAGGTAAACGAAATTTGACCCCATGGATTGGCTTACAATGCATGTACTTTATATGGGTAGTCATCAACGATCAAAATGGCAGGGTAGTCCACAAGTATAACTATGTTAGGGACCAATCCAACCCAGTTTGTGTTAGTTTGCTATATTTAAACAAGCCAACTGCATAAGTCTGCATTAAATGAGCTTGTGTTTTTTAAGTCTAAATATGCTCATGATTATAATGGCTGGTTTGTGAAACAATCTGTATATTTATAACTTGAAAAAGAAACTGCATACTTTTTGGGCTAACTTGCAAGCCATTTGGATTTTGGACTAATACCTTCCCCATATTTCATGCTTGTTGGTGGAATTTATCCCATTTTAGTTATTTATAACTTTTTTTTAATATTTTTGTTTTATCTCTAATATTAAAATGATCAAAATCTTTTTTAACATTAACTTTTTAAAAATCTAACCTAACTTGTAAATAATCAACTAGATTTTTTTAGAATGAATTTTTAGATAAGCTTACAAACTCACTTCTAAATAGATTAATTTACCTAACTTTACTCATGTTAGCATAATTAAGAATTTAAATATATTAATAAATATATATATATATATATATATTTATATACAAATATATTTATCAACCACAAATATAGCTTAATCCTTTTGAGATATACAAATCATTATAATAGGTTTTATTTTATCCTACAGAATCCTTTTTATGTACTTTGTTAATATTTCAAGAAACATAATTATTTATTAATTATATTTCCTAATCAAACATAACATAAACATGAAATGGGTTCAATGTAAAATCAGATATTTAATATATTATGTTAAATTAAAAATTAAATTTAAATTTAAATTATGATTGGTTAATTTTTAGCAATTATATTTAGAAGAAAAACATGTAAGATATGATACATTAATATTTAAAAATTTAAAAAAAAAATTAAGATTTGATATAATATATAGAAATCTTATTTAAAATTAGGCAATAAAATTTGATAATAATAAAAAAATAAAAAACAGGATATTTAATGAAAGGAAAGTCTCCTATCGGGATTGCTGTGTGATTCATTTAAGATTTAGCAATATTATAGTCAAATTATAAGGGGCAATTTTTGGCCCCCATTTTAGATAAGGTTTAATATTTCATAGGTTTACATGAATGGCTAATGAAATACATGAATATGAAGCACTAACAGACAAGGTCAACAGCCTAAAACACAGATGGTGACTAGCATGAATGATTCCTTAGATATTTTAATTGTAAAAAATATCAAACAAGATATGATTGAACATTACCTAATAATATTATTAAATTACTTGCGTGTTATGCGATTTCATTATCTGGTCATTCATGTGACATTACAAATTTCAACTATTGCTGGACTCAGATTCGTCACCATTTACGAGCGGTAACTGAAGATCAATAGATATTTATTTCCTATTCCAATCAACATATCAGAGTGGCGCAGCGGAAGCGTGGTGGGCCCATAACCCACAGGTCCCAGGATCGAAACCTGGCTCTGATAAAAGAGAAGGCTTTCCGCACATCATTTTTTAATGTGTACCTATGGGACAATTTGGGTTTTTTGACTTTTTGGACCTTGGAACTATTTGGGTCAAATGTGGTGGGCCTTATTTGAAATTTGTCTGGGCTCTCTTCAATTTTCATACCAGTAGGGTCAAATATAGGCCTTTTGTTTGAATATCATCTTAGAATAGTGCATGTTGTAAGAAACCTTCGTAGTCATAACGTGACAAGTACTTGAGGCCCAATCATATCTAACCCGAAATGTTATTTTGCCAAAAACAAAGTTTATATGCTAAGGTGCATACGTACAAAAAAATAGCTCATGCTGCTACCTTCTATACCCTATACAGGTACGGTGGCGAACCCTCACATTCACATTTTCTCTATCAATATATTTATAGTTCAAAATGGGCCCCTGATTTGTTTTAGAAGCTTTTAAATTTAATCGTTACTGTTTGAAAATAATCTCTCTCTCTCTCTCCCTTAAATGGAAAAAAGATAATTGATAAACTCTTATAGAAAAATATTCTTGAAGAGAATCGAGAAAATATGAAACTTGGAGCGATCTCCAAGGGGATACTCTACTATTATTTTCCTGCCAGAGAAGGTAAAGGTCTTTTACATTAATGCTTTTCAAAATAAAAATTAATAATAATAAAAAGTGTTAGTAATAGCCAATGAAATAAGATTTGGTTTCAACGCCCAAAACATGCCACGTTACGATATGCTACATCAAATCCTAATAATTGCTTGCGGAAACACAACTTTATGCTCCTTAGGCAGCATCCCTTCTCCCCTAAAAACTCATTAAAACACTTATGATTAGTCGCGCCCCAAATCCATTTCTATTTTTCTTTTTATCCTAATCAGAAGTTAATAATTTAGCATTAAATACCAATTAAATAAAAAATTCTTTTTCTCTTCCATACAACTGTATGAATAATGCTGGAACTCATGCCTACGTGAAAAAGATCAAATAATATCTTTATGTACAAATATGAATGAAAAAATTATACTCATCATTTTTATATTTAGATAAAATTATAAATGATATTTTTATTTTTTAACCTTACTTTAACTTTATTTATGTATATAAAATTATAAAAAATTATGAAAGATATGTATACAGTTATGTATAATTTAAAAGAATATGTTATGTTATATTTTTATATAAATTAAACAAAGTTTATGTAGGATTAAAAAAGATAGATATTTTATATGTAATTTTGTTTAATTACAAGAATGGATGAATGGTTAGTGTAATTTTTTAATAAAAATTTATAATTTATATTTGCAATTTAACGATTGAACATTTTAAAAAAAAAATATCAACTTACATCTACATTTGATGTAATCCACTTCTAATGTGTAAGAGGAATTTTTTCCTTAAAAAAAAACTCTTCTAATACTCTATCTATTTTTTTTATCGGTCTAGAAAGAAAAATATAGAAATATTAAAAAATACAATTAATATTATTAATTTTTAAAAAAATTATTTATTTTTTAATTTATCATTTATATATAAACCTTTTTTTTACTGTTGATGGATATAAAAATATATATATAATAATAATAATAATGAATATTTTCTTAAAAACTAGAATACACAGAAAATATGAACAATTTTTTTTTGTACTTTTTTTCTATAAAAATGAAAAGGAACGGAGGAGAAATATATTAACATTTAATTAGAAAAACAAGGAAAAAGTAGACAGAAATGAGTGGAGAAAATTTTATTTCACATTTTTTACATTCAAACTGTAACCAATTCTGTCATTTGGCTAAACAAGTAACAATTCAGGATTTTAAATTCCTGGGTTGTGTTTCACCGTTTTGTTACTATCTTCTTTGATTAGCAACTAAGCTGCGTCTATCATCCATAATCTACATTAATCCAACAGAACTAAACGTCACGAATAAATTATAAAACGTACCTAAAATGATACCAAATAAAAACACGTTGAAGCATAGACAAACACAAGAGGACCCATAATATAATTAGATCAATTGTCCAACTCCTATAATTGAAGGTTCAAGAATTATTATCCTGGAAGTGCTTATGTCCCACAAAGAAAAAGGACAAACATAATAAACTGTTATTCTTTTATTTGAATACTTTTACATAACAAATATAAAACAAGCTGCCGACACTTATTCCCGAACCTGCCCAACTTCTGCAGCCAGTGAGGTTTGGTTCCGAGCCTTCCAATCTTATCATCCGTTGCTTTTATTTGTTAACCCCTTCAAGCATAAGCATTTGTTGTGCATTGACCATACCTTCCATGCAAACAAAGTCACACACAGCTGAATTGTGTTGTATTGTATGTGTCCTTTCTCACCATTTCTCTGTTGGCATCTTTTGAGTTACTCACTATTTGTTCATTTTGTTGATATATATACATATTTATATGCACATACAGTCCATTCAATTTTACTTCTAGGCTCATGAATTCAAGGGAACAAGTTCTCAATATTGTTGTCTAGTACCAATACCATTGAATTCTCTCTATATTGGATACATACACTTAAAAGTATATATATATATAGCAGGTGCTCCTGTTATATACTATAATATCAAGTGATTCAAGATGCTGTCTGCAAAATCTGAATCAGATATTACTAGCTTAGCTCCATCTTCACCTTCAAGATCTCCAAAGCGGCCTGTGTACTATGTGCAAAGTCCTTCAAGAGATTCACATGATGGAGACAAGTCATCTTCAATGCAGGCTACTCCAATATCAAACAGTCCTATGGAGTCTCCTTCTCACCCTTCTTTTGGGCGTCATTCTAGAAACTCTTCTGCTAGCAGGTTTTCAGGGATTTTCAGGTCATCTTCTGGAAGGAAAGGTAGTAGGAAGAGGAATGATAAGGGGTGGCCTGAGTGTGATGTGATTCTAGAAGAAGGCTCTTATCATGAATTTCAGGACAAGGCCTTTACTAGGCGCTTCCAAGCCTTGATTGCTGTGTTTACTTTTGTGGTTGTCTTCACTGTGTTTTGCTTGATCATTTGGGGTGCTAGCAGGCCTTACAAAACTGAGGTTACTGTTAAGGTAACTAATTTTTCTTTTCTCAGTTTTGAAAGGACTAGTAATTCTGTGTTTTATTTTAGACCATTAAATACTTGCTCTTAGTTACTCATACATCATGTCATACCTGCGGTGGGGAGTAAAAAATTTTGTACCTTTCTTGGTCAATCACATTTCTCATAAAGTCATCAAGATGATATGAATCATAATTCAGAATCTTGTTTTCATAATCTTTTATGAATCCATTTTAGATGCTGCTGCAATAGTAACACGAGGCCTCTCCATGTCAGAAATGTGTTTTCAACTTGAAAGAACTGTATAGTCTTTATAAATTGACAATAATAAGTTTATCTATTAATGTATTTTATTTATTTTTCTGATCCTGTCAATGGGTTTGTGTTATTCCGGAAATTCAATTTTATTTCAAAATTAGCACATGGGATATGATTACTGTAAATCTTCACCAAACAATATGATTACTATAAGTCCCTAAAAAGCTTGCGTAGCATTATTATATTATAATAGTGTTTCAAAGCGAATAATTTACTCATAATATCTTAATTCCTAAATTTGATTGGATACCCCCACTTTTTAATCTGACATTAGTAATAATAGCAGTATGCCACCGCTTCAGCATGTAAAACAAAAGACCCGAAGCAATGAATTTATGAAAGTATTGCTGCAATTCAAGGTATCTCATAAAACTAATGCTAGGATCAAAGGAGTTCTGTAAAATTTGTGCTTACTACTGTCTCTAATTACTTGCTACTTACAAGCTACTACATTCACAAATTACATAACACTGCTTGACATTTGGATTGTTGCAGAGCTTCACAGTACATAATCTCTATGTTGGAGAGGGTTTAGACTTCACAGGTGTCCCAACAAAAATGCTGACAGTGAATGGCACTTTACGCATGAGCGTCTACAACCCTGCTACATTTTTTGGCATCCACGTGCATTCCACACCCATCAATCTTATCTTCTCAGACATCACCGTTGCAACTGGCAAGGTAACAATTCTTTCATCACTGCCCTTCTTCTGCTAAACAACAAGCAATTCAATCAAGCATGACATGACCAAACCAACTTTCACTCTCACTCCAACAATGAGCTTCCCTAATCACCAAGGATGTTACAAACTGTATAAACGTTCATTAACATTGAAAATATATAAAGTGACATCTACATTCAAGTCCTCTGTTGGCATGCATTTGTAAGTGACATGTTTGTTCTTGTCCATGTAACTTTGTTGCAGCTAAAGAAATACTATCAACCCAGAAAAAGTCACCGTATTGTATCAGTGAATGTAGAAGGTAACAAGGTTCCCCTGTATGGGGCAGGATCCACCATAACAGTATCACAAACTGGTGTTGAAGTTCCACTCACATTAAACTTTGAAATCCGTTCGCGTGGAAATGTAGTAGGTAAGCTGGTAAGGTCAAAGCATCATAAGGAAATCAATTGTCCATTGCTCATCAACTCTTCTGGATCAAAACCTATCAAGTTCAAAAGGAATGCATGCACATATGAATGATCAAATTCAATGCTCATTTTCAGAGTTCATATGCCTTGAGATTGTATAATCTACGGTTTTGTGAGCTTGAGAAGGTCCATTTGCGAGAGAAGCAACATATATATGCACTTGCAAAATCTTTCCTATACCACCAATGCCCTCAATCCCATTTGTATTTTGCTCTTATCACCCTCGTGCAAATAAATGCATGTAAATTTGTGTATGCATATACTTAAAATGAAGAGACAATTCTCGACTTTGTTTCTGAGGAAATTCAATAACCCTTGCATGCTGCCATCGTCCTTATACAAAGCCCATGTTTACACTTCACATCATTCCAAGTGAGACTCAATTTCCCTTGAGATGAAATTGAACTAAAAAATTATCTTAATCACACACAAAAGAACAAAAAAAAAAAACCTTTTCTAGGTTGTGTATATTGGTCGCATACAAATTGAACTTGCACTTCTTAAACTTGCATTAAAAGCTTTTATTTATTTGTAAACTATACATAATAGAAAAATTTAAATATATAAGTTGGTATTAATTAATATCCAAGCATAAAATTTATCACTTAGACTAATTTAATAATTTTTTATAATATATAAGATTTATAAATATAATTGTTGAATTTTTTTATAATATTGTTATATAATATATATTAAATTTTAAAGAATTTGAATATTTGTATATATATATATATTATTTAGCTATTGATATTTATATATATTTAAATAATATATTAAATATTAAAATAGAGTTATAAAATATTTATTATTTTTTAAAAAAATATTAAATTAGTGTAAATATTAAAATTTAACCTTCGATATTAATAAATTTTTACTTCTTTCATACATATTTTGATTTTAAAAAATTTTAAAATTTGATTTAGTCAATAAAAATTATTTTAATAATAATTTGTGAATGTCTATTATATTTAATGTTAATGAATAAAAAGTGAATATTGATTAAAAATTAAATAAATTAAAATTTCCTTTAAATTAAATAATTAATGCTTTTTATGTTAATTTGACTTAATACAAAATTCAAAAGATATGCATTATAAAATAAAAAAACACGTAACTATTTAAAAATAAAAGTACGTAATTTCTTTTAATTTCAAAGCAAGGCCTGAACTATAAAAGATTTAAACATTGAATTGTAATATTGTATGGTAAAATTTGATATGAGAAGATGTTTTGTTGTTAATATAAATCTGAAATTGTCTTGTTTGCAGTCATTTATTTTCTTGCAAAAATGTCGGAAGTAACGGTTCTTCTACCCACTACATAATTTATTCATTTACAAAATTTCATTACTCAGATATTTTTTTAAAAATAACATATTTAATAATTTATAGTTAAAGGTAAATAGATAAATATTATTTTTATATATGTAAATTTTGTTTTTTAAAATATTGATGAAGGATAAGTGATGCCTTGTTAACATGGGGGCCCCTGAAATTAAGGCGCGTTAGTAGTTTGTCACTTTACCTTTCTCTCTACATATGAAGAGAGTTTTATCTCCGTCCTGATTTCACACACTAGTTCACTTTGATTGAGATCTTCCCCAAACTTGTAAACTTTTTACAGATCTTAACCCTAAATCAGTTCTAGTAACATGTCTACCACTTTAAGATTCATCTATGTCTTCCTTGCACTTTTCCTACTGTTCAGTTTTAACGTTGTGGCCGAGACTGATAAAGACGACGATGATTTGGAGGAATTGTTAGCAGTGGATGAGGAAGTGGAAGCAGGTAGCGTCAAGGTATCGGAAGCAGAGGTTTTAACCAAAGCTCAAAGGATCGTTCTTGAACTCAACAATGACAACACGGAGAGGGCTGTTAATGGGAACGAGTTTGTTCTGCTTCTTGGCTATGCTCCTTGGTGTCCAAGAAGTGCTGAACTTATGCCTCATTTTGCTGAGGCTGCAACTTCTCTCAAGGAATTGGGAACCCCTCTTCTTATGGCCAAAATTGATGCTGATAGGTATCCCAATTCTGCTAAGTTCCTTGGAATCAAAGGCTTCCCCACTTTGCTTCTCTTCGTCAATGCTACCTCTCAACCTTACTCTGGCGGTTTCACAGCGTAAAATGCTCTCACTCTTCACTTATAATCTGCTCCATGCATTCATGGCTCTTCAACTGTGGGTCCATTAAGTTGCTTGAATTACTTGAAAAATTTGTGCTGTTTTTTTGTTTTTGTGGTGCTTTCAGGGATGATATTGTGATATGGGCGAGAAAAAAGACTGGGACACCTGTTATTAGGATAAGTTCAGTGACTGAAGCAGAGGAATTTCTGAAAAAGTATCAAACGTTTCTCGTTGGTCGGTCTGATAAATTTGAGGTAAATGAAAGGAAATTTAAATTACAAGATTACATTAACTCTGATTTAGATA
Organism: Canavalia gladiata; assembly: GCA_037954105.1. Lineage (NCBI taxonomy): Eukaryota > Viridiplantae > Streptophyta > Magnoliopsida > Fabales > Fabaceae > Canavalia > Canavalia gladiata. Next base: position 48,111,036 of record CM075663.1, read on the forward strand.
ATGTAGTGTTATAGCATTTTGTATTAAAATATTGCAGGGGCCTGAATATGAAGAATTTCTGAGTGCTGCAAAGTCAGATAATGAAACCCAGTTTGTTGAAGTGAGTAAGATAGAGGTTGCCCAAGTTATGTATCCGGATATAAAGCCTGCTGGTCACTTTCTTGGAATTGTTAAGAGTGAACCTGAAAGATACACTGCTTATGGTGAGTCTGTAGTTGGTTTCTAACCATGTGTTGGATTGTTTCCGGCGTATTTACTTTAAAATATAAAAGTAAAATGGATACCGATACTGGTATCGCTGGAAGTGGTTATAACTTAAATAATTAGTGGATTCTATATTTGTTGCAAATTTTAACTACGCAGAGAGAATACAGATCTTGAGCTGGATAGTATATTTACATTTTTTAGCTTTATTTTATTTAATTGGTTTAAATTTGGTGGAACCGCATTATAGGTTGTTTATGTATAACAAGCATTTTTCCTCTTACCTTTTTGTCTGTTTTTCCTTCTAACAATCACCCCAAATGGTGACGACTCTTACTAAGGCAACATGCTTAACTTTGCTGATTATGCAGATGGACCTTTCACAAAGAATAAAATACTGGAGTTTATAGACTACACCAAATTTCCATTAGTTACAAAACTGACTGAAATGAATTCTATCAAAGTCTACTCCAGCCCCATCAAGTATCAGGTCACTATTATTTCCAAATTTAATCTACATTGAATATTCTTTTTGTATGCAGTTCTGTTCCTATTCTGGTCTTTACTGGGATATATGTTATAGTTTGTTGAGATATATAACCCCGACATATAAATGCTCCAAATTGTACATATGATATTTCCAACTCAAATACTTTTGTTAATACTCAGTAAATCTCCAACTTTCATCAGAATTGATTACGGTAATCTCTGTTTTTAGTTCTAGTGCCAATGGATGTTCTTTATGAGCCGTAGTAGCAGTTGATTATTTGACATTATGGTCGGCTTAAATTGTTAGGTCTAAATTACTATGCAGTGACTTGAGTATGTTGCAATGTAGTTAGTACTATGACTTTATTAATTTGATGCACTGAGATGCTGCACGATTCTTTTTACTTAGTTCCAATAAAAATTAAAACAAAAGCATTTAAGCCTAGTGAAAAATAAAAACTGAATAAAAATAGTAAGTGTTGGCATGATGGTCATCCTATTCCTAGCAACTAGCAAGTCATTTATCTTATCAAAATCATAATCATCATTATTTATTTTATTTTTTAGGTTTTAGTCTTTGCAAACATTGACAACTTCAAGAATCTTCTTGATCCTCTTCAAGATGTTGCAAGAACTTTCAAGTCCAAGGTAGTTTTACTTTGGCCTACGTTATCATTTCCTGCAATTTTTACGACTTACTGGTCTAATTTTGTTCAAATGCAGATAATGATTATATATGTGGATATTAACGATGAGAACCTTGCAAAGCCCTTCTTAACATTGTTTGGTCTTGAAGAATCCAAAAATACTGTGGTTAGTTTGCAAATTAATAACAATGATTTGTTCTGATCGTTTTATTAGTTTAGGTAATTGTAGCAACTGATGCAATTTATTTCTTGGTGTGCCAAATAGGTAACTGCATTTGATAATGGCATGAGCTCTAAATATCTGTTGGAGTCAAAACCAACCCAAAGCAATATTGAAGTATTATCTTCTCTTCAGTTCATGTAAATTATACTTCCAGCAATTCCCTACCAAAGGAGATTAATTAATGTTAAAATGGCATTTTGCAGGAGTTCTGCAATAATCTTCTTCAAGGTTCTTTATCACCTTACTTCAAGTCACAGCCAATACCAGATAATGTAAGTACCATTTAACATTTCCCATGTAACACTTGTAAGGTGTCTCTCGTACTTTAATTTTAGACAAGTCAAGAAATTAGTTGCACAATCTATCATTTGTGGTCCTGTTAGCTGTGTCAAATTAAAGTGAATCAATTAAACTTGAACTGCATGTACAATATTTCCAATTCATTCCTAAAGATACATAGCTTTCTCTATATGTATAATAATCCCTCCGTTACTTTTTATCCGTCAGCATTTCAAAATTTTTGTTTCTTCTCTATTATTACTTTAGAAATTAAAGACAACATTATTATTTTTTTCTCCATTATATTCTTGCTCTACAAAAGGGCATTAATTATGAGAGGTTAATCAATGGGCGAGAGAGGACATAATGACTTGTTACATGACATTTTCAACACAGACAAGGCCATTAATTAGCTTTTTTAATCTGTACTCCTCCGTTCCTTTTTATCTATCTAGATATAGAAAAAATTCCTATATTAAGAAATACAATTAATATTGTTAATTTTCTGAAAATTATTTACTTTCCTAATTTATGCTTTATAAAGTTTACTCTTATTTCTTCGCATTTATTACAATTTCAACTTCTCATTTATTGTTAGGTGCAATAATTTATTGTAGTTGATAATAATTTATTATAGTCAATAATAAGGGTATATATGAAAAAAAAATTAATACTCTCTTGAATATCTAAATGGACAGATAAATATGAATAACATTTTTACCTTCTAATTCGACAAATTAAAAGGAACAAAGGGAGTATGAACTAACCTTAAGTGACAAATAAAAAGAAATAGAGGAAGTAATAGAATAGGCCAATAGAAGATAGAATTTATTTTTGTCCTGAAACTTAATTGTAGATTTTATTAAATTAATTGCTATGGCATTGAAAATTGCAGACAGAAGCTAGTGTCCATGTTATTGTCGGGAAAACATTTGATGAGGAAATCTTGAGCAGCGAGAAAGATGTGCTTCTGGAGGTTTGCTATGTTTTATCTCTTCTACATGTTCTTTGTGTCACATATTCAAACTTCATTAGTTTGTTTGGAAAGGGGGCAATTAATTAGTCTCCCATTGAAGGTGTCATAATTTTCTGAAAGTCATGTTTAGTCACCACTTCTCACCAATTTACTGTTTTGTTGCATTAAATTATACACTTTACATAAGCAATGACGTGCATGATGTCTACATTCCATCAACATGGAGTCTGATTTTTCACAGAATTCAATAAGAACAGGATTTTGGAATATGATGCTCTTTAATATTGACTGGGCTAATTTTGTTGAAAATATTATTGGGCTGACTTTGGAATTTTTTTTCCAAAAGAAGGATTCGTTCCTTGGTGGATTTGCACTCACAAGTCATGAATGAAACAGGTACTTACACCTTGGTGTATCAACTGTGAGGCCATAAGCAAGCAAGTAGACAAGTTGGCAAAGCACTACAGAGGATCAAGTAATCTAATATTTGCAAGGATAGATGCTTCAGCAAATGAACATCCAAAACTGCAAGTAAGTGTCATGAAAGACTTAGTTGTCACTGTTTTTTCTTTATGGCAAAATACGCTCGCACACTGAATCTAGTATGAAAATTTAGGATCCTGGGATTTATCAAGGACTTTGTTTTTTCATCATGACAACTAATATGATCAAAGTTTATGTTTACTCAAGATGCATTTTACCTTTGCTTGATATTTCAGGTGAATGACTATCCCACACTTCTACTTTACAGAGCGAATGATAAGACAAATCCGGTAATTACTTCGCACTCTGATTTTGGTTATAGAATTTCGGTTTATATATAATTACTGCCTTGCTCTAATGAAATCCTTGATTTATGCAGATCAAACTTTCTACAAAATCTAGTTTGAAAGAATTGGCCGCATCCATCAATAAACATCTAAAAGTCAAGAATCAAGTTGTCAAAGATGAGTTATAGAACATATCAAAAAGTTTTGGGAGAAAAACATTTAATCATTTATAAAGAAAAACATTATGGAAAAAAAATATTATGGTGCCTTGAGCATTAAAAAAAAATCCTCCCCCTCCCCTTTCTGGTGGTCCAGATATAACATAGCCTGTTATCAGAATTAGCTTACTGCCTAATGGCAAAAAACTAGGCAAATTATCAGCATGCAATGACCTAAAGAACATACTTAAAACAATGTACCGGTCAACATTTTTCCATTTAAATCTCATAGTCATTGAAGCACCCTGCAAAATTCATACTTAAGTTGATCTTTTGACATTACGAAGTATCGAAGTCTCTATTTGTAGATCAATTTACTTAGCTCTGTAAGACTGAGCATATTCATGTAAGTGACCTGTGAACATGGATTTGGGCCAGCTCGTACATTGGTTTTATATGGTCTAAAATTTTGTTATTGGGAATTTTCAGTATAGGTTTGTATGGTTTTAACGAACTTACGTTAAATTTTGAATCATTAACAAATTAATTGTATATGTTGGAGTTGGAAATAATATTTTATAAATTTAACTGGAATATATTGATAATCTGTTATCTAATTATAAATTATTATATTTGTTATAAACTATTGATTATTATAATAAAATTATTTTAAAAGTTACATTTATTGATTTAAAGATTAATTGGCAGTTTAACTGTATATTCAAATTAAATTTATATTTTATATAAAAAATGTATTACTTTAGTTAAAATGCTAATTATACCTTTTCATATACGGTTACTAATACCAAACACCCCAAGAGGGGTACGCTTCAGCTATTATAGTAAGTACAATTTTCTTAATTTCAAGCTGTAGGGCTGATTTTAAATATTCAAAAATAGTAAATTTATATTTATATAATTTTGATATAATAAATATGTATTTTTTAAAGTAAAAGTATATTACTTTTAAATACTTAGTAGTTGGAAGAACTAAAGATTCTATTTCCCATACAAGTATACTGAATTATGATACATTATCAAATAACTTTGAACCGTGATATGTGAAAACTGAAGCAACTATTATATTATAAGGTGATTTTCTTGACACTACATAGCGCACTTTTCCCATTATTCAAAGAGGAAATAAGAGGGAAGATTATGTCTTTGGGGTATACAAGTTTCTGTTTCTAGCGACCAAAAAAAGTCTGAGTTTCTCTTACAAGATCAACAAATTTGCAAGAATGTCTTTTTCAAGAGATACTTTGGTTTATATTATTAATATTTTTAGTATTCTATTTAGTATAGATTTGACTAAATTTTAGAATGGGACCAAGCAGGTTTGTGAGTGTAACGAAAAGGAAAAGTCATGGAATAAAATATGAAATTCTATACCATTAGTCGGTAAGTCATATGAAAAGTTGGCTTAGTTTGATAAATCAGACTTAATTTGGATAAATAAGAAAGTAAAATAAATTAAACTTCTTTCATATCCTATGAGTACTAACTGAAAAGTTAATTTATTAAAAGCTTATTCAAATTGAATGTATAGGGGAAGGCCTCCATAGGAATCACAATGTGGCAAGGGATACGTTACTTGATCTTTTATTTGGAGCCGGAGGCACAAATGCCTTTTTGATGAAATGCTTGATAATTCATACACTGGGGATAAGCCAGGAGAAAAGTGGGATGATAATTCGTACACTTGAGTGAAAGATACACAAGTTTAAGTAATTTGACAAACAATAATAATAAATACTGAACTTTTCATTACTTAAAAATCTTGACGTAACTCTAATAAAAATTCTAACTTGATCAAAAGCAATTGAAAAGTGTGAATTCAGTAGTCCTCTTGTAATTCAAATTCTAGCATTTAGGTTGTGTACGTACAAAGGTTATCAAACCCCATGTACTGTTTGTTTGAAATATTTGTGATCATGTTTGCTATGCCCACACCACCTGCAATTAGAAAAAATGAGGCAATCAAGTATTGCAAAAATCTGAGCCTCCAGACATAAACAAATAAGTCACGCTAATGACACTTGCCTAGTGATATTGCACTGACATAAATGGTGCCAGATAAGATGAAGATTATCAGTGATGCTCTCCCTAATAAGGAAATCAGCTTTCTAACCAAATATTGCCCAACGATGGCCGCAACAGTGGATACAGCCACAAAGTAAAGAGCTACAAGGTAATCAGAAAGTGAATATGTGAAGTTGTTTAAACTTATAAGACATTAGACTTTGTTGCTTCCATCTAATCCCATTCAACTTACTTACTATAAGGAATAGGAAACCGTTTTAGAAGGTAATATTCAAGAACTGACATGGACGCAGAAAATGTCATGGAAAAAGTGGCTGTAGCACTTGACACCTACATAGAAAATTCAGAGTCACAAATTCAAGCACACTCTTCCACTCTAGGCCTTTTATATAGAAAGGTGAAAAGTACCTGAGGAGGGATTCCTAATTCAAGGAAAAGGGGTCCCAAAATAAAACCTCCACCAAGACCAAGCAAGCCACCAACTACTCCGGCGGCTATGCCACAGCCACTATATAAAATTAACTTGTGTGCTTTCCACTGTGTTTCTTCATCTCCTTTGGATGCTATCACTCTCTTACCTTTGTATAGAAGCACAGCTTGTAATGATGTCACTCCTAATGCCACAGGGATCTGAAAACAAAAGTCAAAAAATAAAAGAATGATCAATCCTATGGAATTTGAAACCTAATGCATGCAACTATTAGGTGCTACACTTTTGGTCATGATATCCGGGAGAGTGAAAAAATGCAAGATGATTTTAAAGGAAGTGGACTCATGTTACCTGTAATAGATTAAATATCCAATATTCCACTGAACAAGTTGTTGTGTGATTCTGTTTCAAAACAAAGGCAAAATATTATCCATATTCTGTATTGGCATAGGAGAAAGAAGAAAATTTGTGATTCTGGATTGAAATAAAATAACTCATCAGACACCAACTTTTGCAATCTCTAATGCAAGTATAATGATCCAGACAGCGAAAAGAACTCCAAGTTCCCTCCAACGAATATTCTCAAGAAGAGATCCCTGCATGGCAGTGATAGTTGTCAGTCCCACAGAGTAGAATTGTTATTATGATTTCAGAGGGTATAAGCTGCAATTTCTAAGAGGGATGATATCCATAAATATATATAATGCATATATCCGGAGACACCATTCATCTAACAGTTTAGATTATATTTTGTTTTTATAGAATAAAATGAAAAATGGGATGGCTAAAACATAGTGTATCCGGATGTGTTCACTGAGTGAATGTAAGTTAATGTTTTTCCTATTTGTAATGTCTCAGTCTCACAGTTTGATTAGATCCTTTGTGAACTGTATGATTGCTTCTGATTGGACCTCCAGGTAGAGGCTCATATGCGACCTCCTCAGTCCTTTCAGTGCCTAATTAGAATGGAAATTAACATGAGTTTTGGAAGCCACAAACAAGTTTAACTGGTAATCAAGAGAACACTAGAATCCAGAATACAAATTTTATGTACCCACTTACCATTTAATTGTGACTGTCTAAAACATTCCTGGAACAATAACATGAGATGCATTACATGGGAGTAACAAAACGAAAAATTTGTAGTACTTAAATATAAAAGATTTTTTAAAAAAATTAAGCACCCTCTTAATAATCGTTTCTTTTTTCCATGTGTCGACCCCCTTAAACAATGCCTTGGTTGCAATTCCTGTTTTATAAAGCCAGACAAGCTACATCAAAAGATTGGTAGGGAAAGAAAAGAAAATAAGGAAAGATTAATCTTTTTAATTACTCTTGCCTATGAAAATGATTAATAGCAAGACTGTTATCATCCAATCAGCAAAAATCACATTGAAGGCAACTCCAATACTGATTCCAAGAACAAGCACTGGCTGGAAAAGAAGTGCTAAGTCGTAGTCGATGAGTGGCATGTCAAGTGTTGGGTGTTTTTGCTTCAAATTATAGAAAACAGTTGCTGCTGCTCCACCCGTAATCATACCTTTAATCAAACCAAGACCACTCAGATTCCACGTAAAATTTCCCCATAACTAAACGAATAAAAGCTAGCTTAATACTTAAAGGAAAGTAGTTATAAGAGATGTGAAGAAAACATGAGTTTTACCATTTGGTAGTTTGGTTACAAGCGGATTCTACTATTTTGGACTATAATATTGAGCATAAAATATTGTTCAAGTTCGTCATTCACTTAAAAAAATTCGTCTAAGTATTAGAATAGTATTTATTAATATAGTTTTTGTTTAATAAAAATTAAATTGTGAATATAAAATATGAAGTTCTATATTAATAAAAAATTATACTATATTAGTATTTGCTCCATTGATAGTTATATTAGTATTTTTTACTGATAAACTTATTTATGAATATAAAAATCATTAATGGTTGAATATATAAATCATTTAAAATTTAATATATACATCATAAAAATATTACATAATTTAATAGTTGAATTGATAAATTTTAAATTTTATAAAAAATTATTAAATTAAAATAAATAATAAACTTAACATCTAATATATATATATATATATGGATGATGAACTTATTTAAAAATAATTTATGTTAAATTTATATTATTTAATAATTCTTTAAACGATAAAATTTTATCAATTTAATAATTAAAGTATAAATTTTATTTTTATAAATTTATAAAAGTTTAAAAGAAATTTTATGTTTATTAAATAAATTTAAATTACCATATGTTATAAGAAATATATTTTATATTAAATTAAAATTATTTAATAAACTATTAAATAACTTTCAAATTTTATAAATTTAATATTAATTATTTTTAAAATATATTAATTTCTCCTTTATATATATATATAATAATAAGATCCATTAATACGAAATCTCAATATTATAATTTGGACAAATTTTAGCTCTTAAAATAAATGTATCCTATGCCTCCACTAATAAAAAGATATATAAATAGCAGTAAACAAGCAAATGAACTTTCCACTTTTACAAGCATGTCCCTTCTTTTGCAATGTAACAACCTTTTATCTTCTCTACTCTTCTACTTGCCCTTTAATATATACGGAATATACGGAGGTAAGAGCATTTAATTTGATCATACTATCATACATAATTAAGATTATAAATTATTTAGTGTTTACATTATTGTTTTAAAATATCATATAATTTAATATTTTAATCTTAAATTATCAATAATTAGATTTAATGGTTAAAACACTTTAACATTGACAACCTTTTCTCACTTCATATGAGATACAATCAATTGATGTAGATGCTAAATATATAAACTTACATAACTTAATTATTTAAAAAAATTAAATAATACAATTGCTGAATTATCCAATATTATAATTATATATATATCAAATTTTATATAATTTAAATATTTATAAATATATAATCTAATAATGGATATTTACTTATATTTTAAGTAATATAATATATTTTAAATAATATAATATATTAAAATAAAATATTATAATAAAATATCAACAATTTATTTAAAAATTTAAAAATTTAATTTACTTTTTTAGAACCCTTAATTTAGTGGTTGTATTATTTAAAATCACATACTAAAAAATTTATAATAATTAACGTACTTCAATATATGTTGCATCGTTTAATAGGTTTTTTCTGCATAATTTTATCTTAAAACTAATTATTAAATTAGATAATTTTATTATATAGATCATATTTATAAATTTTAATGTTAATTTAAAATTATTTAATACTTTATTTAAGTAAATAAAAATTAATATATATTTTAAAAATATATAAAAATAGAAATATTTTGATTATATATTTATAATTTTTATTTTTGATTAAATTTAATATAAATAATTAAATTAATATTTAGTTATATTTTAATGGTTACATCGATAAAAATTAAATTTATACATAATTATTGATAATATAATATTTAATGTAACTTTTATTGATTTAAGTTAATTCTTTCCAATATATATAATATCATATGAGAATAATTAATTATAATTAAAAATAAAAATAATAAATATAAATTGTTAATTTTTTTTAAATAATTAAATTTTAAAATATATATACTTTTAATTTAATATATATTAAAAACATATCATACAATTATTTAGTAAAATATCAATTTTTATTTTTTATAAAATTTTATAAACTTAAGTTATCCCTGATAAAGTTTAACATTTTTTAAATAAAAAAAAAATTTAGCAAATGACTGAAAAGAAATCAGGGAAAGCATAGTAAAAAATATGCCACCTCCACCAACTCCACCTACAGTCCCCAATGCAGATCCTAAGAATCCAATTATAGTCCCTATTATTATTCTCCACTCAAACTTCATATCCTGCAAATCATCCATTATCAGGTTCAGCAATATACGTTCATCCCAATTCAAAAAGTTAGTCTAATTTCAAAAAACGCCACGTCCAAAACTATATAAGATAGATTTTGGCCAGAAAATGTCACAGTTTTTATTGTAGACAAATTTAAAAATTTATGAATTGTATCACTTTTTATAATAATGTAATAATAAAAATAAATTAAACAATAAATAATGAAAAAAATTATTTTATACATAATTTTTGAAAGGTTAAATTTTAAAATATTCATTTAAAATTGTTTAAGATTTTTATATATTAAAATGTAAACGGCACTAACTAACTAATTTATTGTAATTTATTATAGCATTATCAAATAAAAATAATTTTTTTATATTACTTACAATTAAATATAATTTAACTTTTGTAGTCTTATCTCATTAGTATCCGTGAAACTATTCAATTTTCATGTTTATAGTATTATATACATTAAATTTTATTTTAAAACAATTTTATGTTAGAAAAATTAAAATTAAAGTTATAAATATCACAATAAAAAAATACAACATTAAAGTGACATTATAAGAATAAAATTGTTCTAGTAATTGAAATAAATTAATATAATAAATTAAGAGATAATAATAAATTATTATTAAAAAATAAAAATAATTTTATACTTATAAATTATTAAAAGTAAAAATATTTTAAAAATAATATATCAAATAATATTTAAAAATTTAAACAAATATTAGATTACGATATAATCACAAAACAAAAAAGAATCATAGAATGTTCATAATCATAAAAGAATTATAGCATGGTATCATTACGAATCAAATCCTGTCAATATATATATTTCAATGATAAGAATCATTGCATAAAATTATTGAGGAGATATTTTAAAAGGTTATAGTTTTAATAAACTTTATAGCTCATTTTACCATGAAAAATTTTAAAATCATTTAGACCTTTTATAATTTTCTGTATAGTGTTTATATGTGAGATCTCCTCCATCGTTATAAAAATTAGGATAAATTATATTAATATTTTTAAAATTTATGAAAAAATATTTAATATCTTTTTATTTTAACCATATCTTTTTTTACATAATATTAGAAAAAAAATTGTGTAAAATTATATAATTAAAAATGAAATACAAAATTATATTTTTATACAAAGAAAGAAGATTTGTGTAAGATTAAAAAAATTTTCCATGAATTTTTAGGAATGTTAATATAATTTTTCATAAAAATTATCACATCAAATACAAAATAATAAAATAAGAAAATGTTGAAAATGTTGATAAAATACTATTAAATATTTTAAAAATAAAATTATATTATAATATGAAAAATTATAAGTAATCATTCAAAATGTGTAAGATTATAACTAATAAGAAAATCATATATAAAAAGTGAAATAATTTTAAAAATTTTGTCAGAACTTTAGAAATAATAACTAGTTAATAATAAAAAATCACAACAAATAATATTTTTTTAAAATAATAGTATAAACATATATATTAATGTTCGTCTATAATTCTGAAATATTTGTACACAGAATTATGAAAAATGATTTTTCTGTCTACCTTTATATTAACAAATATTAAACATTATTTAATGTGAGCAACAAAATTTAATATTTCAGTTTTAAAGTTCATTTATGAAAATATTAATAATAAAGTATAGTGTAACGTAATAAGAATATTTAGAGGTTCTAATTTCTGTTGACCTTTTTAATACATTTTTATTATATCCATATTATTATGTTATTTTTCTTTATATACACAATTGTTAGATTCATTATGTTCTCTTAAAAACCGTTTTAAGTAGTTTACTTTGAAAAGTATATTAATATTGCTGTAGGTAGCAGTGTCTGAAACAAAGAGCACCGACCAAAGTGACACAAATATTAACGGAGAAGATTCAGCTCCCTTTAATTTAATTACCTATAGCTAACTTCTTTCAGATGAAAAAATTGTGTCGATGATATCATTCGTCTTTGTTGTCACTCACTTTTCTGTAACCACAACAGCCAAGCATTACCCAAAACAGCCAAAAAATTAAATATTCCTAGCTTTTCTGAAATCAAAACATGAGTACTGACTAATTTCATGAAATTAAAGATTACGGATACGTGTATGATTGGAAATATGATATTCTAAGTACTGTTTTCAAACATTTTTCTGATGCAAAATTTTTTTAAGTTACGACATACAATATTAATATATTTGATAAATCATCTATAAAAAAAGCTGTTTAGACATGACCTTCAGTGTCCATAAAAACATTAAAAACACCGATAAAACTACTGCACCAATTTGAAAATAGAAGAGGTAAAAACAGTGTAACGGTGTGTCCATTTCTCTCGGAGATTTTTTTTCACAAACTACCCGTCATCAATTGCCAAACCAATTTGAAATTAGAAGAGGTAATAAGACAGGGTTACGGTAGTACACCCAATTTCCTTCACTCGTTAACATTTCTACCATATCCATCATCAATTTGCCAAACCACAATCTATAGATATTACTTGTACACAGTGGCAGAATCTAGTTATCCCACTATCAATTAAAATATCAAATCAAACTCTGCGAATTTGTTAGAGACTAATACAGAGAGATCTGAGGCTTTGTTTCTGTTTAGCCTAAGGCTAATGTAGGCAGATATTCTAATAGTCCGAACAACACAGTCACAAACATGATACTTCTCTGAATATATTAATTAGCTTAATGTTACTTTGTGTAAATTTTCAACTTATACCTAATGTAAATTCGACGTCCCACAATGGCTCGATCATTGAAGCATCTGGAAGTGTGCACATTGAGAACAATAAAGTATTTCAATTCCGCTATTGATAAAAACGGTGCTGAAAAACAAAGTGATTTTTTACCTATCTTGAGTTTACAGGCAATGGAATAATATTTTAGCGCCAATAAGGCTTACCAGACATCAATATCATGTTACAAAGTTGGCTAGCATATTACAAATTTGTAGCTTGATGCACGTTATTGAACATGAGGTTCACTACTTGGGCTAAGCAAATCAACTCCAAACAATAAAAAGACGCTAGAATAGGCAATTTTTTACGCTTGTGGAATGGCCTCACAAGATAAAAGAATCAAAATACAAATGTTACTCCAACATATCAGTAAATCCATGTCCCGAGTTCTCCAAAGATTTAGTTGGCATTCATTCAAGACACTAAGCACAAAAGCACATCTGGCAAATCCTATTATAATGTAAAAGAGGCATCAATAACTCAACCTAAAAAGTGCCTTTGAATTTAGGCATAAACTAGGAGAATTATGTTATTCAGGAACTCGTTATCTATCTCAAGGATACATTATGCATAGAATCAAGTCAATGGAATAACACGTCAGAATTTTGGGTCTGCAGTTATAAGGTAAGACTAGAACCCAACATGGTCATCCAAACTAACTTTTCAGGACTAATTATGACTCTCGGGTTACCGCCATAGCAATTTCACGACAAAAGCCTGGAATAGTATTTGTGGGTAGGAGGTGTTTGTCTATTCACCAATTGAAAATCATTTGAACCATAAACTATAAGTGTCATACAATCCAGCTTAAAAATCAATGTCTTGTAATCATCTTGTTGAAATATAAAGCAACTACAAAATCAAACGGGGAAAAACAATGAGGCTATAAAAATAAGTGTTCCAAAACACTTGCCCCAAGGACAAAAAACAATCTAATCCTATAATTCCGTACCCAGGAAACAAGGATCTTTCAAAGGCTTATGCAGGGGTGGCGGCTCCCTTCTTCCTTGGTGCAGCTTCAGTACCTGATTCAAAAACCACCACAAAAAGATCACATCAATAAAATGAAGGACAACGCACAGATACTCTAAAACATACTTATTACAAACAAAAAGGAAATGCAATAGTATGATTAAAAAATGACAACCTTCTCTGAAGCCACTCTTGAATCGGCGAGGCACATGACGCAAGTACCTCATCCTACCAGTTCCGGTGGTCTTTCTGCGGATTGCTTTGACACTCCAGTTATCTATAATCATTAATCAGAATCAGAATAAGGTAACAATAGCAAATAGACCATAATGAGGAAGCAAAATGGTAGATGATTAGGGAAATAAGGAGTTACATTTCCTCTTGCGGGCAGCGGGGAAAGCACAGGCGGCGCAGCGACTCTTCTGAAGGTGGAAGCTGCGGCGGCCGCACCTCACGCACAGAGTGTGGGTCTTGTTCCTCCTCTTACCGAAGCTCCCTGTCCCCTTCCCCTGCGTTCCAATCACACACAATCGTCAAAACTATAAAAGCCATGCACCACCCTCAAACACAGAGAACAAACACCGAATCATATCATACATGTCATATAACATAGACAGAAAGTGAGTAACAGTAGTACCATTGCAGCAGATACAAAACCCTAACGATGCAGCGAAGGAGCTATGTGGCTGAAGAAGGCAAAGCGGCGTGGAGATTAGTATTTATATCTGTTGCCCTGAGTTCCAAGAAAAGGGTTTAGGGTTACCAGGTTGAGGGGTAACAATGGAAATAACTCTGTTAGCGGCTGATCGCGATTATGTTTACGCAAGCCCACTGGGCTTTCCAAAATAGTTTTGGGCTTTACAAACTTTCTGGACATCCAATTACACGACCAAGATTTTGTTTTTAAAATTTTTGGTCAAGTATGTTTGAAGTTTATAATGTTTCATTTGAAAATATTTGAGCTTCGCTGATTCTGCGTTGTGAATTGATGAGCTGAACAATCTTAACTTTTTTACTCGGAAGGATTTTTTTATTATACTTCAGAAAAATTACATTTGGAATGTGTTAAATTTATTCTAAAAGATTTGTTTAGTGAGTTAAGTTTCTAAAAATTATTTAAAAAACAATATATGTAAAAATACTTTTATAAGTTTATTATTGGAAACATATTGAATAAATTTTGTAAAACTTATTGTTACATAAAGGGTTATGTTATAAAAAGAAGGATAAAAAAGTATGAATACAAAATATTAGTGGTGCAAAAAGAAAGGGGTTACATTTATGAGTTAGTTAGTAAATTATTCTACGCATTACAAATTTGTTACTAATTTTTTAAAATAATACAAATTAATCATTCACTATTAAAAATCTTATAAAATTAATTTTTTATTTGATTAAAATAATATAAATTTGCCTTTCTACAAAGATAAATTTATTATATTTTAACATTTAAAATTTAATTTATATTATTTTAAAAATAAAATATAAATTTATTATGCTTAAAAAAAATAAACACTAATTTGCTAGTTAATTCTTAAATTTACTAGGCATATTTGCGTCTAGTTTCCGCTTGGAGTGTGGGTTGGGCTATGGGTGCACTCCTCCATTGAGTGGGCTGGGCCTCGTTTTGTAATACTTTATTATCCCAAAAGGGACTGCCCAAAAGAAAAATGTTTTGTTTTTTCGTTTTCAAAATCTATTTTGGGAAATACCTTACTTTTTCTATGCCATTCATCATCTTACCCTTCAACTGCGTCTGTGAGAAACAAAATGAGATGTGATTATGAAGAACTAGAAATTTGGTCTAAAAATGGAGACATGTTTGTTTACACTCTATTTGAATGAGACAAGTAAAATGGAGACATATCGTAGATCTCTTTAGCTAAACATTGGTGTCTCTTGCAAACCACACAAATCTTGCAGATCTCAAAACAATGTTGTCGAAATTGATACTCACGGTCGTTGGCCGTTAATCTACTTTTTCGTAAATAATAACATGTCGTTCTTAACTTCTCTTTTTAAAGTTTCAGTTTATTTTTTCAAAATAATTGTGCATATTATTTATAAAAAAAATTAAAAGATTTTTTCTTTTAATTTATATTTTACCTAACTAAAAACTACTGGTGCTATGTATGGGATACTTAATTATTCAAAATAATTGAAATTTAACCTTTTTAAAAATAAAAGTCTAACTTTTGTCATTCTTCAAATGAGAGAACAACGACAAGAGCTTAAATTGCTATCAATAATGTGCATTCTAATTTAACATGCATGGGTAGATAAACATGATCTCACACCATAAATTTTTTAATGATAATGCAAAATATAGCATACCCACCAATAAATAATTCCAATGAATCCTTGATAATTTATTTTGACTAATTTTTCTTAAGTCTGTATATATTTGTCATTGTAAAAATGTTAAACCTATATTTAAAAATACACGGCTTTTTTTTTTTTTCAAAAATCTAAAGAGTATGAATGTGAAATCTGTCTTTCCTTTCATTCTACAAGTTATAGATAGCCATGTTGTATTGTTAAATTTGTTTTAACTTTTTTATTTATTTTGATTAAAAATTTAGGGATGTAGCCAGTGATTGTACACGCAAATTGCATTAGTGAAACAAGTTAAATTTATTTGACCAGGTCGTTTGTTCACAATATAAAAGTTAGATTTATGCTTTGTCAAGATGATAGAAAGAAAATTAATGAAAATAAAAATAGAAAAACAAAAAACATGTTATTTAGATTGGTAAAAAAAAAATTATACTTATTTAAATGAACAAATAAAAAAGCAAAAAGTAAAACATTTATAAAAAATTTATAATAATTATAAAAAAATTAGTTATTATTTCAATGTTTACTATAATATATTTATCAATAAAAAAATTTATTTTTAATTTTTTTCATAATATATAAATTGTTATTTAAAATAGAATTTTTAAACCAAAAAATAATTTAAAAATTTGTACATTCCCTTCCTCCTGTTACCCTGTTTTTGGGGAAATTTTGTTCCCATGTGAGTCCCATGATAAAAAAATCCTTTCCTTTAATTTATTCAAATAAATAATTTAAATTTTTTTCTTCCTAATTTTCACCGTCTAAGTCTTTTCGTTCTAACCCTACTCAACTAAACACAGGTTTATTGTTTTTAACTTATTTTTAGTTTGATTTTTTTTTATCAAATATCATTAATTATTTAATAATGTTTCTATGTTAAAAAGATGTTATAAAACTTGAAGTGTATTTACACATACTCATTAGTTTTTTTATATGTAGTTTGTAAATTTTAAACTTACTTGTCTAACTAAATAAAATAACAGTCGATCTTGTTCAAATTTATCATGAACCGAATTCTTTAATTCTCTACTAATTGATCTTATTTATATTTTCATTATTAATTTATATGAAAGAATGCTTGTGTCCCTGGGATAACCTAGCTATCGTCATCCTAATTTTTTCTCAAGAATAAAAAAAATCGATGATGCATAAGTAATACTAAAAAGAGTAAATAAAATCTATTACACAAATTTAAAAGTTCTGCAAATTGTCATATATATATATATATATATATATATATATGTATATATGTATGTATGTATTATCATTTCTTTGTTCTTGTAACTGTTAATAGGATCTTTCTATAAATATATATTTTGCACATAACATTAATTATATAAAACATGTTTATAAGTTCTTGTGGGAATGGATAGTATGAAACGAAAGAAGACGATTGATAGAATAATGGTGTAGCAAGCTAAACCTATTTTTGCGATCCATGAAGAATCTGTTTGTGTAACAAATAGAAATGGAGTTTGACCGGTTCTAAAGCATGTGGAACGTGGTTTTTCCAAATTATTAACCTTTTTTTTTTTCAATTTTATACACAGAAGTTTCAAACATAATACAAGAAGACCAGAAAAGCGTCATGAACAAATTTGCATTCCCATTATACGTAAAGAGCAATAGATGTATTAAAATGCTGATTAATTAATTAATTAACTTATGTGCAACTTGCTTGTGAAACTAAAATAGTAGTGGTAGTGATGGACAAATATAATGTCGGTGTGAAATATGGTACATTCACCCAACTATCCGATTTGGCGCCCAAATTTGAATAAAACTTATCCTTGGTTTTTGTGCATGAGCCATGAGGTCCCTCCTTTAGCTTGCTTCTTTAATATTCCATATAATTTATAGCACTTTGTAACGGCCCCACTCATCCACATAGGACCCACAGCAATATCACCACACACTGGACATAAATGTCTTACCATAATTGTGGACATTCTGATTTCTGAGAATGTCCACAAGAAATCACAAGTTTGTTTACTGTTATCAAATTTATACAGTTCCCCTTCTCATCTTTAATAACACCAAGTCTCATTCTCTGAAGTTCAATGTTTTAACACATACAATCTGTGTTCATGACTCTAGAGGTTATGTCAATGCCAGAGTTCAATAGCTATGGTTTCAGGGCGCATAAATGATTCAAGAAAGAAACCACTATGTGCCACTAGGTGGGTGAAGGATTAAACATTGGCAAGTGTACGATAGTGACTTCACAGTACAGGAATGAAATGCACCTCATCTTATCTTGATTGGGGACCACCCACCTCTTTCTTTCAAATAAAGAACCATTTTTTCATCACAAAGCCCATGGAGATTAACCGGGTTTGGTGCGTGAACAAAATATCGGCTATTAAGGGTGATAATAGGTAGAGTTTACGTACAGTATTCAATGCCGTATCCGTACTTGTATTTTAAAATTATGTCTTTTCTTTGCTTGGTAAACTCATAGAACATAAATGTTATTATAATATATTAGTATTTACGATGAAAACTGATTAAAAGAAAAATATATAACTTTATTGATAAAAGTATTTGAAAATAATTCAATTCCTAATTATCGAGCATTCTAAAATGAATTTTTTAACTTAATTGTTATTTTTAAAATTCTAATTATAAAATACAATAAATATATTATGAAAATATGGATAGAGTTAGATAATATAGGATTAAGTAATTACTGCATGTTAATGTAGTTCCTAAAACAGAATAGCTCGATAGAAGATGACATCTGAAAAGAATTGTTTAAGTGTCCTAAGGTTTCAAATTTGGCTAACAAGAATTTGGTACGCAATTTCTTGTTTTAATCTTTAAGGCACCCACCACCTTTTGCTTTGCATCTTAATCAATGACACACTACGCTTTAAACAACACGTAGTCAAAATCAATACAATATTTATGATAATTTAGATACTAAAGTCCCCAAGCTTGTAGCCTTTTGTTCAATTATCTTTAACCCGAAGAGGAACAAGCGTTAGATCAACATGCGTTGGGACCCCAAAGTCCTTTGGCCCTCAGATCCAATGAATATAAGATTATGATATGGTCATAAGCTTTGAGGTTTCATGTATAGAGAGACAGAATGTTTGAAAGGGACAGAGAGCAAGGGATGCCGTAGACAAAAAGGTAGATTTGTAATTCAGATAGAGAAAATACAACCCTTTAGAGTATAATTATTTTTCTCTTTTGGTAACCCTCGAAACAGTTACCTTCTGTATGTTTCTTTATATGCAAACCCGAGTGAGGACAAAATTGTGGAACACACACAAGAAGTAGAGAATATTAACAGTGTGTCTGGTTTAGAAGACATTAGAGCCACTTGGAGAATACCTCAGGTTTTCACATTAGAACCAACCACAAATGCTGCTTAGAGAAACCATTCGCAAGACCAAGGTTTTGTTTCAGAAGACCCTCCGAAACTTCAAGTCTATCATCTTTGGAGGGTACCAAAAACTACCCAGATCTCTTTCCTTCAATCCATTCCTGGGTCGCAGTGGCAATGCAAGAACTTACACAAGCGATCAATTTTACAACGAGTTTTATGACATCCTGCAATCTGATCTGAGCAGAATAAAGAGGAGTGGGGAAAACAGCATGAGCAGGTCAAGAGAACAAGCAATGGTAGATGCTGCAGAACCTGAAAGCCTTCCGGGTTTTGTCAAGCAAAATCCACAAGAGAACATTCCTGAAGATGGGGTAGAAGAGAAGAAAAGCAAAGGGAGCTCTCAATTAGGAAAGAAGAAAAAATTAAATTCAGAAAGCATGAATGAGGGAGTTCATGATTTAGCACAAAAGATGAAGGAATTGGAGATGATGGATTCGGGTGATGTTGAGCACGTGTTAGACATTGAAGAGGCACTCCACTACTATTCTCGCCTCACAAGTCCTGTTTATTTAGATATTGTGGACAAGTTTTTCACGGATATGCACTCAGAATTTTCAGTTCCGCAGCAATCCTCTGTTAGCATCAAACAATCCAAGTCAAAGGGAAGAATTGGCCCAATCAGGTTCTAGTGTAGATAACATAATCTTCACGCATACAATATTTCTGGTGTATATGAAATATATTTTGTTTTGCTATGTTGTGTCATTTTTTCTGTGTGCTGCTCAACAATTTGAGTTTGTTTGGTGTGAATTCCCGCTATATACACCTTTTTTGTTTGCTGATTGTTTCAATATTGAATTGAATCTATATTGTCCATTCATCAAAGTAAAAGATGGACTGCTTAGTGTATAAAATTCTCTGGCCTGTTTGTCAATGTTCCCAATTTGAAAATTATCTTCAATAATATGGCTTCTTTTTCAAAGATGATTGGATTTTAACAAGATTAGAATATGGCTGTGTAATTTTTCGTTTTTCACAATGAAAAATGTCATATTTTTAAATTACTTCAATAATATCTCTTCACGATAGCATGATTATTTAAAATGTTATATTTTCATTCAATTTTTTTAAACCAAAAAACTTTATCAAGAATATCTTTTTTATTGATCAAATTAATAATAAGAGTATTTTAGAGAAAATTATTTGCATAAGAGTGATAATAAACACTTGTGTTATCTGTACAGTTAGAACTTTAAAACACTATTTATTATTAAATTTGTAATTATATCTATATTTTTACTTAATTTTTAAATATTTTCTACAGTTATTAAAAATGAGAAAAAATAATAATAAATTTTATATTAGAAAGATAATAATAATTTTGATATAAATAAAAATGTAATTATATTTCTTAATATTCAGATAAAAGTAAAAAAAAAAACTAAAATATTGTAAAATTAAAGTCTAACACCTAACTATACTCTCTTTTCAATGTTTGGAGAGACCTTGTAAAAGTTTGGAACAGTCGTATTAAGTGCTAGTATTACAAGTATCAATTATTATCAAGATCACAATCTCCTGCATGGTCATCCATAACATTTTATTGCCATTTTTTTTACCTTGTTTATCTCGTTTTTAACTTGATCCTTGCCGCATTAATTCTTTGAGTGTACTGCAATCATGAATTATGAACGTGACACGTTGGAAAATTCAGGACCTTCGGCTAGCTTAACCATAACTTTATGATGATAAAGAATAAAGTATTATATCATAATTACCCGATTGCAGCAAGGCCTTTTCAAATGCAAATTAAGATGTATTTACAACAGGACGTGTCTATAACCAGGATTTATAATTTTATGAACCGATTCGCTCTCTCCATCACACACTCCCGTAACACACCCAATAGGCCGCAGAATAGGTACTTAGGAGAAGTAAACGTCAATTTGTCATAAATTAAATATCTCCAAAACTTAACCCATTTGATGAAAATACGTAGTTGTTCTATTTCTAATACACCTCCTCACCCACAAATCTGTTTAGTTTTTTCTTCCTCGTGAAAAATAAATCTGTTCAAGTTTGAAACGTGAACAGATCTACTTGTGCTAAACAATGCGCACAGGCCCACTTCCTTAGTGTTGAAATTCAACTTTTTATATTAGATGGCGGGTGGCTAAACCAACTGGTCACAGAAGCTTTGATACTGTTATTGTCATGAATTAAGTATCTCAAAAATGTTTTAGTTAGGTGAAGACAACAAATGGTTTTATATTACTATATTCTAACAGAATAGATAGCTTTGTACACTGAGACATTGCCTTGACAGAGGCAGGTAAAATCAATACATGTGTACATTCTTAGTAGGGTAAAGAAAAAATGAGATGCCAAACTCCAGTTATCCTGACAAGAATAGCCAAGGTAACGAAACAATAGATGAATCAAATGGTTTTAGTAAGCGTGACACGTCATATCCCAGATCTCATAATCTCCACCTGAATCACAGAAATGCATGATTCCGATCACAGAATTGAAACCTTCTCACAAGGGAGTCTGTTTTAAATGATATCAGTAACCAGTAGACGAAACCAAAACATTATGCTCCTTTAATCGTTTCTGAAAATGAGCTAAACGGGTCTGCAGTTGCAGGATGCCAGCAGCCTTCTGAGAAAGAATGGCGTTTAGTCTCGTTATATAATCATCCAGCTGATTTCCTGGTTGATCTGCTTCAACCAAGAGGTTCATTTCCTGCATGTCGGGTGCAGATAAAAACATGAATATGAGAAGGACTTGGAACCATAGCTTTGTAAGGATGCAGTGGCAAGGATAGTGTTCACGATTTCATTTTTTTTCTGTTCTAAGACATTCATTATTCCTAGAATTAATAATATGGAAACCATGGGTAACATACATAAGAGATTCAACAAATTGAAGTTTAGAGTGTAAATCAATGTGATTGATGACAATATGTGCACAATTCTTGTTTATGCTACCTATCAAAAGAACCTCTCTCTCTTTGAACGAGTGAAAAAGGGAAAAAAAATATAAAGGAAATAAATAGGAAGGACGTAAATATAAAGGAAATAAAATAGAATATAACAAAATAAAAAAATTTATATTAAGAAAACAATATAATAAAAAAACTTAATTTTTTAAGCTAAATTTAATTTTTTTTACAAATATAAAATGTTTTTTTTATATCATCTATTTATTTTGTTCATTTTCTCTTTTACTCATACAAATAAACGGAGAGAAATTTCTCCCCTTCTTCTCTCCTATTTACTTCCTCTCTTATTTCCTTCAAACCAAACAAAGCTAAAGTACTCACCACTCTCGTCGTATTCAATATTGAAACCACTACACAACTAGTCCATTATTTCGAAGTTTGAGAGTTGAAACTCATGCCCTAGTTCCCTAAATGGATAAATGAAATGATAGAATAACAATAGAGTTTAAATACCTCTCTAACAATATTCATGGTCTCCTCTACTTGCGTCCGGTGAGCATTTACAAGGTCCTCTTCTTCCTGAAATAATAATGGCATATGCTTCAAGTAAAGGTAAGCCCTGGGTGTTTTACATATTCATTATCTCAGTAGCCAACAACTTACCTGTAAGAGGGCATTTAAATCATCCTCGTTATGTGTGGTTTGGGGTTCAACTTTTGGGAGGTCCCGCCACTTGATCTGACCACTAGGTTTCTTCAATTTGTCATCTGTTGCAGCGTATAACTCCATCTTCCCATTTTTCTTCAATGGTGGTTTTACCTGCTCGTAATACTCTTCAGTGGGACTAAAATCATCCCCTTCGTTTTCATCATGCCATGCATCAGTTGTGCGATCATCATAGGTTGATCCAGTAACAGAAGACAAGGGAACAGTAGTTGACTCTTTAAGGTTGAAATTTGACGATAAAGCTTCCTTCTTCGTATTGTTCCCTTTTGATAGGCTTTTTACCCTGGTTTGTAACATTAAAACCATGAATTTTCCTCATCATTTTGTGCACATCAGTGGTTGCGTTGTGCAGTGTGTTTTTGTGAGTGGCTGGTAGAAAGAGTAGATGCTGAAGTACATTTAACACAAAATTCATCATTACCTGTCAGCATATCTTAATGTATTCAGAGTATGTTCGCATGAACCAGAGCTTGGTGATATGCATGATATCATAACAGTGCGGGAATTGCCAACAAATGAATCCCTCAAAACTTCAGTCAGTTTACTGCCTCTGAAAGGGATGTGCCCTTGGTCATTATCAAGAGCTCTAATGCATTCCTTTAGGGCAAGTAAGCTCTTATTGATTTCAGCACCTTCTATTCTGAATCATATAATTGGAAAGAAATGGCATAGCAAAAAAAAAAAATTCATTAGAATAGTGTCGGAATATATGAGGATGTTTACAATTCCAAAATCTGAGATATCTTAAGTAATAAAGTATATGGCCAAATTTGGAGTCTAATCTAGTATAATTTAGATTCCTAATCAATTTTCTCTTTCATAAGTACTCTTTTAACTTATATAAGTAACAGCACAAAATCCATCTTAAATAATTCAAGCTCAACCATACCTTGTCTGTTTGTCATTATCTGTGGTATCTGCTCCACGTTCGCTTCCAGCAAGATCTATGAAGGAGAGCTTTCCAACCAAACGGGGAGGTTTGGATTCATTGCCATCAACTGATCTCTTGATAGCAAGCTGAAGTATTGCATGTGATCGTGAAGATTCCTCATTTGCTCCAGTGGTGCCTGTACTTCTTGTGGAACTTCCTCTCTCAATCAGTTCTTTGATGTTCTCCACATCCGATACTCGGTACTCTTGCAAACCCACAATGCAAACTTGTTGCTTACCATCCTCCCTCATGCAAAGTTTTCTGCATCAATACAACGTTAAACCTCAAGAACAAAGAGTAGACAGATGCGAACAAGAAGGGAATTGACTTACTTTCGATCATTAAGGAGATCAAAAAGCTTCCCACCATATATTTCAAAGAAACTCACAAACAATTGAAATCCCCGATTCCTGTAAGTATGATGCATCAATCTGAGGATGTCCCTTGATGCTTTAAGTGGCAGCGGCTTCATTGTGTAAGTTTTTCCACTTCCTAGAAAAGCATAAAATGGTATTTAGAAGTCCACGGATAGTGCAAATTGACATCAAGTTGGTATGAAATATTAGTACTTCAGAATCTAAATTTATCTTTACAAAACGAAGGAATGCAGCTTTGTCATAAAGCAGGGTAAGCATTAATAAAAACATTAGGGAATATCAATGACAAATTCATGATACACAAACTAAATGATAAACAATAATAATCAAAGAAGATAGCTCATACAGATGTCCAGAGGTAAATAAAGAAGTGGACAGAAAGTCAAAAAAGATTATGTCCTCATGGGTAACGACTAAACTTAAGCTTTAGAAAGTAAAAAGAGATATATGATATGAAGCACTTCACAAATATGTATAAAATCGAGAATTTTTCTTCAGGCAAGTCGTAATTGCAACAAAATCAAATTTCAGTGGCTGTTATCACCTGTTTGCCCGTATGCAAAGCAAGTTGCTTTAGTACGTTCAAAGATTATTGGAACTATGGGCTCTACTGTTTCACGATACACCTAAAAAAACAAAAAAGATTTTTGAAAAAAAAAAATAAGTACGGGCATATCACAAATATTGTCAACCATTCTTTTCAACTGAACGTGCAAATACAGTTACCTCATCATTCGTAACCTCTTCATTCAAAACAGCATCGAAAACAAATTCATGCTTCTCTACATACTGAGTTAGATCAACCTGTAAAATATATA
The DNA here is from genome assembly GCA_037954105.1 of Canavalia gladiata. Lineage (NCBI taxonomy): Eukaryota > Viridiplantae > Streptophyta > Magnoliopsida > Fabales > Fabaceae > Canavalia > Canavalia gladiata. The sequence goes on from CM075663.1 coordinate 48,136,323, forward strand.
GATTTTAAAGTCTTGGAATATAAAACATCTATTAGATTATCATACCATAAGAACCGACAAGTGAGGAAATTAAGGGGTAAAATATTATTCTTTTTCAGTACTAACTTCTGAAAGAGTACTTAGTTTCAAAAGAAGCTACAGATAATTGCACACTGCATATTATAGAATCACTTGTCTGTTTCTGTTTTGATCCTGTACGTATTATCTGTATTGTTTTCACTTTTCAAGCCACAAATTTCAGATTCACCAAGAGAGAAATTTAGACATATCATTAATTTTGCAAAATTAAATTAACATTAGTACATTAGTCATTTTAAATTAACACGAATTCTTAGTACATGAGACATGTTCAGCAACTCAATTTTATATTTTCAAACCTAAGGACAATTGTACTGGACTGGAAGTAGGAACCATTGATTTTGGTTGCCTCTCACACTCACCTTCAACTTAGTCTCATGCACAGTTAAAGAATTCGAATATGTTTCTATAATGTCTTCCTCATTCTTTGCTAATTCCTTCTTATTCATTGGTCTTTTACGAACCTGCATTAACAAGTAGCATGGAAATATTAGAACACAATTAAGAAGTAATGTTCTTCACAGTCGTATAAGATTAAAAATTCATTTTCAGAAAATTCAATGAATTTTAAACCAAGTTCTGTGTATACGAAGTTGGGTATGTGCCAATGCAGTCTTAAAAGAAAAAGTTTCAAACTTACTAGCAAATAGTGAGCAAAACCATTTTAAATAAAACATGAAAGCAACAATTAAAAATGAACATGAATGGTAAATAGATATATGCGGAAGAACATACCACAACTTTAATCTTTGCAACAGAATTAGATTTCTCTTTGTCTGCAGGAAAACTTTTCAATATGTTTTCAGGAGCACGAGCTCTGCCGGTCTGTTTGCTCACCATGTAAGGTTCAGCGTCATCAAAGCTTCTACCCCGGGCAGGTTGATACAGGACATTGGCATCATACGCATTGGAGGCTGGCATCTAGTAGGATAGACAATTTATAAGCAAATTTAAGCTACCTTTTCATGTGCATCTATCTACTTACAAAGACCAAAAAGGAGAGATCAGTCATCCTACTTCAAAAAGAAATCAACTTAGGATTTTATACACCTATATGACCAACTTAAGAATGCAATTCTTATCGCATACAGGTAAAAAAAAATCAATTATAAAAAATGGATTGAGAAAATGATTTTAATCCTCGCATCATATGAACGGAGTGAATAAATTAAAAACACAACTCTAACGCGTATACAAGTTTAAAGCTAAGGATCTGTTGAGGCTGACGTAACAATTTTCCACAGTATGAACATTTCCAAGGGCTAGACAGTGAATAAAATATAAAATTTTTATACTCGTGAACGTTCAAAAGAAGCAATGTGACCGTTATTCACAGGATCATCAAATTTTAGAACAAAAAGGCACAGAAATAAAATGGAAGTTTATCCGTTGTAGAAGATAATAACCTCAGGAAGAAGCTCGGTGTCAAATGAATGCAGATCCAACAAGCCAGGGCTGAAATCACCAGGCGAATCTTCGCCACTCTTTTTTTGCGTCGAAGCACGGTAGGCACCGGGAGGCGTGGAGGGCTCCACATAATACTCAGTTCCTCCATTGAAGCTCCTCTGCGGCGCGTTCCTGTACATTCTTCCTCCCTGCACGCCGCCCCCGCCGCCGTACACGTTAAAGTCCTGCTCGCATTTCAAACAAGAAAAGAATCTCATCAAATCGGATCAAAATGCGTATGCATAACGGTCGATGACAAGATCGTCAGCGGAAGGGGAGAGAGAGAGAAGATAATGAGATCAGAAATTGAGAACGGAACCTGAAGTGGAGGAAGGGGATTGGAGGAGGATTGGAGGTGTTGAAGGCCAGCAGATTGGAGCCACCTGTTGCCGTTGGAGGAGCCATCGAGAAAGTTGTCGGAGTACTGGCGCTGGTGGTGCACCCCCGTCGCACCAGATCTCAGCCCCTGTCTTCCTGCACCGTTCATCTTCCCGTGCGATCAGATCGGGACGTTCCTCAAATGAAAGAGAGTGAGAAAGCTGATGAAGTACAATACAAAGGACTGGAGTGAAACCGAAGATATAGGAAGGAACGAATAGATACGATACAGGAAACAACAACAGCAAAGTAGTGCAATGTATGAAGGAAGGCTTTGAAATTTTTTGAAGAGCCTCTCTGCCTGGCACGTGCGACCTCAACAGTAGTGAGTTCTCTAGGGAAACGACGACGTACCATCGGGGTTAGGGTAGGCCCCGTGGTTTTTTGAACTTGTCCCGTCCCCCACATGGTGGGGACCACCGCTGTCTTTTGTCTATTTATCGTTGCGCGCTTGGCTTCACATTCAAAAATTCTGAGAGCCTTTAAAAGCTCCTGCCACGTGGTCTCCGTTCTGGGCTGGGTTTTACTCACTGATGGTAACACAGCACAACAATTTGCGGCGCGGCACCGTGTTATGTTTGGGCCCACTGGCCCAGGGTTTCCGGCCCTTCATTCTTTTGGTGTCCCTTGATTTTTCATTGGTTTCTATTTTTAATTTAAAACCCTCCCATAAATATTTTAAGCACAAAGTTCCCTGAAGTGAAGGGAGTTAAGTTATGGAGATGTGCTTTTGTGTTAGGTGCACCTGTCAACGCAATTTGAATCAACCAATGAAACAGCAATGCACGGTCATCGACATGATTGTTCATGGAAACCATGGGCTCGGTAGAGTTAAAATGAAGTTTGTAATTTGCTTTTTCGTGGATAGGTAATTTTTTTTAATTCTTTTTTCCATAAAAATATTGAATAAGATGAACCCTTTTTATCAAACTTTAGAAAGTTAATCTTCCAAATATCCTTAAAAAAATAAAGATCCGAATGATATACAATGCAGTTAATTTTATTGTGAATATAATTAACTTTAATCGAAAATCTCATTCTTGAACCAAAATCAGTCAAAAGGTAAAATATCAATAAAAATGTATCCGATAGAAAACCAGTTTTCGTAATTCACATATATATTTTTAATAATTTATTTATTTATTAATTTTCATCCTACCATATTATATATCTCTTCTTTCTATTTTTCACTTTTATCCCATTCCACTTCTTTGAAGATATACAGCAATATTTATTTTGTTCAACTATCTATAATAATTATATTTTGACTTTTAGTTTAAATTTTTATAAAATTTAACTATTTATTATTATCATATTAATATTATATTATCTTACAATCAAAACTGTTAAATTTGAATCCTATAAATAGTTATCAAATAAAATAACATTAGTATAATTTTTTTTTCAAATAATTTAATTTTTACATTATATGCCTGTGTGTAAAATATTAAAATATATTCATTTGACAATAAATTATTCTTCTCATGATAAAAATAAATAAAATACTAATATTTGATTTTCAAAAATTATTTTAATTAGTGAGATTATTTTATTAATAATTTGTGAATATATTATTTATTTAATATTGATTGAAAATTTTAAATATTAATAAAAAAATTAAACAAAGTAAACATTTTCCAATAACTAAGTACATAAGTAAAATATATTAATCTGATTTGATAAAAAAGTTAAAAAAAACAACAGTAAAAAAATAATAGAGGCAAGTAATTACATGAGAGTAAAGTACATACAACTGCCCATTTGAATAAAAGGATAAACATACAAAAAGAATGTGAAAGCCAACCTGATTCGTTTTTGTTACATTCGGAAACTAAACAAAACTAAGCTCTAAAATGATGGAGGTAGGAGGTTACCTCCATAGAAGGAGACAAGACACTGAGCTTGAGAGGCTCTTTTCGGAACAAGAAAATCTGCACAAGAGTTGAATCCTAAGCCAATGTGTAAGAGTGATGGACCAATCTGCTTTCATGATATCTTGGACTAACATGATGATTGCACCATACTTGTGGAAGCGTGTGGATCGCTTAAGCAGCTCCATCACCTCCATACAATGTGTAACACAGATTATAAATGCCTTCATTCCACGTCACTTGTAATCCGGAGACTGGAGCTATAACCTCTATACGAATATTGTTGTAAAACCCACATATCCACTTGCCTCCAGTGGTCCTTACCAGCCTGCCAAAGCCTGATGGGTCCGGGTTGCCCATAAAACTTCCATCCACATTTGAGAATGAGATATGTTGGAGACCCAACCCACATATCCACCTGGCGTTTGAATCATATGAAATATTCCGCATCACTCTCAACACGTGGAGTATAAAAATTATCAAAACAAAATATTCTTTTTTTCTTGTTAAGTATCAAAGGATAATTTTTGTTTATAATTTTTATTTATGAAAAGCAAAGTATTAATATAAAATTTAAAAGTTTATATCTGTGAGCACCAATTTTTGTACAGGGTAAAAATATTCTTTAATTAGTTAATTTATTAAAAACCCTTAGAAAAAATATAAAACAAGAGATACAAAATTAAATAAATAAATAAATAGGATAATTCAGTTAGGTTAGTTAGGAGTTAGTTAAAGAGTTAGTTAGGGTAGGGTTAGGAGTTAACTTCCATTAGGTTAATATAACCAGGGTTAAACTAAGGGTATAAGAAGGATTTGAGGAAAGGCAGAAAAAAAAAGGAGAAAAGATTTTGGCACCAAAAAGGACATTTTTTGAAAAAAGAACAGATTCTTGGATATTCAGTAGTTTCGGAGTTCTCTCTGGAGTTTTCTGGGTTTTCTTCAGCTACTCAAACTCTCTGGCATTCTTCTTGGTTATTAGAGGATTCTTCTTGAAGGAATTTTCGCGGAATTTCCTCTCTGCTGCCTTGGATTCTTTCCAAAATCTTCTTCATTCGCGATTAGAGAAGGAACTTTCATTCTTCTTTGAGATTTTTGCGAGTGAAACTAAATTGGTTCTGGTTCTGGTTGTTTGCCTTCGCTGCTTTACCAAATTTTTTCTGCATAGTCACGAACGTCCTCTCATTTTGGTTCAATACTCACAGGTTAGGCTGCATCTTTCATTTTTCTCACTCGAATCTGCACAATTTCGTCCTTTTGTCTTCTCCCTGTTATGATTGAACTTTGAATTTATGAAATTCAGATGCTGCGATAATTGCATTGCCTGTTTTAGTTCTTGATTCATAATTGTTAGTCAAAGTGCATGTGCTAGTTAAGGTTTCTAGGTTCATGTGAGGTTGAAGCTCTCGAAATTTAGTGAAAATTACTGTCTGTGTTTAATTGTTGTGGTATCTCTATTCGGAGGACTCAGCTCCTGAAGTATATCAGGAATATGTTCATCTCTACAAACTTTAGAACTAGAATTGTAATCAATTGAGTTCAACCTAGGAAGATAAGAACCTGTGTTCACTAAAACTGTAACTGTAACTGATCCTGGACCAAGCATCATCTTGTCTGCTAGGTTCTTTGGTGCCAGTAGCTATAGGAATGCGTCAGCCTAGAAGCAAGTGGAAGAATAGTGGGTTATATAAATCTGATATACCAAACGCCAGGGCTGCTGTCTGAGCTTTGTGACGGCAACTACTCCACTACTCACTCTAGGCCAAACATGAGTCAATACCAGGAGTATGGACATTGTTCCCATGTGTGGTCTGTAGGTTTTAGATTTCTGCTAATCTCCAAGGATTAATTCAACCATGACAAGTAAGGGGTTAATTCCTAAACAGCCAAATACAACCTCTATTTAGCACTGTGTAAGTTGGAAGTAATTCTAGGGGAGTAGAACAATGAAGTCCCGGTTTCAAATAGTTCAAATAACCCTAAGTTTGCCCATAACAGTCTAGAGTTTGCTGAAAGACTAACTGCAGCTGAGTCTATAGGCAGCCCAACTATGTGTTCTTAAATAAGAATAATTGGATGTACTAAAACAATTTAGATCAAAAACCAACCAAAGGGACCAGGTTCAGGTTATGCAAAGGCCTGATACAGTAAGTTGATAACAGGGCAGCAGAGCCATTAGCATGTCAAATCCTAGTATGTGACAGACACCTAGAGACCTTGCTTTCTATGCATTCAGGGACCACTCATACAAGTGAGGCAGGAATTAAGATTCTTGAAATCAGTAGCATTAGCCCTGTGAAAAATCTAGGGGAAATAAAAACACCTTTTCATCCCCTAATGAGCAAGAGTTAGAACTAAAGCCATTTTCAGAAGTGAATGACCGGACAAATGGTGATCTTGTGAAGGTGAAAGAACAAATCTCAGCTGGTGTGACAAATAATATATCTTCTAATCATCTTAAGTTGCCTGATGAAACAGAATTGGCCATTGATGAGCCAAAGAAAACAGAAGGCAGCTTAGATGAGTACCATTTGATGGTGTGACTAGTGAGGTTGACAATTATGTAGATGCTTTAACTACCATGGAGTCAGAATTGGAAACAGATAATGAGTATAAGTCTAAGAAAAGTTTCTTGGATATTCAAAAGGCAACTGATACCAATGATAAGGAAGGACATCAACCACAGGCTCATTTCTCAGATTCTCAATCATTTGGAGATTCCTCAATGTCTGGTGACATTAATTCATTCAAACAAGATAGAAATGAAGAACATATTGAAGTGCAAGCTCAGCCATCAGATTCTCAATCAACTGGAACCTCCTCTACATTAGACAATAACAGCCTGTTCAGAAGAGATGGAAATGAGGATGTAAAACTGCAAACTCACTTCTCAGATTCTCAATCTATTGGAAACTCCTCTGTATCAGATGAAAACGGTTCTTTCAAGAAAGATAGATCCTATTTCTCTCACACTGATTCATTAAGCACTGTGGTTGAAAATATACAATCAGAACAATTGGAGGTTGAAGATACACCATCCGACCAGCTTCCTCAAGTTGTTGAGTCTCTGAACACAAATTGTGGGAGGTTTGTCATACATGATGATGCACATGTTCCTGAAGAAGAGATTTCTGATTTGGGGCAAATCTCTTCTGATCTGATGAGCTCAGGACAAGTGTAGTCTTCTGATCTTGGACCGACCTCACCAGCAACTCTACCCGCAGGAACTCAATTGGATGAAACCCCATCTGACCCTGTTGAACTTACTTTAAGATTAGATGATGATGTAGATAGAACAGGTCTTGTTGAATCTATTGCTTCTGGACTTGTTTCTCTCTCCTTAATAAAAGATGATGCTTGCCTTGTGGATTCTTCTGATAAAGCATCAGTCACAAACTCGAATGATGATGAACCAAATATTCACTCTGATGACTTATTACAAGTTTCTAATGATTTGGAATTAGCTCATAAAGGTGAAGGCAGTGATCATTCTGAAATCAAAATGTTCCGGGCAGAACCTCCTAATGAAAACAGTCTTGAGGTTTTGGTTAATAGAGATATTGGTTCACAAGTAGAGGATCCAGTTCGCCCATCCATGGAAGAAGTAAACTTGAATTCAGGTGCTATGCTGGCACTTGATTGTCAAAACTCAACATATGAAGATTGTGCTTTAGCAACCCAACTTAATTCGGAATCTCCTGTTGTGAAGATTCCTCCAGTGAGTTGCTTTACTGGGGAACTACCTCCTGATTTAACTCACTTCAATACACAGGATGAACCAGGCTCAGAAGAAATTGAAGTTTTGGATTCTGATCTGCAATCAAAATTTGAAGAGAAGCCAAATATAGTGCATGATGATGAAATAAATGGATCCACCTGCAGTGTTGATCCTGTTGAAGGAGATGGTCACTTTAGACATCCCTCTCCTGATAATCATGTGGTGCTTATGGTCTGATTGGTTCTCCATCAAGGGGTCCTACAGATTTACAAGAACCTCTCTCGAGTTCTTATTCTTATCAGATGGAAATGAATTCCAATGAAGTAGAATTGCCTCAAATTGCCATGGACTCAAAATGTAGATAAGATGGAAAATCAACTGGCACCATTGCTTGATGAAACATCATCTGATGTCATATATTCTCCGATGAGTAATATTGCAGAGTTAGAAGAATCTCTTTCTAGTTTTGCAGATCACACAAGAAAGAGGTGGAAGTTGATGAAGTAGTTGCTGGAGAATCTTTGACAGAACTAGAGGAACAGAAGATAATGGATCAACCGGAAATTGCTTCTGCTAATGCGCATTTGAACCTGAACAGATCTGTTCCCTGTGACCTTCAAGATTCAGAAACATGGTTAGACACTCAACAATCGGTACCAATAATTCATGGCCAGCATGATCCTTTTCAAAATGGAAGATATAGTTTTTCTTCACCTTCTGGTAACCAGTTGGAGTCTGAAACTGATTTAGAGCCTTTCTCCCAATCCCACATTGGTGAACAGGATGCATAATTTCTACACAGAGAAGAGAAACACTTCACCTCTGAGAAATCTCAATCTCAGCAGATGCAGGTATATGAGTCGGAGCAAGAAAGCATTCATGCTAATTCTGAATGTGTTTTGGTTAGGAGTTTAAGAATTGGCTGACAACACTGGATCACCATGATCCAAAGCTGGTATGAGGATAGGAGTTCTAATTCTTGGGCTATAATCTGAAGTGGGGTAAATACTAATCTGATCATCGACTGTGAGTAAGACCTTGATTGATATTGGTAATCAGAATCCTTGGTTGAATTCAGGTGGAACCTTATTTTGATCCTATATGCAGCAAAGATGGTTCCTTAAGACTATCCCAGAATACTATCATCCAAAATTCCATCCGAAGGTAGAAAATATAGAAGCACACCAGGATAGTGCCATCCATAATTATCCATAAATGGCCCGACAGCTGCAGGTTCCAGTGCGATAAATTCTAAAGCACAGTTTGGAAGGAAAATAGGAACCTGTTCTGCGATCCTAAAATGACCCCAGGTGAGTATAACATAGTTAAGCCTCTCAGTCTGAGTTAGATCATAGGTTCACTGCCTCTGTCAAACCCTGTAGTTGGGCATGATTACTAGGAGTTCAGTCCAGGTTATACTAGGTTCAAGGTGAGTTATGTGGTGGCCTTGGTTGCTGTTCTGTCATAGGGATTATCCTAAAATATATCTGGAGGATTTCCAAGCCTAGTTCAGACTACACTAAATAGTGGTTGACTTGAATATTGCCAGCTGCTGTAATAGGTTTTGGCTCCAATTCTGGGTCATAACATGCTGTTCTAACTAGACCAAAAGGGAGCCAGCATCTCTGGTTCAAACAAGAAAATATATTATTGTTACACTATGGTTTTATTGTTCTGTTTTTCATTGTATATCCAGGTACTGGTTTTCACTAAGTATTGGCCTCCCCTTGAATTTTGTAAGCTATCCCAACATCTGTTGTTTTTCTAAAATTCTTCTGTTTTTCAAAACGTCTGTTTTCATTTTATCTTCCTCAAATTGTGCAAACGGGTTCTAATGCGAACGAGTAGCGTTCTCTACCGTGTCGTGTTTTAATTCGTGTGGGATCCCAATACGGCTTACGACGATTTAGGATCTCGCAAGCATAAATTTCTGAAAACAATCACTTTCAATAAAATCACATAAAAAACGTCTGTTTTTTTATTTTTATTTTTCAAAATTCATGTAAACGGGTTCTAACGCGAACGAGTAGCGATCTCTACCGTGTCGTGTTTTAATTCGTGTGGGATCCAAATACGGCTTACGACGATTTAGGATCTCGCAAGTATGAATTTCTGAAAATAATCACTTTCAATAAAATCACATAAAAAACGTCTGTTTTTTTTTTATTTTTCAAAATTCATGTAAACGGGTTCTAACGCGAACGAGTAGCGATCTCTACCGTGTCGTGTTTTAATTCGTGTGGGATCCAAATACGGCTTACGACGATTTAGGATCTCGCAAGTATGAATTTCTGAAAATAATCACTTTCAATAAAATCTCATAAAAAACGTCTGTTTTTAATTTTTCAAAATTCATGTAAACGGGTTCTAACGCGAACGAGTAGCGTTCTCTACCGTATCGTGTTTTAATTCGTGTGGGATCCAAATACGGCTTACGACGATTTAGGATCTCGCAAGCATGAATTTCTGAAAACCATCATTTTCAATAAGTCCCTATTAAAGTGTCTGTTTTTTTTTTATCTAAAATCACCCCGTATTCTTTTAGAGATCAAGTCTCTTAACCAGAACTACGTAAGCCTTGAATTTCCCATTGCACCGGGGAATACGTAGGAGCAGGATCAAGTCCTGTCAGGTTATTTTCTATAAACCTATTTATTTTCTATTCTATTTTAAGGGATCAAATTGTTTTCAAAATATCACACACTCAGTTTAAGGGTACCGTTCTTTGGAACGGGCGAGTAGGGTGCCTAATACCTTTCTTACTCGTAACCGACTCCCGAACTTCGAATCTCATCCTTGAGTTAGGGTTTTTCCAAATCTTTTCCCTTAAAACAAAAATTTGGTGGCGGCTCCACAATCAAATTAAAATTCATTTCAAAATTTAGCGAGTCCGTCGTCTCGTCGTAATTACGGTTATGACAGATGGCGACTCCACTGGGGATTTTAGAGAGTCAAGCCCATCTAAATTGAGTGTGCCATACTGATCCTTTCTCGTTTGTTTGCATGATCCCTTTCCTGTTTACTTAAATGATTTATTTATCTGTTATCTGTCTGGATGTTTACTTTATAACCCTAGGATAGACGAACGATAAACTGTTATATATGTTTGCAAAAGTTCCCCAATTGCAGGTATCCCCAAAAGGTCTGTCTACCCTTCACACACTACACATGCATGCATAATCATGAGTGGGGCCCTGTACCCGGGTCTGAGCGAAACTTAGGAATAGAGGGGTCTAGTGGTGCCACCAGGGATGCACATCCCGGTAGGCTATAATGAAAACCCCAGCTAGAGTGCGTCCTTTTCTAGTATCCTGTAACCAGTAGCGTTCTCTACGGTTGCAGTCAACACTATGGGAATTGGAACTTGGCTCTAGTAACCTTTATACCCCAGGATTATGACCTACCTTTGGCGAGATACATAAAATAGACATACTAGATCCATAGGACAGGTAACCTCGGATTAGGACACGCAAAAGGGTATACATTTCTATGACATGTACTGATTCGTGCATATATTGCTTGTGTTATTCCAAATAGGGGAACGTAAAAAAAAAAAAAAAAAAGAGAAGAAGAAGAAAAGAAATATAAAAAAAAAAGAGAAAGAAAAGAGAAAAAGAAGAAGAAAGAAAAGGACAAAAGAGAGACGAAAAAGAAAAGAGAAGAGGGTGACGACTAAAAAGATACCCAGAGATTGCTGTGGTTTCTGTTCCGAAAATCATGTTCTTAGTGCATATGACCTATACCACATTTTAAAAAAAATGTATCATACCACGCATTGCCTTAGTCTATAATGTATCCTACTCAAATTGCTGTCATTCTTGCATCATGCTTTAATTTACATAATTTCATGCCTTATAATTGTTTATTCTGCCAAATAACTAACTCATTTATTTTCTTGATTTTCCTTTTTTTTCCTTTTTATGTTTTTCTCTTTTAAGGGGATCAGATTCTCACTTATGTCTAAAGGAGGTGAAATGGAAATTAATGTGGGATCAGAATTAAGAAAGAAACGGAGAATCGGGGCAAAAATGATGGATCTAGCAAGTTTAGAATCTTTCGCCGAAAGGTTACAAACAATACAAAAGATGGCCTTTGCCAAAAGATATGGTAACATACTGAAATTATTGAAAATCAAAGTACAAGAAGAAGCCATCACTGCCTTTGTCCAGTATTACGACCCTCCACTGAGATGCTTTACGTTCACAGACTTTCAGTTAGCACCCACGCTAGAAGAGTACGAACAAATCATAGGCCTGCCAATGGAGGGAAGTAGGCCATACAATCATCTTGAGCATAGTCCTTCATTTCGAGCTGCGATTCAATCTATAGGGTTGCAACACAGTGATCTCCTCACGGATTTCCAAGAAAAATATCAATGCAAAGGCTTTACAAGGGACTTCCTAGAAAGGCATTTGCAACATTTGGCCGACAATAACAAATGGGAGACCTACATGAATACGCTCGCTCTTGTCCTCTACGGTTTGATATTGTTCCCTCAGGTTGATGATTTCATAGACATCGTGGCCATTGGTGCATTCTTATCTCGCAAAAACAAGTCCGAGAATCCTACCACTGCAATACTTGCTGACACATATTGTGCTCTGAATCTCTGTTATGAAAGGAAAAAGAAAAAACTGATATGTTGTCTACCAATTCTTTATATCTGGATCACGGCACATGCGTTCAAAAAAGAGGTAAAAGTCCAATGTCCCATCTCAGATTTGTTGTGCTACCAAATCAGAAACATGACTGGAAAAGAATGGGCAGAATATCTGGCCAGTTTGACGGAGGAGAAGATTAGATAGCAGCCGGCCTGGCAACAAAAGACAACGATCATTTATCATTGCAAAGGTTTTCCCAATGTCCCTCTAATGGGAACAAGGGGTTGTATCAGCTATAACCCCATACTGGGGCAACGTCAATTAGCCTATCCTATTCGAAGTCCTCCAGCCCAAGAGTTATTGACTCCTGTTACTATATATTATGAAGGGAATTTCGCCGAACCTCTTCGAAAGGTGCGAGAAGCTTGGGAGGTGGTAACACGAAAAGGAAAAGAGTTAGGAGTCAGAAGTTGTGCAGCAAAGGAAGAATACCGACAATGGGTAAGGGAACGGGTGCAACAAATCAAGTTACCCTTCAAAACGCAAGCTGTAGCTTCAGGAAGTCAACCATTGCCTGAAATATTCGAAGATGAGGCCGTCAAAGAATTAAAAGCAAAGTTGGAGGGCATGACTGTCAAAAACAGCAGGTTGGAAGAAGAGTTGTTAAAATCCCAACAGGAAATTGCCGCGCTTAAGAGAGATGGCCAAGAAAAAGATACCGCCTTGGAGGGAATTCGTCAACAGCAAAAATCTGAGCGAGAGCACGCAGCTAGGGTCCACATGAGCCTTCAGGCTGCTAATAAGGAGCTGGGATTGAGAGCACAAGAAAGAGATGCCGCCCTCCAAGAAAATCAGGCAATGAGAGACGCTATTGAACAAATGAGAAGTCGAATTCGCCAAATCAGACGAGAGAAAGGTCAAGCCTTGGGAGAAAGGGATAGAGAGTTGGCAGAGAAGAATCAACTGATTAACGAAAGAAATGAGTTACGCCAATGGGTAGAGGAGTTAAAACAACAAATAGAGAACTTGTTAGTGGCATGCGAAAATGAAGTGAACGAAGAAAAATGGAAGGTCATTGAAGTCATTAGGATGCAACAAAGGGGGATAAGTGATCTGCAAGATGAAATGAAATGGTATCAAGACACAGCGGATCATTGGACTAGATGCTTTGGGAGGTTAGCTAGTTTGGCTAACACTGCTATCGCCGAAGTACCTCAGCTGCTCAGAAGAGCGGAAGCTTCACTTCATCCACTCCATACGCCGGCCGAAGTTGAAGAGTTTATCAATTTTTGTAAAGAGTTAATCATAAGAATGAACCGATATGTTGCTCTAGTTGAAAAAGAAGAAAAGGGTGTACCATGAATATTATGAATAAAGAATACTACTTCTCTCTACAGTTCTTGATGTCACATTAATTTCCATTTCATACTTCGTCTCACAAGCAAGTTCATCCAATAACAAATTTATCGAGATATCTGATCCCCGATATTTTATTTATGTCTTAAAATTTGAGATTGTTTTTTCTTTAATACTAATTAATAAATATTGAATTTTTCCAGAAAACAAAATAGCGGATTCACGCATTCCTCAGCATTCCTATAGCACGCGTTCAAAAACCAAAATGATGAATGAGCTAGAAGCACAAAATGAAGAGCTGAGAAATGAAGTTGCTGATCTGAGAGATCAGCTAGCAAAAGTCATGAAGCTGTTGGAGAAGAATGCAGAGGGACCCTCTGGGGTAGAGACAGCAGCTGTGACAGACACATCAGGCCCTGTGCAGGTGGTAATTGATCGTGAGTGGCCTCCTTACGGGATACCACCTGGGTTTGCACCCTCAGCACAGGGTATTCCCACGAACCCTGCTGAGAACCTTCTCACTCACACCCAATACCCAAATCATCCTACTACCTACCCACCACAAATAAATCCACCAGCTACTTACCATACAAATCCTATTACCTACCCACCACATACAAATCCACCAACTACCTATAACACAAATCCTACTGCTTATCCTCCACACACGGGTCCGTCAATTTCTTACCCACAAAACACTAATCCCAACTATACATACATGAACACCACTACCATAGAGAATCCCGCCAATTCCATCCCTATGACTACCTACCCACTAAACCCCCAACAACCACCTTTCCCTCTACCAAATGCCTATGGCCAGACTATCCGACCTGTGGGGCCTCATACAGCGGGACCAGTAGTGAATGAACAGTGGTCAAATACTCCTAGTCAGGAGACCCCTCTCAGCGGTAGATGGCAACACCTAGAGGAAAGAGTCAGGGCCATTGAGGGAAGCGGTTATGGACTAGTAGATGCTTCTGATTTGTGCCTAGTCCCTGACGTGATAATCCCGCCCAAGTTCAAGATGCCCGAATTTGAAAAATATAAAGGAACGGGGTGCCCTCGAAGTCATCTGACCATGTTCTGTAGAAAGATGGCTTCATATGCACATGATGATAAGCTCCTAATCCACTGTTTTCAAGATAGTCTCACGGGAGCTGCAGCCAACTGGTGTACTCAGTTGGAACGCACCCACGTCCGATCCTGGAAGGATTTGGCAGATGCCTTTCTTAGGCAATACAAATATAATATAGAGATGGCACCAGATCGGTCTCAGTTGCAAAATACGATCAAAAGGGAAGATGAGACCTTTAAAGAATACGCTCAACGATGGAGGGAACTAGCAGCCCAAGTTCAACCTCCTCTATTAGAAAGAGAGATGATCGGGATGTTTATGGACACTCTCCCTGCGCCATTTTATGATAAAATGGTGGGCAGCGTTTCGGCCAATTTCTCCGATATGGTATTAATTGGAGAACGAATTGAAAGCGGCTTGCGTCGCGGAAGGATTGTGCATAATACGGTTGGCAATGTAAATGTGAAGAAGCCAACCAATAATTCCTGGAAAAAGAGGGAAGGGGAAACCCACCATGTCACGTATGATCTAAATCGCTCCACCCCTACACCACCTAATTACCAAACACCTTACCACCCTCAGTATACACCATACCCTCAGATGGTGGCCGCCTCCCAACCTAACTACCAACCACCTTACACACCCCCCACAGCTTTCCAGCAAACAACCCCGCTCATGACACAACCACAACCAACCCTACCCCAACCTCCACAAAAAGCCTGGAATCAAAACCCTGGCCCAAACACTAACCAAACTCAAAGAAGGCCAAATAATGAAAGAAGAGTTATACACTTTGACCCTATCCCTATGACCTATACCGAGCTTTTACCCCGCCTAATACAGAACTCTTTGATCGCACCTTGTCCTATGAAGCCACTGGAACCACCATTTCCTAAATGGTACGACCCGGCTGCTAAGTGTGATTATCATGCCGGGGCTGTGGGACACTCTACTGAAAATTGTCAAGGCTTAAAGCATAAAGTCCAAAACTTGATAAACGCCAAGTGGTTAAATTTTGAGAAGGATGCTCCTAATGTAGGCAATAATCCTCTGCCAAATCATGGGGGACCAACGGTGAACTGCTTAGAGGTGGAGTTTGAGGTAAATATGCTTAATGAGGCCTTCCCCGGTTGTCCAAGGCCTTTAGTTATCAGATATTCCGAAGAGCCGGCTGTCCCAACACCAAACGGCTTAAGACCGATTACTATAAAGGTGCCGGGACCATTCCCATATAAAAGCAACAAAGAGGTACCTTGGAAGTATGATGCTGAGGTATCTGGGGGCAAGACAAAGGAAGAAAAAGCCGAAGTCACCACTAGTACCACTACTGACGTGGTGAATATAGCTGGAATCGGGGGTATGACCCGGAGCGGTCGCATTTATTCCCCCATGGAAGAGAGGAGAGGAAGGCCCTGCGGGGAGGCAATTTTGGCTGGTCCTGAGCCAGAAGCGAATAGAGAAGAAGAAAGAAAAGAACTGAAGAAGCCTGTTTCTGAAGAAGATGCCTGTGAATTTCTAAGGATGATCAGGCAAAGTGAATATTCAGTAATTGAACAATTGAACCGTATGCCAGCAAAAATTTCCCTATTGGCACTAATGATGAATTCTGAGCCTCATCGAAAGGTGCTGCTGAAAATACTCAACGAGGCACATGTGGTGCACAACCTTTCGGTAGAGAAGTTTGAAGGGATTGCGAATAATATAACCGCCAATAACTTTCTCACCTTCACCGACAGCGAAATCCCTGAAGAAGGGGCTGGGCACAATAAAGCATTACACATATCAGTGAAGTGTAGGGACCATATCTTAGCCCGGGTCTTGATAGACAATGGTTCCTCATTAAATGTAATGCCTAAAATGACCCTGTCAAAGTTACCCTATGAAGCATCCCACTTGAGGCCAAGTTCAATAGTGGTTAGGGCCTTTGATGGATCACGAAGGGAAGTTATTGGAGAGATGGATCTCCCAATACAGATTGGCCCGGTTATTTTTGAGGTGACTTTCCAGGTGATGGACATTTTGCCTGCATACAGTTGTCTCCTGGGAAGGCCATGGATTCATTCTACTAGAGCGGTGCCATCCACTCTTCACCAAAGATTGAAATTTATTGTAGATGATAGACTGATAATTGTCTCTGCTGAAGAGGATTTTCTGGTCAGTAAACCCACCGATACTCCCTACATCGAGGCTGCTGAGGAAGCCTTGGAAACTCACTTCCAGGCTCTAGAAATTGCTAATGTTACCACTATTAAGGAGGGAGAGGTGGTGGACCAGCATCGGCCCTCGAGAGCTCTATTAATGATGGCTAAAATAATGTTGAAAAATGGATTCCAGCCCGGAGACAAACTGGGGCAAAACAATGGAGGATTAACTCAGCCTTTGCAATTGATTAAGAACAAGCACAGGTTTGGGTTAGGGTACAAACCCACTGAGGAGGAAAGAAGAAGAATTAAGGAAGAAATGGAAGAAAAGAAACGGGCTAGACTGGAAAAGCGAAAGCCTCAGATAAAGAGGGTCCCTCTGCTCCACATTTCAGAAAGCTTTTGGAGTGCTGGGTTCGAGACTCCAGATGTGATAGCGGCAGCTGATAAAGAAGAGCCGCTCAACATGAATGACTTGGTGATAGCTTGTCCACCAGGGCATGAGCTAAACAATTGGGAAACCATCGAGCTTCCCGTGGTTTTAAATTCAGTCTACATGTAATTTGTAATTGCTGTAAAATTTTGTGAATAAACAATATTTTGTACATATGATTGATCAATAAATACCACTGAACTCTTTCAGAAATACTCTCTTCCTTCCTCCAATACATCCATATATCTTACTTTTTTCACATATTTGCAGATCCGAAAACGACTCGCCTAATGACGATCACGCTAGTATTGTATTAAATAATTTTGACTGTCTTGTTAATCAAGCGGATGAGGACACAGAATTTGAATATGAACCATCTGGGGAATTATTAAGGCTGGTTGAGTAGGAATCTAGATTGATACAGCCTCACCAAGAGTCTGTTGAATTGATAAATCTGGGGACTGAGGAGGATAAAAAAGAAGTGAAAATAGGCGCGTTCAAAAATCGCTCTCGATTAGTGTCACTATTACAGGAATATAGCGACATTTTCGCTTGGTCGTATCAAGATATGCCAGGATTGGACACATCGATTGTGGAACATAAATTGCCTTTAAAACCTGACTGCCCACCAGTGAAACAGAAGTTGAGAAGAATGAAGCCTGAGATGTCCTTAAAAATCCGAGAAGAAGTAAAAAAGCAGTTCGATGCAGGTTTCCTGGCCGTAGCAAAATACCCGGAGTGGGTCGCAAATATAGTACCAGTTCCCAAGAAAGATGGAAAGGTACGAATGTGTGTAGATTTCAGGGATCTAAATAGGGCCAGTCCAAAAGACGACTTTCCTTTGCCTCATATCGACGTATTGGTTGACAATACTGCCCAGTTCTCTTACTTTTCATTCATGGACGGTTTCTCTGGATATAATCAGATCAAGATGGCTGAAGAAGATATGGAAAAAACCACCTTTATTACGGCTTGGGGGACCTTTTGTTACAAAGTCATGCCGTTTGGATTGAAGAACGCTGGGGCAACATATCAGAGGGCTATGGTGACATTATTTCATGACATGATCCACAAGGAGATCGAAGTATATGTGGATGATATGATCGCCAAGTCGAGGACTGAGGAGGATCACCTCAATAACCTGCAAAAACTATTCGAACGCCTTCGAAGGTTCAAGTTGAGAATGAACCCAGCTAAATGCACTTTCGGTGTGAAGTCAGGAAAGTTGCTAGGCTTCATTGTTAGTGAAAGGGGAATTGAGGTTGACCCTGATAAGGTCCGTGCAATCTTGGAAATGCCAGCCCCAAAAACAGAGAAGGAAGTACGAGGGTTTCTTGGAAGGCTAAACTACATCGCTCGGTTTATTTTCCAATTGACAGCTACATGTGAACCGATTTTCAAACTCTTGCGCAAAAATCAGCCCATCAGTTGGAATGAGGATTGCCAAGAAGCCTTTGAAAAGATTAAGCTCTACTTACAAGACCCTCCGGTTTTAGTCCCTCCAGTCCCAGGGAGGCCATTAATTCTATACTTGACAGTAACAGGCAACGCCATGGGATGTATGCTCGGTCAACAAGATGTAACTGGAAAGAAAGAACATGCCATTTACTATTTGAGCAAAAAATTTACTGATTATGAGGCAAAATATTCCTTGTTAGAACAAACCTGTTGCGCGTTGGCATGGGCCGCTCATCGTTTGAGACAGTATATGTTGAGCCATACTACTTGGTTAATCTCTAGGATGGATCCAATTAAGTACATCTTCGAAAAGCCTGCTTTGTCTGGAAGAATTGCCAGATGGCAAGTTTTGTTATCAGAATATGATCTCCTGTATGTCACACAAAAGGCAATTAAAGGTAGTGCGCTGGCGGATTACTTGGCTCAACAGCCTCTAAGTGATTATCAGCCGATGAGACAAGGGTTTCCGGATGAGGATCTAATGGTAGTATTTAGTGAGCCAGTACAGGAAGTAAAAGAAAAGTGGACGATGTTGTTTGATGGGGCGTCCAACATGATGGGTCATGGCATAGGAGCCATATTAATCTCCCCAGAAGGACAGTATGTACCTATCACAGCCAGGTTAGGTTTTGATTGTACTAATAATGTGGCTGAATACGAAGCTTGCATCATGGGAATACAAGCAGCCATCGATGCTAATGTCAAGAACTTGGAGGTTTATGGTGATTCAGCTCTAGTTATCCATCAGGTTAAAGGTGAATGGGAAACTCGTGATGCAAAGTTGATCCCATACCAGGCTTATATTACGGAATTGTTGGAGCACTTTGAGGATGTCACTTTTTCACATATACCTCGAGAGGACAATCAACTGGCTGACGCCCTAGCCACCCTCTCTTCCATGTTTAAAATAAGCAAAGAGGAGGATATGCCCCTCATCCAGATTCAACGTCGAGATCGACAGGCCTTTTGCCAGTCAATTGAAGAGGAACAGGATGGGCAACCCTGGTATCATGATATCCGGCGCTTTCTGAAAGACAAAGAGTATCCCAATCATGCCTCAGAAAATGACAAAAGAACGTTACGGAGATTAGCTGCCAGTTTCTTTCTCGATGGGGAAGTTTTATATAAAAGAAATCATGATATGGTCCTGCTCAGGTGTGTAGATGCAGCAGAGGCTAGAAAAATTGTGAAAGAAGTCCATGAGGGATCTTTTGGTGCCCATACTAACAGACACGCGATGGCAAGAAAAATCCTCAGAGCAGGATATTACTGGTCGACTATGGAGACTGATTGCTACAAGTATGTTAAGACTTGTCATAAATGCCAGGTATACGCTGACAACATCCACATGCCACCTACGTCCTTGAATGTATTGTCTTCACCATGGCCATTCGCTATGTGGGGAATGGACGTCATTGGACCAATTGAGCCTAAGGCATCTAACGGGCATCGATTCATATTGGTTGCCATTGACTATTTCACCAAGTGGGTCGAGGCTGCCTCTTACGTCAGCGTAACTCGGAGTGTGGTTGTGAAATTTGTAAAGAGAGAGATAATTTGTCAATATGGTTTGCCCAACAAAATCATCACAGATAACGGTACCAATCTTAACAACAAAATGATGAATGAATTGTGTGACCAGTTCAAGATCCAGCATCATAATTCCTCCCCATACAGACCAAGGATGAATGGAGCAGTGGAGGCAGCCAATAAAAACATCAAGAAAATTGTCCAAAAGATGGTGCACACATATAAAGATTGGCATGAGATGCTCCCCTATGCCCTCCACGCATATCGTACTTCAGTTCGTACCTCTACTGGAGCAACTCCATTCTCGCTTGTTTATGGAATGGAGGCCGTCCTTCCCATCGAAGTAGAGATCCCTTCATTAAGGGTGTTAATGGACGCAAAGTTGGAAGAGGCAGATTGGGTTCAAGCCCGGGTCGATCAGTTAAATTTGGTTGATGAAAAAAGATTAGTAGCGTTGTGTCACGGACAGTTATATCAGAAAAGAATGAGGAAAGTATTCGAAAAGAAAGTCCGTCCCCGAGTATTTCAAGAAGGAGATTTAGTTCTCAAAAAGTTATTACCAATGCAAAAAGCGCTACAAGGGAAGTGGGCCCCAAATTATCATGGGCCATACGTAGTCAAGAAGGCTTTCTCAGGAGGGGCGTTAATCTTAACTGATATGGATGGGAATGACTTGGCAAACCCAACCAATGCCGACGCTGTGAAGAAATATTATGCTTAATAAAAGCCCGCTAGGTCGAAAACTCGCAAGGGCGATCTAGGCAAAAATTAGGGCATCCAAAAAAGCCCGCTAGGTCGAAAACCCGCAAGGGCGATCTAGGCAAAAGTTAGGGCATCCAAAAAGCCCGCTAGGTCGAAAACCCGCAAGGGCGATCTAGGCAAAAATTAGGGCATCCAAAAAAGCCCGCTAGGTCGAAAACCCGCAAGGGCGACCTAGGCAAAAGTTAGGGCACCCAAAAAGCCCGCTAGGTCGAAAACCCGCAAGGGCGATCTAGGCAAAAATTAGGGCATCCAAAAAGCCCGCTAGGTCGAAAACCCGCAAGGGCGATCTAGGCAAAAGTTAGGGCATCCAAAAAGCCCGCTAGGTCGAAAACCCGCAAGGGCGATCTAGGCAAAAATTAGGGCATCCAAAAAAGCCCGCTAGATCGAAAACTCACAAAGGCGATCTAGGCAAAAGTTAGGGCATCCAAAAAGATGCGCTAGGTTGAAAACCCACAAGGGCGACCTAGACAAACGAGAGGAAAATTCTTATCGTCGTAAGATGACCCTCAAGAATAGGTGGGAACCAGAATGTGATACTGGGGCAAAGGATAAAAAGCAGATTGATTCAAAAGCAGTCAGGTCAGTATTGGGTAAATACTGGAGCAGATTGATGAAAGGACAGGGAGCGGATAAAAGTGAAATAGGCCAATATTGAAATCAGTTCGGAGCTTGTCAGAATAAGACTGGGCTAATACTGGGGCAAAATTTTGAGTAGGCTGATACTGGGGCAAAATTTTGTTTCCTAATAAGCATGAGTGATAAGACAAGAAAGATTATGGAAATACAATACTAGCATTGATCGTCTCGAAGGCACAAGACCATCCAAAATTCCATCTCCAAATACATACTCCTCTAATTCCTCATTCTGTTTACTTTTGAAATTCAGCCCTTTTATTGATTCAATTGTATTCATTGATTAAGCATATGTATCGAATTAAGTATACTACAGCAATTATTAAATACTAAGATTGTTTGAATCATGGTTAGAACGAGAATCTCGCAATTGATAGTCATTTAATAACATTGAATGATTCTTCTCTCCGCAGAATAAGTAATGTGATGCATAAAGTTTAGCCAACAAAACCAGAAAGGGAAGGCCAGTTGCAGGCTCTAGCTCATTCTAAAGGGTCATAAGAATCGTGCTATAAGGAAGCTGTGAGTTCGAAGTCCGCTAAATAAATAAAGATTAAAATCTCTCCAAACCAAGTTTTCTTGCATTTTAATTTCCTGCATTTTGGCCTATCACATCAGGCCCCTCATGTTTAAATTCTGTTCAAGCCTATCACATCAGGCACTGCATTTTAATTTCCTGCATTTTGGCCTATCACATCAGGCCCCTCATGTTTAAATTCTGTTCAAGCCTATCACATCAGGCGCTGCATTTTAACTTCCTGCATTTTGGCCTATCACATCAGGCCCCTCATGTTTAAATTTTTGTTTCAAGCCTATCACATCAGGCACTGCATTTTTAATTTCCTGCATTTTGGCCTATCACATCAGGCCCCTCATGTTTAAATTTCTGTTTCAAGCCTATCACATCAGGCACTGCATTTTAATTTCCTGCATTTTGGCCTATCACATCAGGCCCCTCATGTTTAAATTTCTGTTTCAAGCCTATCACATCAGGCACTGCATTTTATTTTCCTGCGTTTTGGCCTATCACATCAGGCCCCTCATGTTTAAATTTCTGCCCAAGCCTATCACATCAGGCACTGCTTTTTATTTTCTTGCATTTTGGCCTATCACATCAGGCCCCTCATGTTTAAATTTCTGTTCAAGCCTATCACATCAGGCACTGCATTTTTATTTTCCTGCATTTTGGCCTATCACATCAGGCCCCTCATGTTTAAATTTCTGTTCAAGCCTATCACATCAGGCACTGCATTTTATTTTCCTGCGTTTTGGCCTATCACATCAGGCCCCTCATGTTTAAATTTCTGTTTCAAGCCTATCACATCAGGCACTGCATTTTAATTTCCTGCATTTTGGCCTATCACATCAGGCCCCTCATGTTTAAATTTCTGTTTCAAGCCTATCACATCAGGCACTGCATTTTATTTTCCTGCGTTTTGGCCTATCACATCAGGCCCCTCATGTTTAAATTTCTGCCCAAGCCTATCACATCAGGCACTGCTTTTTATTTTCTTGCATTTTGGCCTATCACATCAGGCCCCTCATGTTTAAATTTCTGTTCAAGCCTATCACATCAGGCACTGCATTTTTATTTTCCTGCATTTTGGCCTATCACATCAGGCCCCTCATGTTTAAATTTCTGTTCAAGCCTATCACATCAGGCACTGCATTTTATTTTCCTGCGTTTTGGCCTATCACATCAGGCCCCTCATGTTTAAATTTCTGCCCAAGCCTATCACATCAGGCACTGCATTTTTATTTTCCTGCATTTTGGCCTATCACATCAGGCCCCTCATGTTTAAATTTCTGTTCAAGCCTATCACATCAGGCACTGCATTTTATTTTCCTGCGTTTTGGCCTATCACATCAGGCCCCTCATGTTTAAATTTCTGCCCAAGCCTATCACATCAGGCACTGCATTTTTATTTTTCCTGCGTTTTGGCCCATCACATCAGGCCCCTCATGTTTAAATTTCTGTTCAAGCCTATCACATCAGGCACTGCATTTTTATTTTTTCTGTATTTTTGGCCTATCACATCAGGCCCCTCATGGTTAAATTTCGTTTCAAAGCCTATCACATCATGCGCTCATTTTAATTTCTTGCATTTTGGCCTATCACATCAGGCCCCTCATGTTTAAATTTCTGTTTCAAGCCTATCACATCAGGCGTTGCATTTTACTTCCCTGCATTCCGACCTATCACATAGGACCCTGTATGTTTATCTATGGGTCTTGATTTCCTTTTGTTTACTAGGGCCGGACAAAATTGGCTCACGTCTTTACTCATTTCTTACTTCGATAATACAAGAAGCATTCTTGCATTATCTAGTAAAAACTTGGTAAAGAGGGGCAAACTGTGAGCACCAATTTTTGTCCAGGGTAAAAATATTCTTTAATTAGTTAATTTATTAAAAACCCTTAGAAAAAATATAAAACAAGAGATACAAAATTAAATAAATAAATAAATAGGATAATTCAGTTAGGTTAGTTAGGAGTTAGTTAAAGAGTTAGTTAGGGTAGGATTAGGAGTTAACTTCCATTAGGTTAATATAACCAGGGTTAAACTAAGGGTATAAGAAGGATTTGAGGAAAGGCAGAAAAAAAAAGGAGAAAAGATTTTGGCACCAAAAAGGACATTTTTTGAAAAAAGAACAGATTCTTGGATATTCAGTAGTTTCGGAGTTCTCTCTGGAGTTTTCTGGGTTTTCTTCAGCTACTCAAACTCTCTGGCATTCTTCTTGGTTATTAGAGGATTCTTCTTGAAGGAATTTTCGCGGAATTTCCTCTCTGCTGCCTTGGATTCTTTCCAAAATCTTCTTCATTCGCGATTAGAGAAGGAACTTTCATTCTTCTTTGAGATTTTTGCGAGTGAAACTAAATTGGTTCTGGTTCTGGTTGTTTGCCTTCGCTGCTTTACCAAATTTTTTTTGCATAGTCACGAACGTCCTCTCATTTTGGTTTAATACTCACAGGTTAGGCTGCATCTTTCATTTTTCTCACTCGAATCTGCACAATTTCGTCCTTTTGTCTTCTCCCTGTTATGATTGAACTTTGAATTTATGAAATTCAGATGCTGCGATAATTGCATTGCCTGTTTTAGTTCTTGATTCATAATTGTTAGTCAAAGTGCATGTGCTAGTTAAGGTTTCTAGGTTCATGTGAGGTTGAAGCTCTCAAAATTTAGTGAAAATTACTGTCTGTGTTTAATTGTTGTGGTATCTCTATTCGGAGGACTCAGCTCCTGAAGTATATCAGGAATATGTTCATCTCTACAAACTTTAGAACTAGAATTGTAATCAATTGAGTTCAACCTAGGAAGATAAGAACCTGTGTTCACTAAAACTGTAACTGTAACTGATCCTGGACCAAGCATCATCTTGTCTGCTAGGTTCTTTGGTGCCAGTAGCTATAGGAATGCGTCAGCCTAGAAGCAAGTGGAAGAATAGTGGGTTATATAAATCTGATATACCAAACGCCAGGGCTGCTGTCTGAGCTTTGTGACGGCAACTACTCCACTACTCACTCTAGGCCAAACATGAGTCAATACCAGGAGTATGGACATTGTTCCCATGTGTGGTCTGTAGGTTTTAGATTTCTGCTAATCTCCAAGGATTAATTCAACCATGACAAGTAAGGGGTTAATTCCTAAACAGCCAAATACAACCTCTATTTAGCACTGTGTAAGTTGGAAGTAATTCTAGGGGAGTAGAACAATGAAGTCCCGGTTTCAAATAGTTCAAATAACCCTAAGTTTGCCCATAACAGTCTAGAGTTTGCTGAAAGACTAACTGCAGCTGAGTCTATAGGCAGCCCAACTATGTGTTCTTAAATAAGAATAATTGGATGTACTAAAACAATTTAGATCAAAAACCAACCAAAGGGACCAGGTTCAGGTTATGCAAAGGCCTGATACAGTAAGTTGATAACAGGGCAGCAGAGCCATTAGCATGTCAAATCCTAGTATGTGACAGACACCTAGAGACCTTGCTTTCTATGCATTCAGGGACCACTCATACAAGTGAGGCAGGAATTAAGATTCTTGAAATCAGTAGCATTAGCCCTGTGAAAAATCTAGGGGAAATAAAAACACCTTTTCATCCCCTAATGAGCAAGAGTTAGAACTAAAGCCATTTTCAGAAGTGAATGACCGGACAAATGGTGATCTTGTGAAGGTGAAAGAACAAATCTCAGCTGGTGTGACAAATAATATATCTTCTAATCATCTTAAGTTGCCTGATGAAACAGAATTGGCCATTGATGAGCCAAAGAAAACAGAAGGCAGCTTAGATGAGTACCATTTGATGGTGTGACTAGTGAGGTTGACAATTATGTAGATGCTTTAACTACCATGGAGTCAGAATTGGAAACAGATAATGAGTATAAGTCTAAGAAAAGTTTCTTGGATATTCAAAAGGCAACTGATACCAATGATAAGGAAGGACATCAACCACAGGCTCATTTCTCAGATTCTCAATCATTTGGAGATTCCTCAATGTCTGGTGACATTAATTCATTCAAACAAGATAGAAATGAAGAACATATTGAAGTGCAAGCTCAGCCATCAGATTCTCAATCAACTGGAACCTCCTCTACATTAGACAATAACAGCCTGTTCAGAAGAGATGGAAATGAGGATGTAAAACTGCAAACTCACTTCTCAGATTCTCAATCTATTGGAAACTCCTCTGTATCAGATGAAAACGGTTCTTTCAAGAAAGATAGATCCTATTTCTCTCACACTGATTCATTAAGCACTGTGGTTGAAAATATACAATCAGAACAATTGGAGGTTGAAGATACACCATCCGACCAGCTTCCTCAAGTTGTTGAGTCTCTGAACACAAATTGTGGGAGGTTTGTCATACATGATGATGCACATGTTCCTGAAGAAGAGATTTCTGATTTGGGGCAAATCTCTTCTGATCTGATGAGCTCAGGACAAGTGTAGTCTTCTGATCTTGGACCGACCTCACCAGCAACTCTACCCGCAGGAACTCAATTGGATGAAACCCCATCTGACCCTGTTGAACTTACTTTAAGATTAGATGATGATGTAGATAGAACAGGTCTTGTTGAATCTATTGCTTCTGGACTTGTTTCTCTCTCCTTAATAAAAGATGATGCTTGCCTTGTGGATTCTTCTGATAAAGCATCAGTCACAAACTCGAATGATGATGAACCAAATATTCACTCTGATGACTTATTACAAGTTTCTAATGATTTGGAATTAGCTCATAAAGGTGAAGGCAGTGATCATTCTGAAATCAAAATGTTCCGGGCAGAACCTCCTAATGAAAACAGTCTTGAGGTTTTGGTTAATAGAGATATTGGTTCACAAGTAGAGGATCCAGTTCGCCCATCCATGGAAGAAGTAAACTTGAATTCAGGTGCTATGCTGGCACTTGATTGTCAAAACTCAACATATGAAGATTGTGCTTTAGCAACCCAACTTAATTCGGAATCTCCTGTTGTGAAGATTCCTCCAGTGAGTTGCTTTACTGGGGAACTACCTCCTGATTTAACTCACTTCAATACACAGGATGAACCAGGCTCAGAAGAAATTGAAGTTTTGGATTCTGATCTGCAATCAAAATTTGAAGAGAAGCCAAATATAGTGCATGATGATGAAATAAATGGATCCACCTGCAGTGTTGATCCTGTTGAAGGAGATGGTCACTTTAGACATCCCTCTCCTGATAATCATGTGGTGCTTATGGTCTGATTGGTTCTCCATCAAGGGGTCCTGCAGATTTACAAGAACCTCTCTCGAGTTCTTATTCTTATCAGATGGAAATGAATTCCAATGAAGTAGAATTGCCTCAAATTGCCATGGACTCAAAATGTAGATAAGATGGAAAATCAACTGGCACCATTGCTTGATGAAACATCATCTGATGTCATATATTCTCCGATGAGTAATATTGCAGAGTTAGAAGAATCTCTTTCTAGTTTTGCAGATCACACAAGAAAGAGGTGGAAGTTGATGAAGTAGTTGCTGGAGAATCTTTGACAGAACTAGAGGAACAGAAGATAATGGATCAACCGGAAATTGCTTCTGCTAATGCGCATTTGAACCTGAACAGATCTGTTCCCTGTGACCTTCAAGATTCAGAAACATGGTTAGACACTCAACAATCGGTACCAATATTTCATGGCCAGCATGATCCTTTTCAAAATGGAAGATATAGTTTTTCTTCACCTTCTGGTAACCAGTTGGAGTCTGAAACTGATTTAGAGCCTTTCTCCCAATCCCACATTGGTGAACAGGATGCAGAATTTCTACACAGAGAAGAGAAACACTTCACCTCTGAGAAATCTCAATCTCAGCAGATGCAGGTATATGAGTCGGAGCAAGAAAGCATTCATGCTAATTCTGAATGTGTTTTGGTTAGGAGTTTAAGAATTGGCTGATAACACTGGATCACCATGATCCAAAGTTGGTATGAGGATAGGAGTTCTAATTCTTGGGCTATAATCTGAAGTGGGGTAAATACTAATCTGATCATCGACTGTGAGTAAGACCTTGATTGATATTGGTAATCAGAATCCTTGGTTGAATTCAGGTGGAACCTTATTTTGATCCTATATGCAGCAAAGATGGTTCCTTAAGACTGTCCCAGAATACTATCATCCAAAATTCCATCCGAAGGTAGAAAATATAGAAGCACACCAGGATAGTGCCATCCATAATTATCCATAAATGGCCCGACAGCTGCAGGTTCCAGTGCGATAAATTCTAAAGCACAGTTTGGAAGGAAAATAGGAACCTGTTCTGCGATCCTAAAATGACCCCAGGTGAGTATAACATAGTTAAGCCTCTCAGTCTGAGTTAGATCATAGGTTCACTGCCTCTGTCAAACCCTGTAGTTGGGCATGATTACTAGGAGTTCAGTCCAGGTTATACTAGGTTCAAGGTGAGTTATGTGGTGGCCTTGGTTGCTGTTATGTCATAGGGATTATCCTAAAATATATCTGGAGGGTTTCCAAGCCTAGTTCAGACTACACTAAATAGTGGTTGACTTGAATATTGCCAGCTGCTGTAATAGGTTTTGGCTCCAATTCTGGGTCATAACATGCTGTTCTAACTAGACCAAAAGGGAGCCAGCATCTCTGGTTCAAACAAGAAAATATATTATTGTTACACTATGGTTTTATTGTTCTGTTTTTCATTGTATATCCAGGTACTGGTTTTCACTAAGTATTGGCCTCCCCTTGAATTTTGTAAGCTATCCCAACATCTGTTGTTTTTCTAAAATTCTTCTGTTTTTCAAAACGTCTGTTTTCATTTTATCTTCCTCAAATTGTGCAAACGGGTTCTAATGCGAACGAGTAGCGTTCTCTACCGTGTCGTGTTTTAATTCGTGTGGGATCCCAATACGGCTTACGACGATTTAGGATCTCGCAAGCATAAATTTCTGAAAACAATCACTTTCAATAAAATCACATAAAAAACGTCTGTTTTTTTTTATTTTTCAAAATTCATGTAAACGGGTTCTAACGCGAACGAGTAGCGATCTCTACCGTGTCGTGTTTTAATTCGTGTGGGATCCAAATACGGCTTACGACGATTTAGGATCTCGCAAGTATGAATTTCTGAAAATAATCACTTTCAATAAAATCTCATAAAAAACGTCTGTTTTTAATTTTTCAAAATTCATGTAAACGGGTTCTAACGCGAACGAGTAGCGTTCTCTACCGTATCGTGTTTTAATTCGTGTGGGATCCAAATACGGCTTACGACGATTTAGGATCTCGCAAGCATGAATTTCTGAAAACCATCATTTTCAATAAGTCCCTATTAAAGTGTCTGTTTTTTTTATCTAAAATCACCCCGTATTCTTTTAGAGATCAAGTCTCTTAACCAGAACTACGTAAGCCTTGAATTTCCCATTGCACCGGGGAATACGTAGGAGCAGGATCAAGTCCTGTCAGGTTATTTTCTATAAACCTATTTATTTTCTATTCTATTTTAAGGGATCAAATTGTTTTCAAAATATCACACACTCAGTTTAAGGGTACCGTTCTTTGGAACGGGCGAGTAGGGTGCCTAATACCTTCCTTACTCGTAACCGACTCCCGAACTTCGAATCTCATCCTTGAGTTAGGGTTTTTCCAAATCTTTTCCCTTAAAACAAAAATTTGGTGGCGGCTCCACAATCAAATTAAAATTCATTTCAAAATTTAGCGAGTCCGTCGTCTCGTCGTAATTACGGTTATGACAATATCAATAAATAAAATATTATATTAATATGTTAATAGTATATATTAATATTATAACTAAAAAAATTATTTGATTGTTGGTATAGATTTATCATGTTTATATCAATAATTTTATTTTTAAAATTTTATTAACAACAACTAATTCAATATTAAACCTTTAATGAATAACATTTTTAATGAAAGTATATATTGTAAAAAAATTGATTATAATAATAATAATAATTATTATTATTATTAAATTTGAATATATATATATATATATATATATCTTTGTAAACTATGATATTAATTATTTCAGTGTAATTGGAAAAAATTAATAATATATGATTAACCAATAAAGTCTAACATAATAAATAAATAATTATATTTCTTAATTATGTTCATAAGGATTTAAATTCTTACCTGATATGTGAACAAAATTGTTAAAAAAAGATAAATATTTACTTATATAATTTTTATGTTTTGAAAAAAATTAAATTTTGACTACTAATTAAGAATATATTTTATGTATATTAAATAAATATCAACACTTAATTTTTTTAAAAATTTACTTGCACCAGTTCCTTATTGGTACCTCTTTCAGAGTAGAAATATGAAATATTTTATTCCCTTTAACACTTATTTAATATGATTTTTAATTTTCATATTTTTTTGGGATGCATATTTTTCATACCAGAAAAAAAAATAAAAACACCATTGAGTGAATATTTGATTACAAATTTTTTATCATGATACTAATTATATTATAAATTATAGAAGTATTTTTGGTAAACAAATATCTGTGGTCTGATATAAGATAATTATATTTTATATTATTTCACATATTTTATGGAAGTTAATCTTCTATTTTTGAAAAATAAGTTTGAATTTTTAAAGAAAAATAAAAGAAATTAAATTACAGTAAATAAAACAGATTTAATGTAATTAGAATGTATAGTTATTCAATTTTTTGCCAGTCAATTAAATATTTACCTCGTTTTATATATACATGAGTAATTAAGTTATTTTAATAATAAATTTAGTTAGAATTATTTTATTTAATTTTTTATAGACAATTAAATTTTACCAATTCAATCATTAAATTAATAAATTATATGATATAAATTATTTTTACAAATTTTAAAAAAATTTGATATTTTATTAAATAAATTTAAATTAATAAATATTATAAAAGGTATATTATTTATTAATTTAAATTTATTTTTTGAACTATCAAATTTTTTTAAAATTTTATTAAAATAATCTATATAATATAATGTATTAATTTAACGGTTAAATTAATAAAATTTAATTGTTTATAAAAATTATTAAATAAATTAAATATATCTATAATTATTTATAAAATAACTTAATCATATTTATATATATATATGTATATAAAATAATTTTTGAAATTTTATTTCAAACATATTTATTAATTTTTTACTTTCTACCTTTTTCATCCACACCAAAATTTCACCGAATGGGAAAATGAAAATCCTTTCAGATATGTTATATAACGAAAGCCAAGTTAAATTTAAATAATAAAGTTGGAATTAATAAAGATTCTCGGTTGCGATAACAGGAATATGGACTAAATAGGTTTAACAAAAATCATATAATAAAACAATTTATATAATATTTTTTTATTTAGATAAAATTTGGTATTTTAATTAGTATATATTTTAAGTTGAACAAAATATAAAGTAATATGACCAATTTAATGAGTAAAGTTTAAAATAAAAAGTAAAACACACGAGGATTTTATTTAATAAAATTGATAGAATGATGAAATTTAGTTAAATTAATTAATTAGAAAAAAATAATTAAACCAAATAAATAAATATACAAAAAGGTGAGAAAGCTACTCCACAAAAACATGAGTAGGAGCTGAATTTCTGTTTTCAAGACACCTCCCACCGAGATGTGCTATCCCATTGGCATTGTGAGAGGGATAAGTGTCGTGCATATGTGCAGTACGTTTCATCCATTCCGTTCTTCTAATTTTGTAACAATTATAATTGTGACAGTATTTATCTGTAACGGTTCAAATCATCGCAAAATTGAAAAATGGAGATGTAGTGTAATATGTACATTTATTGTGTACATGTGGAGGAGCAATGGCCTTTGATTGTGAACTACATCTGAATGCTTAATCGTTGAAGAGACACCTTAGAGTGATTTCGTAAGCAGAAAATATAGCACCGTTAACCACAAACGCTCTAGCAACCGCAGTTCCCAAACCCCGCCACAGCACAACGTATCCTTCCTCATTAACGCTCTTTCGAAGGCAATCTAAAATGCCTTTATATTTCAGCGAAGAACGTGTCTGAGCCTGTAATCTTGTCTTTATAACGTCCAAAGGGTAGCTGAAAACCCAACTCGCTACCCCGGCCATTCCTCCTGCTATTAGCATAGTATTCAAGCTCTCTCCACTTACTTTTCTGCAACCTGGGTGAAGTTTTTCCCTTGTGTATTCATATGTCCAGAAGTAGAGGCCATGTGCAGGTGCATCCCTGAGCATAGTGATGCCTAGTCCTCGATAAATGCCGCGAAGACCCTCCCTTTTCCATATCTTGTTGGCGACCGTTATAGGACCGTTTTGGGTTTCTGTCAACTGGCACGTGTTCTGCAGCTGAAGACGAATTTTAACTAATTCCACAGGGGAGAGTAATATAGCCTGTAACGCACCGGTACAAAATCCTCCTGAAGCCACTCCCTTCAAGGAAGGAGGCTCATTAACAGAATCGGATGGACTAAATGCCCTTGAGAGAAGTGCATAAATTTGGAAAACCACGGCGTTCTGCAACCAAAAGGTCCGAAACAAGTCAAAGAGTCATTTCAGTTGTAGTCAAGTCGCATCTTACGGTTGTTTTCCTTTTACATATATTTATAAATTAAATAATAATTTTATTTGGAAAATTACATATTATATAAATTACATTAATCTAAAATTTATTGTCCGAAATCCGTAGGACACGTGTCAGTTGAATCATAGAAGAGATTGGTTGGGGCTGAAGTGGTGATCTCGCACGTGAAGGCGAAGGATATAAAGGGATAAATAAACCTGCAAGATCCATGTGGTTCCATGGAGGCACGACTGCATCTAAATTGTAAACTTAAAACAGATAAAGTGAAAGAAAAAGGGGATGGAAGTGAAAATAGAGACCTGAAAAGTAACAGAGGCCAAAGGTGCAGCCATGCCACGGTAGAGAGCAGATGGTCCTTCCTTGGCCACCATATTTCTAAGGATGGTGAAGGCAGAACCATTGTTGGAGTTCTGTTGAATAACACGGAGGGTGTCTAATGGATAACCAGAGATTATACCTGCAGTGCCTCCAAAACCTCCCGCTACAAACTCTCTACCCGTACTGCTCGCAACAAATTCTGGCCAAAAATCCATTACCACCTGCCTCTTCTTCCTCCAAGTCTCTAACTCCCTGCCCGCTGCTATAAACCTCAATGCGTCAGATCCATAAATAAAATTTCAACAGAAAGTGTATCTGTATCTGTATAATCATTTCTATACTTTTTTTTTTAGAGTAACGTGAGATAAAATAATCATTAAAAAATTAATATTATAAAAAGTAGTGTAGAAAATATTGTATAAATATAAATTAGGTTATTGCAAATTCTTACATGACGACGTGCAGGGTGTGGCAGTGTGAACAGTCGCTCTCAGAGTATCCGCTGGGAAAAAGGAGGAAAGAAAAGCAGAGAGCGTTTTCAAGCAGAGGATTATATATTCGGATTGAGTATGCATGGCCGTGTGCTGGGAGGCTTGAGCCTTGATGTGCAAAGAAAGAAAAGACTTTACACGTGTCAAACATAGTGAAGGAGTGAAGGAGCATTCTTGTGATATGATTGATTCCGTTACAATATACAACAGGTGGCCAAGATGTCAAAGAAAAAATCGGTATGTTATCCCTCTATAAATAAAATAATAATAATAACATTTTTATTTATTTTGTCTTTATTTTATCTATAATATTAAATATTTTAAATATTATCGTATAAACTTTTATGCTATTTTTCTTAAAATAGAAATAAATTATTTTATAATTTTTTTAGAATTTAGAAATTTTTTAAATTTTTTAAATAATAAATAATTCAATTATAGTAAAGAGTAATTTTTATTGTTAAGAATGAAGATAAAAAAATAAATTGATTAGATGTATAAAAATAATAGAGAATATTTTTTTATTTAAATAGATAAAAATAATAATTTGATTAGATGTATAAAAATATTAGAGAATAATTTTTTATTTAAATAAATAAAAAGTAATAAAGAATATAAATTTTATTTTATATAGATTAAAAATTAATTTAAACTATAAATTATAATTTTTTATGTACTGTTTTTTTATTAATATTCTAATTTTATATTTATTTTTAAAATAATAATAATTAAAGTACTAAAAGAAAAAACATTTCCTTTTATAAAGATTATAAATATGTGGTATGAACATTAATTTTTTAAAATAAGATAATTGATGTAAATAAAGAAAAAATTTATTTTGTTTTTTTTTTCTTTCATTAATTTTTTTCTTTTTATTCTCACCGTTAAACATATCGTAAAAAAAGAAAATAATACAAGAAATAAAAAAATAAGTAGGATAAAATAAAGAACAGAAAAATGTTATCTTGAAATAAAAAATTAAATTTTTTTATTTCAATGAATTAAAAAAATTGTATACAAAATTAAATTGAATCCAAAACTTTAAATATTTTACTCTAATATTTTAATTGTAAAATTCTTTATTTTTTATGCTACAAAGAGGTTATATATATATATATATATATATAAAAAAAAAAAAAAAAACTCTGCCCCCATTCACCTTTATCGAAGGGATGATTCCTTTTTACAGCTGTCAAAACAAGTTTTCCTTCTTTCTATAATCATTTGAAATAATTGAAAAAAATTCAATATTTTACATTTTGTCTTTCTCTACTTCATATTCTTTCCCTCCATACAGAAACAGATGATAAATATATGTTTCTGTTGTGTATTTTAAAATTAACTATTTATTTAATTAATTATTTGAGAAACTTATAAAAAAAAGTGATTATTTTTAAAATAATTTATTACAAAATTTTGTAATAACTTTCTAAAATGTTAAAACATAGGAAAAGGAGGACCTTAAATTTTAAATTTCAGCATACTATTTGAAAAAAAAAAAACGATCTTGCTTTGAAGATAATGTTCTGTGTCTAACATAATTAATTATTATATAGAGCAATGCATATTTTTAATAGAATTAGTAATTATATAAATTATTATGCTAAAATAATTTTCAATAGAAATTATTATTACAACAAATTAGAACATATTTGTAAATCTATTTAAGTATAAAAAATGTTAATAAATATTTGAAGACTTGGGATCACAAATGAAAAGTTTCTACAGAAAAATACAATCAACACTTGCTCGCATGAATTTTAATATAATTCCATTGTGATTTTTAATATATTTTTTCTTTTTAATTAATATTCTTAAGACATTAGTTAATAATTTTTTTTGAATATTTAATTGAGATGTAAATAAATGAAAATATTTCTAAAAACATTTTCCCTTTTTTTAGGAATTTTTTTTTAAAATATTTTAAAATGATAGATATTTTGAGATAATGACTTATTGTTGTTATACTAGGATTTATATTCTATTAATTAGTGTTTTGGTACTAATTAATGAATCAATCATAAATATTTTGAGATAATGACTTATCATTGTTAAAATAGGGTTTATATTCTACTAATGAGTGTTTTTGGTACTAATTAATGATCAATGAATAGATGATTTTTATTAAAAACTAAGTTAAAATACATTAAAATTTATATATGTAGAAAATGGATTTTTTTAAAGCAAAGTTATATTATAAAAGGGAAGTACAAAGACTAATTTAAATTAGATATCCAGATTGTTGAATTTGAGAAAAGTAAATACATCCAGCTAGCAATTATGATAAAAGGAAAAAATAGGAAACCTTGATTTGGTTTCAAGTTGTCCCAATAGCATAAAACCAAAACCACTTCTATGTTTCCTAGTTCCTTCCACGTAGTTGCACCAATGAGCTGAATGAAAAATGCTTTGCTGTTACCATTTTCACTTTCTCCTACTCTTTTATAATTGGCTAATTTTAAATTGTTTCCTTCTGTATAATGCATTTCTGTTTTGTATTAGAATATACTTCCTGTATTATATAGTCTATGTTTAAGATCCACTTCATGGTTTCTACGTTTTTTTATTGTAGTCTCCCCTTAAACAATTCCAACTCAACCATCTTTTTTATCTTGTTCCCCAAATCCTTTGCTGCAATAAGAAATATGAATTAATTAAGATAAAGGGTCTCCTTACCTCAGCTTTCTATCCGGGACAAACTTCTTAGTTGGGCTCCCATTAATATGAACCAACATTTAAAAAAAATTCAACTTTTAAACAAATATTATAAAAAAGTTAATTGGCATATGGTATACTATCTTCTAATCAAATTATTTATCAGATTTCGTGGTTATGAATTTGATTTGCATAAATGGAATATTTGTTTTAAACGTCATTAAGTATTACTTAACTTGATTGTAAGCTTTTAGACGTCTCGCATACTTACACACTTAAATATGTTGAGATTAACATGTGTTTGATTTTATTTTCTTATTATGATAATTAAATATTTTATTTAATTTTTAATATGTAACAAATACAGATTTTTTTTTATAGTTTACAGTGAAAACAATGGATTTGAACTTAGAACTTTAACGAGTTTATAAATACAGGTTTAAATTGTCAATAAATAAATAAAATAGAATCATTATAAAAATTTTCAATTAAGGAAATTGATTTGAAATCAAATCAAATGAATCCTGTGAAGTAGTTCAATGTTTTATATCAACAAAATACTTTAGACTTTATTAGTTTAGCTATTTCATTGAGCTTATACATCCTTAAGCGAGATTTTATAATAAATTCAATTGATTCAAAGTATGCATGAAATAAATTATTTAAAATAATAAAATATAAATGATTTATAATCAATTAAATCAATTATAGCAGTAAAGAGTTGAAGTAATTTATATAATATCTTAAGTTCAAACTTATTACTTTAATCATTTTAGGTATGACTATATTATTTAATTTATAAATCATATTATAACAATTATATTTTTTAAATATCGGAAGTATTTGATTTTAATTTTTTATGATCCCAATATTTTAAGTGTATTTTTTTAAAAAAATTTGGGTAGATTAGATTAATCAGGATTGCTAAATAAATAACATAAATAGATGCACAAGGTAGCCCATTAGATTAGGTGGTAGAGACCAGAATCTCATTAAGTAATTTCTTAGAATTTAAAATTTATGTATATAATAAATGGAAAATTGAATCGCATCAGACTATGAAGATTCTTGACTTATATAAGATGATTCTTTATAAATAAAATTTGTAGTCTTAGATTAAAAAAAGATAATTTCATTGGCTACACCATTTTTATCTTAAAAGAATCCAGGCATTGTGGATTTGTAACTGGAAATTGCTGTTTAATACGAAAATGCGTGCACGAAACATCCACAACCACAACTGATGGGGCTGTGATTTTTGTCTCATTTCTTTATTTCTTAGTTTTTTAACCTTTTTTTTTTCATCCGCTAAAAATACAAATATCACCTTTCGTCCAATTCATACCAAATTCTGTTGTACCAAAGAAGTGTGCGTTCAATTTTGTATATGCATCATCAATTTAAGTAATCCTAGAACATTTATCTACCATCCAGTGGTGAACTTGTGTAAATTAAACTAGTAAAAACTTGTCACGTAAATTGGGTTGGATTGAATTTGCAAAAAGGTTAACAGTGACATATATCTCTCTCAAATAAAATATAAATTACTTTCTCACTTTTTATAAAATGTTTATATAATACGAAGGCATTTGTATAAGATTAAATGTGAATTGAAAGATTTTCAGTTGAAACTCCTTGTTCCTGCTTCTACTTGGAGGCCTTGTGCTGATCAACTAATTTGGGAAGTTAATGGTATATGTGTTTGATATTATGTCTACCTCTAAGTGTAAACATAAAACAAGTCCATTAGTCTTTAAGCCCCAAATAATCTATTTAGTATGCATATATATATATATATATATTCAGTATGTAAGATATTGGTCTTTGAACCTTGAAAATGGAAAATATGAATTCTGAAAACTCACTTTCCCTCTATTAGTATTCAATATATTTTGCTTCCCTCGTTACTGGTCATTTCCTCTATTTCAATATTTTTTGCTTTGTCAGGAAGTGCTGCATTGCCTCCAATTTCTTGTACAGGCTTCTTTTGGTTCATTTCTCCATCCACTGATGATTTGACATGAAAGAATAACTTGTAATTAAAAAATATTCGTTTAATGATAATATCCCATTTAAAATTTATTATGTCGAAATTACCACCTTCTTTGCCTTTTCTCCCAAAGGTAAACCACAAGTAAAAGATAAGAGATATTGCAAGGGCTGCTCCCACCCCAATGATAAGCCATATCCACCATTTGTTTCCTGATAAAACAAGATACTAAATAATTTACAAATAAAAATAACAAACCAGTTTCATGCCCAAATTCTAATTTATGCTATGCGATACCATGTATCTAAAGCATCTCTAACTAGTTCTGAAACAACTAGCATCAAGTGCTTGTGTTATAACTCATAAAGAATTGAAGGTTTCTGATCATTGATGACTATATGTACACTCTTCTAGCACTACCTAAGAACCATGGATGGAATCAATCGGAATGTTATTCCTAACGTATCAAGGTTTATGATTTGGGAAAACTAACAAAACAAAACAACCACTTTACAGGTGTGGGAGTTGGTCATACCTTTGTGGCTGTTATTTCCTCCACATTCAGGAGAATTTTGTTGTGTACAAGGAGAACTTTTGAGGTAGGTGCTGTATCCACTTTGGTTATCATAGTATTTTGCCCATAGCATTATACCTCCATAATTAGGTGACTTTTTTATGGCAGGGAGAATGTTAGAAACCAAGAAATCAACTGGAACATACCCGCTACCTGCTGCATCAGGAGATGCTGGCAACCCCAAAAAGAATTTTCCCACTTTCAATGATGTTGTCCATTGATTCCATGAATTCAACAAGTCGTTCACATTACTTTGGGTGTATTCACAGCCAGGATTGTTGTAGAACTGTACCCAAACATAGTCAAAAACGACTTTGTCAAGGGCAACGCCTATTTCTCTATCAGGAAATGGACACTGAGGTGCTGAACTCAAGTAAACGTTGTGTGTTGAGGTGCTATGTGACTTGAGGTAAAGTGCAAGTTCCTCCCAGTGTTGTTGTGTGGAATTCTCTATGTCAAAATCAATGCCATCTAATATTGCATCTCCAAATGGGCGTGAAGATGAGGTGCCACCCAAGAAATTGTTCCACAAGTAATCAGAAACATTTTTAGCATCATCAGAGGAAGCTAGACCGTAATCTCCATCTGCTCCTCCAATGGAGAGCAAGACTTTGATCCCTTGCATTTGACAATTCCTAATGTCTGTGCTTAAAATAGTGCAACCATTGGAAGCAGGGTCACAATGATTTGCCAGGTCGATTTCAGGGGTTTTGCCATTTCCAAATTTGTTGAGGAAAGCTATGATTATGTAGGAGTACTTTCCGGTTGCACATGTTTCGGTTAAACTTCCTTCATCACCATATTGACCCCAGTAAATGGCAATGTTGTCTGATTCTGCATTAGAGGCATCAAATACAAGAAGGACTAGGAAGGTTAAGGTAAGGAGTGGTAGTGCTAAAGAGGAAGAGTGAAGCATTCCAATCATTTCTGTTTCTTTTTATCATCCAAAAACTTTGTATTGATGTATATATAATGTATTGAGAAGATGAAATATGAACTAATCCCTTCTAAATTCCCGTGTGCAAGTGGACTAGGACAACAACCAATCAATACTATATTATACATGCAACGATATCTTCTTAACCTTTCTTCTTTACTCGTTTGATGCCGGCAAATGGCAAATGGCAATGAGTATTGCATAACATAACCTACAAGGCGACAACTCCCCAAAGTCCAAACAAAAGGGACCGCTTTTGGCCTGAAAATGGAATCCATCTAGAGACAAGAGCATGAGTGGTGTAGGGATCAAAGTCAAACAAAATATTGAGAGGAGAGAACCAGAATAAAATATTTGAAGCTTTGATGAACTATGGGAAAAGAATAACTGAATCAAAATCACTACATAGCTGGTCACAGGGTTAGAATTACTCTAGACAATAACTGTGTAAACAGGTAGTTTAAATATTTTTTCAGAATTTCTAGTGTTTTATCTGAAGTGTAATAGATTGGAGGAATCTTATACAAATTTAAATATCAAGTTCATTGGAATTTTTGTGACTTGTCTTTTTTGGTAAAGAATTTTGTGACATTTTGTGTGTGTTTTTGATTTCATTGTTTCTATCTACACAAATAGCAGCATGGAATGGCCAAAATAAATACCTTAGTATCTTACATCACAAGGAATATACACGGAAAATTTACACAAATAAATGTTGTCTAATGCGTCCAAACCAAGAAGCTTTTTAAGATGGTGATTCACCCTCAACTAATTCGTCTTCTCTATGTCTTTGAAACATGCATGCATTGCTGGAGAGCCGAAGGAGGAAGGATAAAATGACATTTTTGTTTTTATCCTTTCAGATGCTCTTTCTTAACCACTTGTAAATTGCTACTTTTTGTTTTACCCTCGTTGACAAAAAAAAATTCTTTCCATAAAGATTATCCCAGCCTTAGCTGATTTATTTTTACTGGTTTGTTGCTAATTAAAAAGAACACATTTAATTTCTGAAATTCTTTCTGTAGCTATATATATAACCAAGCAGGACCCTCCCAAATAGCTGTGTTTTAGAAGTACCAAGCATCTTTTCAGAGAGTCATCAAGCAGCTCAACTGCGTTTTCTCCTAGATGGAAGAGCTCACAGTGAAACTTACTCACCAATGTAAAATTCCTTTTCTCTTTTTGGATATTGCCTTGATTGCTGAACAATAATTTGACTCAAATGAAAATATGCCCTGCCTCTGCCTAGCCAACATTTCCAGCCAGCTCACCCAAATATATATATGAAATCTAAAAAATTACAGCCTCAAAGATATGCAGTGAACTAATTGATAGATGGACATGCCACATTCAGTTTGTCCTGTCTTCATGGAAAAGACAGCCTCAAATTGCAACTTTATATGCTATCTGGAGCTCAGTTTTTCCAAAAAGGGAATTCCCTTTCTATACAAAGGAAAAAGAAGACATGGTAAACAAAACAAGGGCAAAGATAACTATAAATACAAGAAGACTAACTTTGTCACTCTAATACAATAAAATAAGTAGTCCCATTGTTTATATTTCCTAATTGGAATTTATATGATTCTGTGAACTAACAACTATGTTGAATTGGGAATCATTAATCATACACCAAAAAAGCTTGTGTTTGGTGTAAGGATGCTTGAAAAGTACAATTATCTGGCATACATCATTGAAATTGTCACGTAATTTGTGGAACTAGGTTCTTCTTTTCCAACTGAAGCATTTGTTTCATTTGCACATGGGGCAATAAAATATGCAGGCTGTTTAGGGACAGGGAGGAAGAGAGTTTCATTAGCAAGCATTGAATAAACTTCCAACATGCGCGGTCTATCAGCTGCATTGGCCTGTACACATAACAGGCCCACCTGAATGCATCTCAAGACTTCTTCTGTACGGCATGTTTCAAGCATTGATGAATCTATTAACTCCACACTTTTACCTTCATTCCAGAGTTGCCATGCCTGCAATAAACATGCCTGCTTGCCTTAACATGTTGAGCACTAATGAAACAACGTTGGCAGAAATTAAAAGGACTACCAAAACTATGATGTTACAGACAACATCTGAATTCTGTTACTTACAAATTCAACAAGGTTAAAGGGGTAATCAGATTTATAGCGACAATTATTTTTCTTCCCACTTATAATCTCAAGCACCAGGACTCCATAGCTAAACACATCACTTTTTGTTGAGACAATGCCTTTCATAGCATATTCCGGAGACATGTAACCACTGAAATTAGTGAAGAAATATTTTTATTTTAGAAGTAAATGAAGAGAAAAAAAAATTGTGCTCATTTCCAAAGAAACTAACACTTACTATGTTCCAACAATTCTTTTTGTCTTCTCTTCTGCTCCTCTCAAATCTAATATTATTGCCATGCCAAAATCACTAATTTTTGGGTTCATCCCATAATCAAGTAATATGTTGCTAGGTTTCAAGTCTCGGTGAATCACTTTTAATCTTGAAAAATGATGAAGATAAATCAACCCGTGAGCAATACCTTCAATGATGTTGAATCTTTTTTCCCAAACTATTGTTTCTCTATTGTTGGAACCTGTGTCAAAGTAAGCATGAATTATCAGGCTACAGAACAGATAAACAAAGCATAAACCAAACGAAGTATTAAAATAATTAGTTGCAAGATTATCTTGCACATTAGGGTCACGTACCAAAGAGATGAAAGTCTAAACTTTTGTTGGGCATGTACTCATAGATTAATATATTTTCTTCATTTTGTATGCAGAACCCCAAAAGCCTTACTAGATTAGTATGCTGCAGTTTTGTTACGAGTTTAGCTTCATTTTTGAACTCCACCAACCCTTGTTTTGATATACTAGAAAGTCTCTTTATTGCTATTTCTTGTCCATCAGGAAGTTTCCCCTGAGATCGAACACCTATTAGTTTTCACAATATCTAGCATCTTCTCTATTTATGATCTGGATAAACTTTACCTTATAAACTGGTCCAAAGCCACCCTCTCCTAACTTATTTGCATCTGAAAAGTTGTCTGTAGCAGCAGCAATGACCGGAAAGCTAAATATCTGCATTTCATTGTTGGTCTTTCCATTTTTACTGTGTCTTTTAGTCTTGTGATATACCGTGCAAGCCACATCACTGACTCCAATTTCTAGTAGTAGTTTCTTCTGCTTCTTTTTTCTGTCAGCTAGCGGATATACACAAAAAGAAGATTTTGTAACAAAACTTCGACAAATTTATCACAAGCATCCAATAAAAAGAAAAGTATTACCTTCTATCTTATATTTTCTCCAGATGATGCAGCAAAGGTAACAGAAAATAAGTACAACAATAACTCCTCCTATCACAATAACCCATATCCACCATCTGCTTTCTACATTCATTGTAACAACCCTGAAATGAAAGAGGAAAAAAGGTTTGAAGAGGTCCAAAAAGGAATAAATCACCATTTTTGTTCTTAAAAAGTTTTACTAATATCATATTATTCCCTCACAAGTAGTCTCTCAATAATTCCTTTATCATCCAAGCTCATCCTCCTATTTAGTCAATCAAATACACATTTGGCATTTTATAATTTCACTTGGCACTCTCATCACACTCTCAATCTTCATCCTTCATTTTTTCTTCCTTTCTTAGACATACACATCGAAGCTTGCCTTTCGTTCTACAAAATTTCCCAAATTTCTCTCCTATCCTGCTCCTGGTTTCACACATCAGTCTTGTCATTCTCCACAAACATGTTTTTCTTTTTGCAACAGCTTGTTTTGAACTATTTCTTTTTGTATGGTTTCCTACTGGCCAAATCATTGCTTATTAATGAAAAATCACAGTTATTTTATTCTAGTGTGACATTTTCTGATGCTTCCAGC
This sequence comes from Canavalia gladiata, assembly GCA_037954105.1. NCBI lineage: Eukaryota > Viridiplantae > Streptophyta > Magnoliopsida > Fabales > Fabaceae > Canavalia > Canavalia gladiata. The sequence continues at coordinate 48,179,709 of CM075663.1, forward strand.
GGCAACAGAAACAATAAGACATGGAACTGGCTCCAAAAGACAACCGAAAAAACAATCAAAATTCATAAAACAGGTCCTGTCAAGAAGACCTTCTTGAATGGCAACCACTGCAAGAAAATCAGTTTATAGATCTTACTTTATCCATACTGTTATAAAAGTCAATGCCTAACATAGTCCTTACCTGATTATCTCTCCCTAGTCCCTATTAATTCGACATGAACTTTATCTAATAAGGAGAATCATCTCCCAAAGGGAAACTGCAAATACATATATAATTACTAAGGAGGAATAAACACTGTTACTTACTGTCTATAATATAATAACAGAAAGAGAGTGGATGCACATACTCACAAAGGACTCCATCGCTGAACGATCGTTTTTTCTTTCTTTTTTTCAAAAAAAATAGAAAATTTTATAACCACTAGAAGTAGATATACTTATTTACTAACGATTGGTACTGTTGATGTGGGAACAGGAGCACAAATTAGTGTTAATAATAATAATAATAATATAAAATGGAAGGAATTAGGACCGCCTTCATTACCGTGGCATCACAATTCACAACCCATTCCCTCGCCACCAGACTTTTATTCGCTAATAATAATCTTGTAGTTTAAGACTTGGACTTAATTGTTTTGTAATGCTGTGACGACCATTCGTAACTGGTTAGTCTAGAATTGGACCAATATATTGAATATATATATATTCTGTTAATATATACATTAATTCAACATCATTAGGACTTTTGAGCGTTGTCTTCTTTTTCCATATATAGAAATGGTTGTTCAAAATGCCGCCTTGTTAGTCAATCCATTTTGGTACTTCAATATTTCTTTTATCTCCAATCAAGTTATGACTTGTCAGTCCTGACAGCCTCCGCCACTTCGTTCAATTTTATTGGATTTTTAAATTAAGATTTAATTGACTCAAATTATTAATTTTACTAATTAATGGAGTTGCTCCTTCCATTGGATTAGCCAAACCGATCCAACTAATTCGATTTGGATTTTTTTCATATAATTGCCTGAAATATTGTGCAGCTCTATGCTTTGGTGCTGTCGTAGAATTATGAGCATAATTCAAATATTTTGTTCAGCATATCAGACTTATTAAAATATTACAAACTCAGAAAAGTTTAAAAACATAACACAGTTAATTTTATATTCTTTGAAGAATTAAAAGTAAAAAAAATTAAAAAATTTAACAATACACTCTTCTTATAATCTTCAATGTATACTCCTAATCAATTTTTAATAAAATCTGTCTATTTATTTATTTTTTAAACAGTTCCTTATAAATAATATTATTAAAATGTTGAAGTTAGCAAGTTAGCTATCAATGTTACTAAACTCACTTCAGTTTTTTATGTTAGTGAGTGAATAGATCATTTCTCCAATGAATAAGTCAGATCAAACTAGTTCAACCACATGTAATGTAATGTAACTAACACCATCAACATGTCCATACTCTAAACTTCAAGAAATCATCACATAGAATATTGAAAATTGATGCCTTTTGTGATGGTGGTGGTTCAAGTTGACAAATGACATCTCGGATGAAAAGATTACCAAGTAAATTAATTGTTTCACAAGAAACAAGCGATCTTATGTTGAAGACACGTTGCTCAACCAGACTAATAGAAATCCAGCATGATCAAATTGATTAAAATAGGCTAATATATAAACCTATTTCCTTACTTCTAAGAAACTAATGAGCATTCAAACAAATCATATATAAGGAACTTTGAGCTCATTGTCTTTCCTTCAATGCGCATCGTTTCTCTGCATGAATAGGAGTTTTCCTTCCATGGATAAACAATGAAGACATTATATTAAAAACAAGAATGACAACGATGACACAAGTATAGTAAGTCAATCAAATAGAATAAGATGAGTCGTTTCATTATTTGTTCACATTTCATAAATTAGGAATCATTGTCATTCAATTATCATACACCAAGCTTGTGTTGTGTTCATTCAATTGACCAAAGGATGATTGAAACTTGAATGTACTTTCATCTGGTATGCATTATTGAAATTGTCACTTCATTTATAGAATAAGATTTTTGTTCTCCTTCTGATGAATTTGTTTCATTTGGACTTAAGTCAGTAAAATATGCAGGCTGTTTAGGGGCAGGGATGAAGACAGTTTCATTTAAAAGCATTAAGCCAGCTTCTAACATGCTTGGTCTATCTGCTGCACGGTCCTGTACACATAACAGCCCCACCTGAATGCATCGCAATACTTCTTCTGTACGGCATGATTCCACCATTAATGAATCTATTAACTCCACACCTTTACCTTCATTCCAGAGTTTCCATGCCTGCAATAAACATGCCAACTCGTCTTAACAATGTTGAGCATCAGTGAAACTTTGTTGGCAAAAATTTAAAGGGCTACCAAAAGTATGATGTTATAGACAACACCTGAATTCTGTTACTTACAAATTCAGTGAGGTTGAGGGGGTAATTAGAATGATAGCGACAATTATTTTTCTTCCCACTTATAATCTCAAGCACCAGGACTCCATAGCTAAATACATCACTCTTTGTTGAGATAATGCCTTTCATAGCATACTCCGGTGACATGTAACCACTAAAATTAGTGAAGAAATATTTTTATATTAGAAGTAAATGGAGAGAAAATATATGTATATATTGTGCTCATTTGTGATGAAATTTACACTTACTATGTTCCAACAATTCTTCTTGTCTTCTCTTCCACTTCTTTCAAATCAAATATTTTTGCCATGCCAAAATCACTAATTTTTGGGTTCATCTCATAATCAAGTAATATGTTGCTAGGTTTCAAGTCTCGGTGAATCACTTTTAATCTTGAAAAATGATGAAGATAAATCAACCCGTGAGCTATACCTGCAATGATGTTGAATCTTTTTTCCCAAACTATTGTTTCCCTGTTGTTGGAACCTGTGTCAAAGCAAGTATGAATTATCAGGCTACAGAACAGACAAACAAAGCATAAACCAAACGAAGTATTTAAATAATTAGTTGCAAGATTATCTTGCACATTAGGGTCACGTACCAAAGAGATGAAAGTCTAAACTTTTGTTGGGCATGTACTCATAGATTAATATGTTTTCTTCATTTTGTATGCAGAACCCCAAAAGCCTTACTAGATTAGTATGCTGCAGTTTTGTTACGAGTTTAGCTTCATTTTTGAACTCCACCAACCCTTGTTTTGATATACTAGAAAGCCTCTTTATTGCTATTTCTTGTCCGTCAGGTAGTTTCCCCTGAGATTGAACACCTATTAGTTTTCACAATATCTAGCATCTTCTCTATTTATGATCTGGATAAACTTTACCTTATAAACTGGTCCAAAGCCACCCTCTCCTAACTTATTTGCATCTGAAAAGTTGTCTGTAGCAGCAGCAATGACTGGGAAGCTAAATATCTGCATTTCATAGTTGGTCTTTCCATTTTTACTGTGTCTTTTAGTCTTGTGATATACCGTGCAAGCTACATCGCTGACTCCAATCTCCAATAGTATTTTCTTTTGCTTCTTTTTTCGGCCGGCTAGTGGATATGCAAAAAAGGAAGATTTTGTAACAAAACTTCGACAAATTTATCACAAGCATCCAATAAAAAGAAAAACAAATACCTTCTATCTTGCATTTTCTCCAGATGGTGCAGCAAAGGTAGCAGAAAATAAGTATAATAATAACACCTCCTATCACTATAATCCATATCCACCATCTTTTTTCTACGTTCATCATCACAATGCTGAAATGAAAGAGGGCTAAAAAGTGTGAAGAGATTAAAAAAAAGTAAATCACCATTTTCCTTAAAGACTTTACTAATATCACATTATTTCCTAATAATAATTTTTTATCATCTGAGTTCATCCTCCTATTCATTCAGATGCACATTTGGCATTTTATAATTTCACTTGGCACTCTCATCACACTCTCAACTCTCAAGTTTCATCCCTCCGTTTCTCTCCCTATCTTAGTCATATTCGTACGCAATGAAGCTTACCTTTCTCTCTGCAAAATTTACCCAATTTCTCCCCTATCCTGTTTTTGAAATTTGCACATCACTTTTTGTCATTGACCACAAAATATTAACGATGGAGGTTTAAATGCATCTTGCAACAGCTTTGTTTTTGTATGATTTCCTACTGGACAAGTCATTGCTTATTAATGAAAAAGTTATTTTATTCTATATTGACATTTTCTGATGTTTCCAGTGGCAACAGAAATAAGGCATAGCACTGACTCCAAAAGACAGCAAAAAACAGTAAAGTACAAACAAAATTCACAAGACGGACACCTATCAAAAAAATTCTTGCACCTTCTTGAAGGGCAAAACTGCTGCAAGAGAATTAGTATACAAATCTTACTTTTACCTAACATGATTCTGACCTGATTTAGTCAACGGGTTATCTTATCTCTCTCTATTAATTGGATATAAACTTTATCTAAGAAGGATAATCGTCTCCTAAAGGGAAACTACAACTACATATCTAACTAAGAAGGAACAGACTCTGTTACTTATTGTCTACGAATATTAAAAGCAAGAAGGTTAATGATGCCAGATAGAATCAGATACCTGCTTCTTTACTAACGGTTGGTACAATTTATGTGGAAACAAGAACACGGATTAGTGTTAATTAATAATAATAATGAAATGGAAGGAATAAGGAGCAGCTTCAGCATGCTACAATCACAATCCGTTCCCCAGCAACAGTATTCTGATCACTCGCTAATGACAGGAACCATAGTAATAATTTTATGGGTTAAGTAAGGTCAAGACTATAAGAGTTTTGAAATGCTTTAATGACGATTCCTAACTTGTTAGTCTACAATAGGACCAATATATTGAGATATGTTTCGCTGTCTTCAAGAGCGTTTGGACTTTGGAGCATTGCCTTCTAATTTCCGCATGGAGTTGTTCAATGCATTTGCTATTTTTCTAGTTTCAATCCATAGCTACTTCTATTTCAGCATAGATTAGTCAGTCTGGAACGTTTTGTCAAACTTGATAGAATTTAAATTAAGATTCTTTTTATATACATAATGAAAGTAATAATTTTTAGATTTAAATGTCTTTTTTACTTATGAAATAATTAAATTTAGACTTTCATTCCTCAGATTTTAAATTTTTTTATTTTTTTAATATAATTTAATTATGATTAATATTATTAATTTAAATTAAATTAAATTAAAATAGATTAATCATGATTGAAGAACTATAATCAAAATATTTTAAAAAAGGAATTTTTTTTAATTATTAATCTAACTTAAATTAACATTAAAAATTTGACATATTTCAGAAAACGACAAACATAAACCAAAAAATTAAAAAATAAAAAATAAAAATAAAATTTAATTATTTTAAAAAAATTAAAAGCATATTTAATTCTAAATTTTATATATAAAAGCAATGAGATTTAATTTTAAAATTTTATCTAAACTATTTCAATCTTTGGGAACTTAACCAAAATGTCTCTGAATTATGTTTTTAGTAAACTAAAAAAGTATTAATATTAAAATTATTTGAGCATTTCATAAACATATTTAAATTTACATAAAATTTAAATATGTAAATTAAAAGAATATGTAATAAAAACTATTTAAAATTATAACAAGATTAATTCAAATAAATAAGTAACTAAAATTTAATGAATTTTTTTAATATAAATAAAATACAACATGGAGAATAAATTTTTAACATATTTTCAAAAATAGATAATATTTAAAAAATATTGGCTTAAATATACCTTTATTATTATTTTTAAATATAACTAAACATTTTACTTCTCCAAAATTATTTTATTAATTTTGATCTTCATAAATTGTAAAATTTTTCAAAAAAAAGTCCATATATATTACTACTTTAACATGCAATCAATTATATTAGATGGATGATAATTTTATATGGTAAGTGACGTAATATATTTGTATGTATGACATATCTTCATTAACTTGATAATAAAAAATAGTTAAACTTTTATCAAAACCATTTTTATCATTATTTTATTTAAATCATAATAATAATTATTAAATCTTTATAATTATCTTATAAAGATTAGAATAGTAATTATTATTTTAATATATCATGAGAATATTTTTATTTAAATTTTTAATATATTTCTATGCAATCATTTAGTATTTTATTAAAGTAAAAATGTAATTATTCTGATTTTAAAGATAATAATAATAATTTTTTATAATATTAAAATTTTATGATTAAAATTTTACAATAAAATTATTTAAAGGAAAATGATTCAAACTCATATTTTTTATTACTTATTTTGAAATTTTATAATGTTATGTTATTATTGTTGTTAGATATTAATTTATTATTTTTTAATTTATAATAATTATTTGTTAATATATTTAATTTTGCATTATTATATTATTATATTATTATAATTTATATTTTTATTTTTACAATATTTTAAAATTTCATACTATTATAATTTTATATTTTATTTGAATTATATATATTATGATAGATTGGATGTTGGATGGATATTATACTATTATATATATATATATATATATATATATTTATAAAGTAATAGATTTGTAAAAATAAAATAAAATTATGAGATATAAAACTTATTTACATAAATTATTATATAAAGAATATCTTACGAAGATATATTAATTTGTATAAAAATAATAATAATAATAAATAATATATATATATATATATATATATATATATATTAAATGTCAATTGAACTGTATGAACGATATTAATATTCACCCAAATATGAAAATACCATAACAATCTTTTCCTTTTACTTCAAAGCATATCAACTTAACCTAGGCAAAGTATGTTACTAACTTTTTCTCCAAATTTACTATGTTCCCCTCAAGTCATTGTTTCCGGCCACAAACGATAATTAACTACTTCTACGGTATAGGACGATTTAACACCATTTTTCGTTTAATATATTTAAAGAAATGGTTAATTTTGTCCATATTCTAATTAATTTATATTAATTAATATAAAATTAATTGTTTTTTATAATATAGTTTTTTAAATTTTTAGATTTAATTTTTATATATATATTTCGTATATTATCTGTGAAGTTCTAATATACTGTAATATTTTCTGTTAATGTGCCACAGGCATAAAATATATTTTCAATCTAAATTTTACCAATATTTCACATTTTGTATGATCATGAACTAGCATATATAACTTAATATTCCTATTAAGTATATTTTTTACATTATTAAATTATTTGTAAGTCTTATTATTTGAATTAATAAATATACGTGTTTGTTTGTCGTAAATATTTTATATTTAAATATTTTCATTATTTAATTAAAATTAAAATTTTAATTCTATTTGATTAATGTAACATTTTTTGGTACATTTTCAATGATTAAAATGTTAATGTAGAATATTTATTAATGTAACATATTTTATAATTATTTTATTATTTGTTATTAAATTATGATAAACATTTCAACTCATGCAAATTATGCTTCTAACCTATTAAAAATATATTAAAACCACTTGTATTAAATATTTTTTCAAAATAATAAATTTCATAGTTTCAAAACACTTAATTATTTAAAAGAAAATCTTACAAGCTTCTAATAAATTGAGTATCTTGCCATATTAATAGATTTACTAATAAAGACTTAAATGTTGTATTTTTTTCTAAAATTATTTACCTCATATTCATATGATTAAGTCTTTTATGTGTTGGATTAGTAGAAATTTAAATATATTTTACTTATTGTTCATATGAAATATGTATGAGTTAATATTATTTTATTAATCATATCTATTATAATACTTAAAATATTTAAATCATTATTTGAAATTACATATTTTTCTTAATTTGATTTTCATTCGTATGGTTCTTCATATCATGTAAGTTTTTATGATAAATGATTTATATCTATATTTATTTTTTAATATTAATATTAATATTTATTAGATTACTAATTAATAGATACTCTGATCATAATTAACATTTTAATTTTAATAATGAACTAATATTATTCAAATGAAAGAATGTATATTATTAATATTATTATTAATAATAATTTATTTATCTATTTTTATGAATTAATATTAATCAACTATTTATAATATATTTTTAATTATTAATATAGATTGTAAAATTTGTTTAATTTAGCACATGATCATATATGTGTATTTATTGGCACTTTAGTGTGAATAACTGTTATATGAATATATGTTGTATTTTTCAATTTAATAAATGTAAAGTGGTGATCTCATCTAATGAGTTAATTAGTTACATTCGACTCCTATTCTATTTATTAGGCTGAGGTAAGTTATTCTCATCTTTCTACAATTTCTCAAAAAAATATGGAAATAAAAATTTCTTTCGTATATAATTCTAATTCAATTATCTTGATACATTATAAAAAACATGTTATAAGTGTACATCTTTTTATCAATGATATAAGGTTGTTATTGAAATATTTCAACAGTGTATACTATTAATCTATATTTCAAATTTTGTTTATCATAATTTCTATATTTTATTTTTTTATTATATTATTTGTATATTATGTAGTTGAAATGTAATTTCTCTTTAAAGAATAAATGTTGAGCCCCTTGAAAGAAATTTATATGCCTTATACGTCCATTGTTGTCCCCTATGACTTTGTGCCTCCAATTGTCACAATCTCAGCGAAACTGGTAATAAGTAATAACGCCTTTCGCTTCCTTTGCTGGCAAGTTGTTGACGTGGTCGACTTGTACTTTTTTATTTTTTATTTTTTTATTTTTTAACTCAGGTTCTTGCTTCTGCATTAAAGGAATATTTTTAATTCTAAAATTATAATAAAATTCATCTAAACACTTAAAAGTTGCTAAAAATGTCAATGACATTTGACTCAGCTATCAAACAGCCTCAATAATAAAAAAAGGTTGAAGTATAATGAAGGAAAGAAAAACATAACTTCGTTGATATTCCGCTTTATAATAATAATAAAATAAAACTATGAACAAATCTAAAGTATAACAGGTAGTGGTTGAACCTGACAGAAGCCCTAAAACTTTTATGGATAAAATGAGCGAAATTTTCGGCAAAAAGGATGAAATGGACAAGTCATCATTTAAACATTTGCATGTGCTCACCTTGCAACGACATAACCTGAAATCAAGTCCGAAAGAGCTCTGCATAGAGTGGCTCCACTTTCATTTCGACAAACACTTTTTGTATTAGAAAGTAATTCACAAGGCTGGTAGGTGTCTCTTATTTGGTCGTTTTCTATATCCATTGATAAGAACCTCAATAAAATAAATATCAATTAACAAATTAAAAGCGATAAATCTTCCTTAAACAATTGATATATCATAAAGTAGTTACAGGTCAGAGTCATCAGACATGTGGCAGCAGCCTACGAATACTTGCAACAGTGTAAAAGTGATAAAACAAAGGATGTAGCATGATTTTACAAGAAATGAAGAATAAAGAACGAGGATCATGCAATATTGCAATTGAAGGAATATGCATGCACAGGCACAGCTGTGTTGCAGAATAGTAAAGGACCTTTTTGAGGAAGTCACCAAACAACTTGACTGTTTTTCTCTCTCCGAGTCTGTGATGACATAATAGGAGCACGCAAACGAAATTAAGTCAGAATATGTGTCGTTTTTGTTCTGTTTATTTTCTGGAAGTTGAAATGATTGCTGAACAAGCGAAGTAAAATAAAGAAACTGAATATTTGATTCAATAAATGAATATGCGATAGACGCCGTTTTGGCAATTGGCAGAGTGTTGCATTTGTTAGCTTGTGACAGCGACACTCACTCTTGTTTATTTTAATTCATTGATTATGCTTCCGTTTCTCATTCCCTGCTGGAGCCAGCCAGCAAGCTCGTAGCACACCACACTTTGAAAATGACTAATTTGCCTTCTAATCCAAGTGACCGTGTGATTCATAGAATTTTTTTAATTAATATATTTAAATTGTTTTAAAAGTTATGGCATGGGGCAATGTACTAGATTTTTATTTTTTGTCTTTACCGATTTTAATTTATTATCCATACATATGTTATGATTCTTCTGAAATACGAATTTTACAAATAATTCTTTGCTGATTACTATTAATCTCTTATCTTTTCAAAGCTTCTTATCCATTGGTTATTTATTGCTTTAGACTGGTTCTTTAATTCAAGGAACAAACTAGGTAGTGAAATAATGAATGCAATATTTTTTATTCATTAGAGATTATATGTTTCAGTAATCTTTGTGATTTTCTTTTCTTGAGTACTGTACCTGTTTCATTGATTGTTAGTAATATATATTTTTAAATATTTATCAATCATAAAATCAACAACATGAGTACTATAATCATGGAATATTATAATAATTTCCTTATTTCTTTGGGGGTAATGATATCAACAATTGTATGTTATAAAAAGGAAAGTCTAAAGCGATCGGCTATTTTATTGTAAAGAGAATACTTTGTAAATCTTAATTGTAAATAACTTGTATTGCTAAAATATAATTTACCATTTCAACAATTTCATTCTTGATTTTTTTTAGAAAATAAATGGAGACGAAAATGTGATGCTAAAATCTAGAGCACTTGGACTTAGATCCTACCAAATTCACCGCTAGAATTATGAATCTTGACCGTTTATTTACCCCCGTTTTTTTTCTGCTACTATTTAACCATAAATCAAAACCCATGTTAGAAAACAAAGGGGAGTTTCGTATCTAAGAATGAAGAATTTTCTTTCTCTGCGTCCAACGTGGCAGAACGTGCTCTTCAAACACCCTTTCATTCTTTTCACCCTGTGCGCATTTACAGATTCTGCAGTGACTATTTCTCTCTCTCTCCCCCGCAAAATTAGCGTATTGCATTAACTCTGGTTACCAATTTCAGAACCTTTTTAGTGCCTGCTGATCTCCCATTTTTTTTTATCTCTCTGGTTAATTGTCCTCTGATTTTCCTTCTTCTTGGAGAATAAGGAACCATAGTTCGCAAGCTCCTTCTCTGCGGATTTCATCTGCTCAGAATCAAAAGATCCTCTACTTTCCATGAACAACGGTGTTTCTTGAGCTTACTTGATATTCATTCTTGATTTCACCCCAATATAGCCTCCATTTTCGGAGTTTCTTCTCTGCCAGCTCCGCATATTCACATTCTCGACAGTGAAAATGTTTGATGCGTTATTGAAGCCTAAATTCTATTCAAAATGGTAATCTAATCTAAAACAACGTTCTCTGCTTTTCTTTTTTTCTTCTTTGCTCATTTTCATGAAAATAAATGAAATTGTAAACAGCAAATCGTACTTGAAGTTAATAAAGACGAGGCTAGAGACGATAAGGAAGAAAAGGAACGCAGTGCAGAAATTTCTCAAGAAAGACATCGTCAACCTTCTTAGGAGTGCTCTCGATTACAATGCATACGGAAGGGTAATTTTTCCCTCTGAATTTTTATTTATGTGTTCTTTTACTCAAAGACAATCATTCATCCAATTCTATGCATATTGCATTGCAGGCTGAAGGGCTTCTCGTGGAGCAAAATATGTTGTCTTGCTATGAACTCGTTGCAAAGTTTTCCAGTTGCATATTGCTTCATGTTCGACATCTTTGTAAACAGAGGTATCATTTTCAATTCCATCGCTCTGTTACTATTTAAATTTTCTTCTCTGCAAGGATTTGGCGCAAGTTTATAATAACAATATTTTAATCTTGTTCGATAGGGATTGTCCTGATGAATGCAAGGAAGCTATACCCTCATTGATGTATGCTGCAGCAAGGTTTTCTGATCTGCCGGAACTACGTAGTCTCAGAACTTTGTTTACAGGCAAATATGGGAATTCTCTTGATCCTTATATAAGTGAAGAGGTGATTCGTGAGAGCAATCTTATACCCTGTGATTTACGTATTCACAACTCTTGATATAAATTATTTTCTTCTCCATGTTTTTGTTTCCATCTCTCACTTGAATAGTTCCTTTTCCTTAGTTTGTTGAAAAGTTGAAGCAACATCCTCCTTCAAAAGAAATGAAGATCCTGTTATTGCATGATTTAGCCAAAGAGTTCTCTATAGAATGGGATAGCAAGCCTTTGGAGCAGCGACTTTACTCACCGCCTCCGTTACATCAGGTATGTTTTACTTATCATTGATTAAGCAAGTGTTTCGGCAGAAGAATGATTAAGCCTTAGTTACATTTCTTGAATTATGATCTAATGGTTATACATCAAGCTGAGAAGTATTATCCTCAACAGCATAACCGTGATAGTTTAAGAATGATTTGTTGCAGGAGAAGCTGAAAAATGATCCGCCAAATGAGTATGATGATGTGAAATGGCACAAGAACAATGATGACACCATTCCCAAAATAGACGATCCGGTTACTGAGGACAAACAGAGAGATGAAAGGGACTGCCATATTTCTGAAGGAAATGAAAGAGACACCTTATCACAAAGAAGGAAGTATATCAGTGATGCCTCTTGGAGGCTGCAAAGCAGCACCGACGATGAAACTACTGCTGACAGTTCATCCCTGGATGGCCCAAAAGCTTGTTCAAGTTCATTAGGAAGTGTATCTGAAGATGAAGTAGAAATTAAGAAGCCATTTTCCTACAAGCTTGTTCCACCTCCTTATGTCAAAGAAAAATTGAATAAAGGTGAAAGCAGTTTGAAGGAAATAACAGCATCTGAGGCTCTACCTGAAAAGGAGTCAAACCATGATCTTCATGAACCAGTTGTTCAAAAAAAGCCAATACCAAAATCAGTCAGGCGGAGAGTTCTCAAACCACCATCCGAGGACAAAACACTGTCAGATTCTAAAACTGGTTATAGTTATACTGCAAAGGTAGATTCGGATGGAATGGAGTCAGACAAAGTAAAGGAAAACCAACAAACCAAACTTGCAGATGAAGGTGATTCAAGGGAGGAAGAAAGGATAATGGATGGGCTTTTAATGCATTACAGTAAGAAACAATCTCCTTACGAATCAAACCTAGGAAAAGTATATACAAAATCAAATTTACGTGCACCAATTGTGAGAGGGACATCTCTGCCTTCTGAAGACCCAAGTATGATGGAAACATTAAAAGGGTATGAACGAGCTACTTCCTTAGTACCAGGAATGCTGAGGACAGCGGGGCATGTGCATCCTAGTCTACCAGATTATGAGGACTTGCCGGCTCGTCTTGCAGCTCTCAGGGGAAGATAACTCAACCACTTCAGCTAGCATGACATTTTTTTTATTTTGTTTTTCATTCTTTGATCATTCTTTGGTCAATCCAACGTCACATTCTTTACGGGATTCAATGTTTTGTTGGTATATAAATTTTGATTATCATATATTCTGCTATTATTTTTATCCTAACATATTTTATATTCTCTCTATTCTATTATGTTTATTTTTACATGTATAATAACAATTTCTCATTGTATACGTCATAAATAGTTCCTTTTATCCGTATATATCCCTATCTCTATTGCAATTTCAAGAGTGAAATCAGAATATCGATCATTTTGAAAGAACCACGGATAGGTGCAGTTGTTGACCCCAGTGACTGATTTATTAAATTATATTTACAGAGGAACATAATTTTTATGGTTGAGGTCTCCAACAATTTTGAAACCGTGAGGGCCTGAAATCTTTTCGATCGCATATGGGTTTAAGGATCTGACATGCGAATTTTATAAGTCAGCTAAAACTAAAAAATTCTTAGTTGTAAGATAAAAATTAAAAGTTAAAAAATTAGATAAAATATATAAATTATTGATTAAATTAAAAGTATTTGGTAAAATTAGCTGATAAATATAAAATAATAAATAAAGATATAATTAAAAAATAAATTAAATATGATAAGTATATTATATTTTTAATAAAAAGTATATTAAAATTTAATTAATAAAATTTTATTTTTTAAAATAAAAAAATATTTTTAACTTTATATAAATAAATTTTAAATAAAAACTTTTTAAAAGTAAATATTTTAAAATTTTAAATTTTTTATCAAACAACTTAATATTTTTAATAAAATAAATAATATAATAATTAAAATAAATAGTATATATTAAAATAGTAATTTAAAATATAATATTTATAATAATAAAAAAGTAAATTTATCAAAATTAATAATATTATTATAAAAAATTAAATAATATTAAATTTATAAAATAAATAAATAAATACAATATTAGATTATAAAAATATATTAAAAATAAAAAAATAAACAAAATATTTTTAAAACTGAAAATATTTCAAAAACAATAGAAGACATTTTTAATACATACAAAATAAAATTTGAATGATGGGCTAAAAAAATGTAATGCAATGAACACCATTTCATTTCTTTTGATGTAGTGCATTTTTTTTTTCTGTCTTAGATTTGGGTTATCTTTTCAGCCTATTTGGGCCTTTTGGCCCATGTTCTTACTGGCTGTGTAATCAGGACCAAAAATATTCTTTTGCTGGGAAGGCACACAAAAGTAACGTCGTTTAGATGAAGTTACACCTCTTGACCCAAAAAAAAGTCGCCGTTTAATTTGATAGTGTCATCGGCACTGAAACAGGTAAACAGAACACAACATCGGCGAATGGAGTTGGGAGAAGAAGAGGGCGGTGGTGAGGAAGTGATGAGCGAGGTTCACCTGGGTTGCCCACCCGGCTTCTCTGGGCCCCATATTTCCCTTTTCACCATTTCTGGTACTCCAACCTTGAATGATGCACCATTTCATTTCATAATAACTCAATTTTTTCACTCGAATCCTTATATATTTCTAATTTTTAGATGTTGCTCGCAGCACACGCGTTCCTTGTTCGGAAGAGGAAGCATTAGAAACTCAGAATCTCGAATTCGATGAAGATGGTGACCTTCTTCTCCCTCGACGCACCTGTAGTAAGTTCTCCATTATTTTCCTGAACGTTTTCTTTCGATAAAATATTGATGCTTATGTAAAACTGTTTGTCGTTAAAGAAAATTCACAACGATCATGTGATTGCTATAGTGTGAGAATCCAGCATAACATCACATCGTCAATTCCAAATGTTGGTCTGCAGGTAACTCTAATCGATTTCGGACAACCTTTTCGGTTTCAAATTTTATTCATGCATCTCTTTGATTATTTTTCCCCCAAATTCCCTTCAGGTTTGGAGAGCTGAACTTGTACTATCTGATTTTATATTGCATAAAGCCTTATGTTCATCTGAACTTCATGGAATTACTGCATTAGAACTTGGCGCTGGAACTGGTATGTTGATATTCACTTTCCTTCTTTTTTTTTATTCTCATGTTTTTCAATCAATTTCTTTTCCCAAACAAATTTATAAAACCTGAAAACTATCGGCCTGTTTGAATTCACGTTTAGTTGCTCCAAACTCATGTTTGATTTTATTTTTTTTCACACGTGATTTTAGCGAATTTGTTATGTTTGGGTGCTATGAATCAAAATTGATTTTTCTTTAAACTCATTTGAATGAACACGATAAACTTTAGCTTTTATGCTAAGTTGAAAAGATTATATTGAATTTTAATACAAACAAACTTTTAAGAGAAAAGTTTCCAAGCATAAATCACATTAAACTCACCTTTAAACAAAATCAGTGCTATAAATTCAATTCATTCAAGCTCAAGTTTGCAAACGCTCACCCACACACACACATAACTAGGACCGAGCCAAATCTTTAAAGAAGCTCAATAGGCTTATAACATGGTCAATCCTAATACTAATGGTTTAATGAAATATGCTTACGGATTCTTCAATCTTCATTTCCAACTTCAAATTAACTAAAA
Organism: Canavalia gladiata; assembly: GCA_037954105.1. Classification (NCBI taxonomy): domain Eukaryota; kingdom Viridiplantae; phylum Streptophyta; class Magnoliopsida; order Fabales; family Fabaceae; genus Canavalia; species Canavalia gladiata. The sequence goes on from CM075663.1 coordinate 48,195,443, forward strand.
TTATGAGAAATGCTAGCAACACATTCTTTAATTCTTTCTTTCTAACACTTTCTCTATTATTAGGTGAAATCCCACGTTAACTCCACTAATAAAAGTAGGCCTGGGATATATGATGGGGCCAGCATAGGATTTTACCCAATAATAGAGAGTGTTGAAAAATGTGGTTAATAGATGTCTAATGAATTAGATAATGCAGCAGCACACAAACATATTTACTAAGAAATTTAGAAAAGGAAAAAAAATTGTTCCTATCATTACAACAAATAGTAAACATGCTTTTTTTATTCAACTGCTGATTGTTAATAAAACATTTGAGGCACTCCTAATGATTACTTTGATCATCTATGAAGAGGAATAATCAAAGCTGTCAATTTAAAAGTACATCATGTTATTTATAAAGAAATGTTTTTAATTTTTTTCAATGTTTTTGATTTTACATTTTCAACCAGGCTTGGTGGGTTTATTACTTGCTCGAGTTGCAAATACAGTTTTCCTAACAGGTATGGAGCCTTCTTTTATTTGTGCCACTCTTTCCAGCACCTATAAATCATCATGATGAAATTTATATTCTCATATTACAAATGGAAATTTTAGTGCATAAATCACCTGGATCAATTTGCATCAGTTGATATAATTATTTGATTCATGTTTTCCTAGTGTGAAGTTCATTAATAGTATTACACTATTATCTGAAGAACTAGTTTATTTTTATTATTTTTGTTCTTTTAAGTTTGATGATTTTAATTGATGGCTAATGCTTATTATTATTTGTCAGACCATGGAAATGAAATACTTGACAACTGTGCAAAGAACGTACAGCTTAATTTTGGATTATTGAATTATCAAGCCACAATTTATGTACGCGAACTTGATTGGTTTGATTGCTGGCCTCCTAAGGGAAAAATGAGAGAGGCTCCTTGCACAGAAAGGTAAGATTAATTATTTTTATGAATAATCTCCAAGAAATTATTATATCTTTCTTTTTGTTTTGGGGGTTGGAGTTGAGTCTCTAACTTCCAACAGGGATGTTTTTATATGTCCTTTGCAGTCTTTTTCCATTGGTTCTGGCATGAGCATAACTAATACTTATATGCTCTTTATTGAAGTGTTTATCGGGTGCACATAACACTCACTTGATGGGCCATCCAGGTATCCTTGGACTTTCAGAGAGATTGAAGATGCAGAGAATGCTTCTTTGCTGGTGGCTGCTGATGTTATTTACAGCGATGAGCTGACTGATGCATTTTTCAGCACCTTAGAGAGATTAATGTCAAGGGGTTCAACAAAGGTATATGTTAAGAGGGTGTTTCGGCCCCACCATGATTCACAAATCTTGTAAGACCATCCATTTTTTGAGTTTGAAGCATCCCGCATTGGTAAGGATTGCAGGGATTGCTCCATCAACAGTATACTATGATGAGTATGCAGCATGGACCGGAAATGTTGTAGGCATGATCTGTTTTGATCCCCTTTAGTGCAATCACTTTTTCAATAATAGTTATTGACTTCATCTATTGGTAGGTGTTATACATGGCATTAGAAAAGCGCTACAACTTCTCTCTTTTTGACCTTGATGTTGTTGCAAATGGATATTCACATTTTCGAAGCTATCTCAGGGATGAAGATGGTAAGCACATAGATAAGTCAGGAAAATTCAATTTTTAGTGTCTTAATTTCACGCAATTATTCATAATATGGAATGCTTGATGTATGTAATTTATTGCAGAAATTGAAAGACTTGAGCCTGTAAGCATGCCTAATTTTGTGGGGAAGCGGATGGACATCTCTCAAATTCCGCTGTATGTTAGAGAGTATGAAAGAGGACATGACGTTGAGATTTGGGAGATCAAGTATCGTGGACCGAGACATGTAGCCTCAGTTAGTGAGGGGTAAAATTTTTAAGTTGAATTTTACTGCCAATGTATTTACTTTGCTCAATTTTGTATAATTAAAACGTAGCTTTGGTCTTATATTCCGCATTCAGAATTCATCGATTCTGAAGAGTGGATTCGCGAGAGCAAAGTTCTCTAATCTATCTTTTCTATTTACAGGACTAAAATTTGAGGTTTTTTTTAAGGGAAAATAATTTTGTTTTGAAATGCATGGGGCTATTATTATTGTCGTCGTCATCAAGCTAAGATTGTATACACTTTTTTGGCGATTCAATTTTTTATAATGATAATATTATAAATAATTTATTCACTAAATCAATAGCAATCCCTTATTTGAAAGTATCAGGTACTTTCTTAATCAAAAAAGTATTCGCTACTTTCTAATCACCTTATTGAATTAAAGTTGGTCGGTCGTTTTCTCTGCTTTACAAATTTTCATTCCAGTTGAATAAATCATACAACATTATTTCTTCTTACAGTAAATTTATATAATTTTTTTTTCACATTATAAGTTTTTTTTATCTTTCTATAAATATTTTTATCTCATATTTTCTTTTGTGTTTTCTTATTTCTCTTTTTATTATCTAACTTTTTGTATAAAAATTTCGTACTAATACAAATTTTCATATCGTATATGGTCTTGTTTCTTTAACGGGTGGAAAGGCAGGTATAGTGATATTAGCGGTGGATGTACGCTCTTGGCGGCAAGCCATAAACTTTCCATGAAATTATGGCAGATGAGAGCGGGAAAAATGACTCACATAAAAAATTATAAATATACTATAAAATTTTCCAATATTAAAAATCGAAGAACTTATAACAATAATCATAAACGTAATTCAAACCTCTTTTTAGCATCTTAAGCTTGCTAGAAGTGTAGCAAACTCTAATAAAACCCAATATAAAGGAAATAAAACACAGGCAAGTGCAACAACGAATCGTGATTAGTGTCATATTGTCACTAGAAAGTGGAAACTAATAGTAGCAATTGCTTTAAATCAAGTCAACGTGAGGATAAATTGGTGAAATTGATGGGCGAGTTACACATTAATAATGGGATACAATTTTTTATAGTAAAAAAAACATACAAAGCTGAATATAGAATCCAAAAATACAAAAACGTGCGTATATTAATCAATAAAAGTAGCAAGTCTTCCCATATAGTAATCATCACATAAGTGACTTGAATTATTTCTTTAAGATTTACTTAAACAAGTAGTTGACAAAAAGATGGTATTGCGTTGTAATCTTCTTAAGTTAGAGGAGTTGTCACCAAATCCATTGATATTTTTCGTTTCGTTTGAAAATATATCGTTGGAATTCTTTCATTGCCATATATCGTTTGGTTAAGTTCAATCATTAGACTTAAATTTTTCAAAAAATTAAAATTTTCTTTTATCAAATTTCAATTCTATCCGTCAAAAGGAGAGTTAGTTTGACAAGAATGTTAGTTCCAAATCATTTCTCTCATCCAAAAGGAGGGTATGGGTTTGATGAGAATGTGGCTGAGGGCAGGCCATACCATGTTGGCATGCTACCTTTAACGTCTTGTTTTGGTTCGGACTACATATCATGTAAATTATTGTTGCCGATGGCAAAGATGCAATATATCGTTGTTTGTGAACTAAAGACGTCAACGATCATAAGCAGTAAATTTGTGGGCAGTATAGACGAAGAGGATTAATTTATGTATATGATTGCTTCAGTTCAATGATAGAGAAATAATTTTTTAAAAATTAACTAATTATTTATTTGACAAAACATAGATTAATGGTATACAAAGTACAAAACCAGATCAAATTTCAGGAGAGTGAATGTCAGGCTGAGCAGAGCTCGACAAGTACCCTTGGGCCTTGGCCCGACACAGCCGATGACCGAATCATAAATCACCACTTTGAGTAATTAAGTTTAATATATACTTCAAAAAGTACATTTAAGTTTCTAATTCTTCTTCCTTATCACTGACGGTGACAGTCAGTCAGTACCACCTACAAAAGTGCAGAAAACTTTTTATAAGTCGTTAGTTTGCTTAATTTTATATAATTTAAGCATATCATTATTATTGTTTATCACTCTATCCGCAGAGAACAAATTTGATTTCTATTAAATATAATTTTATATTAATTTTTGTGGATGAAAAATTAAGTATTACAAAATTTTTAAAAATTTATCTAACTTAATTTAAAATAGTTGACATCTAATTTAATTTTTTATCTTAAAGGTTTTGATAAGAAGTAAGAGAATTGATTTCCTTCTATGTTAAGGAGGTTAGAATTTAGATAATAAAATATATAAATAATTGTCGATTAAATAATTAATAATAAAAATTATAATTGATTTTAGATTTTTTATGTCTATTTAATTTTTATCATAATTTCAACTATTTTATTTTATTCTTTAAAATGCATATTATTATATTTTTAGTTTATTCTCTAAAATACATATTCTTATTTAGGAATAAGATTTCAAGAGTTTGTATTAGTAAAATATATGAACTTAATCCATTAAAATTAATTTAGTGGTGAAAATTTAAAAATTAATGTAAATTTATATGAAAGTTTTAATTTTAAATTTAAATTGACTAATAGTTTAAAGTGAATTTGTATTAGAAGACAAATATAGGAATTTAATTTTACATATGAAAAAGAAATTGTGACAATTTTTTTTTATTTTATGATGAGGAAATTCTAATATTTAAAAAAAAATTTATTTATCTATTCATTTTAATTTTTAATAAAGTACTAATTTTTTTTATGTTCCTTTAACAAAAGATAAAAATAAATTTTGTATATAAAAAATAATAATATTTATTTTTCTTTTTAAATTGATAAAAAATTAATTAAGTATTATTTATCATTCCGGATCAATATGTCAGTTTAATAAAAAATTTAAACAATTTATATAAAATTTTAAATTTCTGGTATTTATTAAAAACTATTGTTTAGTGAATATCTCTTTAGAATAAAAAAAGCTGATGAGAAAAAAAAAATCACGTGAATGTTTAAAATATAAGAAGTTGACTTAAAGAAGAGATTTCTAAAATATATATAAAAAAAAATATTTGGCTTAGAACATATAAATATGTGGAGAAAAAAAAAAGGTTGAAGTAGGGCTAACCTTAAAAAGTTTTATTTTATTCGCGAAAAAGAAAACTAATTTTATTTCAACTTTTAGAAATAAATTATTGAAATTCCATTTTCTAAGAATATAGTGATTGGAACGTTATTTTATAATACTTAAAAAATATACTTAGCTTTGTTATCTATATTATAACGATTTGTCATAGGAGATCATTTCCTTCAAATTAAGAATATTAACGATATAATAGATTATTTTTTCGATAAACATATTTTGTATATATAATATTAAAACTTGAGATTTTATTTACCAAGAATTAAATATATTTGAAATTAATACTTTTTTTTTGTATTTAATTTTTTGAAGAGTCAAAAATATTTTATTAAAATAGAGTAGAACGATTATGAAAGATAAAATTATTTTTTAATTTTTTAATGTAATTGGATTATCTCTTTTCAAATTAATTTAAATTGCATTGAAACTCCAGAAAATATGACTAACAATTTTAAAAATCCTTTACAAAAACATATAAACCCCGAACATAGGTTAAACTTAATCACAAGTTTATCGCATGTTGCAATTTTAAATATACGACCATATTAAAACATTAAAAAATTATGAACTATACAATCTTATTTAATTCAAATAAAATTATCTTTAAAATTCTTGACTTGTAAACAAAAAATCATGATTCATCACACTGATTGTCGATTTGGTGTGAATCCCGTTAATTAATTAATCATCATTCACCAATCCCAATTTATCAGTCTGAAACAAGTGAAGATAAAAAAAATAAAATAAAAATGCATGTTTATTATTGGAAATCGTTTGTTGTCTGAGTCTTCCCTTGTTGTCTGCACATTGGCTCATCTGTTTTGCCGAAAGTCATCATTATTCCCATTTTCACACTTTCTTTGCTTCTCTTCTCCAAAAATCACTTTACTTTCTCTCTCCAATAAAATATTGTTACTTTCTCTTTCTAAATCTGCGGCACTGAGAGATTATGGGAAGAAGAACACAGTAAGTAACGATCGGAAGTGCGAGATGGGTTGCAGCCAATCCAAGATCGAGAACGAGGAAGCGGTGGCGCGATGCAAAGAGCGTAAGCGTTTCATGAAGGAGGCAGTGTCCACTCGTAACGCCTTCGCCGCCGCCCACTCCGCCTACGCCACCAGTCTGAAGAACACCGGCGCCGCCCTCGGTGACTTCGCCCACGGTGAGGTTCAGAACCCCCAAATTCCCTCCTCCGGTGACACCCCTTTCATGCCACCTCAGCAGCCCTTCGAGATCGCTCTCCCGCCGCCCCCTCTTCCCGAAGATTTCTCCCGCACACCTCTCCAGCGGGCCGCCAGCATGCCCGAAATGATAATTAACAAGCCCAAGCCCGATCCCGAATCCAGGCCCAAGCCCATCGAGGAGGAAGACGAGGAAGAGGAGAACGAAGGGTCTTTGAGAAAAAGAAGAAGCAACCGAAGCCAAAGTAGTAGAAGGGTGAACCAGGAGGATGAAGAGCCTCGCCCTCCCATGCCTCCTCCTCCCTCCAAACAACAACCACTCAGAGAAAATGATGACGTCACTCATCACACCATGTCTCAGCCTCAGCAGAGTGCTGCTTGGGAGTACTTCTTCTTCCCTTCCATGGAGAACGTTGCAGGTACCAGCCTTCATGAGGCAGAAGACGATACTCTCCACAAGGTGCACCACATTGAGACCAAGGTGTTTGATGAAAAGCCCAAGAGGGTGGTCGATGACGAGGTTCACTCCACTCAGAGGCATGTTGAGGTTCCTGTGCCCGAACCTGAGCCTGAGCCTGAGCCGGAGCCCGTGAATGTGCCCGAGGAAATAATGGAGACGCCGGTACCCACCACCGGGAAGGGTGTGAAGGTGAAGCAGGCCGCGGGAGGTTCTGTGGAGGGAAAAAGGATTGTGAAACATGATGCCAATCTGCTGCAGCTATTTGCTAATCTGGATGATCATTTTCTCAAAGCTTCGGAAAGTGCTCATGAGGTTTCAAAGATGCTTGAAGCCACTCGTTTGCATTATCATTCCAATTTTGCAGACAATAGAGGTACTGTTTGATTAATTGATTGTTTGAGCTTGCTAGTTTTATGATCATATTGAACTAATGAACTGTATTTATTCAATGTTTTTTGTGTTTTTCTTCTTCTTGCAGGACATATTGATCACTCTGCAAGGGTGATGCGAGTTATTACATGGAATCGGTCATTTAAAGGAATACCTAATTTGGATGATGGGAAGGATGATTTTGACTCGGATGAGCATGAAACGCATGCTACCATCTTGGACAAGTTGTTAGCTTGGGAAAAGAAGCTTTATGATGAAGTAAAGGTAATCTGACTGAGGAAAATGTTATGTAATACGAGTTTTACTTGCCTTCCTTTCTTACTTAAATTTTAACAATTTGGTTACAAACTCATCCAGCGTAAAGTTTGTCCATGTAAATATATGTATTTGCTAAATATTTATGTTTTCTTTTCTATCTGTCCTTTTTCTATCATCCTGTCTTTGCTTAGTGCTAGATTAAATATGCAGCCATATATATTTCTTATTCTAATTCTGAAATTTGTCCGCTTATTGTTATTTATTTATATAGGCTGGTGAACTAATGAAATTTGAGTACCAAAGAAAAGTTGCCTCACTTAACAGGCTGAAAAAACGAGGTACCAACTCTGAAGCATTGGAGAAAGCAAAAGCAGTTGTCAGTCATTTGCATACGAGATACATTGTAGATATGCAATCCTTGGATTCAACAGTCTCAGAGATTAACCGATTACGTGATGAGCAGTTGTATCCAAGACTTGTTCAGCTTGTTGATGGGTGAGTTATAATGTAGAGATTACTATTTACGAGTAGGGTTCTGCTAACAAGTGCCATAAGATTGTGCTTGGATAGAGTAATTTTAAAATATTAGATCACATATGTTTAGATGATAAGAAAAAAGAATTTTTAAAATATTGCAGAATTTTATCATAAATCATGGTGGGATGCATTGATAATACTCTCATAAAACTTTTCACAATTGATTTCTTAATCATTGTCTTTTAACCTTGAAGAAGTGTTTATTTTTCCACATCTTTGGCATGCTACTTCATTCAGGTCTCATTTATGTTTATCATGGCATGCTTGTTTTTACTCTATTTAAGTGAAATGTAAGTTTCATGTTTCTTGCAGGGAAGCTGTTCGTTTCATAATCCAATTAATACCTGAGCCCAGATCTGTATGAGTGCACAAACACATTCATACACATACAAGCTTCTCTGCTAATATTGATAGGCTTTTTATGGACTGCAGGATGGCCACTATGTGGAAAGTCATGCTAGATCACCATGAGAAGCAATCAGAAATTGAACCTTTGCTGAGATTGTTGGACATTTCCCAGTCTTCTAAGCAAACAAGTGAACACCATCATGACCGAACTTACCAGTTATTGCTTGTGGTGCAACAGTGGCATTCACAATTTGAGATGCTAGTCAACAATCAAAAGGGATACATAAAGGCCTTGAACACTTGGTTAAAATTAAATCTTACCCCTATTGAAAGCAGTTTAAACGAAAAGGTTTCTTCACCTCCAAGAATTAGGAGTCCGCCCATACAAGGCCTTCTCCATGCATGGAATGACCGTCTAGAGAAACTTCCCGATGAGCTTGCTAGAACAGCTATAGGCAACTTTGTTGCTGTTATAGATACTATTTTCCATCAGCAACAAGAAGAAATAGCTTTGAAGAGAAAATGTGAGGATACACGGAAGGAGGTTGCTCGCAAAACCAGGCAATTTGAAGATTGGTATAACAAGTATATGCAAAGGAAAACACCAGATGAATTCAATCCAGATAGGGCAGAAGACTCTAATGCTCCTGATGAGGTTGTTACAGAGAAGCAGTTTGCAGTTGAACAAGTGAAGAAGAGATTGGAAGACGAGGAAGATGCCTATGCAAGGCAATGCCTCCATGTGAGGCAAAAAACATTGGGAAGTCTCAAAAATCGCATGCCAGAGCTCTTTAGGGCTATGTCGGGTTTTTCTCTTGAATGTTCCAAAATGTACAGTGAATTAAGGTCAATATCACAGAACCTAGGCCAGAGCTCAGCATGAGCTTGGTTGTGTATTGTTCTTTTTTTGGGGGGCTAAAATATATTTCTTTGTTGTGTTATATGATGTCACATTGAGATCTCCTGATTGGGATGAACATGAAAATTACATATGACAATGTTAAATAAACAGTATTTGAATTTTCATTTTATTGCAAGGAATGGATTGGTTTGATGCCCTTGATATAAACTTCACATGATCCATGTTTTGCAGTACCTGGGGCTTTTTTCTTGGTCGCATATTTGCAAGAGATCTCGTATTCCTGCCTCGTATTGTTACAATTTTTTTTATAATTCATCTTTTTATTTTTACATCATCCGTCTTATAATTTTTTTATTTTTCTATTTCACTCATATATATATATATATATATATATATATATATTGTATATAATTTTTTATGAACGGATTTTTCCTATTTGTAATTAATGCAAATCTCCCCAAACAATTTTAACAAGCTGCAAGTTGGCGGATAGAAAAGGTGTAATTTAAAATTATAAACGATTGTGCTTATAGCAGGGGGGAAATGACTAAGATGAAGAAATCGAATGCTATAATATTGTGGCTTGCATCTTGACGCTCTTAATCAATATCAAACTCACATGGCTTTTATTATAAAAATAAGTAGTTGTTAGTTATTTAAGCTGAAAGTATCGGGAGGCCTTCTACTATAAAGAACTGAAGATGCGATCATCTAGATTTGACATTAAGCACTTCCATGATTTCTCTACAAAAATGTAATATATTCTGTATAATGAATAAAACTTGTTTGTAGCTGAAACAAATACATGAAAACATTTTTGTGATTTGGTAACTAAATCATGCTCTTAATACCGAACATCACTGAATTTTCTTTTTTGAAGTATACTGTTTTAATGTTTATTACAATTGTTTTAACATCTACTGTTACAATGGTATGAAAAGAAATTAAAAAAAAATTTATGTGGCAGTTATTATACTGTAATTTGTAATATTCTTGTTGTGTATGCTTAACATTGCATGAATTTTGTCTAATGAACGTTTTGATGTGAAAGTAAAGGAAAATCTATATTAATTTGGTTTTCTCTTTTTTTAAAATTATAGAATTTGGCTAAGTTGCTCATGGTCATAGAGCGGGCAAATCTAGTCAATTACATATTGTGTTATATTTTTATTTTTTATTTTTTAAAGGATCATCTATTAAAGATAGCTCATAAGCATTTAGAAGTAAAGAATGTCAAATCATGAGAGCATTGTAGTAGTGCATAACAAATAAACAAAAAAATCAAGCACACATACTCAAACATAAGAGAATTTAGTTGCTTATATATGTAAGTCTTAAGATAATATTTCCCTACAATGTAATCTTGAAAGAGCCAAGAAAAAATATGAATTTTCCTTCTTTTTTCTCTATTTTCCCCCCTTCTAGACTAGCATAGAGCCCAATACCAACCTAAAGAAGCAACTTAAATCTTTATCTTTCAACAAAAACGTAGTTGCAACTTGCAATTAGCGTACGACCTCGACAGATTTGATTGCAAAGGAGACAAGTGACGGAAAAGGGAAGAGTGACAAAATGATTTGGATTGAAGAAGAAATGTCAATGTTAGGTAAGAAAAGATAGAAAGATTGAAAAGAAGAAAGGAAAAAAAGTGTTGTACGAAGGACTAAGGAGAGAAAAATCGATCAAATATAGGTAGAGAATCTTCACAAAGGAAGGAGCCCCCAAGGGGGGTAACTAACTCGTTCTTTGTTCTTCTATTTTTCATCATTTTTAAAAATTTAGGGTCCATGAATTGTCTTATGAGCCTTTTTTTGACACTGAACCATATGGATCAAGAGCAAGTAAAGTGAATCAGGGTTAATTAACAGTTCTATTGAAAACCAATGCAAACTTTTGCTATATGTTTTAATTTCTTTATTAAAAGAAAAATATGAAGGATGATGCATTGAAGAGAGGTAAAAAGATATTAAATAAATTGATTGTATGAACAACACAACTCTTTATCAAAACACAACTCATGCAACTTGAAAGAAAACTATGCATGTACTCATATATGGGTATGTAAACAAGATTCCAGATCAGAAGTATATTAAAGGGGAAGGGTAGTTGTTATTTAATATTCAATGGACAATGTATTGCAACAACGGAGTCAAAGGCCCCTTGGTTCCAATCATTATTCTGTGACTTGATTTCATGGGAATATCAAGCTGAACAACAAAATAGATTTCTCCCTCTATCTTGTATTTCGCTGTTCAAATTCATTCCGGCAGGCTTCGGTGGAAAAGCTCTTGCTAGTCTTTTGGCTGAATTGATCAGATAGAAACAACATAATATGGCTGCTTTATTTCCTTAAACTGACTCCTATGGTCACTTTGGTATGGAGGTGAAAAATTCATTGGTAAAATTTAGTATAAAAATAGTATTGAAATCTTGTCCATGGATTTTTCAAATAATTTTTAGTCCACACCAAACTAACCATCTGATCAGGAAAATAATTGAATTAGCCAATGTGTTTTGAAGAGTTCAGACTTCAGAATATACCTATTTCATAGAAAAGCTCATTAATGTTCTCTGCAGTCTTAGCGGATGTTTCCATGTAGAACATTCCATTCTCTTGAGCAAGTTGCTCTCCTTCCTGCAAAAGTTTAATTTACTCAAACGAATTACAATGGAAAATAGAAGGGAAGAGGGATCTATTGTAGCTATATTATACTGTAATGTCCAACTGTCTACAAATCCTATTAAAGAAAAAAAAAAGCACTAGCAAAAAGAAGATAATGCCATGGAATAAATTGCATCCTCATAAGATATACTAATTTTGTTGTGCTTTCAAATGGAGAAGAGGCAAAGAAAAAAACTGGTCAGCATTGACACACATAAAAGCCTATGAATCACGATAACCGTATGATAACGTAATATATATATATATATTGAGATAAAATAGATAGACATATAATTTTTATAAAATATTATTTTATAGGATAAACATTTGATCAACATGCTAAGTATTATATTTTTCTAGAATACTGACATTTTCAAAAATAGAGACATTATTTGTGATGTTTTATATTCTATTTTAAGTTATTTTTCTAAAATTAAAAAAAGAATATTTTTAATAATATTAATATACATCTATCTATACTGAAGTAATTACTCATGTCTTCAATTTTTATAGAAGTGTTACCTTAGATATCTGAACCGACAAAAAATAATTTTTTACATAGACATGTATTGAGGAATGTATACATGTTGAACAAATGTTGAAAGATGTGAATATCAAAAACATATCCAACATTATAACACATCAATAAGAGAGGTATTCATGCATCATGCATAAAAGGTGAGTATCCCAAGTACTATACTATCAATGATCATTTATATAATCTACATTTTTCTATTCCAAAGAAAAAGAAAGGAGCAGGAATAACAATGATCTCCCTACTACCTCAGCTTCAACTTCTCTCTTTGGCTCCAAGTCAGATTTGTTTGCTACTAATGCCATCACCGCCTTCTGATTTCCTGCAAGTAGTGTTATGGTTTTACTGTAGTGAGATAGGCATTCAGGAAACTCTAATGAACGAGAGATAGAAAAACATTTTATTAATGTCCAAAAACAAATATAAGAGGGTGATTCTGGAGAGTGGCTTTAATTCCAACTTCTTTATATTTTAGATTCAAACTAGAATTGCAGCAATAACTACTTAAAGATACATGTATAGCTTAATAAACTCATGCAACTCTAAATTAGTGTCTTCATTAATTTGATGGTAAATATTTCAATCTACTTATCACGTGATATGAACCCAAGGATTCTGCTAACAAAGAAGATGGTAGACAAAGACAACTCAGGAATTGTTTATTTCCCGAGTTTGAGGCATTACCGTGTCTTTGCAATTCCTGAACCCACTTTTTGGCTCGAACAAATGTGTCCTGAAACAGAAGTTCAAATAACAACAGAGAAGATGTTTTAAGATTCATTCAAGTGCATGAAAGAAAAGAAAATTTTATGGGAGAGTTAAAAATTCCTGAGTATAGGTTACTAATGTATAGTATTCAGTATCCTTTCTTTTATTGCTTTCCTTCTTCAGAGTAAGGTTACAGAGTACTGATACAATTGGAGAGAAAGAGAACAAAATGCAATGCAACCACATCCTTCTCCGGGCAATTATATTTACTATGGCCTGAAGACAAGCATCCTAAAACTTTAACCTACAAGTTGTAAATTGCCATTTTGCCACATCACAACTTCCACTGTTAAACCATAGAATACAAGACAGGAAGGAGCATATATTCGTATAAACTGAATACTTACAATGCTTGAGATGTCATATACAACAATTGCTGCAGCTGCACCACGGTAGTACATAGGAGCCAAACTATGATATCGTTCCTGTCCTGCTGTGTCCCATATATCAAACTTCACAGTCGCTTCAGATAATGATAATATTTGAGTGAAAAAAGCAGCTCCTATGGTTGGTTCCTGTATGTACTTGGATTAATGTTATCGTTCTAGCGGTACACTGATATGAAGAAAATAAAACAGCTTTCAATTAATGAATAAACCTGGTTTTGAAAGAATTGGCCTTTTACAAATCTTAATGCTAAACTAGTCTTTCCAGTTCCCATGTCTCCAAGAAGTACCTATAAGAAGGGAAATATTCTGTTAATCTCTGGCTCTGATCTTAATAAAACATGCTTGTAAGATGAAATGAAAATACACAAATATTGAAAATTTGATAGAGTAACGATTGCTGCTTCTGCAAATTTTTGTATCTAATAATCAGATCCCAAGTTCTATGAATGAAGCAAGTCAAGGGATTCCATGGTCTTACTATCACATTGAAAATTTGGTCAAATTACAGTAAAAAAATCTTGTGTTAGTTAATTGATCCTGCACTGTTGATCTTCTTATTCTATTTCTGGTTCATACTTATTAACAGTCTATTCATATAATCGTTATTCCTGACATTTACGAATATTTGATACATTATGGACAATGTAACATGCAATAAATTTTTATGCAACTTCAGAAAACATTAAAATAATCATTTCAAGATTAGGAGCAAGGAAAGTACAGAAGGGGGAAGATCAAGTATAGATGCAATAAGAGTAACTAATATTAGAAAAGTAAAATAAAATAACATTTTAACCACAAGGTAAGACGTACCCACCAGCTTGGCTTGAATGATCTTATTCCCCGGCCTTGCCATACCACTCTAGGTTGAATTGAAACACACACACACACAAATTGTAGAAGTTGCAGAAAAGAAAGAGAATTTTATGATGAAAGAGAGTATTCTAGATCAAGGAAATTATGAGCTAAATTTTTCATTGGGAACTTGGCGAGGAACAGGGCCTTGACTAGTAGTTTTCTTTAGCGTTGACTGTTAGTTAGTGGAATATAATTCTAAGTGTTATCAGGACAGGACTGTTTTGATAGTCCAGTGGTATTCTTATCCATTAAAAAGCATTCTCCTAAACAATATCGATTGTAAACTTGCTGCTATATATCTGAACTATGAACATAGAAGAACATAACACTTCAAAATATATACCATATGCACCCTATCCATCTGTCCATAATGCTTCGGTTATGTGTTCCTTTTCAAAAATGCAGCTTGTTTGACAGCAACATAGACAAAGTTTGGCTTGCAATGAATATGGAATTAACTTGCAAGTTAAAGAAAAATGACAGTAAATTAAACACCATCAAACACATTAAATTATAAATGTGAAATTCTTGTCAAATCCGAACAATAAATGAGATTTAGAAAATATAAATAAGACTTAACATAATCCGAACAATAAATTCTTGAATCGATCACATATGATGATTAAAAAGTGAATTGGTACTGTTTCTCATAAAATTAATGGCTTTTGAATAATAAAAACAAATAAGTATTTAACTATAATTGTATTTGAAAAGTAAAAAATATTTACGATTTTCTATGAATATAGTTATTTTAGAATTTTTTACATAAATAATAAAATGCATTCATACTTTTATTTTTAATAATTTTGTTTGAATCATTAAATGAATAATTATTAATAATAATATAAAAACACAGAATTAGGTAATATTTTATCATAAATAAAAATATTGAATTTTTGTTGCTTTGTTAATCTGTGCAAATAAAAAAAATACAGGAGTACAACAAAATAAATTATTATAATTTTTACGACACTCAAAAGAACTCTGCTTTAGAAAGATAAAAATCGCGTGAAAGATTTTGATGTCTCTATCGCATTAATTATGCTGTCTCTGTCTCAGACGCATTATTATTATTATTTATTTCTCTTTTTGTTCCAGAATTTATTTACAAATACAATATTTCAGTCTATTGTAACTTGAACTTGAAGCATAAGAAAAGTTGATGATTCGGCAATTAATTTTTGAACAAAGGAATAAGTGGAAAGAGAAACAGAAGGAAGTTGCAGACAGAGACAAAATGGGAAACCACATCGCAATTTCCTACAAATCAAAGCAGAAAAGCAATGATGTGTTGGATATACGTACCATCTTCGACGTTCATAAACTGCAATAGCAAAAATACAGAGAGCGTCCAAAGGAAAGCCATGAAAATCTCAAAAGCTGCTTACGACCTTCTCCTACGGAAACCTCATCAGCATCAAAACGACATCGTTTATTCACGCCGTTGTGTACTGACGCTCACCTGCACGCTGGGTCTGGTGCTCCTCCTCACCACCATCTACGCGTTCTGGCCGTCAGATCCTGATCTGAAGATCGTAGGGTTCAGGCTGAAGCGGGTCAAGCTGCACCCGTTGCCTCCCGTAACCGTGGACATATCCATGCTCATCACGCTGAGAGTGCACAACACTGATATGTACTCCTTGGATTTTGGAGCCGTTAACGTGATCGTTGCCTACAGGGGGGTGAGGCTCGGGCACGTGACATCCAGCCATGGGCACGTGAGAGCCAGGGGATCTTCCTACGTGGATGCTGACGTGGAATTTTCTGGAATCAGTGTGCTTCCGCAGATGGTATGGTTGCTGGAGGACGTTGTTAAGGGTATCGTACCCTTTGATACTGTTAGCCAGGTTAGGGGCCAATTGGGGCTTCTCTTCTTTCACTTCCCTATGAAGGTAACTTAACTTACTTAATTACACTAATACCATTTTATCAATAATCAAATTTCATTAATTAGCTAATACTTTGAATTTTCCGATTCTTCTCTGTCTTGTAATATGATAACATCCCACAGTCAAGGCTATCGTGTGAGGTTGTGGTGAGTATACAAAACCAGACGATTGTTCGCCAACATTGTCACCGCGGGGTAAGCTTACACTGCTATTGAGTTTCCTAATTATGGAGTGCATGTGATGATGTGATACAATTTGTTGATAATTTAAACTTGCATTTTTCAACCAATGTGCATGCTTATGTTAGAATGAATATGTTTGTTATTTCACTTCAGAGATGAAAGAGTTAGCCAGGGGCCAAACAGGGTCAGCGGAAGAGTCAAAACATCTTAGCTAGCTCCCTCTCCATATGTGTACATCCATTCAAATTTAGATACATGTAATGTGAAGCACCACAGCAAGACTAGATATAATATCAGTAATTGGTACCTGCTATCCCAACGCCTGTAAAGTTACATATATATCATCATTGTTGTAACATTTAGTAAATCCATCTTTAGTCATGTAAATTATATTTAATTATTTTTAATCCATATATTTTGTAACAAAACAGTTACGTTTTTTATTGCTTTTCCTTTTCTCGTCAGAATTTTAGGGTTTTTTTGTTGATTTGGAGGGGAAAGCTGACAAGAACAAATGATTTTAAGCAGAATTTCGACTCTAGGTTATTTCTTTCTATTAATTTTTCCAAACAATAATTCTGTTCGATTAGGATAAATTATTATATGATTCGGAATAATTATGTGTTTTAATTTTCAATAATCTTCACATGACGAATAAGAAATTTTTTAATTAAAAAGTTAATAATATAAGAGAATAATTTTATCACACTAAAAAAATAAATAAAATCACCTAAACCATGTAATAATTTTTCATTTGTTAAGCTGGTAAGGATCGAAGAAGCAACACAGGTTGGATTATACAAAAAAAAATATTATTATCTTTTTTATTATATTGTCTATTTTATATCTCTATTTATTATTAAATTGTTTTTAAAGTAAATACATGATGTGTAAAGGTATTGCCAGTTTGCTTTAGACTTCAGTTAGTCAGGAACTGCTGGGCCACTGTACCTGACCTTTAAATGGAATAAACTCAAGCATTTTTAATATTATATATTTTAACAGTATTTTATATTGATATATTATTTTTTATATTGTATATTTATTTCTTATCTACATAACAATAATTTTCCTTAACTAAAAAAAAAGTAGTAATATTCTCATAACATTTTTATGACATGTTTTTATTTTTATTCATTACATCATTTATTTTATTATTTTTTATCTCTCTTCTTTGACAAAGTGAAAATATGTCGTTGAAAACTTGAAATTGTATCATACTCAAACTCCAAAGGCCTATGTCATAGCAAAGAGGCACTCTTTTATGATGCCAGCTGATTGAAATAAGTTATTATAGTTGTTAGTGAGATATAGCAATCAATAACTGATTCGGTTATCCCTGTTATTGTACCTATATATAAATTCGTCTATGACTTTTATGAATAGCAATAGAATGCAATTATTTTCTGCCAAATTTTTTTTCTTTCTGATATACAACAAGAGCCCCACACATCACAGCAACACACAACACTTATGGTACCTTTGGACAAATAGAAATAAAAATAATAATTTTTTTCTTTGAATGAATAAATAAATTGATAATATAAATTTTATTTTATATTAATTAAAAATTTTAATTTAATTTTTAATTTTTTATTAATATAATATTTATATTTTTGTTTTTAAAAATATTTAATAATTTAAATGTTAAAAGAAAAAAGAAATTAAGATCTCCCTCTCCGTTTTTATGAATATTTAGATGGAATAATTGTTTAATAAATTAAAAAAATAATTTCTTTCTTTCTATTTTCATACACATCCAAATACCAAAAAATATTTATATCTACCCTGTTTTCTTCCTACCCATTTCAACTAACACAACAAATCATTAAAATCCGAACTTGGAAGTCCCTTGTCCTTTCTTTGTGCTTTCACTTCATTATCTCCCTCCCCTCCACCCTCTCCTTTTTCCAATAAATAAATAACTTTATCATTACCAGTAAAAATGCAAAAGGTAATTATAATTTAGCATAAACCCTATATTTAATCCTCCATTTTAAGCTGGTTGAAAACTATCCTCCATGTTAATCTGTCAATCTCTTAAAGATTTTCTCACTAAATTAATTTATAAATTTGTAAAATATTAATTTGATGACAAAATATTTTTAAAAAAATAATGTGACAATATTCTAATCTCTTGATGATTAAATTGAACCCACATATGCATGCACAAAGCGGCTTGTCCACCACAAAGTTGTTTAAATCTTCGCTAAATAAGGCGTCCTTCACGTATAACTTCATCTGTATTTTGAGTACAATTACGTTTTATAAAAAATTAAAATAAAAAAGTTGATCCATTCCCTTGCACAAATAAAAACCCCAATTTAAAATTAATTTGCATGTTTGGTTCAATTTACTTTTTAGAAATAATTGTTTATTTATTGATTAAAAAACTTTTAAAGTAAAAATAAAAATAATTTATTATCAAGCATGTTGTAATGTAAGTCTAAAATAGTAACTGTAGGCACGAACCAATCTTAATTTATCAAGCTCTTCCAATAAACAAAGAAAAAAAATAGCCTCAAATTATGCATCAGCTTATGTGAGTCTTGAATCGTGTCGAGCAACGTACGCTCGGTTTGCAAGCAGACTGTAACATTCTGACTCACCAAATAGATGGGATAGTAAACGACGTTGCCTGTTTGAAAAAGTAGTTTGTTTCTTTATAGGTAAACGACGTTTGATTCCATAATTTATCTGAACAGTCAATACTTTCTCCCATGGAACTTACTACATGCACAAACGCTATACCATGTGACTACATATAGTCATATATTATAGGCACGGACCAATTTCAAAAAGTCATAAATTGAAATTTCAGTTTCTGACACACCCCCAAAGAAAATTGTAGATATTGCAAAGGTTACCATAGCCTTTATCTTCTTCCTTCCTTTCCTTTTATAAGTACGTGATAGTTTGCACTTGAAACACCTTAGTAGATTGTCCCCTAAACCATTTTATGCTCTAAATTTTTCCCTATTTTAGATCATGAACCTTGAAAGTTGCCAATGCGTGAACACCAGAAACAGAAGCAGTTTGTCAAGTTATGCGAGAATTTTCTACAATCCCATGGTGTGTGTTGATAGATTAATGACAAGATTGAAGGTACCAAGCTGGAGAACGTTTTGGAGGAAGATGAAGAGGGAAAAGAGGAGGCTTTTCAGTTCTTCACCCGTAGTTCATGTCCAATACGACCCTAACTCCTACTCACAGAACTTCGATGATGGCTATTCCACTGATCCTGATAACCTTTCTCGCTCATTCTCAGCTAGATTTGCAGTCCCCTCCAAGATTTTTGACAAGAGTAAAATGGTGGGTGATGAAGAAATATGATGTATAAGAGCAACCATGCATGGTGTAATTTTGACTTCTTTCCGACTTTGAATTTTATTTTTCCTATGAATTATGATGTGGCTGCACATGTTATAAATGACATGTTCTTTCATGTTTCCATTTATTTTTCTTTAATTTGTCATGATCTGCTTTTCCTCTTCCCCCCAAGTGCATCAAACTGCAATTCAAATATTATTAGACAAGTAATCACAAGTTCAAGTGGGGATTTAGTATTAACTTGTTCTTGTTTGCTTAAGATTAGGACATTGCAACATTGCAAATAATTATAATTTATACTTAAAAATCATGTTTAACCTTGGAGTGAAGTTGATGATATCATTTCCTTTTCAGTTAATTGTTTTATTTCAATCTTAATTACAAGGATTATGGTTGAGGTCGAGGACTAAAGCCTTTATTTCCTGGGTCTAAGCTTGCAAGGCAACGACAAAATAGGATATCATGTTTATGTTGCTTAAAATCCCTTTATTGTTGATTGTTATAGAACAAAAACTATAAGGGTTCTGTACTTGTGATCTTTCTTGATCACTCTATCTGGTTAAGTAGAAAAGCAGTAACTGCAGCAAACCATGTGCTGTGAACATGGGCTAGTGTTACCTAAACCTCTTTCCCTTGTCTCTCTCGGTTATTTCTTCTTGTTTTTTACCTTTATTTTTTTTGCTTGAGCTTCTTCTTGTGACGGATCAAAGCATGTCTGCTATTTAATTAGCAACCGAAAGAAACAGCATTAAACAATTTGAATTCTTGTGAACAAAACACCCTACAAAGTAGAAACTATTCCAAAGAGAAACAAAACATGAATAGAAATAGCAAAAGTTATAGCAACATTTTATCTTTATTTAGTCCTAATTTGCCATTCCTTTTAATCTATGACCACGCATATCATTATCATGACTGAAGGGTTTCAGACCTGTGCAGCGGGGCTCATGGAATTTAATGATTGTCCTTGTGCTTTTATACCCTTCTATACATATTTTGGACCAAGCTGTCCATTCCAATTATTAATGTCTACAGTGCACTCGTCCACAAGGGTCCAAATTAGAGACAGAGAACTTCACTTTGGATGCTCCATTAACTCACTACACCAAGAATCAACTCATGCTTCCCAAGAGATCCAAAGCAATTGTCCCTTCCTATCTTTCTGCTCTGCTTCTAATTGACACACTCAAATTGCAGCCTCAAAATTAGGTGCAAGAAAATTACAACCAAAACGCTGCTAACATAAATATAGTAGGAAACCTTGTCGTTTTGGCTCACTTATACACGATCTATTAATAGATGGCAGCTCCATCAGAGTTAACATGATTCCTAATCTTGTGGAAATAGGACCAGACTTCACCCATCTACACTCTAATTAAGCCCCACACCCTCTACCACATCAACCATATTCACATTGCCATGCTTTTACTATGTAATTAAATACATTTTGCATTGTTGGTATCCGGTAAAATTTATATTAAAAAAAAAAAATTAAGTTACACTTTACTTTGGAATAAGGATTAATTTAAACTTTATATATTTGGCTACTTTTAAGATATATAAAAAAATGAGTGAAGAATTAACTATAATTTTAAATGAATGTTTATTATTTTATCAGGTAAAAGCTCAACCAGATTTTCACCCAAAAAATATAAACAATTAATCTTACATAAACATTTTTAAAAAATAAAAATTTTAATTTTAATATATACATTAAAGTATTTATTGTAGGTTAATGGAAGGTTACTCAATTTTAAAATAATTTAAAATTTAATATTTAATCATAGTTAGACCACGATTGAATTAATATTAATTAAATATTATTTTTAAAATATTTATAATATATTACAATAAAAATATATAATAATAAAAATATATATATTAATATCTTAATTTTACTTGATTAAAAGTTAAAAAATTATATATTTTTTAAAATTAAAAATTTTAATTATACATATAACGTTAAATAAAATATAATATATATATTTTTAAATATTATTATTTTATATATAAACTATTTTTTTTACTAATTCTATCGATTCACTGTTAGTTTATTCATTTTTATCAATTTTACTAATTTGTTACTGATTTTTTCTTAAAATAATTTTATAGTTTAATTAAAAAAATTAATTTTTGATTCAACTAATCCGACTAACTAATTTAATCTGATTCTCAATTTTAAGTTTAAGTTATAAAATGCATTACTCATAAAAGCAAACATCGGATGAGACTTGATTTTAATAATTAAAAAACTATAAAGAGTAAATATGAACAATTAAAACTAAAAATTAACAATTAATTAATTAATTTAAAAGATATATATTTAATTTATTTTAAACTAAAATTTTAGTTTCAAATATCATATATAAAATAAATTATTAAAAAAAATTCTATTATATTATAAATATTCTTAACTGAAATATGATTAATTTTTATTAAGACTCTACAAATAAAGAAAAAAGCTACAAAAATTTAAATCACCCCTAAATTAATCTATAGGAATTAAAAGTAAACTCAAGTCTTTATTTCTTAAAGTGTGACCAAATATTTTAAATTAAAGTGATAATGATTAATGTTATGGAATTAAATAATGTTAGATATTTATATATCATTTTTTTTACAAGTGAAAAACGATAATATTTAAACTTAAAATTCTTATGTAAAGTTATGTTAGTTTTTAATCCTTTATTATTAGATAAATTTTTATTGACTTTGATATTTATATTTCATTTATGAGTTATTTATGGATAGATATAACAAAAATATAAGTCTTTTCTTAAAAGTTTGAGAAAAAGATTTGAATTAATAATTTTTAATCCTTTATCGCTAAACAAATTCTTAATAGCTTTGATATTTGTGTTTCATTTACAAATTATTTATGGATAGGTATAAAAAATTATAAGACTTTTCTTAAAAGTTTGAGAAAAAAAAAAAGGAAAAGGATTTGAACCCTGGGATAAGGGTAAGGGGATGGAGGAATTGAAAGGTTAACAAAAACAATTTTTTTTAGTTTAGATGTTTAAAAATCTGTTTATCTTAATTTTGAAAACTTAAAAATTTAGTTTGCAATATTTTTTTTTGGAAGATTTTAAGAATATTTTAAAATTTGTTTTATGATTTTAAAAAATTTTAAATATAAAAAGAAAGGATGATAAGAATAAAAAGAATGATAAAAATGTTTTGAACTTTGAATACTCCAAAATTACTATTATTAAAATTAATTTTATATGAGGTTAAAGTATCTAACATTTTAAACTAATAATAGTACAAATTTGGTATTCATAAAATTGTGTCATTTTATTAATTAAATGAACAAATAAAATATAAAATTATTTTATTTTTATTGATATTTATGAATATAAATTTATATAAATAAAAATATTAAATAAGAATTACATTAATATATTTTTATTTTATTCGATACATACATGTAAACACATACAACACTTTATAAAATAATTCATAAGACATTTAACAAAAAAGATTTATATCATCATCATAAAGTTTATACATACTTTCTCGAAAGGTTCTTCTTCCTCCTAAGAAGCTCTACTAATACTTAAGATTTGTTGCGATTTCTCATGATGTTTATGTGGAAATAATCTAAACCTATTTAACATCTTGTTTTTTATAAAAGTTGTAGATAAATAAGTTTTTTTAAATTTTTTTAGGATTAAAGGTTTTTTTATCCTAAATTTTTTTTACCCATCATATATAAAAAAGAATTGTACTTTAAGATATATATGTATATATTGAAAATATCAAATTATATTTCATCTGTTAGAACACTGAATGATGTTTTGGAACAAAATTTTTCTATATATCAAACAAATTTTAAGCTAAAATTTTATGTTAGTAATATTTTATATTTTAATTAAATTTATAATTTTTTGGTGAAATTTTTATAACAGTATGTTTTAAGTAGAGTGCACAAAACGAAGAGAAGCAAAATATGTTACTAGAAACAGAGCATGCACTGCTCAAAGATATAGGTTTGTAACATATTTCATGAAAAGTTTATAAAGTTCATTAGAATATTCATAAAACGTTTCATGAGAACGTTTATGACTTACTTCATAAGAATATTTTTCAAAAGATTCATAATCTTCTTCAACAAAAAATTCATAAAATACTTTATCAAAAGTTTCATAAATTTTTTTTAGAAGTTTCACTAAATAAAAATTTAAAAAATTGTAAAAAAAAATGTGATAAAATTTTCCAAAAGATATATCTCTTGTAATAGTTATATTTTACATATCAATATAACTTTTCTGCTTTTTAATATTTTATAAAAAAAATAGCATGCTTTTATACTTTTTAAAAGATAATTTAAAATATTAGAATATAAAAGATAAAAATATATAAAAATAAATGAAGTAGTAATTTTTTTAAATTAAAAAATATCATGCAATTTTGTAGTTGAAAGAAAATAATATATGACATTAATGAAAGATCTATAGATATCATTGATGAAACACCCAAAAAATTAACAAATAAAAAAATAAGGGAACTTCACTCCTGCATGCTTCGTGCTCTCGCACTAGGCTCGCCGAATTTGGTTCGTGCTTGAGCTTGGCATGCTTCGGACCTGTTACAATATTTATAATTGAAAACAGGTAATTTTTTTAATTAAGATTATTTGTAAATTAATGAAATGTATAAGTTACTACAAAATAGAATTTAATACTCAAAAACTTTAAAACATTAAATAGTTTTAAATTATTAAAAGAGTCACTGGAGTGAGTTATTAAATTACTTTTTCTTACGAATTAATTATTTCTGGTTGCTTCCTAGTCCCACTCCACAAAAATAAAAAGAAAACTATCCAAAAAAAAAAAATACATTTATTCCTCCCACCCGCATCCAATTTGCATTTACTGACTAAGTCTATTGGCCCATTGCAATAAATTATAGACGTCATTCACTAAAATTAAAATTAAAATTAAATAAATAGATATGCTAATTAAAGAGTGCCGTAAATCAAGGAATTGGTTAAATGAAATAAAAAAAATTCAAATAAAATCATATACATTAAAAACTTTAAAATATTAGTAATTATAAAATTATTTATTTTAAAATAGAATTAAGTAGAAGTTAAATATATTTTTATTTTTAAAATAATTAAATTTTATTTTTAATCCTTAACTTTAAAAACACTTAGTATATGTCTTTTATTTTTTAAATATATCAATTATTATTTAATGTTAAATTAATCATAATTAAAGAAAATTTTAGTTTTTTTAAATATTTTAATTATAATTTATTTATTTTAATTTAATATAATTGATAAATATTAGGAACATAATCAACATATTTAAAAAAATAAATCTAAATAAAAATTTTAAAATTAAAATTAAATTAAATTATTTTAAAATATTAAAAATATATTTATTAATCTCTTTAAATTCATAATTGATAGAATTCATTAGATTTAGACAACGATAGGTAAATTGAGGATTAAATATATTTTTAATTTTTAAAATTTTAAAATTATTTATTTTTATTTTTTATTTTTTAAAATATAATATTTGTATATTTTTAATAATATATCAAATATTGATATATATTATGTATTAAATATTAATTATTTTAAAAGATTAAAAAATAATCTATTTAAATAAAAAACTAAACAACATTTAAAAAAATAAAAATTAATTTTAAAATTTTAAAATTCTAAGCTCTTCACACCATATTTATCCTTAAGATATCGAGTAAAGCGTTGACAAAATTGAGACACCCGCACACATACAATGATTATTTGTTTCTGTTGCAACGTGTGTGTTTAGGTTAGCATGATAATAAAATCATTAAAAAAATAATAAATATATAATTTTTTATATTTCTATTTATTATTGTTGATAGATAATATATATATATATATAATTAATTTTAAAAAATTAAAGTAGACATATAAATAGAAATAATTTTTATATTTTTTGGACAAATAAAATATATGAAATAAAACATATAAATAATTAAATTTGAATTTTATTCTGAAACACATGTAATAAAATAAAATATGTATACAAATTATTGAGTAAAGGGTTGATGTATTTTAAAAATCTTGAGTTTGATTATTAAAAATATAGTTATATTAAAAAAATTCAAAAAAAAATTATATATAATAAAAATATATTTTTTAACAATAAAGTTTGAATTTAAAATTTTTATATAAAATAACTTTAATTTTAATTCTTTGTTATTACATCAATCTTAGTAATTTTAATAAAAATATTTAATTAAATATTTTAATTAATTAAAAATTACATTTATATTTACAGTTATGTTAAAATATTTTAATTTTATAGGATAAAATAATTTTTTTAATAGTTATTAATATTTTTGGATAAGTAGTAACAATTTTAAAGAGTTATTGTAAACTGTGTTTAATTTTTTTAACTCGTAGTTTAAATATTTTTTATTTTTATTATTAACATATTTTCATAATATAAATATTATTTATTTATTTATTTTATAAGTTTAATATATTTTTATTTTTTATAAAAATATTATTAATTTTAATATATTTATTTTCCTATTGTAATGGAATTATGTATTTTGAAAATATTATTTAAAATATAATATTATTTATTTGAATTGTGTTTTTAAATAAAATATTAATTTTTTTATGAAAATTTAAAAAATAAAAAAGTAATTAATTTTTTCAAATTTATTTAATTTATGTAAAATAAAAAATTTATTGTTAACATTATTCTTTATTTAAGTAGATTTAAATATTTTTTAAGTAACACACATAACTATCCAGTTTTAAATCTATTAATTCATTATATATTATTTATTATTTTAATTTATCAGTGTTTTTAATAATATTTTTTGTTTAATAAGCTAAATTGTCAAAAATTAATTTTCAGTTAAGTTTTTAATTTTTATATTTTTTATTTTAAACTAAATTTTAATTTTATTTATTAATTTTATACAGCACATCATCATTTTTTTACTCAATTTAAATTAATTGAATGTATTAATTATCTTATAGTGTGTTTGGATAAAAGTTTTAATTGGACACTTATTTAATATTATTTTTATCATATAAAAACTTATAATGTAATTTTGATCACAGAACTTATTTAAGTAAGTTTTAACAATCAAGTTTTCATAATCTATACCAACAAATTTATCGAAATAAATTATAAAAAGATTAAAATCATAAATTTTTTTATGGTTTTTAAGACATATTGACATATTTCAAACAGCAATGTTTATATATATTTCCAAAATTAAAAAAAATTGTACATTAACTTTTTTTACTCATTTATGTAAAATAAATTAATTCAGTATTCCTCCAAAAACCAAATCCATGTAAAAAATAAGTTGGATCTATATTAATAATATCGAGAAAAAAATCAAGTTATATCAATAAAATTTATAATGTTTGAAACTTTGAATGTTTCATTTTTTTTCAAATAAAATGTTTCATTAAATTTTAAAAATTATTTTATATATTTTTTATAATTAAAAAAATATAAAAGACGAATCTAAAATTTCAAATAAATTATTTATAATATCTGATCCCTCAATCCTACCAATCCTAATAACTTCATTTTATATTTTAAATCCGTCAAGAAAGTGCCAAAATAAAGAAGGAAATGTTAAAAAGAAAAATTGAAAATATAATTAAATGCTTGACTTTCTTTAAAAGATTCAGATTCTTTCAATAATTGTAAATTGACAAGGGTAAAATAACATTTGCCAAAACGAGTCAAGGAGGAAACTGACCCAAAAGTTTCTGTATATCCATACATAGGAAGACGTTTTCTAAATTTTAAAAGAAGTTTGTTTACAGTTTAGTTTCTCCTTTATTTAATTTTTATAAATAAATCTTTTATTTTAATTTTGTTAGTACCTAACGTCTTTTAAATTTATTTTTTATATCATTTATAGAAGGGTTATTTTATATTATTTTACATAAATAAATAAATTAATTTATAATTTTTTAAATAAAAGATTTATATATATTATTTTAAAAATTAAAAATAAATTTTTTATTAAATACATGCTAATTAAATTCTTTTAAAATTTTTTTTTTACCTTTTTAAATTTTCTATAACTGATATTATATAATCAAGATCTTGTTATTAAAAAATTATAGAAAATATCAACAATAAAATTTTTTATTAAATGAAATTTATGTGAATCTTATTAAATAATGAATAAGAGTATTTATTTATTTATTTATATATATATATATAAAGGATAAATTATTTTAAAAATAATTTTACTGAAAGTTAAATTATATTATGTAGATTATTTTTGTAAAATTTTATAAAACTTAAAAATTGTTTAATATTTTATTAAATAAATTTAAATTAACAAATATTATAAGAGGTATATTATTTATTAATTTAATTTATTTTTTGAGATATCAAACATTTTTTAAATTTTATAAATTTTGTAAGAATAATTTATATAATATAATTTATTTATTCTACGGTTAGATTGATAAAATATAATTGTATATAAAAGTTATTAAATAGAATAACTTAATCCCTTATATATATATATTTACTTTCTTATTTTTATTTATTGTTTAAGGTTATGTATATAAATTAAAAAATTAAATGATATATCATATTATTATATATTTAAGCTAAAATATTTTTATTTATATATTAATTTTTTAAAATAATAATATGAGATAATTGGTAAAAAAAGTATATAAATATCCACAATCTTAAATAAGAATATATGTTAAAAAATATTAAATAAAACGTGTCATAAAATATATAACATTTCTCTTACTTCATTCCACGTTTAATAAATACCACTATATTTTTATTCAAAAATAAATAAATATATACCACTGTATTTTATCATCCTTTTTTATGTCAGGCTGAAATTATTTTAATTATATTTCAGACGATAAGACACCATCTTTTTAACAAGTCAATCTTTTATTGTGGAATGAGTAAATTATAAATAATTAATCCTCTAAAATTAACATATTTGTATTAATTTTTAAAAAATATTTAATTAATATATTAAAATATAAAATGATTATTAAATTTTTCATTTTGTATCACTATTTTAATTATTTATACAAATATCATGATTCTTTTTAAGTAATTGAATTTATAAAAAAATTAATATATAGATAAATAATTGAATTAATTATATTTTTCATCCTTTTAATTTTGTTTTTAAATTTTTAAATTTAATAAATTTGACTCTTTTGTTGATTTTATTTTATATAAAACGTTTAAATTATTTTTATCTAAATGTTTAGATGACTTATAATTGAATTGAAACATTAAATTAAATTTTATAAATAAAAAATTTAGTGAAAACTTGATAAAATTTAAAATATTTTATAAAAAAATAGGACCAGAGTATGAAGAGAAAAAGCTTTAAGATTTTTATTTTTTATTTTGATCCATAAATTTTTTGGTAAAATTTAATTTCTTTAGTATTATAAAAAATTATTAAAATTTATAATTTTAGATTAAAAAATCGATAAAACTAAAAATAAGAGAACTTAGTTAATCAAAAATACCATTAAGCCTAACTAATTTAAAATTTTACGGTTAACCTTGACCCTAAACTCATTAAATATACACCAAAACAATTATTTGTATATAAAACAGGAAAATTGTTAGTATGTAAGGAAAATTAGTACAAAAAAAATAATAAAAAATCGACCTTGCACGTTTAATTTATAACATCCTAAATATTTAATTTAGTTTCAAACCCGAAGTGAAAACATTAAAATTTCACGAAAAATTGCTATTAAAGTCAAACAAACGTTATTGGTACAGTACTAAATTCACCATTATTTCTTATCGATGAGTTTCTTTAATTTTTTAAGTTTAATGCTAGCTATAGGTTTTAAGGCAAGCGGATTTAACCGGCCTCCTAAACATACTAGACAGGTATTATTTTTACAATAATAATATTTAATTCGTACCATTTGTTTATATTATCTTTTATATATTTTTAATCAATAATTATTTTCATACACACATTGTTTTATCTTTCTCCTTCTTTTCCTTACATTACCTATCACATCTTTCATTATTTTACTACTTTTATATATGGATCCATCCCATTGAAATTATACAATCAACATTCTAATTTTGAATATATGTATATTCCGATGCAATGAGACTCTATTTTTTCCTTCCCAAAATGAAATAGCATAGGAAATACATAAATATTTGGTAAGCTAATACCAATGTATTTTTACCATTATAGGCAGCGAAGGCATATATTGTCCCGCAACCGATGAAGAAGGAGACAATCACAGAATTTGGCAGAAATGGTAAAAAGATTATGATTATAGTTTTGATTTTTCAATGGTGTTTTGGCAAGAAGCATGATTCTCAACCAAGTCCGTGCGTTTCACCAAATTCTCCCCTAACTAAATTAATTTTAAAAAGGACATAAAGGTAGCAGCTACATTTGTCAAACATAGTTTCCTATGCCATTCAATTCCCCTGTTTTCCATGCCCTTGTTCATAACTTATTATATCTTATGTATACATAAATAAACCACACTCCCTCAAATCCCCATTACCATTAGCAAATACAACCAAACAAACATGCCTAAGAAGATTCAAGATTACTTCTTCAAGATAAGAAAACCCTTCAACTCTTCCAGAAACTTCCTCCTCTCTGGTTGTAAGCATCCGAGGACACCTTCTTTTGCCGTATACGCTGCCACCACCACCACAACCACCACCACCACCACCAACAACAACAACAACAACATCAAAGACGATGCAGCCACGCTAGCGGACGTTGATCGTTTCCTCTTGGAGAATTTCAAGTCTCTATACCTAAAAGACGATGATGAAGAAAAAGAAGAAGGTCCAAAGTTAGGTTCCCTTTTGTTGGAGGATGGTATAAGAAATAGGAACGAGGAAGAAGCAGGATCAACCTCAACCGTCAACGATGCTTCATCTTCTTCAATTAATTCTTATGATGCAATTACAAAGGAGGATGTGGATCCCACTCTTCCAGATAACACCATCGCTCTCTTAACCTACTCGCCCAATCCCTACCAAGACTTCAAACGTTCCATGCAACAAATGGTGGAAGCCAAAGCAATGGACAACGTCATCGATTGGGATTTCATGGAGGAACTTTTCTTTTGTTACCTAAATCTCAATCACAAAAAATCTCATAAGTTCATTCTCGCTGCTTTCGTCGATCTCCTCACCGCCATGCGTCCCAATTCCGAGCCCTCTCCGTCTAAGCCACGTAGTGTTCGAACTGTTAGGACACCTCCACAGTTAAGGAATAACACCCCACAAGTAACCTTACAATTTGCCTCATCCTAATCAAAATCTTTTTTTTTTTAATTTCCCAAACTTATACATAACCATTAAGCTTCTGTGCTTTGTAGTTATTGTTATGTAATTTATTCTCTTACAAAAAATTAAAGGTCTAATATGGATGGTTATGTTTGGGAGTAAGGAAAAATCTTCTCTTCCGAAAGCTGGCTTGCCAAAATATTTCCATAAGATCATGGGTTTGAATTTTGAACTCCTTGGGCATTACATGCTGTAAACTGTACCATATGATTTTGAGTGTTTTTGAAGAAAAAACTAGCACTTTAATTTGTTCATAGCTTAAGCTTTGTATTTTTGTGATTTTCTGTGAGGTTAGCGGTAAATGGTGGTGAAATCGTCTTTCGTGTGTCCCCCTTATGCTATAATAACTCTTGCTTGCTTGTATGTATATAAGCTAACGATGTTCCGTATCGCATATATCATAAATCTTAATTAGTATAGGAAATCGTGTTTATAATGTAGTTAGATGCAAAACTATACTTGGAAATTGAATTATAAAAAGAGTTATATTATTTGTAATATTATTTTATTTATTTTTATCACATTAATTATTTTATCTCATTTTTTTTATTGTACAAAGACTACTTTCTCTTACAAAATAAATTCATATAGGAACACGTATATTAAGGTGAGGTTTGCCTCAAATTTATTATTTTTTTAAAAGTTACTTTAAAGTTAAAAGTCAAAAATAGTATTATTTTAAAAAAAAAAATTAAACTGTTCGCATTTGTATATATATTTTACCTTATCTTTAACATGATAGCAATTTTCAAACTTTTTGTTTCGGCCAAAAACGATTTTCAAAATAATGTTGCAGTTAATCAAACACCACACAGCCACCATGTAATATCGACCTTCCTATTTTGTGCAGTCGAAAATGGTGAGGCAAAATACCCTTCCCAAAACCATTAAATAAGAGGAAGATAGAGACCATATGTAACTGTCACCTTCCTTTAAACGGTAAAACAGGGATAAGAATAACAATTAATTCAAATTTGTAGTTATCTATTTGATCTTGCTTTAATTTTGATAGAAAATTTTTAATTTTGATAAAATTTTAAAAATATATAAATTATAATTTTTAATTTAATTTATAAAGATAATGAAATTAAGTGTAAAAATATAAATAATTTCATGTTCTGAATTCGCCTTAATTGAAAATCATAATATAATGTATTGATATTATTAAATACTATAATTTTTAATAAAAACTATTATTTATTAATATTTATTATACATTTTTAAATATATATTAAAATTCATAATTAAATAATAATATCAAACTTTCACATTTTATTATTAAATTTTTTAATTTTTAGATTTTTATGTTTATTTATAAATTATTTAATTAAAATATAATTTATTTGAACATATATATATATAATTTATAAAAAAATTTAAAAATAGGGGTTGGATCTCAAATTTTTATACTCATCTTATATAAGCAAGCGTCGGAACCCGTCCCGACTCTTTATAGGACAAGAATGGAGAAAGGAAAATTCATTACTATAATTTTTTATCATTTACCCATCGAGGAGGTGACAGACAACGTGAAAGAAGAGCTTTCTTACTACATAAGCATGACCAACTCTTCTTCCAAAAGCAAGCCAAAACTTATTATTCACATCAAAGCCATATTGTGAACTAAAATGCAGCGAGAGTCAGCTCTAGAAATTAAGTATTTATTCTATAAATTTTTATTATATAAGAGTTTATATAAATTTAATTATAAAATTTATTAGAATAAATTAATAAAATTATGAGAATTATAAACCTTTCATAAGTTGTTTCAAATATTCCCTAAAAAGTAAAACTACAAAAAATTTTAAACCCCCCACCCCAAAAAAAAAATCTAAATAGCAAACTACAAATTTATTTCTAATTTTAAAAAATATATCTATAACAACACTCAAAAGTAATTCTACTTTTCAATGCCCGAACAAACTCACCGTTCTAAAATTAATGTTTTTTCAATCAATTCTTTTAACAATTTTTTTAAAACCTTTCACAACCGTTTTCTTAATTAACACTATATGGTATGTAAAGTTATCACATTTAATAATTAACTTCTTATAATCTAATTCAAACATAATCTTCTGACTCCGTTATATGCATAACTGCAGCTATAATTTATCATCCAAAATAAAACTGTGTAGATGGATAAAAATGAAAAAAAAAAATTATTTTCTTCTTTTATTTAGATGGATGGAAAAGAAGAAAATGATAAAAAAAAATTGATAGTAAAAGTTTTTATTTTATATTAATAAAAATTTAAATTAATTTTTTAAAAAAGAATATATTATTCCTTTACTAATATAATAATTTCTTAGTAATTTAAAAAATAAAATAAAACATGAAGTAATTTTTCCTTCTAATTCTCTCGTTTGAAAAGGATTATTTTTCTGTAAACTTTCCCATAAAACAAATCATTCCTTTCTACTTTTATGATAAAAAAAAACGTAAAAAGATATTTCTATCAATCCTAATTTCTTTCTTTCTATTTGATTCCCTTCTAATTCATCTCAAACAAGCAAAGCATAACTGTTTTTTTTTTCGATCAAAACCTCTTGTTTTAAGTTGACCGGTTTACAAAACACTAATCCCTGAAAGATTCTAATCAAGGTATCTCAGATTGTTACAAACTGTCAAATGTATGAGTAACTTACATTTTCTTTTGCCAACCAAAGGGTTGGAGTAAACCACTTTTTTTTTTCATGCATGGAGCAAACCTCTTTATAACTTGTAAGCAGTATTCAATCTAATTTTTGACTATATAAAATTTTTACTTTAATTTTTTATTTTATTAAAAACATTTATTTTTAATTAATCTTTTCACTTTATTATTTAATGTCATTTTATAAAAAAAATAAAGAAAGAAACCGGAATTTTATATAGTCAAATACTAAAGTATTCTTATAAAGTTAAAATTTAAAATAATCTGACATTTATAATTTTAGAAATTGAAATGGAAATGTATATTTCTCGTATTGCATGAAAGATAGTGGATTTGTCTTTTGTTAAATCTTTTCCACATTACAGTTAACTAACATTAAGTAAACAAATATGATAAATTGGATGGAATTTTGTTATATTTTTTTCTTCTGCAGTTTCCTGCGGTGACATGAGCGCGAAAGTGTGAATTCATTCTTTTATGCTCTAACTTAGGACTAGTTGAGTATGCCAATTCTTTTTCTTTGGCTTAACCATTGAACGGTTTACTTTCCCATGTTGTAAATAAAGGAATCAGTGATCATGGATAAAAGATATGACGGCTTAGTTTAAAATAATACTTCTAATTACAACAATACCTCTTTACTTTATTTT
Source organism: Canavalia gladiata (assembly GCA_037954105.1). NCBI lineage: Eukaryota > Viridiplantae > Streptophyta > Magnoliopsida > Fabales > Fabaceae > Canavalia > Canavalia gladiata. The sequence goes on from CM075663.1 coordinate 48,229,749, forward strand.
CAAAATTTGCATAATAATGAAGATATTTTATTTTCATAATTTTCTATACAAATCTTTCAAGTAAAGTGCTTCTCCTTTTATAAGCCCTTCTCCCTTAATTAAATACATCACTAAATGTTTTACATGATATACATGTTCGCATCTCCATTTTTCAAATATATTACCATATCCCCACCCCTATGATCCTACCTACATAGTTGTATCATACCAGCACAAGTACCACAATGCATACCAGAATTTGTACAACAAACTATAATATGAACGCCTGTGTGAACAAATCAGAAAGTTGTTTCTCATAGTTATGATCAAGACATACCTTCCAACGACAAACAGCAAAAATACCTGCTCCAGATGCAGAGGTGGCATTCAACTTAATCATGTAGTCCTGTTGAAGAAACATATATATGTTAGGTCCAGCTTAGGATATGATGCATCCAAATGCTAATCATGGAAGAATGTGCTTTCACTGTGTAACATTAAAGTGTTACATTAAGTGAAGAGGCAAAGGATGAAGATTCCCTAGGTTCTATAACAGGTTTCTTGTGTTTGCAAATTCTTTCCCATATCCTTGATGAATTTTCATTACTCTGAAAAAAACCACAACATATTGTATCATGAACTCAGAGCAAACTAGCTTAACTCCTCATTGGGTCTGTACGAGTCTTACCATGTCTTTCCAGCACCCAATGCATTGATCCAAAAAGTAATAAGATGGGAAGAATACAAGTACATATGAGGGTGTCATCCCTAACCAGGTAAAACAATTACATAACCCATCAATAAAACTAAGAATGAAAGGCGAGACTGCGCACATTCTGCAGAAACATTTGCCTTCAAGCAGAACAACTGTAAGGTACATTCCACCCATTCTGGAAGACTCTGTTCAGAGAAACTCAATGCTGGGAAAATCTAAAATATGATTATCATGACAAACGGAGAACCCACAGAAAGATCAGAAATACAGAGTAACACAAATACACATACAATCATCTGGGTCAAATTTCTATATGGAGTTATCTTCTGAACAAAGTTTTCAAGCTCCTATACAAAGATCTAGCTTTGATGCAGTCCAACTGTTGATAAATCACATCATAAGCCAAACCTATCAACCTCCTCATCTTCATCGTCATCTATAGCATCCTCCTCTTCAGTATATATCCCCAAATCATCATCATCAATTTCCTCATCCTCATCTTCCTTATCAATGATGCTTTTACTTGCTTCTTTGTCCTTCAAACCAGTGCTCAAGACTACAGTTTCCCCACCAGATTTCTCCATGTCCCTCCTCAATCTATCCATGTTCTCCCTCCTGCGGTCTTCTTCCAGACGTTGCTTCTCTTCACGTCTTTTATCAAGATCAGCCCTAAACATTGAATGATACAATTAAGATAATTGGTTAGCCATTTCAAATATCTTGCTATTTATACTAAATCGATAGTAATATAATAGTGAAGCTAACAAATACAAAATCTGTCGAGCTCAGACAATACTTATAGCTTTCCATGTATTCCTCTGCACTGCCTTCAACAGCCTTGAAGAAGGCTTCAATTCCTGCACCAGAAACTGCAGAAACTCCCACTGATTTTAAATTGTTGTAGAATTCATCCAGCACAAGAGAAAGGCTCTGAGTTAAAGTTGACATGTAGGAGTGATCTGAACTTGCTGCAGCTTGGAATGCCTCAAAATCCTCCATCCACTACATACATAACAAATTTAACACACAGAATAAATCAAAATAAATTTGGTGCAAGCTATAAAAACAAGACAAACTGTTACATCCCCCCCCCCCTCAATATTAGTATTGTGTCCCCTTCTTCTGTCCTTAAAAAGCTGTGGATGGATGCTTGAGAGTATTGGACGATATTCCAGGTGGGACCCTCATCTCTCATGCCTTCTTATGGGTTGACTAAGGAAACAAGATGGAAGAATGAGAGGTCTGCTCCAGACTTTCATCCCCTCCTCCCAATGGTTAAAGTTAAAGAAGGAGGATGGCAGGCATTCCCTTTTTATGTATGTCTAGTAAGGGTGATAGAGGGAGTTTCTTTTGGGGACTTATTTTGAGTGGGATGTTCCTTTTACAATGTTCAATACAGGTGATCCTGTGATGTATAGTCTGATTTGATGAAGTTTATGATTCTATATTGTTTGTATATCCTTGATTTTGACATTCAGATATGGATGTATATATTCATATGAAGACATTTATCCCAGTATATTAAAGTTTTCATTACTTGTTATGCATGGCATGTGACAAGAAAAAAGCTATGCTAAACAATGTTGAGTAGTACGCTTTCTTTATGTTACCTTAAGATATGGCTAGCAAATACTTCCATATAGGTTTATGATGTTCTTATTAGTAACGGGTGTCACAAATCATATTAAGTTCAGCAGATAGGGAAAATAATGGATAAAACCAAACCAACAATGAATGGAAACTAGGCATGAAATAGGGTATCCTTGAGGCCCAATATATTATTTGTGAGCAGAAGCAAGGAGATTTGGCTTAATAATATGCAAAGGAAGGAGCCCATGAACCATATACTTAATCGCAAAAGGTTCAATCTATCTATACAAGAAATTCTCCAAAATGAAAAGGAAAATCAATAACTATCTCCATCAATATTGTTTGCCCATCTCACTCCAATCGCTCAAAATTTAAATTACTTATGGGCCTTAGCTTCTATTTCTCCAATTGAAAGCAATGTTAAGCTTCCATTAAGCATAAACCCTTTTGATTGGTGTTTATACATGTGATGCTATTTAAAGTCATTGATATTCAATAGAAGGGAGATACAAGTAAACATGCTAAAATGATAAATCCCTCAAAAGAAAATAATTATATCCAACTCCCTCTTTATAAGACAATGATTCAATCAACTTTAATGTTGTCTTTTTTGAGAAATCTTCTACTGTGAAGCTAAACCTTAAGCAATGTTTAAACATAAAGACCAAGTTCTAAAAAGCCAACAATGTTTTTTTCATTTAAACGACTTTCAACCTCAAACTATCAAAATAGATGAATATAATTGGAAGCAATATGATAATCTGTTGTACAAATAGATTTTACAAGTTAACCTCAACCTGTTGTTATTGAGTCAGTAAATCAACACATCCTGTCTTTTTTTTAAAACATCTGAAGTAACTAATCAAGCCAACACATCATTTGTAATGCAACTATACAAAAGAAAATTGATCAGAGATACGCAATACCTCCAAGGCAAACTGATGTTGCGCTACATCAACCTTGTTGAATGCCAAGATGAGAGGTAACCTTGTCTTATAGAGGATACTACAAGCATAAAGCATGTTGCTCATGAAAGTGGTGGGATTTTCTGAACGAGGTGTATCAACTACATAGATGATTACAGTAGGAAATGTGGAAGCAAAAGCTTCTGTAATGATAGCACCAGAAGCAGACCAGGTGAATATCTCAATCTGACCAGGGGTATCCACAAGAACATAGTCAAGTTGATCTGCTCGTCTTTCAATGACAGAAATTACCTAGAAATGAGGAGCACAAATATTTACAAAACATAGTATAAGACTACAAACAAATAAGGACACACAAATGGGCCCTTGATCATATACACATAAGATCTCAACGGTTGTACCAAGAGCTTAATTAGGAAACATAGAACCAAAACATAGGATCAAACAAGCTCGAGTAAAGCTCTGCAACATAAAAATTAAAATTGAAGTAGGGATCATATATTATAATTATAAGTAAGATATGTCACCAATCACAACAGTTTCAGAGTTCAATAAGCAAATTTTACCTCGTCAAACTTGGTAGCAAACAAGTTCAGAGAAGTCAAGATTCCACCATTAGGGCCAAGGTTGAACTGCTTCATGACTTCTTTGTACTTAACAGTGTCTCTTATATCAATATTAGCAGCATATGGGAGTGTCATGACGGCCGGGTCAAGATTCATCACATAACCTCGAATGTTTGACAAATGTGTATGGCAAACCAACCTATGGAGGAGTGTTGTTTTCCCACTCCCTAAATACACAGATGGGGTTTATCCTGAGCCTTTATACATAAAATTAAATATAAAAATGAAAAAACTAAGTTCCAAATTCCAGTTTCCAACACTTAGCATATCAAGTGTAAACGCAATTACCCACCTGCCATTCCTACCACTATGATTATAATCGGTTTTCTTCTGAAGTTAGGCGGTCCATTCCCAGACGACGATCCTTCAATATGCAGTTTGTTCATTGTCTCTGTGAGCTCCTCCTTTTCTTTGTTATTTGCCTTCAAAACCAAACCAAAGAATGAGCATAAACCGCTCAAAATTTCTAATTAAATTCGCCCAATTAAAAGAAAAAACGCAGCTAGTGTTAATCTTTTTCAGAATAACATAATTTAAGTATCCCGCAAGGCTGGTACGGCATAGTCGCGTGAAGTCAACACCACAAACTAACGGTGAACTTTCTCGTTAAGCCGTGGATTTGGTTTCCGTTCTCAACTTTTTTCACTTTCTAAATAAACAAAAAAAAGAAAGAAAATGAGAGTGGAAAGAGAGAGGTGAGTTTGGAGGGGCGTACTTGAGAATCGGAAACCATTTGCATGGGCGCCGCATCCTTGGAACCATCATCAGACTCCATTTCCGATTGAAGAGGCTTTATTGTGACAGTTGTGTAGGAACAAGTGTGAGCTCAGTTCCAGTGAGGACAGGGACGGGTATCGTTGAAGCAGCTATTTCCAAAGCAAGGGTTTATGATGGTCACGAAATAGGCCGACCGGCGTTAGGTTTTGAGATGGTTTGAGTGTCAAGTCTACCTCTAAAAAAATTTGGATGTCAGAGCCTCTTTCTTGTTTTGCTATAGTTTTTTTTTTAAGTTTATAAGTTTGATTAAAAATTTATAATTTAAAAGATTAATAAATAAATTAAAAATTTATATAAATGATTTATTAAAAAATTTACAAACTTAAATTATACAGCATAAAAAGTTATTAAATAAAAATTTATATAAATATAAATATATAATATATAAAAATAAATAAAAATTTAAACAAATCAAATTAAAATTTCTATTAAACACTTCAATTTATTTCTATTTCTAATCATAGTATACATCATCCTTAATGATATGAAGATTATTATTATTATTATTATTTAAAAAATATAATTATAATTAAAAAAAATATGATTATAGGATCGTTTAGTTTTTAAAAAATATTTTTAATTGCAACAATATTACTTTAAATCTATTTTTATTTTTTAAAAAATTGTATAATGATGAAGATATTTTATTTTCATAATTTTTTATACAAATTTTTAAAAATAAAATAAAATAAAAATAAGATAATATTTTTATAATGAAAATTGAAAACAAAAACAATTCCTCAAACTAAACAGCCTAAAGGTTTCATGGCTTCAAGTTTCGAATTGCATCATCTTAAAAACATAAATGTTAGGGGTAGAAGTGGCGATATAAGATATTTCGACTGAAATGGGCTACTTCTCCTAATAAAAAAATTCCAAAAAATTGAAGGGGTGCAAAAAAAAAAGATGCGAAAAGTAAAGCCCATACTGTTGAGGGCCGTAAGCCATTTGCCAAAAAGCTCATTGCTGTTTTGAAGGTAGATGCAAAGTTAGCCAGCTCGCTACAGATAATCAAGTTTTAGAACTACCACCATAAGATCCCAAACTGATACTAATAAAATTGCCAGACAATTAATGATAAACCAATTTTCAACGCATTATTTGCAATCTTCGCCATTATTACAAAAGGAACTCAATGTAATTGAATATTTCAAAAGTTTTTAAATTTTAAAATTAACTGTTATATATTTTATAATTTACTTATTATCTATTTTAATTCATGATAATTACCCTTAATTATTAATTTTAAACAATTTTCTTATTCTCAGAATTCAATCTAATTTATTATTGTTGTTACTAGATTAAAAAATTGACAATTAAACATGCTTCAACTGCATATATTATATTTAAATTATAATTTAAATTCAAATTAAATTATTTACTTCAAATTTAATTGTGTAATTATTTTAATTATCAACCAATTTAATTTTCAGAGAACCTTAATTCTATATAAAAAATTCAACCCTTTCTATCTATCGTATGTTTAAAATATTCAAATATTCCTAATACTAAAATTTATTATTTTAAGATCATGCAGTCAGCGCATAAAGTAAAAATCTGTTACGAGGAAAAAGACCTTAAATCTGGAAATACTTAGTATCTGTGTGCGACCACAATGTTCACTTGCTGCATATACAATTATGTACAAATGAATCGGTAGACCAAAAGAACGATAAAAATACAAAGCATTTCCTCATGAAACACGGCATTCTAAAAATGCTTCATAAAAATCGGTTGCCAAGAGAAGCACTGCTTTATCTAAAGTATTTGATAAATGCATATCAAATTTGTAGCCTAGAGGCCCTTGGAAAAACAAAATCATTGAGCATTCTTTTGTGTATACATTCTAAAGTGTATCGATTAATGCCCAAACATTTTGTCTACTGATCCACCCAGAGGCCAATATCAAATCTCGAGGAGGCTCATTCCAAGATGTGTGTCACGACTCACTCAATGCCAGAAAGTATACATGCTGTAATAAGGTGCCCAGGTAATTGTTTGAAGTTAATACTCCTGAAGTAGACATTTATGGGATCATTTTATCTATTAAATTGGAAAACAATACCAATGTCTAGTTTATATTGCTTTATGTCTGTCGTCATTCCCAGTCTTCTTACAACCTGTGTCATGTACTAGTCCACATCTTTAATAAAAAAAAATATCAAGTGGCAGTCATGAGGAGGGCGCCTTCACTCAGCCTCTACAAGTGGTTAATTTTTTTTTCAACATGTTGCTCGTACAAAGAATGATATTTTGCAGGGATATAATCCTTGAACCTGTCAAACACGAGGACAAAGGTCAAGATGATTTAACTTAAATTTCTAGGATACATCCAGAATTTTCAGTAAGTTAAGAACACATTGATTGGTGATGAATGATAACAAGCACAACACTTCATAACAAGAAAGGGAACTTAACATATTGTACTTTCCCTGAATACCTTTTAAGGAGAGGAAGCCTGTCAGGTCCAGAGAACAACCTAGAAATACACTGTAATACTTCACTAATCTTCATTGCCTTGGTCTTGAGTGCCTTCATATAACCCACAAAGTCTATATATTCTGCAGCACTAAGCTTATCCCGAACCTGTAGTGCATGATTCAAACAAGTATCCTTACTCCAAAGTTCTCATCAATATCAATATTTGGGAAAGGAACACAAAATTTTAACGCCATATTAACCCCTATAGTATAATCCAAGCAAACGTATAAACCTTGAGGATGGACTGACCAAGCATATTTGTATAACTAACAGCAAATAAATTGGAACCAAACATTCCCAGTTTTAACTTGTGTAATAATTATGAGAACTTGTGTCAAAATTAAGACCACATCTGATCATGTCCTTATAGTTCATGTTTATAATTACAAATTTTATTGGCTCTCTATCCTATTGGCTTTAATCATTAATTTTCCTTTAGTTCCAGTTACTGCCACTTATTACATTCCCCATTTCCTAGGCAATATTCCAATCCATGTATCAGATAAAATGACATTACCTGAGCAAGGAATGCTGATCCTTGAGTTTCATCACCGGCAGAAGGTGCAGAATTAGCAGGAAGATTGCTTTTTTGTTTAATCAACTCAAGACTGCTGGAGGTCCCATCATCTTTACTTTGCAGATCTACACCACCTTGAACATGTTGATTAGCTATATTATAAATCTACTGATTTATCATGATTGACATAATTACAAATGGGAGCTTTATGATTCAATAATTTTTTACCAGATGATGATTGCTCATTAAAATTTCCCAAATGTTGCTTTAACTCATACTCTCCTGTTACAAATCTCCGCTTCTTGGAAGAACAATGTGCTATTGGCATATTCTTTGATTTTTCACCCACTTGACAACTATCAGCCAAATCAACCACGTCATGTTCTTGTGATAGCAGAGTCTTCTTTCCAAGCAAAACCTTGCCATAAGCATCTCTTGAACTTTCACGGCCTACGATCTTTCCATTGTCAGAAGACAGAGAAGAGCGATTGGCAGGCACAATTTCTCCAAGGAATGATGTACAGCATTTTTTAGTATCAGGCAAAGATGAAGCTTTCAAAGAGAAATCTTGAGCCACTGGTTTAGTCTGCATGTACAGTCATTAACAAACTGAGGGACCAAACCTATGATAGCATTATATGATTCAAAAAACGAGTATGCATGATCAAGGAGTTACCAGAGGTGACAAAAGTTTTTCCACGTAAAATTTGTCCATATGGTGCCCTGATGATGGTATTTCTCCAAGATTTCCTGTTTCTGGTTAAATAATATTAATAAAAAAAGTTATGTTCAAATAACACAAGAACATTATATGTTAGAACTAATCTAAACTATTAGTGTGGACCTCAAAAATATTGAGAAATGAAACCAATTTCATGGAACATGTTACCAAATATTAGAAAACTAAACTAAACTTATTTCCCAAAACTAGCTTAAGAGAGGAGGATTGCTTCAAGTCTTATAAGTAATATTCTGGTCATATCCCTATCTAATGTGGGAGATATTTACACCAGCCTCATGCCCAAAACTAAACATCTGATCCGTGAAGTTTGCAAGACTAGACATTTGTAGATAATCCAAATTAAGACTGGACAGGCTCTGATCCCATATTATAAAACTAAATATAACTCACCTCCAAAAGCTAGCTAAAGAGAGGATTATCTCAAGTCTTACAAGTAGTATTTTGGTGATATTCTTAATCAATTAGCTGATTTTAAATTAGGCAAGGCCCATCTGAACAGGTAACTACATTCACGTATCTTACTAAGATCTAGTACACAATCACATTATAGGCAACTCATTTTCCTCTCTCTGCTTTGCAGGAAGCTACCTTTAACGCAAGATTTAGTAAAAAAGAATACTCCCCCCATCTTTATGAAAAATCAAAATCTGATTTACTACAAATTCAGCTGCCAATTCATGAAAGTAGATAGAAACCATATTCATTATGCTTTCAAGATACAAATTACATTTCACCATAACGTAAAAAAAGGGTAGGGACCACAAGTCCACGCATAATGATGACCAACAGAGTGTAGTACTAGATGACACTGACCCCCATTTTCAGCTTCTAACAATGACAACTTTGTAGGGCCCCCAGTTCCTATATCCCGGAAAAATCGAGTTAAAGTGAAGACTACTTCTCCAAATCTTGAGAAACACTGCAGGATCAGAAATTAGTTAGCACAAAAAATATGTATCAAAAAGAAAACTTCAGTGAAGAATGGCACCTTGATGTGAGGCTGTATCCAGCGTGAGACTTGAGACTGACGATGAGGATGTGAAAACCTGCAATAACTCCAATACTAAGAATAATCCACAGAAAGAATTGGTAAAATAACCAAGACCAGATTCATAATTACAAAGATCATATCATAACAGACTATTGATATATAATAAAGAAAAAGGATAATTATATATAACTAGCATCATGGCATGTGTATTAGCTGGATTTTGTATTAATAATTTATATATTGAGATATTTATTTTAGAAAATTTAGATAAAAGGAAAAGTAGTTCATATCATATAGTCATGAGTTACACCAACCAACTCACATGAATACCTTAGTTTATTGTTTGAGAGAGAGAATACCACCCAGAAAACATCTATAGAAATATGCTAGGACCAAATCAAGCCACTGACTTATAAATTATCCATATGATACAAAGAAAAAAAAGTTGGGCTAAGATGTTTCTTTCAAAAGGTAACAGGAATAAGAACTGTTAATCAATGCTTATGTTACTCTTCTGGTAGTACCATATGTATTTTGAGGAAATTTAGACTATAATAACTTAAGATTAAAACCTTTCGTCACAGAAAATAATTGCTCCATAGTCATGGCGATGGCGAATTACACGTCCAATAGCTTGATTCACAGCTCGGGAGGCTTGTTGGTTATACCATTCATCTCCAGTTAGAACCTGCTGAAGTTACGCATAAATAAGTGTATATACAGCATAAATGAGTACAAAATATATGTCAGGTAAACCACCATAACCTTGGACATTTCTCCCTGTACCCGAGATTGTTGATTTAAGTATTCACGTTTTAGTCGGACCTGTTAGAGATTGAACACAATGAGTGCATTTTACTACATATGTACATGCATAACTAATAGACAATACTAATAGAATTATTAGCATTAAATATTTAAAATGATTAATGATAGAAATAACCATATAACATAAATTCTCAAGGTAAACTAAGGTAGGAAAGGGAAAAGATTATCAAACCTTAGGATCAGTGCTTGTGGCATATGGTAAACCTGTAATTACCACAGCTCTTCCAGCATGATCTGCAAAATCTAATCCTTCACTTACCTGTTAAAATAACCATTGGCACAAAAAAACTGTAGATTCAGATGCAGCTAAGTGAAGTAGTAATAGGCTATAGATTTGCTTTGCAGTGCAATTTCTAGGATAATGCTTCTCCTTTTATAAGCCCTTCTCCCTTATTTAAATGTATCACTGAATATTTTATATGATATACATGTTCACGTTTACATTTTCCAAATATATAGCTGTATCATGCCAGTACAGATACCACCATGCATACCAGAATTTGCACAACATACTATAATATGAACGCTTGTGTGAACAAATCAGAATGTTGTTTCTCATAGTTGTGATCAAGACATACCTTACCACGACAAACAGCAAAAAAAACTGCTCCAGATGTAGAGGTGTCATTCAACTTGGTCATGTAGTCCTGTTGAAGAAACACATATAGTTTAGGTCCAGCTCAGGATATGATGCATCCAAATGCCAATCATGGAAGAATGTGCTTTCACTGTGTTACCTTAATTGAAGAGGCAAAGGATGAAGATTCCCTAGGTTCTATAACTGGTTTCTTGTGTTTGCAAATTCTCTCCCATATTGATGAATTTTCATTACTCTGAAAACAACAAAACCCAACATATTGTACCATGAGCCTGTATGAGTCTTACCATTGGGTCTGTATGAGTCTTACCATGTCTTTCCAGCACCCAATGCATTGATCCAAAAGGTAATAAGATGGAAAGAACACAAGGAGCCCATCAGGAACAATTCGGGCCAAATTTACTGGAATGCAATATAAAAATGAAAATGTGAACAATTAGTAACAATGTCAATCTGTTCATTTTTTCAAATTCTGATAATGTATGCAAGTCTCTTATTTCCAAATACAGTCAAGTTCTTGAATCTCTGTTATAGTCTGAAATATAGGATCGTCTTTAGTTTCATGAAATTATACCCCCACACAAATGAAATCATGAATGTCAATTATATAATAGTAACTTCTTGAAATCTGCTTTATGTTCCCTCCCTTAGGACTCATTATGCTACCAGAAAATTATTTTTGCCTCTCATGCCAAGGTAAGCAAAGCTACATTCATCTGCCTCAAAGACCCTCATCTCACATCTTTCTCCTAATTGATAATTAGATAAGAACATAAATTATCAAACTTTAAGACAACTTAAACTCTACACAGTCAAAACTCATGTTTAGGACTGGTTACATAAACCCATATCTAAAACAGAATGGATTATACCTTATACCTTTCTAGGAATGATTCACACACTGCAAATTATCAAAATTCCTACATTACAACATGCAAAACATAAATATCTTTGACTGATATAAAACTGTCAATCTAAAGAACTCCAAAATCTGAAATAGCCCCACAAGGCTAGAATATAAAAGCAGGATCAAACCATAACAAGAATGCAATACTCCATTCACTAATAAGGCTTTCACTATCAAAAACAGTATCACTCTGATTTTTTAAACTAGATATGCAGTTCTGAAAATGGTGAGACAAATGGTACAAGGCTTCATTTTACCAAACTCCGTCAAGTCGTTAGTATTATAAAGCTATGTTTTACCAAACCCAATATAGCCACAAGTCAAATACCAATTGCATTTCCAAGCTCCTGCCTGTACTCCAGCGAATCACGGGTGCGGTAAGAGGAGTTAAAAGTACGTCCTGAAGGACCAACTGGTACAACTCCAGCATATATCTGATTTGGGGTTATTACATGTGGATTTTCCAGCTGAATGGGAAAGTTTCTGAGTTTACCAGAATCAGCTCTGTTAGTGAATGACGACCAATATATTATTGGATGAAACACAGTCAGCAAAAAAGGAACTTACAATTTCAGTTCCTCAGCAAAAGATTCCATAGGGGATAATGTGCCAGAAGTCAATATAATAGATCTAACTCCAAACTTAGGAAATTCTTCCATAGCTATTCCTGGATTAAAGCACCACCAGCTGAGTGTCCTTGACACCTTGCCTGCAGCATAAAAAAAAACAAGACATATATAACTGAGAATGGAACAGAAAAGGACATCTACAATTACAAAACACTATACAGGTATAATGGAAACAGGTTAGATTGTCTGTATAAGAAAGGAATATCTCCATTTACAAGACCAAAGTATCTATCATGCATATTATGCAGCCAAATGGATCCTTGACTCAAATGCTAATTCCAACCCCAAGAGGCATGTGAGCTAAAGGCCCAAAAGCTTTAATGTCTTTAGAATATAGGAATAAATTTATCCAGAGCTCTCAGAAATAAGCATATTTTTTTCAACATGAAAATATATTTTGTATAAAAAAGAAAATATCAATTGTCTTATAAAGCTAAATAATAATTCCTATAAAGTGAGTCTGACAACGGAATGAAGCAAAATTACACAATACATAAAATTTAAAAAATATGAAATATGAAATCATCACAAAAGAGTCATAAACAACACACTGAACACATACCACAGAACTATCAACCATGCCCCAAAATATTAGATAAAAAAATTAAGTTTTAAACTAGTAAATGTGTGAAAATTGACATAAGGACCAATTTGATAGAGAGGGAAAAATAAATGGAGTGCTAGTGTGGTGAAAAAAATAAAGACTATTTTGATACATTTTGTAATCTAGTTCATCCAAAAGTCTCAAATTACCTTTAGAGCCATTGCTGGCCCAAGCCTCAACCTCTCGCACGTGAACCTTTAATGTAAAGGGAAATAGAGCTTAACATGAGATATTATAGCACAACAAAAGCAAAAATACACAAACAGGAATTATTATGAAGTGATAACAAAAACCATCCAGGGAAGTGTAACCATAAAATTAAGAGTCCAAAACTTACACGATAATATTTAGCATGAGCAGTTCTTCCATCCCTGAAAACAATATCAAGAATTTCACTGATTCTATCCAACCTGCAGATTGTGCCAGTTGATTTTTGTTGATGTTCCTCAAGAAGGGTTGAAGCTACTGCAATTATATCAGTAAGCTTAGAAGTGGTCTTGTGTGTGATGTTTAGATCAGCCAGCATTTCATAGATATATGGCCCAGGTTTGGTGTACCCCAGCTCCTTAGATTCAATAGGCACCTCAGCAATACACTTTTCAAGTTTTAGAAGAAGTGCTGCAAGAAAGAAAATATCATCCTGCACCTTAGATGCCAGAAGATATATAACATCCTATTTTCAAAGTACCCTAACCAAAATCTAGAAAAAGGAGAAAGCAGGTGTACAAAGTTATCAGTCATGCCAGAAAGTCCAGTAAACCCAAACATGATTTATAATTAGATAAGACTTCCCCGATAATGTTGTCAAAATAAGTAAAACATGCATCATGATATTGTCACAGAGAAATTGGAAGACAGGCATTTAGAAGATTAAGTTCACCTCTTAGGATTGCAAAATCATCTGGATTTTGTGACTTATCATTTGATTTATCTCTTCTTTCTATTGAAAGATCAATACAACTTTGTGCCTCAGAAATACAAGCTGTTAGAAGCCAAGAAGGCAAGTCAAAGGAGGCTGCATCAGCACATGTGCTTTCCTGCAAGTAATAACAAACAAACTTGAATCCCATGAATAAATTTCAATAACATATATAGCAGAGTACAAGACCAGTGTAAAGGGAAACATTAGGCATAGCATAGAGCCGTGGGCAGGTTTATACTTAATAGAACTATGGTCTATGCTGTAAATTTTATTTTCCAATCACAAATTTGTAATATATCTTCTTACCAAGTTGTGAGCTTCATCAAATATGAGTATACTATTGCTCCAAGAAAGTTGTAGAGATCTTCTATACCCACGATCTATAAGATAGTTGTATGGAGCAAATACTATATCAACAGCCTTGTGGAGCTCCTTTGATAAATAATAAGGACACCTGAAATAAGTAGACAGAAAGTAGAACAGAAGTTTTCACTTGAAGAGAGAGAGAGAGGAGCCTAGTGGCGATAAAAAATAAAATTTGCTTATTAAGATGTTATATTAAGGATACAGCCAGCATAGCTGACTGAGAGAACATACGGCCCAAATCTTCTACCAATATTGACCAAATCCTCGATATCTACAGGTTCTTCTCCAAGATGAGGATTGTTCTTCAAGTAATCTACAACAGAATTTTAGTCACATTGTCAAACTAGTCTAAGTCATAACAATAACACATCAAAACTTCAAAATTAAAATGCAAAAATTTGATTTATCATTTGACAAATAATTAATAAATGATATGCAACTTGCATTAACCTCCACAATCATTATATCTTATTCTTAAACACACATGACATGATTTGAACTTCACAGATATAAATTTAACCAGTCCATGATGGACAAAATATTGATTACAATCCAGACAAAGCTATAACAGTCTCCACACAATAAAATCATTTTACACCTATATCAGGGTGTTTTGCAACACTAACTTCTTTAATTAAGAGCAAGGATGTGGAATTTAAGGTATCAATAACATAGGTAGATGGTTGGTTGCACACCATATAGAAGCATGGTCAATTGGTTCAATAACCAAGATTCTTTTTTGTATAACTATGATATCAAGAATAACTTCTCACACGCATAAAACAATATGAGTAGAATGACTTTCCTAGCACTAGCAGTATAAACTCAGTTCAAACTCTTGGCCTATGAAATTATTTCTCGAATCTTCTATATCTAAGAATTGTATTCTGTATCCTATCAATTCTTTTTATCCCAAAACTCTACATCTTTGGACTAGTGAGAAACTAGATGTTTATATGAAATAACTAGCCATAAATGGCACACAGAAGTGACAGCTTGAAAATAATAATAAACCTGGTATTTGTTAACTTTGTTGCCAGTTCATCATTTAAACCATGGCACTCCACCATACTAGGAGTGATTATGGAACATATACAAGATCATCAATTCCATCAAATAAAATACATGTTAAGAGTTAAGTATGAATTACTCAGATACTTGAATGCATATTGCATAATGACAAGCAAGGTTCACATGTAAAATATAAGCACTCATTATATGCATTGAAAAAGCTTTTCCAAAATTACCAGGAACTCGATAAAAATGGGTACACTGACGCTTCCCACGCCTTCGGCACAGTAATCGGCAAGCGTTTGTTTGTGTTTTTCCATGAAGTAATTTCACTTCATCATGAATGCAAAGTTGCTCGCGAGATCCCAGGACTACCATCTTAGGCCTGCATACTGATAAATGTCAGGTAACCTAGGTCCAAGCCAGTCATATCACCATAAAAAAACTGCAGACTATATAAGATTGATTCAGTTCTGAATAACTGCATAAGCCTAAAAGACACTAAATATCAACCAGGATAGCCCACAGAATTCATTTGTCTCTGGACCACAATCACCAACTTGATAGGAAACAAAAACTCTGGGGAAGTGCAAGGCAATGATTAATTTACATTGCATTGACACTATCAATTACCATCATCACCAGCAAGTCAACAGCCAACAAAGAGGACATCAATAGATTCATTAGCAAAATTTGTTATAAAAGATCACCCTGGATACAAAATGACCTGTAAGATGTTCTTTTCAACTCTTGAATTACTTGACGGATCTGACTGTGAGTGCGTGAAGCATATACAATTGTAGAAAAACCAGACGACTCGGATTGCGATGGTGAAACCTCGGTTTTACCCTCAGACTTGTCACCGGTCTTCGTGCTCACACCAGTTGTGAAACTACCCAAACTCTTCCGCCAGGCTAAGGTAGCACAGAGAAGACATAGTGTTTTTCCGGTTCCTGTGGGACTTTCCAATAGTGCATTACATTTCTGCCAGGGAACATATACAGAAGTTCACAATGAATATCCATAGCAGGATACACTAAGTGTCATTGATAATCAATCATGATATTAATGGTAAAAAAAGGATATAAGATTGATACTATTGAAGAACCTTTGTCTCAGAGGACAAGCCTAAGGCATTGAGCATTTGAAAACAAAACTAAAGTAATTCTATGTGATGCCATAACTAGTATCGCATTCTATTTTATGCTAAACCGCGATTGCATCCACAACTATTACTGGTAGAAATTGAAACAGCCGCAGCTCTAAATCATATAAAGAGAATACAATGATCGAAATAGCTTCTAATAAAAGTAAGGTCACAGTTACCTCTTGAAGTGATTGTATGACTTTGTCCATGTAAACGAGCTGGGAATCATAGGCTTCATACGGAAAGTCTACGTCGATTCCCCTGATTTTGTACGTCGGCATTTCTTTGCTTCCTCTTGAAATCGGCAACAAAAAAGAGAAAATACTTTCTTCACCAGGTTGGCTTGAACTTTCAACCCTAATTCCGAAGCCACTGGCCAGTCATAGAGTGAGATAATTTTCCCGCCAACGCTACCGATAACAGCTAAACCATGTGAATAATTATATATACTTCGTGGTTAGTAACAGAACTTACTCTCTCCTTTTATATTTATTTTAATTTTATTCTTTATCATTTTGTTTTTATGTTTTTATGCTTCATTGTATATAAGTTGTAGATCTTAATTTTCACTGTTAAAATTTTTAGTTTAAATGATGATGTTATTTGTGTAAATATATAAATATATATTTTTTGAAAGTCATATTTTAGTTTCTGAAAATATAAATATGAACAATTTGATTGTGAATTATTAATTTTATTATATTATAATTTATTTATTATGAAAATATGAATAAAATGTAAATTAAATTAATCTATGTAGAAATTAAATTGAATAAATTGATATTTTTAATTTCAATTAAATCAAAATATAAATATATATATATATATCAAATTATACATAAAAATATTTTAAAATTAAGATTAAATCTTATCATATCATAAAAATGTATATAAAAATAAAAAATAAATATTAAATACATTTTTTATTTTAAAAATAAATTGAAGTTTTTATTTCATAATTTTAAAATTTTTATGTTAAAATCTCTTATTCTCTATAATACTTTAACAATGAATTTTCACATTAACTAAAAAAATATTAAAGTAAATTAAATTAATTATCGTAAATAAAAAAATCATTTTTTAAATATTTTAATTATAATTAATTTAATTGTTTAAATAATAAAGAAGTAAAAATTAAAAATTTTAAAATTAAGATATCATAATTAAAATTTAATTATTTTAAAAATGACTACAAAATATATTTGAGAAAAAATTAATATATAATATATCAATTAATTTTTAAATAAAATATAATTTCCAAACAAAATTGTACATAATTAATAAATAATTATATTTTTTCAGCACAATGAATATTTGAATCTGAATAATATAAATAGAACAAAAATTGTTAAAAAAATAAAACATATTTCAATAACTTTTGCGTCTTCAGGTAAAAAAAAAAATAATCTTTAATTGTGAACTAATATTAACGTATCAAAAACAGTGTAATTTGAAATGTACTTAAAAATAATAGTCAATTAAAACAAGAAAATAGTAACAAAATAATAATTTCTGGGAGAACATTAGAAGCAGGATTATTCAAATATTTGTCATCTATAGTGATTAATAAAAATATTTGTCATCTAAAGATGTGTATGGAAAATAACAAAAACAATTCACTTGTAAAAATGTGTTTGGAAAGTGTTTTTAATTTTTGCTGTGGTAGTTACAAAATTATGTTTAACATCTCATTTTTAAAGTAAATTATAATCGTTAATTACAACTTTTTATAAAAATAACATTTTTCGCATAATCAAATGTTTAAAAAATTAACTTATTTTGCAGTTAACATTTTTTTTATTTTATTTTTAATATTTGGTTGTTTAAATAAAAAACCAATAATCAAAATGTAGATTTATATATTTTTAAAATGTTGAAGTAGAAGTGATAAATTTCTATTATTTTATAACATCCGTATTTTTTATAAAAAAATATACAATTAAACATATTTTCTACCTTATAAAAAATTATGGAGAAGGACATTTGAAAATTGCCACCAAAATGTTGCAAATGGAAAAGCATAGAAGATAAATGGTATTTGATTTATAAAAATATTTTTTGTTTATTTTTTTTAATAGTTTGTATAGCATAAAAATAAAAAATAATTTATTTATTTATTTCATCTATTTGGTGTTAAAATATCTTTATTTTTTTATTTAAATAAAATGATAAAGTGTTTTTATTTTATTTTTTAAAAAATTATACTAAACTAATAAAAAATAGAATTTTATTTTATTTTATATAAAATATTGGAAAAATAGAAAATAAAATTTCTTTTCAAACCAAAATTTACCTTAAAATTTGAAAAATTTGATGCTTTTAGTTTATGTTTCGATATTCTTGTTGTATTATTTTATCTTTTAAAAATTATTTTAAAGTTTGAAAAACATTATAATACACAACTTTTTTTTTTTGAAATTCAACTTATGCTAACATTAAAAATGAGGGAATGTAAGTTTGATAAAATATATTTATAAAAAAATTAATTTAAATTTACAACTTTATGTAAGAAAGAGAAATTTAAATAAAATGTAAAAGGTTGTATAATAAAATTTGATTTATTATCTAAAAAATTATAACTTGTGTTTAATTATGTTTAAAATTGATTATGGAATAATTTTCATTGTTTATGCTCAAGTAAGAGAATTAACAAGTATGTTTAAATACTTTATATGTTGTATGTTGTGTTTTAAAATTTAACTCTATACTGTTTGACGCGATCATGCTAAAGTTAAACATGTTTGTGTACTAGTGAAATTTTTTTATTTTTTATGAGCTTGTAATTAATACCATATTGAAATTAAGCACAGATCAATGTCAAACTTAAATCTCAATAGTGTTTATCTTTTTAGATGAGTATGATCATGCATAAATTGGACATGGTTATGTAAAAAAAAAAATACAAATTAGATAAAAGACAATGTAGATTGTATTAAAATCAAGACCAATGTGTAGATGAAATTAAATCTAATTTTACGATGTATTTTCATAATTATGCAAATGTCATGTCAACAAATTCTTAAAAAAAAAATATTGCACAATTATCCTCTATCTCCATGACATGCACGAAAGTAAGTGCCAAATACTTTGAATAAAAATATTAATATATTATTACATGAATTAATTGAAATGTTATAATTATCAAATGTAAACTGTTTTAAATGGTATAAATAATAATTGATAGTTAACAAGGTCATGTAATTCATTAGAGATTTTATGTGTAATTTTTAAATGTTTTTAAATGGAGTTTATACATGTTTTTAATGAAAAAATAACCACAAAATTATAAGTTTTGAGAATATTGGTGTCAAATTAGTTCAATGTAAGGATGATCTGAGTTGATACACAGTATGCATATCAACTTTAAATTAGTTTGTACCATGAGTTTATAAGTTTTGTACCATCAACTTTAAACAGTATTATATCTTAATATATTTATAAGTTTAAGGCACTCATGAGCTCGGATTGGGTAGCGTGAATTCAGTTTGACCTTTGTCACGTTAGAAGATTAGAAGAAAAATGACATAACAATTCATGTATTATATATATGATTTTAATAAAATATCATGTTTTGTTTTATTATATTTTATATATATATGATTTTATTATTTAATAAAATTATAATGTAAATTATTTTCCTTAAACATAAAAATAGATGTTGATGTGATGAATAAATAATAATTTAAGATATTTAAAGAATAAAAACAATTACTATGAAATAATTTTTTTTATAATTTTATATTTTATAAATAAATGTTATATTTATAATTTAATTATAAAAACCCAAATTACTTATATCTTAGACAAATAAAAAAAAAACAATGTTAAATAATTTAGGAGATTAATCCAATTTTAAAATTATTTTACAACTAACACGGCTGAATTATTTTTTATATTGAAAAAATATATATTATCGATTAATTAAAAATCATTGTAGATGTAGCTTTCAAAAAACTAATAGATGGTTAATATTTTTAAATTATACAATAATATACAATATAACAATATAATTGTTTTAATTTAATATATTTCTTAATAAAATTATTAATTACACCCATAATTAATTATAAGCATAATATTTGATAATTAATTATTAAAAAATTATTTCTACAAGTAATAAAAAATGTATTAAAATTTCATATGAATTAAGGGAATCAAAACATTAATTAACAGGGTTTTCACTTTGCATTTTTATATTTTTAAACATGACAACAGGTTTTAAGTTGTGAATTGTTGATATTTTTATTATTTTTATTTTCCATTTAAAATAATTATTTATTTTTTTAATATTTTAAAATGCAAGATGGCATTAATTTAATATATTTTAAGTATATATTTATAAAAGAAAAAACAATGTACTGAAATACCATAAAAATAAACAAGAAAGATGAAAGATAAACAAAGTTCAACATAAATAAATAATAATTTATTTCTTAATTTATATGTAACAAATTTAAATAATAAAAAAACAGAGATAATATGTTAATAATAATGCATGTGAATTAATAATAAATTTTGTACAACCAAATTTTTTTATCTACATTAAATTTATATATGTACTCATATGTAAATTATTTTTAATATATAAAAGTTTCACTTACAACTAAATATTTAACGAATATAATTCTATAAATATGCATGAAACTAATTAACAAAATAAATACGCTTCATATATAAATTGTTATAATATAATTAATAATACTATCAAGAAAGGATAGAACTAAATAATTTAGATATTTTGTTAGAGATATTTCTATTAATTAGTGAGTTATGTTTATTTTATTTTATTTTTCTGGCATTTTATATTAAATAATAATAATAATAATAATAATAAAAGTTTAAATTTTTGGTATCTTATTTTTTAAATATATTTCTTTTAAGTTTATGGCAGTTTTTTTTTTAAATTATCTTTTACATTTCGTGAAAATTAAATTTCAAATGCAGTATTAAATTCATCAGAATTATTTTTTGAAAGTGGATTATATATATATATATTTAAAAAATGGTTTTTAAAAATAACATGTGTATCAATTTGACATTTTTTTAATGAATTAATTCTCAAAAGGTGTAATATATGTGAAATAATATTTTTTATATTATTTTTTTTACTTATAAAAAAATATTTTCTATGACAGATTCCAAATTTTTTTATGAAATTATACAAAAGTATCTTTTAGAAAAGATATCTAAAAAAATAAGAGAGATGAATTTGTAAAAAAAAAAATGTTAAACTATTCCTAATTTTTGTTATCTAAATTTATTTCTTTAAAATTTTTGAACACTTTATTTTTAAAACTATTTTTTATCTAGTTTCACTTATTCATTTCTCTACTTTTACTTGTGTATGTAGAAAGTATCAGCAGCTATTCTCATAAGATTCCGTAACATTTTTTGATAAAATTTACTAAATAAGATTGACTGTCTTTCAAAGTTTAATAACTAATTTTTAAAGTAGTACTTTGAAATGAAAAATAATCTCTTAGATTATTATTTGCACAGTCTTCTTACTATATATATATTTTTTAAATTATTTTGTCATACCTGATAGAAAGTTATTGTTTATATGTCAAAATAACTTTTTTTATTAAAAAAAATCGTCAACTATATTTGCAATAACAACTTATACTAAATGATATACATTTGATTCCAAATTGTTTGATTTTTATTTTTTATTTTTAAAATTTTTTCTTGAATGTTAGATTATGAATATAAGATGCACAGCACTGTATATATATAAATATATTATTTTTACATGTGAAAATATAAATGTGAATAAGATGTTGGATTATTTTTAATTTTTTATTTTAAAATAATTTTATATATTATTTTAAAATAAATGAAAATAAATAATAAATATATAAAATAACAGACATAACACAATAAAGAATCAAAATAAATTAATGTTATTTTAATTTTTAACATAAAAAAGATTTTTTTAACTTTAATTTTAAAAAGATTTACTTATCAAATATTTTTTTAGTTTTTAATTTTTGAACCCTAAATTTGATAGGTTATTTTTATTTATGTTTGAAAAATAAAATTTAAAATTTTATTCTTAAAAAGTGAAAAATAAGATCATATTTGATATATGTTTAAATATAAAAAGCAATCTTACCGAAAAATTAGTGGAATCACGGTACAAGAATGTTAAAAAATAGTTTATTTAATGTTTCTAACCAAACAATTTTCTTTTATAAAATATGTGTTTTAATTTTATTTATAAAATAAAATTAAAAATTAAAACAAAAATAAATAATTTATTATTTTCATTATTATTATATATTTTAAAAATATTATTTACAAATTTTTTACATAATATCTATTTAAAATTATTTTCAAAAATTAAATTTTTGAAGGTAGAAAATAAAATATGATAACCCACTGTATCTCTTACTAAAAGGAATAATTTAAAAAATACCAAAAGAAAATGTATGTATAAAATATATACAAAAATTGTGAACTAAAAAAATTCGTTCAAAGTTGAATTGCTAAGCCCAAGATCAATAGAGGCCCGCAACAAGTCCAATCTGCAGGCTTCATCCTTCTAAAGTAAATTAAAGAGGGCTTTATAATTCAAAAGAGATCCGAAGTAATAGATGCTTCTAGAAGTTGGAAGGATCCTCCAGACATCTCTGGGACCAACCCAGCACGTCTTTTTTATTCCTTGAAAACTTGTTCAGAACTGGTAATTCATTAAGTGGAAAGGTCATAAAAGAAATAATCAAAAATACAAAATTCCATAGAGGCCCCAAAGCTAAGCAAACTCAAGGGTCTAGCCTTTTTTTAAGTGCTCTCTTCTCCTTAGTCAGTTAATAAGTTGCTGGTGTACTGGGTTTCAGATTGTTCCAGAACCCTTCAAAACCCTTTCCTCCTATTTTCTCCGTCTTCGATCGCTTTACCTGGTAAACCCTATTTCTTCTTCCCTTGGATTTACGCCCCTTTCACTTCCTCTATCGATAGATCTGCATGTTCTCAGTGTCATATTCAAGCATTTTGTCTAGAATTATTTTACTTGCTAATGGTTAATGGGACGTCTTTGTTATGTTCGGTTTTTTTAACCTTTCTTTTGACCTTATCATTTATACTTGCATTTAGGTAAGTTCAAATAAATTTTGGATGTGAAAGATTGGATGATTTCATCTCTAGTAAGCAGTTTCTGATACTGGATGTAGAAGGGCTATATAATGTTTATTTTTAATTTGAAAGAAAATGTTTAGACTTACTTTTGAGTTGCTTTTGTTGCTAATGGTATGTTGTTAGGCTTGAATTTATTTGAATTACTGTTGTATTTGGTAGCTCCCTGCTATTACTATGTAATAACATTTGAGCTTGATTGTTAGGATGATGCTTCTACTTGTCTTGTTGCTCTTTCTGTTTTAAGTCTTTTTTTGTTCCATTATTACTAGCTAACTAGAATTTATGCGTCAGGTGTAAATGTGACTTGTTTATTTTCTTTTATAGATATATTTTTGGCTGAGAGATCAACCAAACATGAGCGTGGTCGGTTTTGATTTTGGTAATGAGAGCTGCATTGTTGCTGTTGCAAGGCAAAGGGGGATAGATGTTGTGCTCAATGATGAGTCCAAACGTGAAACTCCTGCAATTGTATGCTTCGGTGACAAACAACGGTTCCTTGGAACAGCTGGGGCTGCATCTACTATGATGAATCCAAAGAATTCAATCTCACAGATAAAGCGGTTGATTGGTAGACAATTTGCTGATCCAGAATTGCAGCGGGATCTGAAGTCATTGCCTTTTGTTGTCACCGAAGGACCTGATGGATATCCATTAATTCATGCACGGTACTTGGGTGAAGCTAAAACATTTACACCTACCCAAGTCTTGGGAATGATGTTATCGAACCTCAAAGAAATAGCCCAGAAAAATCTAAATGCAGCTGTTGTTGATTGCTGTATTGGAATTCCAGTTTATTTTACTGATCTTCAGAGGAGAGCAGTCTTGGATGCAGCCACTATTGCAGGTTTGCACCCACTTCGCCTTATTCATGAAACTACAGCAACTGCATTGGCTTATGGAATTTATAAGACTGATCTTCCTGAAAATGATCAGCTGAATGTTGCCTTTGTTGATGTCGGGCATGCTAGCATGCAAGTGTGCATTGCTGGATTTAAAAAGGGGCAGTTGAAAGTGTTGTCCCATTCATATGATAGGTCTCTGGGTGGCAGGGACTTTGATGAGGTTCTGTTCAATCATTTTGCTGGAAAATTTAAGGAGGATTACAAGATCGATGTATTCCAGAATGCCAGGGCTTGTCTAAGGTTGAGGGCTGCCTGCGAGAAGCTGAAGAAGGTGCTTAGTGCCAATCCAGAGGCACCTCTGAATATTGAGTGCTTAATGGATGAAAAGGATGTAAGAGGCTTTATCAAGCGTGATGAGTTTGAGCAACTAAGTCTTCCAATTTTGGAACGAGTGAAGGCACCTTTGGAGAAAGCACTTGCAGAAGCAGGTCTTACAGTTGAGAATGTGCACATGGTTGAGGTGGTTGGTTCTGGTTCTCGTGTACCAGCTGTATACAAAATATTGACAGAGTTTTTCAAAAAGGAGCCTAGGAGGACAATGAATGCTAGTGAGTGTGTTGCCAGGGGTTGCGCGTTGCAGTGTGCAATTCTCAGTCCAACTTTTAAAGTGCGGGAATTTCAGGTAATTTTTTGTCCATTATATTATTCTCTGTTTTAGATCGGCCTCTGCTATTCTTTATATTTATCTATTATTAAACTGTTTGAATCATTAGGAACTGTGAATTTCAGCATTTGTTTTGCATTTTGAATTGCTTATCTCTTGTATCTTCCTCTGTTTTAGATTATTTATGGACTTTGAATTTTAGCACATTTGGTGCTTGTTAATTACTATTCCCTTGCAGTGAATTCTTCATGAAATTTGTATTACATTGTATATAATGTTGCTGCTTTATTTTGTGACTTGTAGGTCCATGAAAGCTTTCCTTTCTCAATTTCTCTCTCGTGGAAAGGTTCTGGTCCTGATGCACTGGAAAGTGGACCAGATAATAAACAAAATACCCTTGTTTTCCCCAAGGGCAATCCCATTCCAAGTGTCAGGGCAGTGACGATCTTCAGGCCAGGAACCTTTTCTATTGATGTTCAATATGATGATGTGAGTGGTCTGCAAACACCTGCAAAGATCAGTACATATACTGTAAGTCAGTTTTCAAGTTGTCATTTATCACTACACACACACACACATATATATATATATATATATATATATATATATGTTTGTAGTTCTTTGACTCTTAAAATTAAATATTAAATTACAATATTATGCAGATTGGCCCTTTCCAATCTACAAAAAGTGAAAAGGCTAAAGTTAAAGTGAAAGTTCGGTTGAATTTGCATGGAATTGTATCTATTGAGTCAGCAACTGTAAGTCTCTTTAGGCTTGGTGATTATTTTTTGTTGTTTTTCCATTATACTTATTTTGTGAGGTATGGTAGTAAACCATAAAGCAGCTGTTCCTGATTTCTTTTGTTTAATTTCTTAAGCTTCTGGAAGAGGAAGAGATCGAGGTTCCAGTTTCCAAAGAAACAGCAGGAGAAAATTCCAAGATGGAAACTGACGAAGCTCCTGCTGATGCTGCTGCACCTCCTAGCACCAATGACAATGATACTAATATGCAAGATGCTAATGCCAAAGCAACTGCTGATGCCCCTGGAGCTGAAAATGGCATTCCTGAGACAGAAGATAAGCCTGTGCAGATGGACACCGATGCAAAGGTAAATGGTGAAAGGAAAGTTTAAGCATATGCTTGAAATTCTGTTTCTCATGTCATTGTTCAATTTTTTGACATGAGTTCTTTTAAGAGCTTGTTACAATATTGATATTACGTGGCTTTATTCTACATTTTTACTTTGGACAATGAAAAACCAACTGCTCTTAGATGAGTAGTATTCACATCCGGAAGATGCTATTGCTAAGTGATTACCTTTATAGGGTTTTAAGATCTTAAATGAATTATAACTTCTGATAAGATGGTAGTATGACAACTTAAATTGTTTAAACATTTGTCTGAAAACTAGTAAATAGGACCTCATGGTTAAGTTTTATTGTGGTATTTCCTTGTGTTCGTGTTTTACCAGCTTGGATATAATTAGTTTTTTGTTTCCTTCTTTTCTGGTAGATGAGCTTTTTTGGTTTGTTTTGTACTTTTCATTTACTATTGATTTATCCATCACATCTACAAAAATGGCTCCTTGTTTTTCTGTTGTTTACTATTTTCCAAATTTTGTCAAGGAAATTGTGAAAATAATTTTGAAGAGCAGAAAATAAGCCAATATCCAAGTCCTCTCCTTCCTATACAATACTGCAAAGTATGATCGTGCATGTATGTAATATTATGTGCTTGTTGGATTTTGTGCATCAATTAAGATGTTAAACATGGTCCTGTGGTAGTTTTGTAATTTGACTGGTTTTACTTATAACAAACAGGCTGAGGCTCCAAAGAAAAAAGTTAAGAAAATAAACATTCCTGTGGCTGAGCTTGTCTATGGAGCTATGGCATCTGTGGATGTCCAGAAAGCTGTAGAGAAGGAGTTTGAAATGGCTTTGCAAGATCGGGTGATGGAGGAAACCAAAGACAAGAAAAATGCAGTAGAGGCTTATGTTTATGACATGAGAAACAAGGTAATGCTTGTCTTGGTTTTCTCATTATTTAAGGTCGACTATTTGTTTATTGCTGAAATTAATTGCCAATTGTCATTTCAGCTTAATGACAAATATCAAGAATTTGTCACTGATTCAGAGAGGGAAGGTTTTACTGCTAAACTTCAGGAGGTGGAAGACTGGTTATATGATGAGGGTGAAGATGAAACTAAAGGTGTCTACATTGCCAAACTAGAAGAGCTAATGAAGGTAAGAAATTTTAGGGATTAGAAACTCCCTTCCCTAGCATACCTGTTATGGTAAGGCTTGGTTGTTGTTGCTGTAGAGAATCTCAATTCCCCCCCCATCAAAGCGTAAAACTTTTCATAGAAGATGTGATTAAGGAGGCGCTTTATGTTGCCTCGTGTTATGCAAAAACACAAGCGTAAGATTAATTTACATGTTAGTTTTAGTTTTTGCAATCTTAAAGGATATTTACATGATTGCAGCAAGGTGATCCAATTGAAGAGCGTTACAAAGAATATATGGAGAGGGGTGCAGTAATTGATCAACTCATCTATTGTATAAATAGTTACAGAGAAGTTGCAATGTCAAATGATCCCAAATTTGACCATATTGACATCAACGAGAAACAGAAGGTAATTGATCGTCGCCAGTTTTCTCACTCCCTTTACCGTTTCTGGTTGCCCTATATTCTGAAAATGCTTTATCTGTTTGCAGGTCTTAAATGAATGTGTGGAAGCTGAAAACTGGCTTAGGGAGAAGAAGCAGCTACAGGACTCGCTACCAAAACATGCCAATCCTGTAATCTTGTCAGCTGACATAAGAAAGAAAGCTGAAGCTGTTGACAGGTATTTGTTTTCGTTTAATTTTAGGTTGTACTTTTGGCTGAATAGCTTTTGTTATCTGTTTCTTAACCATGCTTATTGTTCATTTATTTCTATAATAGATTCTGTAAGCCGATTATGACGAAACCAAGACCACCCCCACCCAAGCCAGCCACTTCAGAAGCACCGTCAACTCCGCCTCCCCAGGGTGGCGAGCAGCAGCAGCAGCAACAACCACCACCCCAGGAGAATGCTAATGCCAGCACTAATGAGAATGCTGGGGACGGAAGTAATCCAATCCCGCCGCCAGCATCTGGTGAACCAATGGAGACTGACAAATCAGAGAATGCAGGCTCCGCCTAATTTTTGTTGTTGATTTTACTCGGAATTTCGCATGTTCAATCCAATAGTCTCTACCTTTTGTATAACTATATGAATTGTGCCTGGGAAAATAGCTTTGGGTGAGTTGATAGGGAGTGGCTGCTGGGATTCATGTAGAGCCCTCTCTGATGGATTGTTACGCAAGTTTTATTATTTAAAATATCATGGTCTTTGGGACCCGAATTTTTTTTCTTTTTTTTCTTTTTTTCCAAATCTACGTGTTCTTGATTTTTAGATTATTCGTGTACCATTTTCTTTAAGTGGAATTACAATGTTTGTTATCATTTACGTTAATTGCTCCAATTTTACTTCTGCGTGGCATTGGTATTATCGATTTAACTTCGTTGTGTTATTGTCCATAATGCCATGTGAATTTTCTTCAATTTCTTTCCCCACCGGGCTTTCATTGGATAAGGTCCATGCTATGGATTCTGTTTAGCATGCATCGGGCTGTTCCAGGTTTGCTGAAGATTCATGTATATTGGCAAAGAGGAATCGAATGTTTTTTTATTTACTTAGACATATAGACAGTTTATACGCTGAAAAAAATCATTAACTTTTAATGGCATAGAGTTGTACTTCTAACACTTCTGTTTTTCAGAAAATAGAATTAAAGAATATTTTAAAAGATAATCTTTAAGGATTTATTTGTTTAAACTTCAAAAATACCTTATATGAAATA
Organism: Canavalia gladiata; assembly: GCA_037954105.1. Taxonomy (NCBI): domain Eukaryota; kingdom Viridiplantae; phylum Streptophyta; class Magnoliopsida; order Fabales; family Fabaceae; genus Canavalia; species Canavalia gladiata. The sequence continues at coordinate 48,258,632 of CM075663.1, forward strand.
ATTGTTTTTAGAGGTTTTATGTAAAGCAAAAGTTGTTTTTACCTGATTATAAAAATAATTTTTTTTTTATTTTGGAGATAATTTCCATTTTCCTTTTCAGAAACTATTAAAAGTAATTTTTAAAATAATTTGGAAATTGTTTTTTGGTATTTTTTAAGGATACTTAAATAAACATGTTAAAAATTTTTAAATAAATATGTTAAAGATTAAATATATAATTTCATCTAAATATTCAAATTTCTCACCAGGCAGACCGGTTTAAAATATCCAGTTTATTAAGTTTATTATATGAGATGAAAGTGCACTGCCGCCGTAAGTATTTTTTTTCTTTAGAGATAATTTCTTACATTTTACAAATTTCTTATTTTAGTTTCTTTAGTTTTTTATATATTTATCGGGCAATTTAAATATTTTGATCCTTTTTATTTATGTACAAATTAGTGACATGTGATAACTTCTGTATTATTCACATTATTTAAGAGTGATCAAAGATTAAAAATGTTAAATTTCATAAAAGATAGAGATTTAAATAATACTTTAAAGAAGTTAAAATAAAAAATATAAATAAGAAATTAAAAATATATTTAAGCAATTTAGATGATATTAAAATAGAAGGATTCCAACATAATGACGGTATTTTGTATAACGTGTATTGGGTACAGTTGTTTTAGTGGATCCTCCATCTTGTTTAGGGTAGATACTATTGGTGTTTCCTCTGAGATTGAGGGGTTAATTGCGTAATAGTTTTTTTTATAATAGAAGTTGCAAAAACATTAATAATAATTAAGGTTGTGTTAACCAATAACAATAAGGTAAGATTCGAAAAGATGAATTTTATTAATTTTTTAGTTCTTCAAATAAAATTTAAATATTTTTTTATCTAAATATAACAAATGTTATCTCAATTTAGGTGTTTTCATTTATTAATTATGCATTCATTTTTTCCAGCACTCGGCCGAGAAATTAAAGAAATATCAATTTTGTTTTTAAAAAAACTAGAAGCCCATGTTATAAAAGCCCAATTACTTAGTTCGCGAATTTGCAGAAACTTTTGTTCTTTGTTCGGTTTTCGGTGTTAGTGTGAACAACGAAAGAGAAGAACTGAGAATGTAAGGATGTGAGTTTTGGGAATATTAGCGAAGAATTTTGAAATCTGCATCATATATGTGCTACTAATCTCATCCAGTAACGAAGAGGTTGGATTGCAATCGTTTGAATTTTTGATTGAATCACCCTTTTGTAAGTGCTTTTCCAATCCGTAGTAATCTCATCGAATGACAGAAAAATAAATAAAGTGAAATTGTTACTTCCAGTTTCAGAGCAAGTTGAAAGCTTTTGGCGCAGCATAAAGCTCTTAGTTTTTGCTGGATGCATATTCAGGCTTCTGGGGTAGCAACAATGCTTGGATCCATTGCTACAAGGAGGGGTATATCAACTTGCCCTCATTTCTCTCGGAGAATAAAGCAAACAGGTTTGTTTTCACTGAATCAACTTGAATGTTGTTGTTATTGCTAGCCATTTCCTTGTTTATTATTATTTTTGTGAATGAAGTGACAGTTGAATTTGTTTGATTTGCATATATGCAACTCATAATCATATCTGATTGTATGTGGTTAAAACTAGCAGAAAATGAGATTGTCCAAATGTTTCGCTTGCCTAATTTCCATGAGGGAGACCATAACCTTCCCTTGAAAGGAGGAAATGTATTGAGGAAGGACCCTTATTCTCGGACATTGGATGAGAGATTCATTAGGATTTTGAAAATATTTAAATGGGGACCTGATGCAGAAAAGGCATTGGAAGTGCTGAAGATGAAGGTCGATACTGGCTTGGTTCGCAAGGTTCTAAAGATAGATGTTGAAGTCAATGTTAAGATTCAGTTTTTTAAGTGGGCTGGGAAAAGGAGGAATTTTGAACATGATTCAACCACCTATATGGCTTTGATACGCTGCTTGGATGAAAATAGACTGTTTGGTGAACTGTGGAAGACAATACAAGACATGGTTAAAAGTTCATGTGCAATTGGTCCTGCTGAATTGTCTGAGATTGTGAAAATCTTGGGCAAGGCTAAGATGGTCAACAAGGCATTGTCTGTGTTTTACCAGGTTAAGGGTCGCAAATGCAGGCCTACAGCCAGCACTTATAACTCTGTCATCTTGATGCTGATGCAGGAGGGGCATCATGAAAAAGTCCACGAGCTGTATAATGAAATGTGCAGTGATGGTCATTGTTTCCCTGATACAGTTACATACAGTGCACTTATATCAGCATTTGCAAAACTAAATCGTGATGACTCTGCCATTAGATTATTTGATGAGATGAAGGAGAATGGATTGCAGCCAACAGCAAAAATATATACAACATTAATGGCAATATACTTCAAATTGGGTAAGGTTGAGGAAGCTTTGGGTCTTGTGGGGGAGATGAGAATGCGGCGGTGTTCCCTAACTGTGTTTACTTATACCGAATTGATAAGGGGGCTGGGGAAATCTGGGAGGGTTGAAGACGCATACATGACATACAAGAATATGCTGAAAGATGGTTGTAAACCTGATGTTATTCTGATGAATAATTTGATTAACATTTTGGGAAGATCTGATCACTTAAAAGATGCTATTAAGCTTTTCGATGAAATGAAATTGCTGAATTGCACACCTAATGTTGTGACATATAATACCATTATCAAATCATTATTTGAGGCCAAAGCTCCACCTTCTGAAGCTTCTTCATGGTTTGAGAGAATGAAAAATGATGGAATAGTTCCCAGCTCATTTACTTATTCAATTCTCATTGATGGTTTCTGCAAAACAAATCGAGTTGAGAAGGCTTTGTTGCTTCTTGAGGAAATGGATGAAAAAGGCTTTCCACCTTGTCCTGCTGCCTACTGCAGCCTTATCAATACCCTTGGAATAGCAAAACGCTATGAGGCAGCAAATGAGCTATTCCTGGAATTGAAAGAGAATTGTGGACGTTCTAGTGCTCGTGTGTATGCTGTAATGATTAAGCATTTTGGAAAATGTGGGCGACTCAATGAAGCTATCAATCTTTTTAATGAGATAAAAAAACTTGGATGCATCCCTGATGTTTATGCTTATAATGCTCTTATGACTGGGATGGTCAGGGCAGATATGATGGATGAAGCTTTCTCCTTGTTTAGAACTATGGAAGAAAATAGTTGCACCCCAGATATAAATTCTCATAATATTATCCTAAATGGCTTGGCTAGGACGGGTAGCCTGAAGCGTGCTATGGAAATGTTTAACAAAATGAAGAACTCTACAATTAAGCCAGATGCAGTTTCTTACAATACCATTCTTGGCTGTCTTAGCCGAGCAGGTCTGTTTGAAGAGGCTGCAAAACTTATGAAAGAAATGAGCTTGGAAGGATTCCAGTATGATCTCATCACCTACTCTTCAATACTTGAGGCAGTTGGTAAGGTTGATGAAGATTGTAATATGGGTGAATCATAAGAGCAATTACCTTTTTGAGTGACTCTGTCAATGCTTATTAATCAATACCCTTGAATTGCACTAATGATTTTGAAAGGAAGGACCCGACTTATTTGAAGGTTTAGGAACCATTGAACAAAACCAATTTTCTGTATAATCTGTTTCGAAAACTACCTAGAAGAAAATTCTGTCATATAGTATTGTTTAGAAACCTAGTTTATCTCAAATTGAATAAGGAAATTTCTAATGATATTAATCACCCAGCCCTTTAAGTATGTTGGGTGCGTCATCAAGCTTATAAATGAAACATATACAAATAGATTATTTACACATGCTATGAATTCCCTTTTATGAATTGAAGAACAATTAAATTCTACTCAACTTAGAATTTGTAAAATTTCTAGATTTACTCTTGCAACTATCATTATTATTTTCCTTTCTGTTTTTGCCTCATACAAAGAGCGGGCACACGTAATGCAACTGTGGCGATTATGTTGGTGGTGAACCAGTGATGCACGGCATTTATTTCAGCTTCTGCATCATGTTTGGTTTGTTTTACTATATTGACTATTGAGCCATTGAGGAAAATTCTAATTGAGGGGGCATGCAGTCCATGAGGCTTCTTAATACAATGAGAAATTGTATTTCTATGCTAAATTCATATTATTTTTTGTACAACAAAGAAAGAAGAGAGTAGACAAATAATTAATGTGATGGAAAGAAATAAGAAAAAAAAAAGTTACAAAAAGAGTTATAAAAGAATGTTGTTTGAATTATATAACTTTAATATCATTGCAATTTCAGAGTATTGCAACTTACATTTAGAGCTTAGAAATATGCAACGAGACAGGCGTATTATTTCTTTCGTTCATCAATATTTATTCTATTCTTTGCCTTAATACTAGGAATATACACAAATACAAGTCGCATTCTGTCTCAATTCCTCATCGTGTTTAGTGTTTGCTGAGTAACGTTGCTCAAATGGTTTTTGCGCAATAGACATGGCCGTATTTCAGAGTAAGCGTGTCAATTAAATATTTCAGAGCGTGGTCCTCTTTCTAAGTTATTTGATTATTTCTTTACCTCTGATGGGGATTATTGAGGAGGGGGAAAAAACTCTGCTTTGTGTTTTTCTCTTACTGACAATGAACTATAGGGGGTCTGTGTCACTAAGTCAAATCAATTATTCTTCTTTGCAAGTCATGATCTCATGTCAGCTTCTTCCATATGGTCCACATTTAACAGATATCAGATATTACATGTTAAAAAAATGGTCGACAAAACATTTAATCGTTGCTGTAAACTAATTAACTACTGTTCTTTATCATTTGATAGTGGCTGTCTTTTCCCTGTCCTAAGCATGCCCCCCAACTAAAAAGTATCTGTAAGCACATGTCAAACCATAGATGGGCTTGGCATTAAGACTGGAGAAAATAACTCTTTGCTTTGCCTTAAAGTTAGAAGACTTTCTTTTTGTCCAATAGTTACTTAAAAGTTTGAAAGGTCATCCGGAGGAATTAGTGATGTAACGTGTCAAAACTTGAACCAGATTATTAAATCAACGTACTTCTCCATCTTAAAAAAGTGAAAGAATAAAATAATACATTTTTCATGAGCAGAGTAATGTGATGGTACATGCAACAATCAGATTGTGTTATGTATTAACAAAAAGATGTAAAGCCATATGAACTTGTCTGAATGAAAATCAGAATATAGAATCCTTTCTCTGGGGCTAATGGATTGGTGAGATTCGGATTATAACAGGTTCACCGTCATTCACCTGACCGCTACAGTATGGAAGATTTTGACAGGAACATGATGGAGATTGCCAGAACTGCAGAAATGGCATCCATCTAAACTTCATGTAAACCTGACAATAAATTGGGAATAATGCTATTTGTATGAAATTTTCTATAAAAGATAAAGAACTGTGATCAATCAGTCAACCACGTGTTAAATAACCATACACGATTGATCTAAGATTTTTTAAATATAAATAAAAGCCAAAAATAAATAAATGTCAATTCATTTTTGTAAAAAGTAATTAACTCAAATAATCTAACATAATTCATAATTTTGATGTAAGAAAGCAAAGCAATAGACTGGAAAGACATTGAGCATAATTCTGAACATGGTAACGATGACATGATTGGACCATCCAGTTCTCATTCCAATAGAATGCAACGTTGATGGCAAGAAGGGGCAAAATGCCTTAAATATGATACAACTAGCTGTCTAGTGTCAACATTCTATGTTACATAACAATGGGAACTATAATCCATAAGACTTCACATACCATTCTCAGCAGAATCATCATTGTCATCATCTCTTTGCTCTAGTTTTGAAATTTCACACTGCAATCTCTCTAAAATCTGCCTCTTCTGTGTTTCCAATTCCTTATGGAAATCCATCCTCATCTTTTCCAGCTCAACCATCTGCTGCCTTTTACTATTCTCTATCTTCTCGTATATCTTACTGAATTTCTGAATGGAACCAGCAAGTAATCTGAAGGAAGAAACTTCATCATGTCCCCTTCCTTTCCTTCTTTTCTTTGCTTGAGGTCCATCGGAACCTTCCTCACCAGCAGATTCTGTATTCTCAGGACTATCCCTCATTTCATCCAACCCATTTGCATGGTTTAAATAAACTCCAGGGTTCATAAAAACATACTCTCCTGAGTCCAAACCACATGAGAGACCTGGTTGTTGCGGAGGAGAAGACATTAACTTATCCATCCTTTTAAAATAAACCCATTTGCTAGCTTCACCATCCAGTTCTGGAAATTTAGCCTTCTCCTTTTTGTATTTTTTCTTCAATGTATCTAGACGATTTCTACACTGAGTATCCGTCCTTTCAACTTTTGAAACTTCTGATACCTTTTCTGCAACTTCTTGCCACTCCTCGGATCGAAGACTCTTCCTTCCATGTTGAAGAAATCGATCACCCCATGCATCAAGAAGAACAAATGTCTCATGCTCAGTCCAGTCAGTAAGGGAATTCCTACCCCCAAAAGACGGTTTAGGAATTGATGAAGCTGCAGCTGCAGCTGATGGTGCTGGCACCCGAGGTGCAAGTTCATAGGCTGAAATCAGACTCTTCAGCTTTTTCTTTTTTGGGTGCCACTCAAAATCATCTTCAGTCTTCATGGCATAACTTTTCTGCTTGTTGTCATCCTCCTCCTCTTCCTCATCCTCATCCACATCATCATTGTTATCATCATTTTCATTACCATCCTCATCGCTGTCATCTTCTTCATCATCATCAGCAGCAGCAGCAGCATCTTTTTGGGAAAGCTGAACACTGTTACTTTGATCAACATCATCATCATCATCCTCTCCTAACTGCTCTTCTTCTTCATCCTCTTCATTATTATCTTGGGTGTATTCATTAGCAACTGGCTGGGAATATGGAGAATTCCTCACAGGAAGTTTCTGATGATTTAGATAACCAAAACCTCGGTGGTGACTAATACCATGTGATGGGTTAGGGGGATACCTTGCATCATCCTCAATACCATCCATTCAGAAACAGGTTACAGTTGCAACTTGCAAGGAAACAAAAGGTACAGAACTAGTATAGGCTTGTTTATTTTACCGCTAGAATTAATTCCTCTTACTGTTCACACGTTCCGATGCAAAATCTGAGGTTGAAATTAACTTGGTTATACATCTCGATCGTTCAAAACAAACAGACGCTATATTTCCCTTAAAAGAGTGGTTCCCAGTGAGAGAGTACCAACAAGTCCTCTTTGCATAGGGTATAGTATATTCCTAATTGAACCAGTACATGGAAACTTGGTACTGGATTGATCAATTCACAGTATCTTTCTTGTATAGTAGCAGCGATGAATAAAGTGAATTTAGGAAAAACAATTGAAGCATAGAAACATGTCCATCCAATAATTCCCATTCATCAGATAAACGCAATAAGAAATTCCAGGAAACGCTCTGACCTGAAAGAAGGCAATTTCCCGGAAATGAAAAGTGAAGAATCGCAGAGTCTGGGAATTGGCTAAGCATAATCACAAGTTGCGGAGAGTAAACCCGTCCAGATAGAACTTGCACGTTGCTAACGTGAGCCGGGTGGGTGAGATACTTTATCTTTATAATTCCACAAGTAATATTATTTACGCAACATAATTAACCATCATTTTCATTTCTATTTTCCTCTGTTACATTACTCAACTTACCATTGAACTTTAAGAAAAAATTACATCATGCTAGCTAGCAAGGTTTCATGCATGATTTGAGTAAGGAGTAAATTGTTTATTTAGTTTGAAATTGTATACGTTGTATTTTAATTTTTTTATTATCTGATTTTATAAATAATATTTATTTGTTTTCTACAGTATAAAGTAATAATGATAAAAAAAAATAAAGTAATATTATTATGACTTGTCTTTTACAAAGTCAAAATCTGACTTTAGAAATTTTAGAATTATAGATACAGAAATGTTTAACTAATACAATTTTTGAGAATAAGAATTTACTCTGAGTAAAATTTTAAAATAGCGCGTCAAAATAATGTTTAAAAAAAAGTACCACAAATAAAAAAATTTATTTTAAAAAATATTAAAATTGTTTTGATTGGAACAAATAAAGAATTCTTTTATCCCTAATAACAAAAAATTAATGTTAATAATGAATACAAATATTTAAATTAAATAAATTATTTTAAAGTTTAATAATTCAATATGATGTATCAACATTAAAAGTTTAAAATTTAACTTGAAATTGACAAAAAATCATGCAAATATTTGAGACCAAGTTACCTTTAACCCTTTATATTTATTTAAAGTGTTGATTTAGGATATTTTTGTTTATTATTTTTAAATATAGTTTTATATTTTCATAATTGTAAATTCAAAAAGAAACTTATTTAGCAAACTTTTAGAAAATTATCTTTAAAATATTTTTAGTTTTTAAAATTAAAAAAATTAAGAAATTAAAATACTTTTATTTTTATTTTTTGCTTTGAATTATTTATTTTCTTTGGTATACTATTCTATATTTTTTTTATTATTTACTTTCCTTGACTTTTCTTTTAAATACATTTTTAAAAATTGTGTTATAAAAAATTTTAAAAAATTTAAAATAAACTAAATACTTTTTTAATTTTTGTTATTTTCCTTTTTTTATATTTTTCTATTGTCTTATTTTGATCCTTTTTATCATTTGTGGTAAATTTTGTCAATTGTTACAGCTTTTGACCACCACTAAAGTTAATAACATGGTAAAAAAAATTAAAGAAAAATGTGACGTAAAAGACCAAATTGAGAAAAATAAAAAATATAATTTAGCAATATATATATATATATATATATATATATATATATATAAAGGACTTAAAATTCTTTCGCTTAAAAATAGGTATTTAAATTTATAATATAAGATAATAATAAATATGTCTATACTTATGAATTTTTATTTTTTAGAAATCTACTTAATTTTATCACTTTTATATTTTCATTCAACCTTTTGCACGAAGTAACTCATGTAAATCTATAACATCCTTTTGAATATTTATATTATTCATGACAAAGATATAATTTTATTTCATTCATTTAAACTAAGATGATAACAAAAACACATAAACTAAATTAATTATGTTTATTAAATTAAAAATATAAATTGAAAACACATATAAATTTTGTTAAAAAATTTAATATAAAAGTTGAAAACATATAAATGTTGTTAAAATTTTCTTATAAATATATTTTTAACTAAATAAAAACTATTAACATTATTATAAAGTTCACTTTTTAATAAATCTTTTTATATACAGAAATTGGAATATAAAATTTATTTTTTCAAAAATATATCATTTGAATTGATATTCGACAATCATGCATAAACTAATTTATGTAAATATATGACATTCTTTTTAAATATGAAATGTATATTAATTGGAAAAGGTATAATTTCATTTGTTATTTAAACTAAAATGACTAGAAAGATACATAAAATGAATCAATTATATTTATTAATAGAGTAAAATTAAATAAAAGAACTGTGGCTAAATATTTTAATGTGAAAATTTATTAATATAAATATATTATTCATTTTTAATTAATAAACTTTTAAAATATAATGATAGATGGATGTTTCAAAAACGGTGTGTTCTAATAAGTTATAAATTCCTTTATAATGATCAATTTTATTTATAAGTGATTATTGTTTTGATCAATTGTATAAATAAGGGTTTTATTTAATTTTTGGAATAAACATAATTTCATGATAATTTTTGCTTTTAAATTATTTTTTCGTAGTAAAATTTTAATAAAAAAATATAAATTATGTATACCTGTTAATTCTTAATTTAATATAATTGTTTTTATAAACAAATAAGAAAATAAATAAATAAATATTAATATAAGGGTTTTTAATTATAAAATTTCAATATTTTATTTTTTTATATTAAAAACTATGACTTTAATAATTTTACCAAAAAAATAATTTTTTTTAAAATTTCCTTGGATTAAATGTCACAAATTCTTCTCTCCTTCACACATACAAATTTATGAATGCGATTTATAGAATATATTTTCTAATATACACACATACATTTATGAAATTTAACCTTATCTAAACATAAATATAATTTATAAAATAGTTTTTCTAATATGTTATCAATGACATACCTAAGAACTTGCGTAGTTAAATTTTTAAAAATAACATAGTTTAACACATTAATAATATTAAATATTTTATTTTTTAATAAAAATAATTATTTATTAATTATATATTGTAAACTTTTTATAATTACATAGGTTCATTTTTCTCTCTGCATTATTACAAGCTCGTTTGGAATTTATTTTCTTCGCTCAAATTAAATATTGTCAAGTTTTACTGTGCTAAAAAGTTGGTCGGTAAAAACTCATACTTTATTTTTTATATTTATATTTATATCTTTATATCTATTAATTATAATAAATGAAAATAAAATAAAATACAGTTTATATATAAAAAATAAATTTAAAAAGTAAATAATTTTGTTTACAAAATTAATAACATTAATTATATTTTAAATATTTATATTTTTTTAGAAATAAAAATAGAAGAAGTAAAAAATATTATATTATTCATTTTTTAATTTACTCTTTATTTTTATTAATTTATCATAAGTAATAAAAATAGATATAATAATATATATTAGTTATTTTATTAAATTAAATAAATAATAATTAATATATTTTTTTTGTAAAAGTTATTATTTTTTATTTTAAATATATAAATTATAAAACTTAAAATTAAAATTTTCACGTAAACTCAACACATAATCGTTAGAACCGTTTTAATAGTTTAAACTTCTTTTAAAAATAAAATTAATTATTTTTTTCTCATTTTCAAGGTGAGTGGTAAAATGATATCTCCTTCATTGAGAATCGCAACTTAATTTTATAGCAATTACCAATCCTATTGAAATTGCCAACATTGATCCCAACCATTATTATTTTTAAATTATTTTATTTAACAGTTATAATTAGTATTTCTAACAATATTTAATAATAAATTGTTAAATTAATTATTTAATAAATTTGTTTGTTATTGACCCAACATCTAAAAATTTAATTAAATCCCAAGAGTTTTTATGTTTGAAAATTAGTTTTTTATAATTTTGATTTTTTTTACATATGAGAATACATCTTATTGTGATTTTTTATATGTGACTTAACTATTATTCAATACATAATTAAATATTTTGTATTATTTTGTTAAAAAATTATTTACATTAAATTAATTTGATTCCCTTCAAATCTTTTTACTTTTTAATTTAATTAGTTTAATTTTTATATTAAATTTCCATTTTCATCTTAAATCTTAAGTATGTGAACTGAGGAATTTATTATTACTTCCAAATTTAACCAATATTATAATTTTACATTTTTATAATTTCAATATTTTGTAATAAATATATTTTATATAATGCATTAAACACTTCTCAACTAAGATAAAAAGGATCTTAGACATATTTTGAATTGAGTTTAATGTTGTAATTTTAATTAATGCTCATTCTTTTGTTGACTTTTTGTGGTTAATTTTTATTAAACTAATATGTTTATTTCACTTGTTTGAAAAAAAATACATTATATTTAATTAAAATATGTTATAAATTTAAGTATAGATATATATAAATACATAGAGGGAGGGCTTAAGATTATTGCTCGCAAAATATAAATTGTTTTTTTTCCAATGCCAAATATATGAAATAATATTACAATACTTTATTTAAACTTAAACTTTACCTTTTATTATTTGTTGTGACCCCATGGTCATTATTACGTGGTTAATTGGACCCACACAAAAAATGAAGTTGTGGACGTTGGTCAGTTACTTTGTGAACCGCCGGTCAGCTTTCTCCCCTTGTCCTTTATTTTATTTTTTTCTGCCGACTCTCTCAAAATAACCCAGCAAGGAAATCACCTGTCTTATTCTTCCATCCCATCTTTTAAAACATAACAAAAAAATTGATGATTTTTATTATATTATAAGATAATTTATAATGTTTATAATATATTTATAATTTTTTCTGTTCAATTTTAACTTTTGGTGGTAAAATTATAATAAAATTAAAAGTTTTATTAATTTTAACTTTTGAGTATTTCTTTTAAATATATAAAGGTGGTAACGTTTTATTAAAAAAATATTTATCACATTTTATATGTTTTAATGTAATAAATAATCATATTTTTAATAAAAATTTATTAATTTTATGCTTAAAATCAGTTTTAAGGAATGAAATTAAAATTAAAATATATTAAATAAAAATAAAATTAACATTTTACATATTTTTTAAATGAAGATAATTAATTAAATTTAATTATTTTTAATTTTATGAAATTTTGTTTCTACGGAGTAAAATAACGAGATTAAAGGTGTGTGACTAATAAATAAATAAATAAGGCTTTTAGTTTCTTTTTTCACCGAAATGCTCAATTTTCGTTGTTTAAAAAATTATAATTATCGAAAAGTTTATTTATATTAAAATAAATTAAAGATTATTTTTTGTTATTTTTATTTATTATTTTAGACTATTTGATAAAAATTAATTAATATTTTGTATATACTAAAATTATTATATAATTTTAAATCTTGTTAACCCATGCTTTTAAGAATTTAAAAATATTTATTTTACAAATAATAATATTAAAATATATTAAAAATCATAAGAGAAGATCTATTTATAATATTTGAAAAAAAATTATTAATTTTTTAATGAATATTTTTAAGATATTGATTAATATTTATATAATTTATTATTTTTTAATGATTAATATTTTTATATAAAATAAAGTTGTAATAAAAAATAATAAATTTTAAATAATAAATAATTTTTTAAATGATGATTGAAAATAAATTAAATGTTTTTTAATTTTTAATTTACGTAAAACAATATTTATTAATATATTTATTAAATATTTATATAAAATAATATTTCATAATTATTTAAATAAATATTAATATTTAATATCAACTATACACAAATCATTATGATAATAAGGAGGGATTGAAGATTAAAATAATTTAATTTATTTAATTATTTAAATAAATAACACATAAATTAGTAAAGATAAGAAATATTTTTAATTTAAGTAATTTTTTAAAATTTAATATAATATTTTCTATTATTTTTATCTTTTAGTATAAATATATAAAGTAATTAAAATTAGGTAAATACAAATATATTACTAAAAGATAGCTTTCAATATTATTTTAAGTTCTATGGTAGGCGAATAAAGATTAACCCACACCTCCACGGCGTTTTTCACCCTACACTCCTTCATCACCGGTTGGCACTTTAAAAAATAAAACCTTCTAAAAATTCATAAATAAAAGAAGGGAAGGAATAGTTTTTAATTTTTTTATAATGTTCAATGAAATAAGGTTACATTATTTATAATTTGTTTAATGAATATTATAAAAGAAAATTGTGTCTATTATACACTATACGGCATAGAAGGATTGTCCGTATTTGCAGCTCTCAATCATGAGGGTGAGATGAGAGAGAGAGAGTAGTGTGCATCGGAAGACTCAGTGAGTTCACTGTTTCTCTGACTTTGATGCATGCAAGTGGAAGACGGTGAAAACTGAGACAATTTTTCAGATTAAATGAAAGAAGAAAAATGTGAAGAGAGTTATATAGTAACTCAGTAGGTGTTAACAAGGTGTGGTCTTTGCTGGCTGATGTTCATCACTGCAAGGTTTCTGCATTTGAGTTTCTCTCCGATTGAAAAAAAAGTAGGTGTAAACTTTTATGCTTTGATTTCTCACCAATCGGATGCATTCTGGGACTTTTTCTTTCTATGCTGCTTCTCCAAATGCGTATGAAATGAATGGTTTCGAGTTCATTATAAAGAATGTCTAAGGGGTTTTTATGAAAGAGTTTTTTTTTTTCTCTTTTGGGTAATAATCGGAGACACTTTTGATGCTTTAGCGAGATTGCTCGATCAGATTTTGTTTTGGGTAATAATCAAATTCTATGTAAGTGGATTTAACTGTTGATTTTTGAGCGTTTGATGAATACTCTTTTTTTTTTAAAAAAAAACTTTTGCACTTTTATATGTTTGTTTGTGGTATCATCTGCAAATCTGACTTCTTGGTTTGGAGCTTCCAAAATGTATTCATTGTAGTTTCTTTAACCTTTCCTACTTTTTTAATCTGATTATTAATCCTGATCAGATAGGAAACTTCAATGAGCTGGTAGACTGTAGAAACTAAAGGAATAGTTTGATTTCCTTTTTGGGTTTTTCCAGTCTCCGACTTATTTGGTCATTCATAAATCTATAATTTCTGGGTTTGTTTTGAAGCAGTCTGTTGAGAATGTCTTTGGAAATTTTGTTATTTGATCAGTTGCTAAAAATTTCTCATGAGATTCGCCATTCTAAATTTATCACTTCAGATGGAAATTTAGATGCTTAAAAAAAAAGATGGAAATTTAGATTCTGGTATTGCTTTTTGTTGAATGGACATTAATACTCTCTCTGATATTAACTGTTAGTTGCAAAAATTATCAATAGATTTGCGGATTGCCTTTATGGCTATAAAGCATTTAGTCGTTTACTAAAATTTGTATTATTTCTACTGCTAATGGTTGCCAAAACTTGAACATTCCATTTTCTCTTGCAATATCTGTTTACTTTAGGGGAGAAAAAAAAACTCTTTTGAGTTGCTAAATGAATTGCTAAATTTTTCATGCATTCCTTAATTGCTGCTGAGAACTTTGGTCATGATTGGTCATGATTCCTATTGTTTGGAAATTAATACAATGCTGTTTGTTTAGCTGTTTGAATTTGATGCAGCACGGAAATGATGATCTCATCCTTTTAAGAGGAATGGGATACTAGTGTAGTGCTGAAGAAAGGAAAAGGATTATATTTGGAAGATTTGTAATCTCATGGCTGATTCTTCTTCCAATTTCTCTTTACCTTGTGATGCATTAAGCCTAAGACAAAAGAGTTTCTCAATTTTCCATACCTCTGGTTCTAGATTGGGGGTTGGTTCAAAAGGTTTACCAGATTCTGAATCTGTTTGGAGCCCTACATCTCCTCTGGATTGCAGACTCTTCTCAAATCTTAGCAACCCATTTAGTGTCAAGACTTCTAGATCATCATTCAAAACTGGGCATAAGAAGCAGTTTGATTGCTGCAAAGTAGGCCTTGGCATCATAAGTTCGCTTGTTAATGAAACCAAACTTAACAATGACATCCTTGGTAAATTTCAGAGGAAAAATATAATTTTTGGACCACAGGTGAAAACAGGCAACCTTAAATTCTCGAACAGCAACCATGAATCCCTTGCATCTTATTTGAAATCTAATTCCTTGCCCAAAAACTATGTAATTTCACTTCCTTCTGAAATCAAAAGACCCAAATCTGAAGTGGAAAACTTTGGTGATGTCTCCGGAAAGAAAGAGGGCAATTTGGAATCTGAAACTTTAAAAAGTAGCATGACTTCTTTGCCAGACTCCATTAGGCCTTCTTCATTAATCAACCCAAATCAAAACTCTGATTTGGGAATCAACGATTTATTTGTAGAAAATACATCTATATTAATGAGTTTGCCAGCAGTGATAGGCAGAAGTTCACAAGAGGATTATTCTTTGAAAATTAAATCAAATTCACTTCCAATATCCATTGATTTTAGTGAAGGGTATATAGGCTCACTCTCCGCAAGAGAGATAGAGCTCTCAGAGGATTATACCTGTATAATTTCTCATGGTCCAAACCCCAAGCGAACACATATTTTTGGTGACTGTATTTTGGAATGTCACAACAATGACTTCACTGAGTTCAGCAAGAAGGAAGAACCTGCTTTCAGATCTTCTCAAGTTCCTATATCAGCCCCACATCCTTCTGAAAATGTCTTGAGCTTTTGTTACTCATGTGATAAGAAATTAGAGAAAGGAGAGGACATATACAGATACAGGTTTGTCCCAAATATCTCTCTAGGTTATCATTACTTGGTTAAGTTGAAAAGATTAGTTGTAATTTATTTTATTCCTTGCAGAGGTGAGAAAGCATTTTGCAGTTTTAACTGTTGTTCAGAGGAAATTTTAGTGGAGGAGGAATTGGAGAGAACTTGTACTAACTCAGCAGTGAGCTCTCCTGACTCAAGTTACCAGGATCTCTTCCTCACGGGTCTGCTTGTGTCCAAATAACATTGCTTTGTTTACTTTCTTGAGAGACAGTATGAATAATTTTATTTATAAACAGCTGCCTATGTGGATTTGTTTCTGCGATGGACGATAGCAATGCAAATTATGTAGTGTGCTGGTTGTCATGAACCATGTTTCATGGTTCAGTGAGTTATAGCTAGAAAAGGCAGAGTTGTTTCCTTTCAGATAAATCTTAACATTTTTATGCACTGTAAGTTAATGTTCACTAGATGAGTTGAAAGAGGCCACAGGCCCTCGCTCATCAGTGTTTTTTTTAACATGTCTGTCATTGCCTTTTCTTTACCTTTCCATCCACCTCATTGCAACTTCAAAACTAATCACACTGCATATTTGCCATTGAGATTTCTCCCAAGAATAATGCTATTCATATATCTGAACAATATTTCCATCTTCCTTTTATTTCATTTTTTTCTTTATCTTCTTATCACATCATATCAGCTATTATATCTTTTCCTTTTTTCTCTTCTCTTTTTTATCTCTCAATTAGTATATACACCTAGCTAATTTTTCTTCTTTTAACTACTCTAATTTTATGCTTCATCGTTTGGTCAGCACATGAGTTTGGAATGACAGACTTGTTCTCATCGGCTATAGTGTTGCTGAATTATCCTTTCTTCATTTTGTTGCTGAATGTGCTTCTTTGTCTTGAGAATAAGGCTTAGGAGCAACTCCAAAGGCAGTTGCTTAAATCCAAGGAACTGTACGTTAACCAATTGCATTACTAGCTAGGATTAATTTATATGTATTCAATAAGCAAATGTTTTACATAAGCAACTGTTTCTTACCATAGTTTGGGATCCTACTTATATAAACCATTACAACAAACTGAAATTAGATTATGTAAACCATTTGTCCCATGAGATGGCATCCCCATGTTCATAGCCAATATCTGCTTTTGTTAAATTTTTGTTGATAAAGAAGTATGACCAATCTTGTATGCTATATTGGTTAAATATTTTTGATGAACAACTCATCAACTATTCCTTCTACTTCAATAATTGATGGCTTGAGAAAAGCGCGGCAGAGCAATTATTGCCTCAATTAATGTAAATTTTAAAATAATATTAATTAATTTTAAAAAATAATACTTCTTTGTTTCTTTTCATTTCTTTAGAAGGAAAGTATGAATTTTATATTATTAACTAGAATAAATAAAAAAAGATAAAAATAAATTTATAAATTAAAAGTAAATAATTTTTTAAAAAATTAATAATATTAATTATATTTTTTAATTTTAAATAAAATAAAAAAATGAAAAAATATTATTATTATTATTTTTATTATTATTGCCATTCTTCAATATTCCAACTGTACATGCTACGATTGCACTAGTATGACTTAATCTACACCGATATATCCAAATGATAACCATAACACAAAAAGAATTTATTTTAAAAAAAATATTAACATCAATTTTAATATTAGTTTTAAGTATCTAAAACTAATAATTTTTATTAAAATGTATGTATTATATTTTTAATATAATAAATATTTTATTTTTCAAGAAAAACATTATTTGCTTACTTTCTTTCTTTTTGCTGCACCAAGAACTAGTCCAAAAACTCATGTTACCAAAATAGAAATAGAAAGAGAAAAAGGATAAAATTTAAGTGTAATAAATGTTTTTAGTGTTATTTTTAATTAAAAAATTAAAATATATTTTAATAATCAAGGCTGATTTTTAATATTAACTTTTATTATGTTAAATATTGAGATAAAATTTTAATTTTATTTAAAAAAATAATATTAAAAATATTTATAGTACAGTTTATTAAAAAAAAATTATAGGAGGAAGCATGTGGCATTAGAATAGAGCATTCCAAAAACCGACCAATGACAAAGGTAAAGGATACATGGAGGGTGGCCTCCTTGCTTGGTGCAAATTCTTATTCGAAAATTTCGTCTCACTTCATTCCCAGAGAAACTCCAAATCCAATTCCTCTGTCGCCGATCTCATTCATTCTTTCTCCGATTAGGTTTTCAGAACGTCTTTCAGAAATCACAATTCAATTCACAACTCTTGAGATTTTGCTCCCGCTTCATCTGAATCTCACGGTCTTGCTAGAAAGTAGGAATTTTCTTCCCCTCCTTTCAATTTCGATTACTATGATTATTTTCACTCATTGCAGAATCCAAATCTGAGTCACATGAAGCTGTTTTTTTTTTTTTTTTGAGAATTGGGGTTTCTGAATTTGATTGCTCTTATTCGTATTGGGGAGTGGGTGCAATATCAGTAGATTAGGCTTTGATTGGTTTTGAAAGTGAAGGAGGCATTTTGGGGCATTGGGTTTTCGAAGGATGTTCTATGGTGCGGTGGTATGGGACCCTTGGCTTATTGTTGCCCAAATTGTTTGCTTCCAATGCTTGTACTACATCACTCTTGGTTTCTTATTGTCCATTCTTGTTGGAACTCGCGTCTCTAGAATGAGCCTCGTTTATTTCTTCGATTTTGTTACCATCACTACTTCTACCCTCACTGGTTGCTGTGTTATTGCATCATTTCTCCTCACCTCCTTTGCAGGGTAAGAATTCCGTTCCTATTATTCTGTGACTCTGTTATGACCTTCGTTTTTTACATGTCATTCATTCATTCATCATAATGATACTTTTCTTAGTTTTAATATCAGTAAAATTATTTAGTAGCTCAAAGACTTGTAATGTAATATTGCTGTCCATTTTTTAATGCAGGGCTGTGTATATGCTTTATTTGATTGAAAGGGCAAAAAAGTGTTTGGATTTTTCACTCACTCTCTACATTGTTCATCTCTTTATATGCATTGTCTATGGGGGTTGGCCCTCCTCTTTAACTTGGTGGATTGTCAACGTCACTGGAATTGCGGTGATGGCTCTGCTAGGTGAATACCTGTGCATCAAGCGTGAACTCCGAGAGATACCGATAACACGGTATCGATCAAGTAAGAAATTTCTTCTCTGTGGATGTGTGTCTGGCCAATTGGACATGTTTATATGTTGTGTTATGTTATTTTCTTCTTCTATGTTTTACTTCAGAAATCTGCCAAAGTCAAATAAATGTTAGGCAAACATTTAACTTCTGGCACTTACCTTTTGATTTCTCTCTTTTCCTTAACTAGGAATATGTATGCTCTGAGAGAACATTAATTTATGCAATGTGCTTTACATTAGCTTGTTAATTTGAATTTTTTAATGTAAACTGTCAGTGCTATCTTTCTGATTTAACATCATTCATCTATTAAGAATGTTCCTTCAGAGACTGGTTGATTATTCCTGTGATTTTATACAGTATAGTTCCTTGCAGGTCTTTGATTGTTGAGGTCAAGAAATGGTTGGGTTGTGGGATGGTAAAGGCTTTTGTTTGTAAAAGTTGGATGATCCCCAAGACAGAGCTCACAAAGTGCATAACATGTGGTGTCATTCAATGAGCTAAATCTTCCTTTGTAGTCTTTGCATGTTGCAGCAGAGTTAAACATAGATAACTCGATGGGACGTGGACTAAAAGAAAGGATAAGTCGACTAACTAGACTAGGTACACCATTTTCCAGTATTGTCTGAAAGTCGAGTAAGTTGTTCTTATTCTTTTTCTCACTCTACCTCTCCTCGCTTTTGATTAGGATCACCATTTAGTTGATGGAGTTCCTGTTCTTTTTACCTTCTTTGAGTTCTTGGCTCTGTTCAAAATCTTGGAAATATCTGTTACTTGCGTGCTATAACTTGTAACGATGTTATATCAAAAAACAGAATGGACCTCTTTCACTTGATTTTATCATTTCAATTGTGTGCGATTATGTGACAAGCACATGCACATTTGGTAGTTTTCACCTTGTCGACGTTGTCCTTGCCTTCAAATGCTAAATCACCCTTAAATATTGGAAGTGCACGTTGATGTAATATCTTCATTTCCCACCGTAAAAGACGATATGGATATCTCAGCCACATGTCCGCTGTTTTATTTTTAATCTGGAAATAAAGTTCATTTAAGTGAAAACTACAAGAGACACTTGATTATTTGATTTACTCCTAAGCAAACTGAATTCCGCATATTTAATGTTCATTAAAGGCTGTGCTTCTGCCAGCGTACCCATCTTCTGATATTAATGCGTGGATCACAATCTTCTTCTTTAAAAATTAAAGTAAAATATTTAAATATTTCAATCATTTTTTAACAGTATGTTTGAACTTTCTCGTAAGTTGCTCAATTTTTTTACTTCTTTCTTAGCTTAATCAATCACGATGCTGTATGTATTCCAGGCTGCTGCATCCGCGTGACATAAAATAGGGTTTGGCCCTTTAGTGGTTTGCTCCGAAGATGTCCTGTGTCCTTCTGTTTTTGTATGTCGTTGGGCCTCTGGGCCTCCTCCTGTAACCTTGACTAATTAAATGTTATTATCGTATCATTATCAGTATTTAATTAGGGTCACTACTTAACGCGTCTAATCACTTATATAACATGATAACACAATTTTATATAATGGGTAGCTTTAATGTGAATATAGTAAAGTAAGAAATTAGTCACAAATTTTACTTTCAGGAAAGGACCCACCACGAAGGTGGAAGCTAGAATGCTTAGAGAGGCCTATGGGAAGAGAGAGAAAGGAGATGTAAAATGCATTATGTGATTTGAATTTGCACGCCTTTATTATATTCTCATTTTTACTACTTAAAACATTTACGTACTAAAGTCGTGTTTATTAGTTTCGTAATAGAAAAGTTGTTTAAATGAAGTGAAGACCAATTTTCCATACTCTCTTCCGTCAAAATTTAAATTCATATTTTTCGCTCAAATTTTCTACTTGAACTGGTTGTCAAAACATCTCTCTCTTGTGTTCCTTTTCCCTCTGACAAAAGGCAAAAGTGTCAAAACAGCAGAAACTATAACATCAGGACCATCATATGAAACGTTCTTTGGAAAGAACTGAGTCCTTGATTTTCAAGATACTCATTTTTTTTATGATGTAATATTGTTTTCAAGGTTCTGCTTGCAGAACTTAGGCTCTCTCGGAAATTTAAACTAGAGAATTTCTCGCAGGCAAAAACTCCTAAAGTTAGAGACCCATAAGTTGATGGTTCCTATAACTTCTTTTTCTCTTCCTAGAACGCCAATCAAGGCTGAGCTTTCCAGAGTGATGAAATGTCAGCCACAGCTTCTCCCACTGTGAGATAGACTCCTTTTAATCCAAAGGAATCCAAAATTTTAGACGTATGCAATTTTTCCATCACATTTCCAACTGGATTTACCAGCACAAGCTGCAGTAGTCAATTATAAATATACAAGTTAGAAAGAAAATCATGATAGTTTTATGGGCCTTCTGACATGTCAATTAGTCCAAATAGTTGACGAAAAAAAAAGAGACGTCAATTAGGGTCCATACATGAAGGAATCTATTCTCCAGCATCTTTCTAAGTTCACGTAAAGTGTCAAGCCCGCTTGTGTCTATGGCTGTGACAGCTGCGAAAACAATATTGTCAAGTTAAAATGTCCCCAAACCTTGGATAACTAATGTTGTAACTCCAATGAAATACGTACCTGTCATGTCTAGAACTACGCACTTCAACGTACTTCCTTTATTTGCTTTTATATGCTCTTCTTCTTCTTGAACCCACCTCATTATCCTGTAGCAGGACAAGCTCTCAATAATATGGAATCATGGATTCACTCAGAAGCGATGAGCTGAACCTAACAAATTGACATTCTAGAAATCCCATTGACTAACCTTTCTTGAAGGTAAGTTGAATTAGCAAAATAGATTGGAGACTCGACAGCCAAAATGAGAAATGAAGGAACTCTTAAAGCTTCTTTATACTGGTTTGTGTTGTGGAATATTTGTGTTCCTGGTATATTCCCCAAAAGCGAAGTGTTTGGTCGAGAGACATGAAGCAGGATCTTGAGGACTGATATGGAAATCTGAAGATTTTGGCCAATCAGTTGGTATTTATCTCAAAACAATTGCATTATCGTGCTATATATTTTTAGCTCTGTAATAACAGGAAAAAATAATGAATTATCAGCTTACCGCTATAGTAAGGCCTACAGGCACTGAGACGAACAGAACTCCAAAAAAAGAACACACACAGGCCAAGAAATCAACTTTGTCAACCTTCCACAATTTATATGCAGATTGATAATCTATTAGCCCAATCACAGCAGTGATGATAATGGCTGCTAAGACAACATTTGGTGTATGGTAGAAGAGAGGCATGAGAAATAGCAGGGTTACTAGAACAGTTGCAGCCATGATTATGTTTGAAACTGCTGTCTGTGCTCCAGCATTATAGTTAACAGCGGATCGAGAAAAGGATCCTGCAAGTATATTTTTTAAAAGAAAGAATGAAGAATTTCTCAAAATTGATGCTAGTTAGATAACTAGGCATATGTCAAGTAGAGGAGAATCATTCATTACCTGATGTAACATAGCATGAAGAACAAGAGCCAGCTATGTTCATGAGACCAATAGCCATCATTTCTTTGTTTCCATCCACCTGGTAGTTCTTAAGTGATGCAAATGTTCTACCTACTGCAATCCCTTCCTGAAACATAAGAAAATTTGGTGGAATAGGAGTCAGTGACAGTTAAATAAAATGGCACAACATGTTAACTCTGTAAACGTATAGTTATGGAGAATAGAAGCGAATGCATATCAGACATTTTCTGTGACCGACAACAGACAAAAGTGTTACTAGTTTTGGGTCAACTTACAGTGAGAGATAAGATCCCTGTGACAATGCCGGTTTTGATGGCAAGAGCCAAGTGAGGACCATGGAAGGATAACATGTTTGATGATGGTGGATTAACACCCTTTGGTAACTCTCCGATCTGCCAGAGAATAGAGGGAGTAGTTATTAGAAAAAGAAGCTATATTTGTGCATCGTTTTTCTGTTCCAAAAACCAATGATCAAGTATCTTTCTTACAATTGCAATTTGATGGGTCTTATATCTTAGAAGATAGACTATAATGGTTGACAGAATAACCGATGTCAAGGGGGCTGCTGCTGAAACCCAGAATAGTTTTGGTTTCTTCAAGCTCTGTTGCAGTGATTCATAGCTGTTAGATCTTAGGGGTTAAAAAAAGAACCAAATAGTCAAAACAAATGACAGTAAGTGGCCTGTATATATGTATTTGTGCAAGATAAAGAAATTTACAATGTGCCTAGCTATCAGCAGGAAGGCCAGGAAGCATAATCCCAGAAGAATGGTTTCCCAAGAGCACTGCAAAGTTACTCAAATATGTTAGTGAACATGAATGTATTTACACTTACAGTTAGCATACTTGGACAATTACCTTTTATTTAAAAGTGACCCTCAATTCCCTGGCTCTTAATTTAGAATTAAAAAAAGGAAGAAAAAATAATGATAAAACTTTTTACGATTCTCCAAGAAAAAAAAATGGAATATGATTCCTCAATATAATTAAAGTAATACTCCAAAAAAAATATATCTAACAAAAATAACTAGCCTTCGCTTAGCAATCTTATAGTGTAATGATAGTCAAAATTCTTAGAAAAGAATCAGTGCTATAAGAATGTTTGAAAGAAGTGTGTGGTGGGGAAGAGTCATTTTCTTTTCCAGGTAGCCCAACTAGAGTACGAGCATTCACCTTTAAAGGAAGGGAAACAGTGACTAGAAAAATATCAAAGTAATTTTTTGTGGCTGTATTTTTTTCCTTTAATTTCTTAAATTTACTCATATTTCAAAAACCAAAATTGAAGGTGGTGTTTGAAATCATTGAAAAAATAGAAATTACTTGAGGTAATTTAAAAATCAAGTTTCACGTTTGGTATTCATTGTAAAAAAAAAAAGAGATTTAAATTAATTTATGCATAAAGTTACATGTTTGTAATATAATAGTAATCGGTAATTTACTCTATTATCTTGTAATAGGATAAACGGTTTAATAACAATAACTATAGACATCTATATCAATTTATAAAATTAAAATCATATACAATCCAACTAAAATTGAATTTATTTCCAATTGTTTTTATAACACTTTATATAAAATAAAAAATCAATCATAAATAAATTAATTCCTGAACATTTGATTCCAAGCATTCGTAAAGTAAAATGCGAATAAATTTGATGGTCATGGTGGAGCTCCGTACCTCCTTTCTATGCTCGAAGACAGAGGCCAATACAGGAATTATTTGCATCTGGTTAGAAAAGTGTACTATTCCAAGTAACCCTTTCAGCTGCTGCAGTGACACGATGATCGCAGCACCGGCCATGAATCCCACCAGCGTTGCCTTTGACAGAAAATCAATCATAAAGCCTAACCTGTACACACAATCAAAATTTATTTCAATAATAAAATCTAACGACCCAAAAACAATAATAGCCTGCAAGTAACCATAAATTCTAAAAAAAATTCAATCTTACTTAAAAATCCTTTTCATTAAAAAACATTTTAAATCTTTAGTAATCGAGTACTCGCTGCAAGTTGTATCAGAAAAATTCAGAGCATGCATGTTTTAGATGAATACCTTAATATTCCCAAAGAAGCTTGAAATACACCAGCAAAGAAAGTGGCAGTGAAAGCCGTTCCCAGATAGAGAACTGGTTCTTGAGCGACAGAAATTGTCCCACTTAACATTGATCCCATAACCAAAGAAGCAATGGAAACAGGTCCAACAGCAAGATGTCTAGAACTTCCAAGCAGTGAGTATACCAATGGTGGCACAAAACTTGAATCTGCATGATATTTGCACCAGTTGAAACGTTACTTCTTCATAATAATATTTACAATAACCCAATGTCATAGCATGCGGAAACCATAAAAACGAAATACTAACATAGTCCAACAATAGGTGGCAAACTTGCAAGTTTCGCGTAACTGATTCCCTGCAAACAGGTGAAAAAGTTAAATAAAAATAATATTATGTAACATGAAACAGTTAGAGAAACGGCGGTTGGTATGTTTGAAAAAAGAAAATGAAGAAGAAAAAGTGAGACCTGAGGAATGGCGAGGCTAGCAATAGTGAGGCCAGAGATGATGTCAGAGCGGAGAAGAGTGAGATTGTACTGAGGAGCCCATTGGAAAATGGGGAACAAGCATTGAAAGGCGAGAAGGGATTTGGTGAAGGAAGTTTGGTTCCTGAAACGTGAAAGAGGATCATCTGGAAAGAAGATTTCAGAGAGTCTGTGTATGAGTTTGTGCAGTGTGGTTTGGTGTGGTGGTAACCGCACTTCATGGATTTCGAATGAGGGTATTGGTATCTCTGTTTGGAGTTTCACGGTGGGGGTTTCAGTGCCATGGATATCAAAGTGTTCAGCTCCCACTCTGTTTGAGTTCAGACCCATCACTCTCTTCTTTTCTTTTCTCTTCTCTAATTCTAACGTTTCCCTTAGACAACACACTTCTTTGATGCCAATTTATAGACAGACATGCCTTTCTTACTTCCCATCTCTCCTTATTCCTTAATTATTACCGCGTCTACGGACATCTTCGTCACTTCCCTTCCCTGCACTTTTTTTTTTTTTTATTATTATTATTATAATTAAATATATTTTTAGTATTCTAAAATTTTAATTTTAGTTATTTATTTTTAAAAGATTATTTTTAGTTCTTGTTATTTAAACTATATTTTTTTATTTTTATTATTATTATTATTTATTCATGATGCTTGACTGGTTGAATTTTTTTATTTAATTGATATCGTTACTTTTAATTAAACATTAAATTAATTACTTCCTACAATAAATATTAAAGTCCTCTAGCGTATTAACTTAAAACTGCAATTACTTAATGTCAATACATCCTCCCCTTTTAGCATGTATGTAGAGTGTGCTTATGGAAAAACATTTATTGGGGATTGATTTTATTTGGTATTAACATATATACTGAAGGGATAATTTCAAACTAACAGAATGCAAGGAAAAAACTCCTGACAAATTTATTAAAAATTAAAATAAAATAAAGACTCTTGACTCTTGAAAAAAAAATATGTAAGAAATTTTATTCTATTTTAAAATGTAAAGAATGGTAAATAAAAATAATAATATAATACAAAAAAAAGGAGATGTACTTAATGTAAACATTGTGACAATATGCAAGAGGATAATTTTCTATATAAAATTCAGCTGTAAAGTAACGTCACAAATTAGTTAAACAATTTATTATTTAATTTTCATCTTTATAGCAATAAGATATCTAAAATTCTTTGAATGTTCATATAAATAGATGGAAATAAAAATTCACTGAAATATAAATTTATTCTTGATCCTTACCTGGGATAATAAATAAAGAACAAAAAAATTAAATAAAGAATATTTTGTTTTGCGGATAAAATGGCCAATATAGGCGGTTGAAGAAAGTAAGATTGACAAGTGTGATAAATGAATTTAAATTAACGTTTACTTTGTTTTTGTTTTGGATAAAATAATCAATTTGTTTTTTTGTTTTAAATAAAAAATTATCATGTTTTGAATAAAATGGTCAATATAGAGATTCACATATGTCTTGCAACTATCTTGGATAACTTGATTTTATTAAAATTAATATAAATTAAGAGTTTAATTATTATAAAGCGTCCTTCACATTTTAACATATTTTACCTTCTATGGTTCTATCCTATTTTAATAAAATAAACAGAATTCCAACACATTAGCTTAAGATTTATATTTAATAAAATATTCTTTTTTATATAAAAATAAAAATAATAAATTTAAATTGTATAACTATATATAAATAATTAAATTAATTTTTTAAAACATACATGATCACTTAAAAAATTGTGATTTTTTAAAATTATATAATTTTTATGATTTAATTTTATTTATGATACAATAATTTTACAACCATATACGGATAGTTAAAGGTAAATAATAATTAAATTTATATAATTAAATTTATACCTATTTATATATAATTATAGAATTTAAAGATTACTATTTTAATTTTTATATAAAAATAATATTTTAATATATATTATATATTGTGAAAGATAAGATGTTTTGAATTTTGTTAAAACAAGAAATCATCTAGTTTTTTTTTTAAATTGCATAACTTTTTTAAATCATCATATAATTTGAAAAAATTAAATTTTAATCTTATATAGTTATATGATTTGAATATTTAATTTTATTTAATTTTTATAAAAATTAATATTCTTACAAAATAATTCAATATCATTAAAGATAAGCCGCGTTTAGATTTTATTTTATTTTTTAAAATAAGAAAAAAATTTAAAATAGAAAATATTAGAAAGAATATGAATATATATGTTATAATTTTATTAATTTATTATGACAAGACATTTTATAAATGAATAAATTTTTAAAATTGTGAAAATATTTTTTTAAAATACATAATTTTATAGGCCATATAAAAATTTATTCTTCATCCTTAAATGGGATAATATTTAAATAGAAAAAAAAAAGTAAGGAAAAAATTTATTACACTTACAAATAATAACGTTTATTTATTTATATTTAATTTATAATTTGTATTTTTTTTAAAATCTGTTAACATTTAAATGAAAGATGTAAATTAATTATATTTATTTATTTATATTTAATTTTTAATTTGTATTTTTTTTAAATTTTTATTAACAATTAAATGAGAGATGTAAATAGATAAATTTTGAATATTGAATGAGAGATGTTAATTGATGGATATTATTATTTATTTGTAGAAAAAATATTACTAAAAATTTAAATACAAATTTTTTTATTTTAAGATTAAAATGGTCAATACATGTCATCAATGAAAATAAGATTGACAATAAATAATTTTAAATCAGCATTTACTTTGTTTCTATTTTGAATAATTTTTATCATATCTCATTTGAATGTCATAAACATATGCAGATAAAAAATAATAATCAAACAATCAATTTATTGTTTTCTCTTATCAGACAATATTTTAATAAAAAATTATGATTTTTGGAATAAAATGGACCATACAGGGATTCCACCAATGTAAGATTTACAAGTATGGAAAATGAATTTAAACTAATATCTAATTTGTCCCTATTTTGATAAATTAATTTTATTAAAATTAATATAAATTAAGAGTTTAAGTTTTATAAACATCCACCATATTTTAACATAATTTACCTTTCATGAGTCTATCATATTTTAATAAAATAAACAAAATTTCAACAAATATTAACTTACGAGGTATATTTAAGAAGAATATTCTTTTATGTAAAAATAGAAATAATAAATTTAAATTGTATAATTATACATAAATAATTAAAATAATTTTTTTTGAATTACATGATCATTTAAAATATTATTTGAATTTTTAAAATTACATAACTTTTATGATTTAATTTTATCTATTTCCTAATAATATACAATAACTCTACAGTTATACATAGATAAGCCGTGTTTACATTTTATTTTATTTTTTAAAATAAGAAAAATTTCTAAAACACAAAATATTAGAAAGAATGAGAATATATATGTTATAATTGTTTTTATTAATTTATTATGACAAGACACCTTATAAAGGAATAGATTGCTAGAATTGAGAAATAAATTATGAAAATATTTTTTATAAATACATAAATTTTATTAAAATGATGTATAAAATTTAAATTTAATTTAAGTTGAATAATATTATAAAAATCTTTTAAAAAATTATTTAAAAAATATCTTTAATTTTATATAATGTATCAATATTTAAAATTTAAACTTAAATCAAGTGCTTATGGTGTTTAAAAGAAATTAAATTTCCCTTTAAAAGATAAAATGAAATTTCTATGGAAAAAAAGTTAAGTAATTTACTGCCAAGTTTAGAAATCACTATTTTAAATAATCTAATAATAATAACAACAATAAACACAAATGGTTAGGATTAATTTCAAGCATAGATATAACTTATTTTAATGAAATATTTAATTTTTATTAAAAATAAAAAATGACAAAAAAAATCCTTTAACCTGATTTAAATCAAGTACACGTTAAATAGGATAAAATCTTCTTTTTCTTTTGTTAGAATTTCTCTTGAAAATATAATACTTTAGAAGTTAACAATACTAAGAGGATGTTTGTTTGGGAGAACCATTAGAATTAGTTTTATGAGAATGATACTTTTAAGAATTATTTATTTATGGAACTCAAATTAAATAAATAAAAATTACACGAGGACCAGTTTGAAAATGGATTCTCTTATATACATGACAAATTATGAGTTATATTTATTAATTACCTGTTAGGACATAAATCAGGTTAAAATTTAACATGAAAAAACATCTATTTTTGTGACTAAATGGGTTGAAGTACAAACAACTAAACAAGAGGGATACTATGGAAAATAGAGACTCCGTGACATCACTTAGTTTACCTAAATAATGTTTGGTTAAAATTTGGTAAATAAAAAATATTAAGAGATCTTTATTTTGCCAACTCTATCACCAACTTAAATTAATTAATCGCAATTCAATTAAATATGATTGTATCTTTTTTTTTTTCACCTTTTGAAACAATCAATCTTGCAAAAGAAACTTTTCCTCATATAGCCGTTCAATCTGCACCTTTCACTAAATCATAGTTTTATGGCAAAGGATAAATTCCATTCTTGCAACTCCATTGCACTTTTATCCTTTTTCCCTTTCTCTGAACCTTTTCTCGTTAATTTGTCCAAATTGTTCCGTAAAGAGTACTACAATATTAATAATGCATATATATCATTAGATGGTCAACATAAAAAACTAGAATAAAATAAAATAAAAATTTTAATTTAACAGCGACAAGCTTTTATAACTTCAGTAGTCGCTCTCGCTATGTAATAGTAGTCCATGAAGTCACCACTCAAATGAACAACGTCATCCCTAACTCGTTTCAGAAATTAAGTTGCTGTTAAACCCTTATCCCAACAATAACCCAGTTAGACTACAAACTTATACAAATAACCATTTCTGGTTCACAACATATACTATACAACACAAAACAAAACACCCAGTAAAGGTCACCTTGTGTGTAGTGTATGTTATCCAGAAAACTGATTCTCTTCTGATTTGATTTTATAATTTATCCACAAAGTGACATTTGTGGGTTTGAGTTTTAGAGTAAGTTTTACGAAAACATTTTAAAGTAAAAATGATTAGGTAAAAAATTTATTAGGATAAAATAATTTATTTTATTATCTATTAACTTATTTAGTAAAGCTCACCTTATGTGTGGTGTTTGGTGTAAAAAAAACTGATTCTTTGATGATTTGATTTTATTTATTCAAAAAGTGACATTTTTTGGTTTGAGTTTTAAAATATGTTTAGGAAATTATTTTAAGTAACTCGAAGTTAAAATTATTAGATAAAAAACTTATTAACATCTTTCAGCTTTATTATTTAAGAAAATAACTTATTTTATTAATTATTAACTTTTTTTAAATAGATATTAATATTTTTGAAAAATTTACTTCAAATAATTTTTATGTATTTAAATTTCTAGCTAAAATATATATTTTTATAATATGATATTTTGTTTATTTATTTATTTTTATAAATTAAATATTATTTTATTCTTTCATAATAATATTATTAATTTAATTGATTTATTTTATATTATTATAAAATATTATATTTTGAATTATTATTTATATATATATTATTTATTTGAATTATTATATTATTTATTTTATTTTATTAAAAAATTGATTCATTTGATAAAAAAAATAATTTTTTTTTTAAAAATTAAAAATTAAATTATTTATATAAAAATTAAAAAATATTTTTAGTTAATTAAATTTTAATATATTTATTATTAAAAAATATAAAATTTATCATATTTTTAATCTATTATTTATTATTTTATATTTATTAACTAATTTGATTAACAGTTAATATATATTAAATAATTAATTTTATCAAATAATTTTAATTTAATTAGTAACTTTTTAATTTTAATTTTTCAGTTTTTAATCTTTATATTTAAGTTAGTTAATTTTATCAAATACATTCTTAATCTTCATGCAAAAATATTTTTAATTTAAATTTTGTATTTTATAATAATTTTATTTTAATGATAATATTATAATAATAACAATACATAAATATTAAAAGGAAATTATGAATGTAAAAAAGAATTAAATAGAAAATTTATTTGCATATACAAGGATAGAATTAAAAATAAACATCACTATAAAGATTAACATATATTTTAATCATTTGTTTTGTAATTATCTTCTTATATCTTATATATATGTATATTCGAAACTCTTCCGTGCCAGGGAGAACCAACCTCAAAAGGTGCTTTTCCTTTTGACTCCTCCAATAATTAAGGCAAGTGCGTGAGAAGTTGGGAAGCGTGTCATGCAAATCCTCTTCTAATGTGGCAATACTGCAGGACCCAAAACAAGTTCTCCATATTATGTACATGCATGCTCTAAAAATCAAGAAGTGCCTACTGTGCATACGTAGTTCTCTTCTGCATTCTTCCTCACCCACTTCTCTTTTTATTGGGATTCAGATTCAAAACATGACTCGTTTATTGAACAGAATAATTACCTCTGGCATTGTTTATTGAACAAGTTGAATTATAAATGACAGCAACTACTTGCTTTATTAGATTGCAATCTCACTAAAAATAAGCTCCTAGCTCCGTTTTCTTTGACTGAAATGGATCAAACATATTTAGACCTACCGTTAATACAGATAATTTGTTCTTTCCACATATTTCAATCAAACCGTGAAGAAAGAAACATCATATAAACTATAAAGTAGTTCTTAAAGCCAATAACATGCAACTAAGGATTAGGTTCGATAGGAAAATTGTTACAGTTTACACATTAATATTAATGGAAGGCAATAGGACCCCATCTATATCCCCCACTTTGAAGATCCACCATTAGAAGGTCTACATCTGGATTGCTAATTATAAAGGCAAAAGAATAAAATTATTATTGTCATCCCACCCATAATTTGGCCACTGATTTTAATGATTTCAGGATCACTTTGATTATTCATAAAATTGATACCATGATCCCACCACTAATTCCATCACTCTTTCTTAATAGTATAAGGTTCGGTACTTAGTGTCTATCCCTTGGTACTGTAAACTCTCTCCTTGGAAAATCATGCCGCAAAGCCTCAATTTAGTATTCCTTGTGGGACAGTTCAAACATGTAAGTTGAGGAAACTGATCGGTACTTAAAAACTAACTTGCTATGGTGCTCTACTTCTATTGGTAATAAGAACAACTTGTAATTGTACTCCTAATTAGCGACACACCGGTCATTCATACAACACTTCCTAAAAGCGTTTTCTAGATAAATAAATCTAAACAAATGCAAGTAGATAGACAGAATGGAAGGATCCGATTAATAGCTCAAAATTAGGTATATGAACAATTTGTTCCTTTGTTTTCCTCCATTTGTTAATAAGTAGGTACTATCAGTTTCTTTATTTCCTTCTTTTAACATAAAGCAAATATTTCATAACCCCATATTTTTGTACCACTTTTTTTTTTTTTTGGTTTTTGTAGGAACTAATCTCTTCAAACTCAAAAAGTTGAGTGGTACTTGTCTTAAACCAAGTAACGCCCCTCAGTGCAGAATCAAGCAGAGTCAAAAGTTTCTGCAGGCTCAACCACTAGTGACTCCCGTTAATATATATCAAGAGCCACTAATATTTTTGAGGCAAAGTAGATTTTTTGACTCTGATGGAACACATGCTACACTTAATAGTAGATTCTATTTCTCCTGTTTACTCAAAATTCATTCAAAAAACGGAAGGGGAAAAAGACAGACTAGTGTACGCGGCGAGAGAGGGTTGCGTTTGATTGCTGCATGTGTCCGGAATTGGATTGCCAAAGATAAGGAAAAAATTTTGTGCATGATCAATAAGGTACCCACAATTGATGGATCAGATTCTCATGGAACACAATGGATGGACCAGATTCAATCTCCTTTCTCTTTAGACTCCTTCTCCCATTTTGAGAGGTTCTCTACTTAGTGTGATTAAAAAAAAGTTTGATGGCAACACATGCCTTGCCATCAATGACAGCTGAACTCTAAGATAGCCATTGTTGTTATTTATAAGTCAGCGTTCAGATCCTAATTCCTGTACATCGATTTTCTTTAGCTGACCCGAATTTGATTCTTCCTTTCCAATTCATCTTACACACATTTCTTTAATTTAAGGCCACTTTCTTCTTATAGCACCGATCAAAATTTATCAAATGCTTTATTTGGGGCTTCTCTAGTGTGCTCAGTATTTTAATACCAGTTTCATTTAAAGTTGATTAAATTGATATATTAATAAGGTTATTTCAAAAATATCACAATAGCGATTGATCCAATGGTGACCAAGTTCAAACTCAGCTGCTGCTATGTTGAGGACTAGTTTGGTGCCCCCATGTGTAATGCACGTATACATTAATTATTAATTTATAGATAGTTAATACAAAGTAAAATTATGAATAGTTTATTCTTATGCTTTATATGTTAATATTATTTACATCAAATTTATATAAAAATATTTGCTCTTATTATTTAAACCTTAATATACTTAACCGTGTGATTTAGTTAGAAATAAATCGTTTAAAATTTATGTCTTTATGTTTTTAATTAATTTAATTAAAATAAATTTTTAATGTGTGTTTAAAGATATAGATAAGAAATTAATAAATAATTTTTTATTAAAAATTATAATATTTAATATTATTCGTACCTTTGAACACATACTAGAAAAAATGATAAAATAATATAAAAAAATACTTAAATCTTTTAACAACCAAAAATATCAATAATCCAATTTTTTAGTCATAATAATGTAATTTATTTTTTTAATCATAAAAATATATTATTGTAAACCTTAAGTCATGTAATGATGGTGAAAGAAAACTGTTTTTGTTTAGGAAGAGCTGTGTGATTATAAAAGATTTTAAAAAATAGTTACATGGAATTAACATTAAATGTTTGCAACATGATTTAATTGGGTAAATAGTGCAATAATAGGAAAAGGTGACTGTACATGAATAGTATAATTTAGTTGGATAAAATAATGGGAAAGAGGAATAAATAAGTATTTTGACTTAAATAAATAGTGTTTCTTAAAGGCTCAAAATATTGTATAGATTTAGACAACACAAAGAGAAAGAACATAATGATGAAGATATTTTTAAAGTTGAGTAAAAAGTTAAAAATTCAAATTTTATTATAATAACAACAAAAACTTTAGGTCGGCTACACAAAAACCTCACAATATTTTTCTTATTTTTTATTTTTTAGGACATCAGTTTTTCATACTAATAACTTTAATAACTTACTTTGTATATTTTAAATTAATATGATATATTTTTAAAATATATAAAAATAAAAATCCTTTAACTATATATTTATAATTGTTTAATTTTAACAAATTTTACATTAATAATCAAGATAGTATATGTTTATAATTTAATAGTTGGATGAAAAAATTACATTATATATAAATTATTAATAGTATAATATTTTATATAACTTATATGGATTTAATTTATATAACAGTTGAAAAAGGTTAAAATAGAATTATGTTTCAAAAATTGATTTATTTAACCTATCATGCGCATTTATTTTACTCAAATAAATAACTAATACAATATATACGCGTATTACATGGAAAAACAATTATATGATTATTTTATTTTTTTTAATCGTTTAGGTCAACTAACTCAAGTAAGGACCACGTTATCATCAATTATTTTCTATACCGATATTATTTCAATTTTTGTATTAATAAATATGACAGAAATATTCCTTTATATATATATATTGGATAAAAATCTTCTTTATTTCTTTTATATCTGTTTCTTTACATTTTTTTCCTTACATATATACCAACTGTATTTCACATATATCTACTGTCTCTTTTCTCTATTCAAATGAACCTCCTCAATTAATGAAAAGAATTTTTAACCATATATATCATATCACTCCACAACATATAAGGAGAAAATTTTGTCCTTTATAGGACAAAAATAAATGTAAATTGATTTGTAATTTTATAACAGCATAAAGACTAATTAAAATCCCCATTTTATAGTTAATACTCAATAAATAAATGTATAAAGATATTTTTAGTGTTAAAAATAAAAAATATGTAATATATATATATATATATATATATATATAAAACATAATCAAATTTAAAAATATTAAAATATATATATATATATATTATGTTTGATTGTATTAAAAACCACTAAAATATGTAATCTGCATGTTACTATAAATATTTTCTTTTGTCTCTGCTCCAGTACCATACTATGTCTGTGATACTAATCTCACGCAGGACACTGATGGTGCATTTTACAAAGAAAATATTTTAGGATGATTTTTAGTTTTTAATTTAAAAATTTTTAAAAGATAAATATAATTTTAGTTTTGAATTTAAAATTTTAAAAAATTATTATAAAATAAATCAGTTTAATTTATTTTAATTTTTATTATAAATTTAAATAAATAAATATTATATAATAATAATAACAATAATAAATTATTATTATTATTATTAAGAATACAATGGTGAAGATGGTGATAAAATAAAGATGATGATGATAAAAATATTGGTTATAGAGTTATGATGTAATAGAATGTAGAGAATATTAATTATGATTGTAGTTCAACAATATTATATTTTAAAAAATAAATTTAAATTTAAAATATAAATATTTTAAAATTAAAATTAAAAATTAAAAATATTTTTTAAAAGAATTAATTTAAAATTATTTTTAAAATGTATAAAAAATTAATTCAAAATTATTTTAACTTGAAAAAGAATAATTAAAAAGTGAGAACCAACCGAAACAGGAACGTAGTAGCCTTACTACTTGAGTTGTAAGTTGCATGCTGTTAATTATTATACAAACATTTGACTTTAAGATTAACATCATTAAGCAATATTTCGGTTTATAATCAGATAGAATTGATTTCGATAGAATGTGTACTTTCATTTAAAAAGTGTGAAAAATAATTTTATAATTTTAAAACAAATAGGGATTTAATTTAAAATTTCATGTTGTTGAATGAAGTTAATTGGTCTTAAAATTTTACATAACTTTTAATTTTTTTTATATAACTTTAAAGTAATAATTATTTTAAAATGGAAAATAAGAAAATGGTAAGGATATCATTTAAGAAAAGAATGTGGCTATAACGTAGTTTTGAGTAAAAGTTTTCTATTTATTTCTTGGCTTAACTAGTGTGAGCAAGATCTATATAATTATATATATTCAGAAAGTTGAGAGGGTTGATCCCTGAAGTGGTTGAATACAGGGAAGTCAGAATTGGTAGTTACTCACAAAGATTTAAGAACAGCCTCTTCTTTTAATTTTGTGCAGCATTTTCCTTTTAGAGTTTACACACGGAGCAAGGTAGTTATGAGACACAGCAATAGGCAAAAGAAGGTTCTGGAATAGTGCTCTGAAGTCTAGTCAGTGTCTGTGTTCTACTTCTATGTAAGAAATTAATGCGTTAAGGCTTGGAAAGAATGCTAGTACCAAGAAGAAATGGTGAAATTTAAGGACATGACACGTGTGCGAAACATGAAAGCAATCTGCATTCCTGTCACATTATAACAAGTACAAAATGCTCAACACACGATTAAAAGCATTGGCTAGGAAGCCAGTTATGGTACTTTGGTGCTTGCTTGGCTAGGGTCGTTCCTTGTTAAGGGATGATGAACTTTAAAAAACAAATTAAGCTTTGGGAAACGTGGTAAGTGGACAAGTTTATTCTTGGAATATACCCCCTAATATGGCTCAAATTTATTATCTGCATTCATTCTTGTAGTTTCATGGCTATAATGATTTCCAGATTGATTCATTTTGGTTTCCCTAGAACATCACCACTATAAAGTCAACTTTGAGGATCTTCAAAGCATAACGGCGTGTTCTGTGCCATTAAAATCATAGTGGTGCTGAAGGCACTCAGGACAGGCACCTATCTTCCTAATGGTTTTCTAGTGAAAGTGGCTTGGGATATATTATATATGCTGACATTGCACGTGGGCTAACATTTAATTAGAAGGAAAAGAACATGTCAATGCAAATGAAATTAAGATCTAAATGACGCAGTAGCATTTTCAAATTAAAAGGAGAACCGGTGAGGACTGTTTGTTTCTGCATAAAATCATTTTTTTCCTTTTGTTGCATCAAGATGTGGAAAGTGCTATGTCTTCGCTTAATTTTATTTTTTAATTAAATCACTTTTCCACTTTATGAATTTATAACACTTTTGGTTATATTTCATGTTTTTTTATTTGAACGCTCCTTTGTCCCTTTCAGCTTTCAAGAATCCACTGTCTGTATCGTTTTCGTTTGCTGGTAGAAAGAATGCACGCCAGAATTTGTTAAACAGTTCGTGGTATTGATGAGTGATGGTGGTTGTTAGTCTGAACTCTGTAGTGTGCAAGAGGCTAGTTTATGTTATGCCTTACAAGTGCTATCTAATTAGCATCAATTGTAAAGGTTTGTTTCAATCATTTAAAACTATTAAGAAAAAAATATTTAGATAAAAGTATTTTATTAATAAAAATTTATTAATTTAAAAATTGTTTAAAATTAATCTTAAAATGTAATATTAACAAAATTGATTTTAAAACAATCATACTCTGTTTATTCTAAGTCTGCACAATTAGGTCCAATCTAATAACCAAATTGAGCCCAATACACCTCTCACCTTGGACCCAGTGGTGCTCTCTATGCTCAAAAATCAAAGAATGCTTTTTGCTTGTTCATGCTTCATACCTCATGGTTTGCAAATATTTAACAGTTAGAACAATCCGCTCTCTGTTGGAATTATTTCATGATTACACTTGAGTGTCATAGTTCTGACTCACCTCCATTTAAATACTATAATTAGGCTTTTTAATTCTTACAGTACTAATCTATTATTATGTTGAAATATAAGTCATTTAAACGTTGCAATATTTTTACAAATATTATCCATTTTTATCTTTTTTGTTGGACTAATATCACCACCAAACTATACCATTTACTTGAAACAAATCAATGACCTTTGGGCTACAAAGGCTCGGATAAATCATTATTTATACCATTGCATACATGAAGAAAAAGTTAAAAAGTCCCTCCCTCAAATATAACATATATTCACAAAAATATATATTAATTTAAAAACTAATAAGCGGTATTAGAAATAATATATAATTCTTAAAATAAATAATCTGATACAAATAATTTATATTGATTTGAAAATAATATAATATATATTTGCATAAATGATGCATACTAATTAATATATATATATATATATATATATATTAATACACCAAAAGTTTATTTTAACACTATTATATGTGTTACTTAACACATATAATACACATTAATTAAAATAAATAGTATCTATTAATACTAATACTAAACTAATATTTTTATGTTTTGATCTGTTCTTATGTTATTTATTGTTGCATTATAGTACATATACCATCTATCTTACTCATTTTAAAAAAAATCTTGACGGAGAGATTGCGGTTTTAATTTAAACATGGCATGGGTAAGAAGCAGTTCTCGTCATTTTAATATGTGGTTCTCATGTAACCAAAAAGAAATAAAATATGCGGTTCTTATGACATAAAGATTAAATGAACCCGCTTAAATTTTAGGGTGTGGCTTGTCAAAGGTGAGAGGTGTTAAAAAATAAATTGTATTTATAAATTTTTATTACAAAATTAAATGTCGAGATAATGATAAAAATGAATACATGTATTAGTTTGCAGTGGACCTCGTATGGGCTACTACAATTGATTTGCTCTGGACTTGGGCGGAACAAAGAGACGCAAATTAAAGAGTTTACTCAGCCAGCTAGACCTTTGCTGGTGATTCATAATTGGTTGCACTTAAGCAAGCCAGAGAGATATGTGCATACAGCATTATACCTCAGATCGAGAGTTCAATTTGATAAATGGACCCCTCCTAATCCTATTGGGTGTGTATCAATACTGATGGAGCCAAGAAACTAGAGCTTGGAGTGGAGAAAATGAAAAACTGATTCAATAATATTTTCTTTTTTCACAAAATTACATTTTAAAATTAGATTTAAGATCACACATTTAAGGGGGAAATTAAATAGTTTCAATTAGACCAACATATAAGAGAATTGAAACAGTATATCATACTTTGTTGATAAAATAAATTAAAAGGTAAACATTCCACTCTAATGAAATGGGGAGGAAGGGACTTTGATTTGAGACTTGGTTGATTGTGATTTCTTAACACGGAGAGATGAATCTTGAAAGAATGAAAATTTAAAACAAGGGTGATGATAATGAAAATTGGACTTAGCCTTAAAAAATAAGATAAAACAAAAAAACAGACATTGTTACGCGTGGCAGCCATACAGGTTTGAATAAATAGCGTTGCATTTTGACTGCCAGCTACTCATTTATGTTTTTGCCTAGTTTAACTAACAAGGACTTGAAACTTTGAAGCTCGATCTAGGCCATGCACTGCGACGCGTAAGCATAATCTACGGAAGCAAATGCACTAGATGACACATTTGGGGTCGTATTGAATAGTAGGGTAATTTTTTTTATTTTTTCCATATCTTAACTGCGAAGTATCCTTAACTATATAAACAAAATTCCCCGTGCCCTTTCTACATATCCACCTTCTCTTCTAACAACAAAGCATCTTTGAACCAACAATTGAATTTGGGACTACCAAGTTTAGAAGTTTAGAATATGGTGGGTTATTCCATTCTTCCTCTTTATTTTGAAAATAATCTCCTTAATTTGATCGTTTATGTACTTCTTAGTTATATGGCACTTTTTATTTTTTTTTAATGGGCTTATATCTCCTGCAAAGCATCTATGTACAACTTTTGTATATAAACAGTGGCTATGCCTAATTTAAAAAGATTATTTTTATTTATTGATTATTTAGTTAAAATAAGTCAGGAAAACAGTATTATTTATTTATTCATAAGTTATAATAAATAAGCTCTTAGGTCAAATAAATATTTTTTTTACCAAATTTAACCTTTAAAATTAAAATTGCTGGTATTGGAGTTCTCTCATAAATAGTTTTTAAAGAAAGCATGCACGTGAGTCCAACATACATTAATTCGAATAAATGGATATGGTATACGTTGATATGATTGTTAAGCTCGAAAGACCAATGTCTAGTCACAAATCTTATTTCACATAAGATCAAAGTCGCGTCATTAATCCATTTTAGGCGTATTAGATATTTCTTTATAAACTAAATGAAACAGTGAACGTTAACAATGCATGCTATGCGGAAAAAATCAAATAATTAAGCTATTTTATTTTATTATTAATTTGGTTTTTATTCCGGGTTAAAAACTTCACTTAATATTTTTGGCTAGGCCTATTTCTTGATTGCCATACTTACTTTATGATGAAATGTGTTAAACAGTGAATTCACTAATCTGTTTGTTGCTTCTTACGATATTGTTTCTGCAGGAACAAGCTCTCTCCATTGAATTTGAGGTATTCCTACTTTCTCTACATTAACTATTTTGCTATTTTTTCCATCCATTTCTATTCAAACTTTGTTTTCCAACATACAGCTTTTTAACATTTTCTTGCTAATTATTTCTGAATCAGCATGAATTTGTTCAAAACACGGAAAGAGTGAAATCTGTTGATCTGCATCCAACTGAGCCATGGTAATAGTTCTTCTAATTGGCTTATTTGATACGTATTTCTGCATAAAAAAGGGGCTAGAATATGAATGAATTCCCGTTTTAGGCACCTGCAAAATCTTCAATTTTAACATTATCTATAATAGGTGCTGCAAGTACTTACATCTAGTACTTTCTGCTGCAGGATTCTACTGGGTTTGTATTCAGGAAATATTTCTATTTGGAACTATCAGACAAAGGTGAACAATTATATCTGCGCCTAGAATACTATGAAGAAATAGACAATATTGATTTTAAAAAAATATAAAACTGTCATTTGCATGAATTTATTCCTATTGCTTAAATAGGCAATAGATCTAGAAACAATAAAACTGGTAGTGGTTCTGTATCTTTCTGCTTCTGTATATGTCTATCTTTTCTTGAGGTTGTGGAATTCGGAGGTAGGACTTGGGAAACATTATTAACCTTTATTTTGATACTATGACAGAC
The DNA here is from genome assembly GCA_037954105.1 of Canavalia gladiata. NCBI lineage: Eukaryota > Viridiplantae > Streptophyta > Magnoliopsida > Fabales > Fabaceae > Canavalia > Canavalia gladiata. The sequence goes on from CM075663.1 coordinate 48,299,766, forward strand.
TGAAGAAAAGTCTTTAAAAGTCAGCGAATCTCCAGGTAAATGTCAACATTTGTGTGATCTATAAATTTTTCCCTCCTTTGATGTAATATTTTTGCTATGTGTCTTAGTTCCTAACTCAGTTATCTTATGATTGTTCTGTGGTTCATTGTTTTTTCTTAAATCTTAATGCTTGCAGTCAGATCAGCAAAGTTCATTGCAAGGAAAAATTGGGTTGTCGCAGCTTCAGATGACAAATACATTCGCGTCTATAATTATGACAAGATGGAAAAGATAGTAGAATTTAAGGAACATAAAGATTACATTAGGAGTTTGACTGTTCATCCTTTCCTACCATATGTGGTGTCAGCTTCAGATGATCAAGTTCTGAAATTGTGGAATTGGAGCAAAGGCTGGGTTTGTGATAAGACCTTTGAAGGACACTCACATTATGTGATGCAAGTGGCATTTAACCCGAAGGATCCAGGAACCTTTGCTAGTGCATCCCTTGATGGCACCTTGAAGGTATTCTGAGTGACTTAGTTGCAAATTTTGTAACTGCACTATCTTAAATTCATAACAAACATTCTGCTTCTATTGTCTCCTTTCTTAGATTTGGAGTCTTGATTCCTCAGCTCCAAATTTTACCTTAGATGGACACTTGAAAGGAGTGAATTGTGTTGACTACTTCATAAGCAATGACAAACAATATCTTTTAAGTGGTTCTGATGATTACACAGCCAAGGTTTGTATATTAATTACTCCTTAGTCCTTTGTCCTATCTGTTTTTTAGTCTTTGAGATATTTCCATCTAAGCCTAAATCCACATTTCTACAGGTATGGGACTATCATTCTGGAAAGTGTGTGCAGACACTTGAAGGACATGGAAACAATGTTACAGCAATATGTGCTCATTCTGAGCTTCCCATAATAATAACATCTTCAGAGGATTCTACTGTTAAAATATGGGATCCTGTCATGTACAGGTACTTCATTGGCTATTGGAAGTCTCATTTTCACTTATGTGCTAATTTTTTTCTCTCCTTTTATTTTGGTATAAATCTCATAAATGAAAATGTTGCCACCAGCAGGTTCTCATCCAAAACTACATTTAATTAGTGTGTTAAAGAAACTTTCTGCTGGTATTTTAACACTTGTCATTAACTTGCAGGCTTCAGACCACGTTGAACTTTGGTCTAGAGAGAGTATGGAGTATTGGATACAAGAAAGGATCATCTCAGTAATTATCTGAAACATCCTTTTACTGCCAACAATAAAATTCCTGTCACTAATTCATTGCTAACTGCATCACATTGCTATTTCCTGCAGGCTTGCTTTTGGTTGTGACCAAGGATTCGTCATTGTTAAGGTGAAGCTCCCTGCTGCCAAATGAATCAAATTTTAAAGAGCAAGATTTGGGGCTTCTTAGGTGAGAGGTATACTTTAGAAAATAAAATACAAATTTATAATAGTTGATTAGAAATTTAATGATTGGGATTTTGATAAAAATATATGCACTACAAATTTTTAAAATCTCAATCATTAATTTTATAATTGATTATTATAATTCTGCAATTTACTTTCTAAATTACACTTTTCACTTTACAAGAGCCAAACAACTAAACTGCTTCTTCAGACTTTAGAAGGAATTATGACAAATCTACAATAAAAGACCTACTTCTGATAGAAGACATGTGGTTATGCTGAGCTGAGCTTAACCACAGTCTGCACTCTGCAGATATGGAATATGATATTCTGATGTTGATCGTTTGGTTTTAAGTTGTTACCGGAATAAATTCATTTAGAATCTACTTGGCCTTTTATTGTGATTGTTCCTTATGTAATATACAGTGATAACTCAATAATTTTCTTTCTGTACTTATTTTTTTATACACACTTTATATTTTTCTTGTTATACCATATTCTCTCCACTTAAGATTTACTCATTCCAAGAAGTATAAAAAAATCACTTTCTTTCTTGAAAACTTAAATATTTTAATTCAAAATAACCCAGTACTGTGATTGAAGAAGAGAAATACCCTTTACTTAAATTTAATTAATTAAGATCCATATAATATACATGTTTAAAATAATTCATTAAAAAAATTATATTCATATAATCCATAAAATTGAATGAAAAAAATACCGCACTATGGATGGCCATATATCTTAGGATGGCACCCACACCACATGCGCATGAGCAAACACAGAAAGTACCTCCTATAGTTTCCCGCTCCCCCTCCCCCTTTTTTCTCCAATTTCCTATTTTAAAAGTTTTGTTAGGAACCAAAAATTGTAAAATAAAAATAATTTAAAAATAAAAGGAAGACATTCAACAGATTTAGGCATACTTTAACAAAAGTATAAAAATAACATGAAAATATATTTAGAAAATACTAGAAAATTCTTTTATTTGTTGACTAATAAGTTTTACACAAATTATATTTGTATTTTAAATTTTATAAAAAATTAACTTATGGTTAAATTTACTAAATTTATATCATACATAGTCATGAAATGAATAACTTTAATATAAATTATAAAGAAGAAATTAATTTATTTTATGAAAAAATTATAAAACAATTAATCGGCCGAATATTTTTTTATAAAATAAAAATTTAATAAATTTAATCATATTAATATAATGATTATATATGTTCATTTTTTTAAAAAAAAATCAAAATTTACAAGTATAATGAATCCATCATGAAAAGAAATCTTTGAAAGATTCTTAAAACATTTCATCCCGCATAAAAAAATTAGTATTGTTTAGTTACTAAGATTAACATAAAAACATGTTATCATCCGCTATAATAATAAATAAAAAAATCTATACAAAAAATAAATAAATTATAATAAAAAAAAATCTATACAAAAAATAAATAAATTATAATATCTCTCAGTTAATAATTTTGTAAAAAAATCTAGTATGTGTTGATACGTTTTGTTGGCTCAAATGTTGGAATATTTTGTTACATGATATTTCACATTAGATAATAACGTTGGAATATAAATTTATAATAAATATTTATATATTTTATAAAAAAAATATTATATGTAAACTATTATTTGATGAGGTATAAGTATGTTCTAAGTTTTATGAAATATTATGGGTCAGAACTACATAATAAAAGAATTCATTTAACGATAAAAATTTGTTAAATTCACGAAATAAGTTGATTTTTTTTATTTATAAGATAACTTGTAAATTAAAATTATTCTAGTTGATAATTTTTTTATAAAATAAAAAATAATAATTAAATCGTTGAATGATATCATATTAATGTGATGATCAAATACATTAATTATTTTTTAAAAATGATATATATATATATATATATAAATTTATAAAATTTATTTATTTATATTTTAAAAATATATTATACATTCAATTTTTAAAAAATGTAAAAAAAATTAATTTGATGGTTGAATTTTTTAAATTTACATATAAGAAAGTTATTAAGTAAAAGTAACGTTAATATTAATGTATATATGTATGTTGAAAATAAAAAAAAAAACATGTACCTTATGAAAAAAAGTTATTATATAATACTAAATTAAAAAGATAAAATTTATAAAACTATAAAAATTGAATGAAGATATATTTTTATTTTTTTAGTTTAATATGATGTGTTAAAATTTATAATTTACATTATAATTAATTAATTTTAAGTAAATAAATGTATTTTTAAAATAAATGAGAAAAATATATAAAAAAAAATGCAAGGTACTTAGTGTAGGAATCATACGACTTGGAAAAAAAAGTATTCTCCTTACATATTCAGGTTTGGTAAATAGGAGTTCATTATTGATAAAGAGACTAAAAATTAATTTACAAATGCATATACGAATATATAAAATTAAGGATGAATTTATAATTTTGAATACATGAAAACTTGCACAATCGGGAGTATGATTGTCATTTTGTTTAGTAACTATGTTTTGTATTTTTGTCATGTATGGATTTAGAAATATTTGATACTTTATTCTTATATTACTAATAATTTATAATTAATGCCTTGTTAATAATATTAAATAATTCTCTTATTTGACTTAAGCATACAATTAATAAAAAACTATTACATTTCCCTTTAAGAGATGTTAAATTATTATCCAGTGTTCAAAATTTTATATACTTATATCAATTTGATTATTGTAAAATTAGGATATTAAAAAAATTCTTAAATTACATTAAAATAACTATTTTATTAAGTTATAAATTAAAATAAAATTCACTTTTATAATTTTTAATTTTGGAATGACTTAATTGTAAATATTAGAAGATTAAGTTATTGTTAAATGGATTTTAAGGATTAAAAATTAAAAAATTAAAAAATTATTTATAAAAATTGTATATGTATATAACTATATATATATATATATATTATGTGTTTTTTTTTTGTGTTACAGAATTATTAACGATTATAAATTTTTTTTAGGTACTTCTTATCAAGAATCGGTAAAAGTAATAAACAATTAGTATGATTAATTGTCGAAATAGACAAGAATTAGTAACCTATTCACGAAATTGTATAATAAGTTTATAACACGAATTAAGCAAATGAATCTTTGTCATGTGGTTAAGGAAGTTAACAAATTTTAATATTAATATTAGATTTTCCTATTATATAGCAAAGAAAAATGCACATTGTTTTCTTAATATTTGAATCATGTGCTAAATTTTTAAGTTTTAAAAGATCCAAATAAGTTCATCAAGTATATAATTAAATGATATAAAATAAACCTTATAATATAAAACTATTAATTCTTACATAAAATGACATAAGTAATTTAATGACAAAAAATGCTTTATTTTTATTTTTTTACACGCATCTTAGACAAGAAAGAGATCAAAGATCAAAGGAAATATTTGTTTCTTATACATAATAAATCATTATCCTGCCTATTTATCTATGAATGTTGGTGTGTATTTTGCTTTGATCGTAACTATTTAATGTTTAATTTTTAATCAATTATTTTTATTGATAGTACGTGAAAGTGATGGTTTGGGTTATGGAAGCTAATAAACTAACTTAAATTAACCATTTTAAAAATATTTGTGCCTGAAATTTAAGAGTTTGAAATTTCAAAGGCGTGCTCGATTATACATGTATAAGGTTTAAATATATGTGGACCATTCCAATTAAACTACAAAATTTGGCAAAAATGCATAACTTGATGGTGATATTAGTCATATTATGCCAAACTAAGCTTTAATGTTAGGCATGAACTCACGTCAAAGCCTATAACTATACATGGCCATATAACTCAGCATATCCCGTCGTGTTTCGTATTAAAAGCATTCTTAGATTTTATATCAAGCCATCATTCGAAGAAATCGTAAGTAGGATTACAAGGCACTTGTTTTGTGATTTTGGCATTACAAAATCAAAATTGCAAATTGCAAATTTCAATTAAGATTTTTATTTTTTAAAATTTTAAATAAAACTCTAAATTCTTTAAATAAGTTCAAGTAATTATATTATCTGCAAACATTCTATCAAATACGTTGACTTTTGAGATTTTTAAAATTAATTTTTCAAATAAACATGTCTTTTTAAATATTTTTCAAATAAATCCGTCTTTTGTATTTAAATTTAACTTTTTACTGATATACGCTTTTACTAAAAAATTAAATGAATATAGGAAAATAAAAAATACAATATTTTTTCAAATGAATCCTGATTTCCTTTCTTCCTTAATTTTCAAGGTGAAACACGCCTTTGCAAGGAGAGGAAAAACATTAAATATGTTTTAGGAAATTAAATCACATATTTTATAATTTTTGCAAGTAACTTAATAAATTTAATTGATTTGAATGGACATAAAAATATTATAAATGTTTAATTATATTTTACATTTTTTTAAGACTGTGAAGTTTTCATTTTTCATATTTTTTAAATTAATTAAATATTTTTAATTTAAAAAAATGAAATTAACTTACTTTGAAAATAACTATTTAATAAATTTTAAAAGTTATAAATTAAATTAAAATATTTTATTATCTATATCAAAAATATAAAATTTTGTAAATTTTTAAAAATTAATAATTTATTAAATAATTTTAATTTAATATATATCAAGAAATATATTATAAGTTAATTTTTATTTTTTTAATAAAATATTAAATTTATATAAATAAAAGTTATTGTTTATAAAAATTGATCGACTGTGGAATAATTCTGTGAAGAGTTATTTATGAAATAAGTTGATACTTATTCTAATACTGTTATTAAATAGTTTACATGAAATTATTAATTAATTATTTTTTATATATCCATATACTTAAAAATTCAGGATAAATTTAATATATGAAAAATAAGAATGTAATAAAACTTAATAAAATTAAATAATTTTATAAGATTTAAAATTAGGATGTGATAAAAAGATTTGATATTTTTTAATTAGATTTAATATTTTATTTAACAATTTTGTACTCGAATATAATTTAAAATACTTTAATTAATTTTAATTCTAAAAGTCTTAAGTAGAAAATAAATTTGCAAATATTTCAAATAAAAATATCATACAATCAAGTTTATTTAATTTTAAAAATATAAAAATTTAATGCATATTTAATTCAGATTATTTTAAAAATAATCATTTTTATTGATTTTATAAAACTTAAAAACAATTATTTATCTTTGAAAAAACTAAATTAAACATGTACGTAATCCTAACAACAATTTAAAAACTTCATGTTACACACAACACAATTAGAAGTGTAAAGGAGTCATATTAAACCAAATATTTAACGCTTACACTTAAGTGGTAAAGAAAGAAAGTTATTGAAGTTTAATTTATTATTTAAATGATTCCAACTTAACGTTTGAGTTTAGTTTATTTTTAAAAAAACGAAATTTTTTCCAAAGATTTAGAAAATGTGGGCCCAAGAGCCACGTGGCAAGCGTGTCATTGCCACGGTGCAGTACACGTACACCACGGCTTCCAGTGAGATTTGAACATGTTACTAGTTTTTATTTTAATTTTTACTTTTACAGTTTTACACGACGTTGTTAGTTTGTTACTCGACTCCTTACCACTGCTAGAGACGTTAGATTCTTTGTGAAAGGATCTCTTCCGTGCATTTCTCCACCACCATGGAAGATACGGTGTGACAACACACAGAATAATATCCGATCCAGTGGCATTTTCGTAATCTCATTGTAACTGCAAAGCACCGCTCTCCTTCGTTCATCGTCATGGTATTTACACCGTGCTCTCCTACAAAACAAATAAAGACATTTGCCCCTTTCTCTCTCTCTCTTTCACTGAGCTCGATCTCTTGGGCTCGTCGAATTTGGCTTGTGATCTCCGACGATTGATCTCGATAAAGGCTAGTTCGCTCTCCAATCTGCGAAAATGGTGAGCTTCCTCTTTGATCTGCCCTTTCGCAAACGCTTCTGCATTCTTAACAACCTTAGATCTGGACCGAATTCGCTTCGATTTCATGCTTTCTCATTCTGCCGTTAACTCTTCCAATTTCGAATGCGTTACTATCTGTTGCTTATAATGCGAGGCTCACTCTTCGCTTAGCTAGCTCTTATGTCTTCAATTTCAATGGGATCTACTGTGGAACCGCGTATTGACTCGTATTTTTTTATTTCTTTCTTGTTATTTGCATTTGCAGCCTCTCAGACTCGAAATCAAGGTACTGCTGTTATTTGTTCTGATTCAATTTTTATTTGGGCTTGGTTGCCGAGAAATTTTTTATTTGCTTGTCTGCGAGATTAGAGTTCTCGCAAACTAAGCACACTGTGGATGTTTAGCTTTTTGGCTACTTAATCTAACGTGTTGTTCTAATCTTTGATCAGCGAAAGCTCGCGCAAAGATCAGAGAGAGTAAAATGTGTGGATCTACATCCAACAGAACCATGGTAATTCCTCCCCTTTACTGTTATTTTGTTTTCGAAAATAATTTATGATGTGAAGTTAATTACGAATATCTATAATATATGCTTCCATCATTCGATAGTTCTCAAGTGTGCCTGACTGCCTGGGTTCTACTAGTTTGTGGGGATTTAGTCACTATTAGTGATGTTATACAAGGTTACTGTTGGTATTGTTTAATTACTTGATGTTACCTTTGTTAATGCAGGATTCTGGCGAGTTTGTACTCTGGAACTGTTTGTATCTGGAACTACCAATCTCAGGTTTGCAATGCTTTATGCCGTATGTTGTTATAAATGAGCTTTTGCTAGTTGAGAAATGTAATGGTGGATACTTCTCTATTGCCACTTAAGTCAGACAGTGTTTATTGATTGATCTCCAGACTAGCCACCTTTTGCATATTACCTACATATAATGAGCTGCTGATTCACGAATGGAGGAACCTATTTATCCATGGTTTCCTTCAAATTTCAAGCATCTATATTATAAGATTGTTTGAACACTGAACATACTGAATGATGTAATGGCTCAGTACATGAAAAAATATTGGACCTGTTTGAAACTGAAAAAGCTTATGGGGAGCTTATGAAAATAGTTTATGACTCTCATAAACTCTTTTGAGTTTATTTCTGTAAGCTTCTTGATATAGCTTATCAAAATAAGTTATTTTCGACTTATTCCAATAAATTTTATGGTCAAATTTATGATATAAAACCCTTATATAAAAAGAGCTTATTGAATTAGTACTTAATTTAGTTGCTATTCAAATGCAGCTATCTAACAGAATTAACAAAGCTCTTTTAGCGATCATTTATCTTGAAGCATCAATAGAAACTATTATAGTATTTTCTATTTCAAAGTTGATAGAAACTGGGAGTTGTGTGAAACTTATATGCTGGTAAGTAAACTGATGTGTAAACTACATGTTTCAGTAGTTCAACTCATACCATCTCAAAATTCCAAAGAAAGGCTAGTACCAATCTTCTTCAACAGATATGAGTCTGTGTATTGGGAGAGTTTTAATATTAAATTCCATGCTTGTGAATATTTTGGATGTCTTCATACTTTACTCATTTGAGGTGTGAGACTTGAGGCACCTTTTAATAGTTTGATAAAATTTGAATAATTCTAGGTATTACAATCACCATCTGGCTTATATGAAATTGTCTTTGTTTTTACTTCTGTATTTGCAAGCTGTATTTTGTAGTTTCTAGTGTATTGGGTTATGTTATGCCATGGAGTCATGGTCTTGTAATGTTTGTTTGTAGTTTCATAGCTTGTGATGCATTCCATTCATCTTCATAGATTGGTATTAAGGGATGATAGCTTCCAACTCTCCTTTTTCTATATTTAAACGCTTTGCAAAACTCCTGCTTTAAATGGGTCATTGTTAATTTATATAGAGATTTGCTTGTGTAATTAACACCAAATACTTCTATTCTATTTCAGACCATGGCCAAATCTTTCGAGGTTACCGAGTTACCAGGTACATGAAGTCATGTACCTTTCTGGTCCATTTGTTTGTATATTTACCTCTTTGATGCATTCACTCAAAGGCATATTTTTCCATGTATATTTCTTACTTAGAAGACCCCTGGCTCTTATACAACATGATTTTGCAGTTAGATCAGCAAAGTTTATTGCGCGCAGACAATGGGTGGTTGCTGGAGCAGATGATATGTTTATTCGTGTATATAATTACAACACAATGGATAAAATCAAAGTATTTGAAGCACATACAGATTACATTAGGTGTGTGGCAGTTCATCCTACCCTTCCTTATGTGCTTTCATCATCTGATGATATGCTCATAAAGCTTTGGGATTGGGAAAAAGGCTGGGTTTGTACCCAGATATTTGAGGGCCACTCTCATTATGTCATGCAAGTAACATTTAATCCCAAAGACACAAACACCTTTGCCAGTGCATCTCTTGATCGCACCATAAAGGTATATTTATGTTCTTGTTCCTGGTAGTTTCCTTTTTTTAAAAGAAAATTTATTTCTCTACTCCTATGATAAAATGTATTAATGCACTTTTTATCTTCTCTTTTCAGATATGGAATCTTGGCTCTCCTGATCCTAATTTTACATTGGATGCCCATCAAAAAGGAGTGAATTGTGTTGATTACTTTACTGGTGGTGACAAACCATATCTAATCACTGGTTCTGATGATCACACTGCCAAGGTTTTGTTTTCATTTATTATGCTTTATTGTTCGCCTGTATGCATATGTATATACATATATATATATATATATATATATATATTATATGAATAGGAATAACTTGGATAAAACCTATGAAACAGGTATGGGATTATCAGACTAAAAGTTGTGTCCAGACCCTAGAAGGTCACACACACAATGTATCTGCTGTATGCTTTCACCCCGAACTTCCTATAATCATTACTGGTTCTGAGGATGGCACAGTACGCATATGGCACTCTACAACTTATAGGTGAGATGCACAGATTACTGAGTTGTGAGGTTTAACTTTATGCTTGTTGTATTTGGCATATTCCTCTTGCAGTTTCCTCCCATTATCATCACTCTTAACTTCAATTATTTGGTTGTGGTTGATATTTTACCTTAGAGAATGAGGCCTTATGCTGGTCCACCTTTTTGTTTTGTGAACATTATATTGCGTTGATGTGTTACTTCTTTACCTTTCTTTTTTAGCTGTTTGCATTGTTACATAAAAGGTTGGAAAGATTTATTTTGGTGGCAGTAATTCTAGATTTGATTTAAAACTAAGATACCTCTAAGATTGAGACTGAAGGCTGTATTTATTTATTCTCTTTGTATTTTCTTTCAGGTTACAGTTCTTAAGCTTTTTCTAAATTTAGTGAGAAGTATATTATGGAAGATATATACTAATTCACCGTTTCATTGTTTTTTGGTGGTTCAATCTGCTTGCAGGCTTGAGAACACATTAAACTACGGTCTTGAAAGAGTTTGGGCAATTGGATACTTGAGGGCCTCTCGTCGGTGAGTTTCTTTTGGATAGAATTTCTGCAAGTAATTTCTTAATATCATTTTTCAGGCCTGTGGATAATGTTGAGTGGGAAACAGTGTCAAATTGTGTCCGAATAATGTAGTTTTCTTAACTTTACTCTTTCCTCATAAACAAAATTATCATGTGCTTTCAAATAGGGTTGTGATTGGTTACGATGAAGGAACAATTATGGTTAAACTTGGTCGGGAAGTACCTGTAGCTAGCATGGACAACAGTGGGAAAATTATTTGGGCTAAGCATAATGAAATTCAGACTGTCAATATAAAAAGTGTAGGAGCAGATGTGGAGGTATGGGCTCAATTGTACCCTTTTTTGGCTGTATAATATGTGAGCAAGAAGTGTGAAATTCTTTCTCTTTTTATTGACGCATGCAATTACTGTGTTTCTTAGGTTGCAGATGGAGAAAGATTACCTTTGGCTGTTAAGGAGTTGGGCACCTGTGATCTCTACCCACAAGTAATATTATGTTGCATTCTTTTACTTAGCTTCTCTATTTTGATCATTTCTGCTCTCATTCTGCAATATGACATATTTCAGGATAGTGGCATATGTACATTATTTAGCAAATCATACATTTTGCTACATTGATATTGACTTCATTATGCAGCAAGTTTGAAATTTTTCTTGAACCATGCTCAGATTTTTTCATTTTATTTATATTCAAAAAGCTTGTGAGTAGATATAAGATTAAATTGGTTATCTAGCCATTGTCATGGATATCTTGTTTGAGTAGTGTGGGTAAAATTTTATTTATGCTTAATGGGTTTTTTATTATGTAATGCTAGAAAAAAAATTAAGTGTGTTTGGGTAAGTGTTTGCAAACTTGAATTTCCAAATTTGGCTTTGTTAAAAATGAAGTAATTTATGTTTGGAAAGTTTTATCTCAAAAGTAAGTTTGAGGTAAAACTTTTAATATAAAATTCTCAACTTAATGCAAAAGCTACATGGTTTCAATTTTAGTCAGATGTGCTTTTAGAAACAAAATTCCGTTTGATAAAAAATAACCAAACATGTCATTTATAATGAAAATCATGTCTTGGAACAAGTGGGAGTTGAAAGATTCCCAATGTGTACCCAAGGACACTGTAACTGCTGGGATCTTGTTCTGTTGAACTTAGATATCTATATAACACATTGGTAGTTTGGGGGAACAATTTTTTTGCAGTCTCCAATCTATATTCAGGAAAGTGAGGTTTAAAATAATAGTCGTTACTCGTGGTTCAACTATCAGCAACATTTGTTTGTTTTACAAGTGGTGACTGATTGTTGATTTAATTTAATATATGCAGAATTTAAAGCACAATCCAAATGGGAGGTTCGTTGTTGTATGTGGAGATGGTGAATATATTATATACACTGCGTTAGCATGGAGAAATAGGTCATTTGGTTCAGCACTGGAATTTGTTTGGTCTTCTGAGGGAGAATATGCTGTCAGAGAAAGTACATCAAAGATTAAAATTTTCAGCAAAAGTTTCCAGGTTTGTACTTTTTTAAAACTTTATTGACTCTGAAATCTTCTGCTTTGTGTAATGAAAGGGAAGGTGAGAACCAATAAATTCTTGCTCCTCCTTAAAAGGAAAAGTATAACAAGGTGCTGCTGTTCTTGAACTGTGTTAGATTGTTAGGCACCCCACAGTTACCAAAGTTACAAGAGGAGAAAAAAGGGTAATGGAGGATGAGGGATGGGGTAGAAAGAGAAATTAGGCTGTAACAACCTAGCTTACATGGCAAGGGGTGTGAGAAGGAATGGGAAATGTTGGGAAGCAAAGAATAAAAGGGAGAAGATGATCCTAGTGGAGTCATTCAACCACTGAGTTAGGAATTTGGGGTCTTTGGGTGGGAGGAAGCGGTTATCTGAGCACTGCAGTATCTTTTTATTTTCTTTCTATATCTGTTCTCTTTTCCATAGTTGTACGAATATGTTCCTGGACTGATATCAGTAACAGTAATCATATTCAAACTTATTCAATGAAATTACTGTTATGTTTGAGTGCTTATCATACTGTTTATGACAAGCAGTGTGTAATGAAACTATGCAAGCTATTAATTTTCCTTAAGAAAAACATTATTTCTGAAGAATCTGAAAAGTGATTGACAAATGTTTTCTGAAGCCAATACCAAGACATCACTCTGGCCTGTTTTTCACTCTGGAATGTTCGCAAAAATTTACTCCTCTCATTGTTATAGTGGTCTTTGAAATGAAATAAACTTGGTTTAGGGAAGGTTTAATTGGAGTTTAAATGATGGGTATTTCAGGAAAAGAGGAGTGTCCGACCAACATTTTCGGCTGAAAGAATATTTGGGGGCACATTACTAGCGATGTGCTCTAATGATTTTATCTGCTTTTATGATTGGGCTGAATGCAGGTTGATCTATCGCATTGATGTCAATGTGAAAGTAAGTACTTTGATTAGATGGCATCTAGTTTTCTGCTTTTTTCTCCCTTATTATTCTTTGTTTAATTTCATTCTCTTGTGCCAGAACCTCTACTGGGCTGATAGTGGTGATCTAGTAACAATTGCTAGTGATACATCATTCTACATTCTGAAGTACAATGTGAGGATTCTCAGGAACTTAATTCTTCTCCTATAATTGTTGGCTTGCTCTGAAGAATATTCTCCTTCCCCCCCTCCCCTTTCAAACAATTTTTGCTGAATAAATATTTGACAGATCTTTACTGGTGGTGCACTTTAAACGTTTTGACTTCCATTCTTGCAGCGTGATGTTGTTGCATCACATTTAGACAGTGGAAGACCTGTAGATGAGGAAGGTGTTGAAGATGCTTTTGAGCTCCTTCATGAAATGAATGAACGTGTCAGGACAGGGATCTGGGTTGGAGATTGCTTTATCTACAACAATTCCTCTTGGAGACTTAATTACTGTGTTGGTGGTGAGGTATTAACTGTTTTCCCTTCTAGTTTAAAAAGAATAATTGCATGTGTTCTTTTTCAATTGAACTACAAAGATCATATGAGACATCTTGATGCATAACATTATGAATTTAGGTAACTACAATGTTTCATTTGGACCGCCCTATGTACCTATTAGGATATCTTGCAAACCAAAGTCGGGTTTATTTGATTGACAAAGAATTTAAGTAAGTGGAACTTTTATTTGGATTATTCCAAGTCTTAAATTGCAATAATCTTGACTATTTTTCTTTTCATTAATTGTTTTTCTCAGTGTTATGGGATACACACTGCTTTTAAGCTTGATTGAGTACAAGACACTTGTGATGCGTGGTGATTTAGAGAGGGCCAATGAAATTCTACCATCAATCCCGAAAGAGCATCATAACAGGTAGCAGTTCTCTTCTGTTACATTCAAGAGAATATTATTTTCCTTTCATTATGTAGAAATATGTTCGATATGTGTAGAAATTGGAAAATGCTTTTGGTAACAGAATTATGCTTCATAAAATTATGTGTACCATGTATTAGCCTATTGCATTCCTCATCTTATTTTATTATTTATTCTTTTTTTTGGGAAGGGGGGGGGGGGGTTGGTTGTCCAAGAAAGTGGTATGATCCCATAGAATTTCAACCTGCGGGAAAAAAGAAGTAATCTTTTGTAGCTGGCCAGCGAATCTTTTGATGCTTTTAATTTTGTATGAATAATTATTACATTTAATTGGGACTTTGTACAGTCTTCTTGCTTGTCCATCATTGATATTTGCTTGTCATGCTTTTATGGTATTAAACTATTAATGTATAATATTGTACAAATAACTATTACATGTTTATTTGAATTTCAGAGTTCAGTCTTCAGATCTAAAGTTTGGTAATTGGTGCTATTTATATGCATCCTTATTGAAATATTTGATTTTATGGTAGTGTGGCTCGTTTCCTGGAATCACGAGGGATGATAGAAGATGCTCTTGAAGTTGCTACTGACCCTGACTACAGATTCGATCTAGCGATACAACTTGGAAAATTAGATGTTGCAAAGGTATGCTCATGCAATGTGTCTGCAAAATGATGTTGCTTAATTTGCAGAAGTTGTTAAGTTGGGTATCTAATTTTCTTCATTTTCTCTTCATGAGTTGGATTTGTCATTTTATTTCATGAATAATATTCATTCTCTTCTGTTGCAGAGTATTGCAGTAGAAGTGCAGAGTGAGCCTAAATGGAAGCAGTTGGGAGAATTAGCTATGTCTACTGGAAAGGTGTTTTTCTATGTGATTTGAATCTTCAACTGTAGTGGTTTATCTGATACTTAAAGCTTGACTGCATTCCCAAATATCCATATCCAAATGTATTGAAGATTTCCTTGATGACATGCTGCTGAATATGTCCATGTGAACATGATTGTATTTAGACCTTATTGAAGCTTTTGAGATGCAAAAGACTGCAGATGTTTTAGTTATGGCCAAATTAACATTTGCTTCGTTGCATGCTAGAAGTCACAGTCAGATACTTTAACTTGTAGATACTGATTCTAGTGTATAATTAGGATGTTAAATTTTTTATATTTTTACCTTGTCAGAATGAATAATGATTAGAATATAGGGGCCCTTAAACGCTGATTCTCTTTGGAAATTTCTCTTGATCCATTTTAGCTCACCGTATTTTCCATTCTTGCAGTTGGAAATGGCCGAGGAATGTCTGAAGTATGCAACAGATTTGAGTGGGTTGTTACTACTATATTCTTCTTTAGGAGATGCAGAAGGAATATCAAAACTTGCAACCCTTGCTAAGGAGCAAGGGAAGAACAATGTTGCATTCCTTTGCTTATTTATGTTGGGTAAATTAGAAGACTGCCTTCAACTGTTAGTAGAAAGGTAATCTTCTGAAGTTGTGCTCTCTTCCTTTCTGACAATATGGGCAGGGAGGGTTGATTAGACTGCGGTTATATGTATAGCTGAGGTATGCCTTTTGCAGCAATCGAATTCCAGAGGCAGCTTTAATGGCTCGATCTTATCTCCCAAGTAAGGTCTCTGAGATAGTGGCAATTTGGAGAAAAGATCTCAATAAGGTAGTTTCTGATTCTGGTAGATGGTATTTACGTATGATGGAACTTCCTGGTATTTACTTTCATGCATGATATATTGTGGGAATCTGGACAGTTCTAAAAAGAACTGCACCTCTTGCTGTTTAAGATATAAGAATTGATGCTCATTCAATTATATTCAGTTTCAATATTTTACTATAAAATAAATTATTTTCAAAAGCTGATATCCTCTGCAGCTGCAGAGGATCCTAATCTGATAGTGAGTAGGAGCTTCCATTCTTATTCATTTGCCTCTTTTGGGTAGTCTTATCATGTCAATAAGTGGCTTGCGGATTAAAGAGAGCATATATATCTTATATATTTGAGTACAGGTTAATCCAAAAGCTGCTGAATCACTGGCTGATCCTGAAGAGTATCCAAATTTGTTTGAAGACTGGCAAGTTGCACTTGCTGTTGAATCTAAAGCTGCAGAAACAAGGTCAGTGCAGAGAATGCATATTTTTTGCATTTATCTTGGAGCTTGTCTAGTTTGTAGATTAGTGCTTTGTGCGCAAAACATCTTCAACTCCAAGAAATGTTTACTTACTCTTGAATTTTGATCTTTTATTATAGGAATGTGTACCCTCCTGCAGAGCAGTACGTCAACCATGCTAACAAATCACACATTACCCTTGTTGAAGCTTTCAGAAACATGCAGATTGAGGAGAGCGAGGAGCCTCTTGAAAATGGGGACTCTACTCATGAGGTATTCTAGATATAGATTTAACATCACTCAATAAAAGGTTGCTAGAAATTTTCATTAACTACATGATATTGTATTTTGTTTTTATGCTACAAAAGGAATAGCTTCAGTACATTGTTAGTTGTTGTGTTAGACTATACTGATTTATTTTGTCTGTCCTTTTGTTGTAGTTGACTGAGCAAAATGGAGAAGAGCACTACAAAGAGGAACATAATGGAGAGGAAGGAAGCCAAGAGGAGGCAGTTGTAGTGGATGCGGATTCTACAGATGGTGCAGTACTCGTTAATGGTAACGAGGCTGACGAAGAGTGGGGTACGAATAATGAAGGAGCCCCGTCAGCCTAAAAGCAATTGGTTGGGGTGGTGTGAAAATCGAAATTTTGTCTCTGGTGATTAATTGTTTCTGAAGTGCCATTTCTAACTCCCATTTGGCAACTAGCTGTTTCTACTATAACTACTGCCACCTGAATCCTAACAACTCTAATTGCTTTCAATTTTTAGTGTATAGGATCTGCAATTAGGCTGTATATTTGGGAATCGAGGGGGAAATAATAAAATAATGTCCATTGTCAACAGTGAATCATCGACTAATCTTATAACTATTTTATGACTATTGTAATGTTTTATTGTTTGTTGTACACTCAGCTCTTGTTTGTTAACTTGCCTCAGGAAATCTTTTCTGGATATAATTAATGCAAAATGTTTCCTGCAAAAAAAATTTCCTGTCGCATAATAAGATGATGGTGAGGTTAACATAACCGATGAGTTCTGGATGCATTTTCTCAAGTTGTAGGAGTGGCTATTTATCTTAGTTTTATTACTTACTATAGCGTCTTTTGAATATAAATATTATAGATACTTTCTGGACTCAACCTTGACAAACCTTTTCATCTTTTTTATGTAATTGCTTGCTTTGTCTGTTTACTCTGTAAAACTTCATTGCTAGATTGTGTATTCTTACCATGTTATTGACCTCGTTGTGAAAGTCACGTCAATAAAGCTGTTTCCTTTTTAAATTTGGTTTGATTGGTTCTTAGTCTCACTTAAATATTCATCTTTGTTGGCAGTTCTTGCACCACATCACTAGGTCCCATCAAGACAGTCGGTTCCAGCTTCTGAGATAATTAACTGAGGTTAGAATAAATTCATATTGTATGGGCTACACAACCTCTGGGCTTGCATTTGCAAAAATGTATAAATCAGTACTCGGATATTTAGTCAATTTACTGATTAAAAAATTTCTTCTATCAGGTTCATCAATATTTACTCAAATAACAATTTTTTGTTATTATCAAATGATCTTATTGCCATCTGCTACAGATTACTTTTGGTTTGACAAACCACTTATATCCTTCATTCAAGTTGGATGCTTGCATATATGGGTAGTGTTGCAAGAATACCGGGTCTTTGTGTTTGTGTGTGATCTGCAGATATACTCATTGCATGCTTTTGGATGATTGTGCAGAACATAAACTTGATAGTTTTCTAGTGTATTATTGGTTTCATGTTCTATAATTTAAAATGCAGGTTACGAAGAGATTCTGCGGACTGATTGTTTCGGTTTCTTGGTGTTATGTTTTTGTAGTGCCTTGAATTTTGTCATTTCGCACGTGGTATAAACAGTATTCTTTAGGGTCAGTTACAATTCACTAGCGTTTATAGCGCATTCTTTTGGGGCTTTTACCTCAATATATTCGTGCCATTGTGAATGTAGAAAAGCGGAACTAGAGACGGATGCCTGTTTAAATTTTAGTTAGTTTGTTTCTTTTTTGTTTTAATTTTTCTTGACCATTTTTTTTAAATCTCTATATATTTTCTTGGATTGTAAACATGGATGGTTAATAGAGAAATAATGATTCTTCCCCAAGACAAGACACTCCCCCATTTCTTCAACTTCTGCTATTCGCAACCAGTATTTATACAAGTCTTTGCATTTTTTTTCCCTCTGAAAGGTGAGGTGTTTTCCCTTAAAACTTGTGCATTCGTAGATTGGCTAACATTGAGGCCGAACATGGTGGGATAAAGCTAGGTTTATTGTAAAGAATCATACTTCATAGTTCATAGTTAATCCTCTGATTAAATAAAGGTTGGAGAAGAGATTTTGGTTTGGTCTTGAGGATTTCATGGAATTCTTAATGCATATGGTGGAGAAACCATGGAATCGGGTATTAAAGGATAAAATAACCCTCTTTCCTGAAAATGGCAGAAGCTAAAAAAGAATAGACATTTATGATTGAGATTTATTGTTTTTATTTTTTTCAGAAATTAATTGAAATAGCTTTTATCCTTTCACCCTTTTACTTTTGAAGATAATAGAAGTTTCTTTTTTGAAAAAGATATACCCAAAATGATTGGAAAAGAGGTTCTGTATAATTCATTATTTATGTGTGCACCTTTCTCTCACCGATACAATTATACATATACCTGTGATTTAATTGATATTATCATCTCCAATCTAAATTGACACGTTTACTTGCATTTTTAGTATTTTTATTTTATATTTTTACAATTTAGCAAATTTAGTTCTCATTGATTCTTTCAAATTAAAATTTTGGGAGAATTTGTAATGATATTAGAACATAAATGGTTTTAGAAGTTAAAGAAATTGATAAAATTGAAAGAATTTTATAAGATGTGTTACTAGAATTTGAAGAGAAAAATAATTTAATCAATTTAATTTGTAGATTTAAATATAAAATAAGAATTATAAAGCTTTAGGTAAAAGAAAGTTGATAGAGAATTAAATTTCAATGATAGACGGGTTAAAATTATTTTTATAAATTGAGAAATTAAAATTGCATTTAGGCCAAACTAAAGGTATCAAAAATGCAATTAAACCTATAAATAGTTAATAACTTAAGAGTCATCCGTATTTACAAATAAGTTTAACTTTAATTTATTACATTTTTACCTATCATTTAGATCTATTATAATTTT
Source organism: Canavalia gladiata (assembly GCA_037954105.1). NCBI lineage: Eukaryota > Viridiplantae > Streptophyta > Magnoliopsida > Fabales > Fabaceae > Canavalia > Canavalia gladiata. The sequence continues at coordinate 48,319,275 of CM075663.1, forward strand.
TTTAATTATCATTTAAAAAATTTAACCATTGCAATAACTATTATAAAAGGTAAAGCCTTTTCTTGATGTGTTAAGATATTATTAAATAGTAGGGTAATGAATTTGATTTCGTCACTTGTCATTTGCATTATCATTTTAATAGGATAATATATCATTCTTAAATTTTTGTTGAAATTTATTTTAAAATTTTTAATGATTAATGTAATAATTTATATTTATTTTTATAATTTTATAAATGATTAAATAAATAATTAATCATTTTTAATAATTAATGCAATAAATTTATATTTTATAAATGATTAAATAAATAAATTATCATAATAATTTAATTAGAAAAAGACATCAAAATAGAGAAATTTCCTTTTTTATAAATGAATGAATTCTATTTTTAATATCCTGTAAAAATGTTTTTAAAAGCTTCTACTAAAAAATAAAAATTTTTAAATTTCATTATGATGTAAAACATATAAAATATCTATATTTTAAAATTTACTAATTTTTAACTATATTAATATTAAATAACATCAATAAGAAGCTATTGAAAGTAAATGAAAAAAAAAATGCATTCATGGTAATTTATACTAACTTTTATCAATCGAAAATAAAAAATAAACGAAAAAAGATTGATTATGATTTAAGTTTAATGGTTCACATATAATTAAGAGCATTGATATTTTTACCTATAAACAGTAATTTATATTTATATACATTCTAAATTTAATGATTATAAATTTTTTTTTTTAAAAAATATAAAAAAAATTATATGATCATAAATGCGATATATGAATGTAATGTACTTTTATAGGTATAGAATCCTTTCACATTAACAAAATTAAAATTAATTAAAGAGGATATGTTTCTCAAATAACAAAATTAAGTCTAAATGATGTCCATGCTTTGCCAACTAATTTATATTTTCGTCCCCTTTATGCAAAATGTGTTAAGAAGTCAAGCTTAAAATTTATAACATGAAATTTCTGCTACGATTAACCAAGGAAAATTAAGGATGAAATGATAAACTTCATTTAACACCTAAAATAAAGCTGTTTTGAAATTAAATTCATAAATAATCTCTCTACCCTCCATTCTATACTAATTTAAAGCTATGAGAAATGGCCAAGAGTTCAACATTTATGTTTGATATTATATCACAAATTAGAGAAGCCAATAAATTATTATTTGCATACATCTCTGATGACACCTCAAAAGCTAAACCTTTTAAGATTCCCAAAGGAGTTACCATCTATGGTGCTTGAAATAATTCTTTGTAGGTAGAGACCAAATTTTCCTTCCTATACGTCTAGTGGTGGTCAACCCAAACACTTCAAGTGTTGCATCAAATAATGAATGAATTTGGTTGAGTATGTGTCATTGGCCTCATCTGATATCTTTAAAATTTTTGGCATTTCAAGTTTTTAAATAATTTAACATGTTACATAAGAGAGATCCATTAACAACAACAGTGTGATCATAGATTTAATCATTACATCTATCCGCAAGAAAATTTTGCTCAAATTTATATTATATTTCTGAATCAAATTTATCAATATATTCAATCCTACTTCTAGAGTTAATGATAGAAATTTACACGAAAACTAACAATAACTTTAAAAGTTCAAAATTTAATTAATGAAGAATAAGTTTCAAATATCCAATGATTGTTGTCATATAGTAATATAATTTTAGGAATTATTTGATGAAAGGTTTAAAAAGAGTAACATCCAGGAACAATATTTTGAATATTTTAATTTCGTATGTTTAAATATTAATGCAGTAAAAGATCTGGAAATATGTGCGTTAGGAAATCAATTATGCTTTAAAGAGTCATGTTAGATGGTAAAATTTTAGTATATAAAATTTAATTGTTTTAGAAGTGACAAACTAGTATTATTTCAATTCTCAAAAGTTTTCGTTTATAAAATTTAATCTTTCAAAGAATAAAATTGTTTATAGGTTGACAATGTAATAAAATCAACTTGTTAATGAATTAATAATTTTCTATATCAGTTTATATAAATTAATATTTTAGAAATTAAATTATATATTTATTTTTCAATATAAAATTAATTTAAAAATTTATGTATTTTTAAATAAATATTTTATTTTTTGTATACATGATAGAATATGTTTATTTATTACATTAATATGATGAATTTAAATTATATCATTGTATTTAATTATATAATATTCATGTAAATTTAATATTCCCTAATAGAACTTATGATTTAAATAATTTTATTTATGGCACCTATGAAGAGATTTCACTGAGTTTAATATACAAAATAGGTTTTCATAAAGTACTTTAGTTCTTTATTTTAGGAATATTCATACTCACATATCAGATTAAATGTTTAAATAATTTAAATTGAGTTAAATATGACCACTAATAATAAAAAAAAATTGTTCTTTTAAACATTTTTAATATAGTTACATTTTTTAAAGTTAAAAATTAAATCACTTGATTAAATTTGAATCTATATGAGATGATGCTACATTCTAATTCTTTGCGAATTGCAATAATATATTTTGAATAAAAAAGTTATATGTTAAATTTATTTCATTATATGATGTAGTTATTAATTATAAAATAAGTTTAATTTTAATAGATTATTAACAATTTGTACATTATTAACCAATTAATAATATAATTTTTTATACTTAAGTATAGTATAAAAGTGATACTATTGATATATTTTAATTAAATTCTTATAAAATGTAGTAAAAATAGCATTGAATTGATAATTTTATATAAAGAGAATATCATATAAAAAATTGTGATTTATATTTTTTCAAATTTAAATGGTTAAAAAATTATGTTATTAATATCTCATTGGATGATTTATAATTTCATTGATGACTGGTCCACTCCAGCATTTCTTTGTACATAAATAAACAACTGTTGCTGCTTCTTTCCGCATTTATGATATAAGAATTATTAAAATTATTAAACATAATATTAAAAAATAAGAATGTAAATTTAAGAAGTATATTAACAAGTATTATTAACACAGAAATTAAGAATTTTTATTTATAAAAATTATCATCAATATATATTTATTATAATTCTTAGTCTATTTTTTAAGACGTACTTTTAAATTTATAATAAAAAAATTTATATAATAAAATTTTTATTAAAATATACTAATGATATTAACATTATAATTTTTAATAAAAATTGATTATTTATCATTTTTTAAAATATAAAAAAAATTAATTTTTAATATACTTCTAATATGATTTTTATTAAAAAATTATTTATTGATTATTTAACTAACATTCAAAGTTTTTAAAACAATTCTTATACAAACCGAAAGTTTAATTTGTTTTTTTAGAAATAAATATTCGTAATTATCTTAAAAACATTAATTAAGAAATTAAAATACAATATTTTTATGTAAAAATGTTATCTTCAAGGAGATTACTTAAAAGTTTACATATCTTTTAAAGAAAATATTACAAGCCTCAGAATTAATTTTAAAATAGAAAATAATTTCTGTATGGAAAGTATATCAATTACATATTAATAATTTAATGTTGTAATTAATTTTTAATAAAATCTTATCCTTTTAAACTTTCTTTAAAAGTTTGAAATTAACAAAAATTAAACTTTTAGTCAATTCGAAAAAGAAAAAAAATTGAAAAGTCGGTTTACAATAACCGAACAGCAAAGAATATTACTTCCTCAGAACATTAATATCTCAAAGGCAGATAATAGGGGAATTCATAAATATTGTAAAAAGGCCATGTGTCTGAAGTCTGAAGTCTTTTGTTTTTATTTTTTAAGATATATGTGTCTGAATTCTGAACATCTTGTTATTTATTTATTCATTTTTTTTTAAATTCCCCTTAAAAGAGAGAGTGATGCTGCTGCCAGCTGTGTGACTCTATATTGCTGCAGCTATCATCTTCCTTCTCTGCTGTCTCCATCCACCGTGTTAGGGTTTGCACTCTCCACACTTTCCCTTCATTCATATTCTCCCTTCTTTCTAATCTATGCTTTAATTCGTAATTTTTTTTTTCTCAACGATACAACAGAATATCACGATTTTCGTTTCGCCTATTCGTGAAATCGATAGACTCCGACGGAATCGTACGAAATATTGTTCATTGTAAGTAGCATCTGTGGAACTCTTTGCCTCTGTATTCCTTCATTCGAATTATTGATTTGTTCTTTTTGGTAGTTTTTTACTATTTGCCCTAGATTTTTCTGTTTACATCCGCTCAGAATTTGTATCCCTTTTGCTACCCAGGTTTACTGAAGCAGTATTTATGTTTCCCAGATCCTTGCTATTGATTTTTAGATTCCAATTTTTTTCCCTCTTTTTTCTTTGAGATGTTCATATGCTGACCCTTATTAATCCTTATGTAATCTTCTCTCACCTTTTTTTTTTTATTATTTTTGTGTGTGTCTTTGTACAGATAAATGGGGCAAAATAATATTATTTAGGGTTCTGTATGTTGAAATTCAGAGCTGGGTAATTTCTAAAATGATGGTATTTGAAATATTGTTGTTTTTAATCGGCGTGCTAGTTGTTTACCATGACATAAACTGTCCAGACAGAATACAAACACGTCAGAACCAAAATACATGAGCAATTCACTACATTCGAACAATGGTCCTATTCTTTTATATCTGGCTTATGTTATGCGTAGAATGCTTTCTCGAGCTCCTCCCCCCTCCTTTGGTTGTGTTGTTTTGTGTTCTACGGGATCAAATTATTACAAGTTGCAAATAATGTGAGTAGATGTACTTAGCACCGATAATTTAGGTGCTGGTGTTTAATAGGGCTTCCTTAGCCTTCTCAGGAAAAAAAAAATGGTTTCCTTGTTAAGTTCATACTGATGGGATTTCTAGTCTTGCATGCGTTTCTGTTGGTTGGTATTTTATACAATATTTTTTGCTATAATTTTTAACATGTTATCAGGTCTTTTAACCTGTATTGTATGTGTGGCTTTGTAATGCATTCTGCCATTGTTCTTATAGGTCATGTTATTCTGGTCACTTTGAATTTTGTTCTCCTTTTGAGGAGGAAAGAATGAGAATTGTAATTTCCTGATTGCAGCTATTGCTGTGCTACAACTTGGTAGAGTAGAAGCACCTGAATTGTAGTTCATTTAATTGTTTATTTCTTCAATGGCGGATTCTGAGAATGCCCTACCACCTTCAAAGAAAAGGGCTGCTGGAAGGGAGCTCACTCGAGATACTCCTATTGATGATGAGGAAGAGGCCCCTGAGCTTGAGACTGGCACTTTCAAGAGAGCCAGTGATGAGGTTCTGGCAACCCGAAGGATGGTCAAAGTTCGTCGGCAACAGACTAATTCTGCTCCTGGTTCAAATCCTTTTGCTGGAATACGCTTGGTTGCTCCCACTGAACCCAGTGCTAATCCTGCTGAAACTGCTCCTGAAGTACAATCAGCTGGTGAGAACAGCATTGCAGATGATTCAAAAAGTAGTGATGGTATAGCAAAGGATTCTGAGAAAGCTAAAGATGGAGAAACTAAGGAATCAGAGAGCAAAACTGATGAGACAGAGGATAAAACTACTACAAATAAGGATGCTACTGAAGAAAGCCATGCAGCTGAGGAACATACTGCAGAAAAGGAAAGTACTGATGACAAATCTGAGGTAGATAAAGAACAAAGTGCGGATGTCAATAAAAATACAAATGAGGATAAAAAGGATGTTGCACATAAGGAGAGTGCCAGTGAGGTAGAAAAAGAGAAAAGTCAGGATGGCAAGGATTCTGAAAACAACGAGACCAAAGAAAACCCTGACAATGTGGATAAGAAAGATAACAAAGCTGAAAGTGCAGAACCAGGTGCCGAAGGTGGGCATTTAAAATCATTCCAACTGCTCTCAAGTAGCCAAAATGCCTTCACAGGTCTTGCTGGAACTGGATTTTCTACTTCCTCATTTTCCTTTGGGTCCTTTTCTAATGACGGATCTGGTTCCATTTTTGGAGCAAAAAATGATAAGCCTTTTGGTCTTGGTTTATCCAACAATGGAGGTTCTGTTTTTGGGGCACCTGGGGCCTCTGCTGTTTCTAAGAATGAGGGAAGTGGTTTTGCAGCAATGCAGGAAGTTGTAGTTGAAACCGGTGAAGAAAATGAGAAAGTGGTTTTTAATGCAGATTCTGTATTGTTTGAGTTCGCTGATGCAAGTTGGAAGGAACGAGGAAAGGGAGAACTGAAGATTAATGTTACCAGTGAGACCCAAAAAGCCAGACTTCTTATGAGGTCTAAGGGTAATTTCAGATTGATCTTGAATGCACGCCTCTACCCTGATATGAAGCTCACAAATATGGACAAGAAGGGTGTTACTTTTGCATGCATCAATAGCGCCAGCGAAGGGAAAGGTGGTCTTTCAACATTTGCCTTGAAGTTCAAAGATGGGTCCATAGTGGAGGAGTTTAAAGCCGCTGTTATAGCACATAAAGGTGAGACGTCGACAGTTCTCAAGACCCCAGAAAATTCTCCGAAGGCTTCTGATGATTGAGAGATACCCCTTAGTCATGATGTCCCATAGTGTCTGTCTCGTTAGAAGAGAAAAAATTTGCTATTCTGATTTCATTTCCCCTTGTGTTGCAGAGTCTATCATACTTAACTAGTTGTACTTGAATTTGATTCAAGTCTCCAAGTGATAATGGAACTTAATTTTGGATGAATCTTGGATTAAGACGGCACAATTTTATGTCTCGAACACTTGAGCATTGAGTTGAGCCTGGAATTTTGTCAAATTTCAAAATAGCACATTGAACTTTGCTATTTTGACGTTAACGCCACAATATCACGCTTCAAACTATTTTATTTTAGTTGTGAACTTTTTAAAACTATTCACATCCTAGCGCTGTAGTCATCGCCTCATCGACAACACCAAACAGCACAATTCAACTCCTAATTAGCATCATTACAATTTGTATAACCTTGCATGTATTTTTTGTTTTTACTCTTGGACTATCATTGTCTCTCTGTCACCTATTGCTCTTGTTGCCATCATGAGGAATTTTATTAGTTACCTATGGGTGTCATTACCATTATTGTCCATATATATTGATTTTATCCCATTGGTTCATCATCACCTTTTTATTATCATTATTGTGTACATATATTGATTTTATCCTGTTAGTTCATTGTCACCTTTTTATATTATCGTGGTTGGCTTTTGTTATTAATATTATCTATTACTATTATTATTCTTATTACTAGTATTCAAGTTATAATCAATGTATTATTATTAATTTTAATTTTTTACTCTTATTTTTATAAGATCACCATCTATATAATTTTTATTATCTATATATATTTTGTGTGATTTTTTTTGAAAGATTCATCTATGAAAGATTGAGATAAATATATATTTATGAAATCTAGTAATATTGAGATAAATATATATTTATAAAATTTAGTAATATTATTCATCTATCGTAAAATGAATTAAAATATAAAAATATTTTTTAAAAAACATCTTAAGAATAGAATAGTTGACGCATACAAAAACAAAAGTACTGAAGTTATAAAAAAAAAATATGATTCTTACTTGAGTCTATTGAAAGAACCGATATCATTAAGGATTAATCTTTATTCATTCTTATCGTGATTTAAAAAAATAATGTTATTAGTGAGTTTATTTTTTAAGAAATGAGGTAAATTTGACACAAAATCAAACTTATCGTGATTTAAAAAAATAATGTTATTAGTGAGTTTATTTTTCAAGAAATGAGGTAAATTTGACACAAAATCAAAGAATATCAAAATTATTAAAGAGAAATGTGATTTTTATGCAATATGCTGAAAGAAGTTATGTGATTTTTATCACAATATATTGAAAGAAGTTATCAAGAATAAATCTTTACCCAAAAATCAAGAAAAAAAATATTAATCATAAAACTTATTTTATATTATATTTTAAAATTCTATTACATAACAAATTTAATTGGAGATAAATTGAAAAAAAAAATATAATAATAAAAAAGAATTAACAAATTTTAAGAAATTCTGATTAACCTTGAATCAATCTAAAATCTTATTTTGATTTGCAGGTAATTAAAATAAATCACTAACAAACCAATTTTAAATTCTAATATATTTTATAAAATATCGATTTCAAATCTTAATTTGATTTACATATAGTAAAGTTAAATCTTTTAATGATTTGATCATTATAATTTTTTTATGTTGTACTCTCTGGAATCTTCAATTATTTAAATTTGCATAGGTGATATTAGAATTTTATTTATTTATTTTTTGTTTAATTTCATTTTTTTTTTGACAAAAATTGCATACAATAAATCTTTATATAGACTAATTATATCTCTATCATCTAATATATATACATATAAAAGAAAATTATAGAATAAATAGATAAAATAAATAATTTTTTTTAACATTGTATCTATTATTTTTATAACTACCTATTATAATAGTTAAAATTTATTATTATAAACAACCATTATTATTTATACTATTATCATTTTTATAACTACCTATTATAATAGTTAAAATTGTTATTATTATAAACAACCATTATTATTTATATTATTATCATTGTTGTAACATTATTATTATTATCATCATGATTATTGTTTTATTATTATCATAGTTGTTATTATTATTATTATTTATAATCAATCTTCATCAACAAATAAATCCAAACAAAAATATGATACTAATTTATGGATTTAATAATAAAATTTAAAAACTAAAATTTACAAATATAATAAAACTAAAACAACAAAATCATAAAATAATTTTATTTTTCAAAATTCTTAAAACTTAAACTTGATAATGATTCTGAGTTTTATTCTATTGTATAACAAATTATTCATTAGGATTTTATTTAATTTTTTATAAGGATTGATAACAATTGTATATTTTTTTTGTTTAATTTTTTTTTTTTTGACAACTTCTATTGTATGGTTTGTGGATTGAAAAATAGGTTAAAAAATAAAAAATAAAAATAAAAAAATTAAACAAACATCGATAGACATGGCTTCATCGTTATGCATGAGTCTAACTTCAAAAACTCAAGTCACTCTGTATGTTGGGACTTCACTCCACATATGTATGTTGTGAATTGTTTGAAATTGAGTTCACATGTAGGTTTAATGTGTGTCTCTTATTTAAGATATAAAAAAAAATTTAATATATTTTTTTACGTTAGTGTAAAATTTGAAACTGCTTCCATAGAGATGTATCAGTGCTGAAATTAAGAAGAAAAAAAAAATCATTGGATATAAAAAAAAAAAAGTGGTGCATAAAAAAAAATAAATTAAAGGTGAATGATTATGATGAAATTATACAAAATTCGTTCGTCTCCTAGATTTACCGTTATTTTACAAATTGAAACTTAATAAATATGATGATTAGGTGACCTAATTAAAAAAAAAAAGTGGAATAACCTTTCTTGAATAGGCGGTGGAGTATGTTGTATTACTCTACACAAATTAGATTAAATCAATCAATAATTAACATATTTTTCTAGATACAGATATAAGGAGTTTAATGATTAACTAGGTAATAAATATTAATATTTTTGAGATATAAATATTATTTAAATAAACTTTCTTTTTTAATAGTTTTTATTATATAATGGCAGAGTGAGATAATTTTTATTAGAGTGGCTAAATAGAAGATAAAATATTGGTAAGAAAATAGTTTAATTAAAAATATATTTAATTGTATTTTTTATCTATGATAATTAATCTGTAGCTTTTTATCTCCATTTTTTTTTTAAATTTAATCATCTAAATTTTTAACTATTACAGTCAAACACCCTCGCACCTCAATAGTTCCCTCACATCCTTATTTTTTTATTTAAATAATTAACAGTTTATATTATAACATATCTGAAATAGAAAATAATTCAAAATATTTTAAATTAAAAATTTGAATGATTTTATAAGATATGAAATTAAAATTATTTAAATAGGATAAATATAAAAAATTGATTAATGTGTTTTGAAAGAGAGTTTAAAAACAATCTGAGAGTTTTAAAAAGAAAAATAACTTTCTAGGAACAATTAAAAAGAAAAAAGATTGAATTCAAATAAAAAAATATCATTTAAACATATATATTATACATAAAATTTCTTCCATTGAAAACATGGCATGACTTTTTTTCTCTTTTTATTTTTAAAATTTATTATTTCAATTATATATTAATATTTTGTATTTCTACATCTTAAACTTATTTTCTATATTTTGATGGTTACTTTTAAAATATTTACAAAAAGTATAAAAAATATAATAATTGTTAGTCAGGTAAAATATTATCATTATATATAATAAATAAAATAAGGTATACATTAAAATACTACCTGTTTAATGTTTATTCATTAGATATAAATCTGTTCTTGTAATTTTTTATAAAAATAAATTTAAAATAAAATTTATACATTTTAATAATAATTGACAGAATTTTATGAATAAGATATTTATATAGTTATGAGTTGTAAAATGTTATACACTTTAACTCCATAAAAAATATTTATTTTGATATTAGTGATTAGTGTATGGAGAAAAATTATTATAAGCAAATATTTTATCTAATTGAAAATTAAAAATTTACGAATAAAAAAATAAAATAATAGTATTTATCTCTAAATTATTTTAATTTTCTTCACATAAGGCTGAAATTGTAAAAAAAAAATATTAAAAATGATATTTTCATATTTGAATATCAGTATGAACTTAGGTTGCATTTAATTTACCTAAAATGGTAGGGCAACACAAAACTTATAATTTCGTGTTTGATTATAAAGATGTTTATAAGACAAAACAAGGTTCAAAACATAAGATAATATAGACTCTAAACTTTTGTCCTCCATTAAATTAATCAAAAACTTTTTATCTCAAAGAACAAAACTTGAAAAGATAACAAAATTTTCTTATTTTTTATCTTAGTTAATAACTATACTTTCTCACTTTCGCCAATTTTTTTTTCATCAACTTCTCATTCTCTCTAAATTTAATCTTAAATATATACTTAAAATATATAATTGATAATTATATATTATATTTAATTTATAATATTATGATATGATAATTTATTATCATTACACAATCATATACTATTTAAATAAATAATTTTAATATAAAATAAGTACTATATGCAGACAATACTGTAGTAAATAACATCCAAATTATTTATATTCATATTGTACATTCATTACCAAACCACATATAGAATAAAACTTTGTGATGTGATTTAAGTATTTGTTATATATTATTTACCTGTTTGGTTTATTGAGATGTATGATCAAACACATTTATAGTATATATTATTAATCGAGAAAATGTAGAAATAAATTACTTTTTTACTCAATTAATATATATAATAATTATTATAATATAAAATAAAAATATATAATATGTACACATAAGTTATATTTTATATTTTAACACTTTAACATCTTTTTGTTGTTTTACAGTATATTAATTTAGTTTTTTTAAAATATTTGGGATATTATGTCCTTCAAACATTGAGTAATATAAATTTTTTATAACTTAAATAGATTATTATTTTTATATTATTTAAGAGCTATTTAATGTTATAATTTATTGATATCAAATATCTTTTATTTTTTAAATAATTTATTACAATTTATTTATTAAAAAAATATAATAAAAAAATATTTCATTTAATATTATTATTTATTTGTTTTAAATAGTTGATAATATGATAATTAAATATTATAATCTTATAAACTCATATATCACATAGAAATGTAGCTCGTACTTATTATGTACAGGAACATAAAGGAAAAAATATTTCTACATACCAACATTATTTTATCTCCAATTATATTTAGATTAAAGTCATTGAATATTTTTTAAAAAAAATTCAGCCGTCTGATTACATATATATAAAAAAATGTAATAGACTGTTTGTACACAGTTCAATCATAAATCATCTAATAATATTAAAATATTTTTAATTTAATATAATAAAAAATATAATTGAATGTATAATAAATTTTTTTTTACAGAATACAGATATTTTCTGCCGAAAATAATTTTGTTGAGTGGGATAAAATTGTGATAAGAGGTAAAACTATTCTTTTAAATTTTTAATACTGTCATATATTCAAAATATAAACTTAAAATTATTGTGAAACTAGATTAATCACGTACTTAATGCTATAAAATATTTAGTTTAAGTTACGTTAATATAATTCAATTTTTTTATAATTTAAAAATAAATTTTATCTTTTTATAATTTTATTTAAATTTAAAAATATTCTTACAATATTCAGATATATTGCCTATTAATTAATATGGATTAGAGAAGTTTGTAGATGATGGATGTATAAAAAAAAAATTATTAGAAAAGATAAAATCTATTTTGAAACTTCTATATCTTGAAAAAGAAAAAGATTTTAGTTGTTGGGAACATTTTTTTAACTAAAAAATTATGCACATCTTTTTTAACTACAATATAACAAGTGTGAATGGAACCTTATTAGTCTGGTTAAGATGCGTTTATTTATGATTTGATCAATATTTTAAAACAGGACCGGATTATTTAATCAATGAAGACACTATTGAGTTAAAATTGATAATAATAAATAAATATAAAATTAGATAAAATTAACAAATATTTAAAATTAGTATAAATATTGTAGTACACGTTGCATAAGATAAAAGAATATGACAATAAAATAAATAATAATAATTTATATATAAATATATGGATAATTTATTATTTATTTAAGAATGTTTTAAAATAAATTTTTAAAAATAGAAATAACTAAGAAAAAAGATCAAAATTAGGTTTTTTTTAATAGCTTTAGTATAATTTTGGGTAAATTTTGATCAAAATTTAACTTTACCAATTTTAAATTATTTAAACTGGTACTAAGAGATTTTCACTTCAACTGAACAAATTAACAAATCTAATTTTTAAATAAATCAACTTAATGTGTTGATTATGTCATTTCTAAACTCAGATTAAACTTCTTTATAATTATATTGTGAATTAAATATGGAGCTAAACTTGATTATAACGTGAAAATATAAACTTTCGTAATGCATAAACAAATATAATCTAAACATCCTAATTAATTCATTAATTTTTGAAATAAATACAGTAGATTTTGTATAATATATTTTGATACAAATTATATTAATATAAAATTATTATTATTACATTATGTAAAAAAATATATTGAAACATAAAATTTATAAGATAAAATGTTATTTTACCTTATAAATATAAATAGATTTATTACTTCTGATTTTCATAAATTTTATTTTATTTTTAAGTAATTTTTGGTGTTGTTTGTTGATGATTTAACATGAATTTAGATTTGTTATCTCATAATAATAATTAAGATGATATTATTAAATATATATTGCATTATTGTTATATTAGTAATAATGATAATGTTATATTAAAATAAATTAATTTTTATAAAAATAAAAAATACTAAATTTTGTATTAATTTTATATATCAAAATTTAAAATTAAATTAATTAAAATTATAATAACATTGATTTTATATCAATTAATATAAACTTATTGTATTAGTATTTCATTTTGTATAATATTATATAAATTTAAAAGTTTAAAAATATCCACTTTTATGAAAGGTGAATATAAACGTGAGTGTAAGTAAAAAAAAAAAAGTGACTGTGAGGGAGCATTCTGTCTATCTAGGATAAACTAGAGTCGTCGTCGCACGTGTCGTAAGTCAGAAGCGAACCAATCACCGACTCCCAAATCCTGAACCTACTTGAATTTCCCTAATTACCCTGAAAGATTCAGATAATTCCTCCGATAACCCTTTTGCTTTTTAGAGCCTTCTTTCCTAGTCTTTCAGTTTCAATTGCTGACGACACAGATCAAATCTCCCAAATTATCTAATCTAGGGTTTCGCAAGGCGCAACCCTTACCTTCCACCCCAATAATTAACTTTATCTCCCCCTTAATTTCCGTCCTTTACGCGCTTCAATTTCCCTATTCTCACTTTCATTGATTCTCCGTTTTCCGGTTTCCAATTGACTGCGCTGCGATTTTAGCTTATTGAGTTTTTGTTTCTGGATGACGAGAGTGATTATTTGACGCCCCCACAAAGTTTCGAGTTTTCCTTATACGCGTGTTTCGGTTATTGCGATTGATTCAGATTTTCTTTAATTGATTTCCACTTTCCGAGGAAGTGTAGGTTTTTTAGGGTTTAAGGAATGGCCATCGAAGAGGTCGAGTATGAGAGTGATCCCGAAGAGGCCAAGAGATCGTTGGCAATGCGGAGGAGGCGTGAAGCCAGTGACGATGAAGAAGGTGAGGGTGAAGGTGACAGAAGAGGCAAGAGTGCAGATCACCGGATAACTCATTCCGATGATTCTGACGGCGAGGGAGGAGTGGCCGAATATGATGACGAAGAAGAATTGGAAGAAGAAGATGATGAAGAAGAAGAAGGAGTTGACGAAGAGGAGGAGGAGGAGGAAGAGGTGTGCGAGGAGAGGGGTGGACAGGAAGGAGGTGCAAATGGCACAGTGGTTATGGCAAGGAATTCTGATGCTGATGTCAAACCCTCTTTGGAAGAATCAGAGAACAGGGATGATGAAGAGAAGAAGGAGAATGAACCGTTTGCTGTGCCTACTGCTGGAGCATTTTACATGCACGATGACCGTTTCAGGGATAATGCTGGTGCCCGCCACAGGTATCTAAATCTTTACTGCAGAACTCATTATGGTGTTACCTGGTTGCTTTCAATTAAAAGACTTAAGTCATGAAATGCCTTGTTTTGTGTGGTGTTTCTTTTTTGCTTTTGTCTTTTTAGGCGTATGCGTGGTGGAAGGAGACTGTGGGAGTCTAAAGATGACAGGAAATGGGGACATGACAAGTTTGAGGAAATTACTTTGCAGGAAAGGCACTACAAAGAGGTGATTATTTTGTAAATATGCAGTACTACAACTTTTTCTCTTGTTTCCTAGAATGAAACCTTGCTAATGCTTTCTGTATAAAATTTAGGGAAGAAGACCTTCTAAAGGTAATTATAGAGTCCATGGTAAAACACGAGGCATTGATCGTGGAGATCGTGGAGGATATGTTCTAGGTAACAGAAAGGGATACGATAACAGAGATAATAGAGGCAATCAAACTCAGGCATCTAAAGGTGTTGTGAGAGGGAGAGGGCCTCGTAGGTATGAGCCTACTAATAAAAGCAATGATTCAGCATCCCAGGTGCAAAATAAACAGTGAGTACATACCTTGTATTATAAGATTAGTTGGGTACCTGGTACCTATACATGTCAAGGCTGTCTGGTCATAACTTTTTTTGGTTATTTTCCAAGATCTGGGAAGCTGCCGGAGAAAACTTCACATGCTAGTTCAGGAAGAACGACCACACCCGTCTCTAATTCAGAATCTGATGCTGTGCCTGCTAAGAAACAAGTTTTTGCATCTAATTTGAATTCTGCATCTCCCCCATTTTACCCTTCAAGCTCTTCCAGCAAAGATATAACTGTAACACCGAAAGGGGATGTCCAAACTGGTGCCACAAGCAGGAATGTTCGCACTGGCATTGTGGATGAGGGCTTTTTGGTTCAACAAAACAATGCACTTCTTCGGGGAAAGAATGTTGTTGATCATGTCAGCATGGACAAGCTGAATATTGATGGGCCCATTGCTCCATCTGTTGGAAAGGCTTTTAACAATTTACATATTCCACCACCTGGATCTTCTGGAGTAAATGCTTTTCAGTCTGCTCATTCAAGAGCTTCTGGAAGGGGTGGAGCAGTACCAGCACAGATGAATTATCAGCCTGCTATCTCTCATAATCAAGTAAATAAAATTGATCCAACACAACTCCAGGCTATTCAGAGATCTGCTCCAGGGCGAACTTCAACTTCCATGCAAGCCCCTGGTCCACAGTTGGGTCATCGACCTGGTAATGGGTCTCAAGGTTCATCACCCCCCAAAACATCTGTTGCAATTAGTTCATTGGATTCTGGAGAAATTGATACAGCTTCAGAATCAGGTAAATCCAAGGGTGCATTGGTTGGGAAGGGCAGGGGAGGTTCCCAGGGTAGTGGAAGAGGATCTTTTGTTTATGGTGGAGCTATGGGGACTGCTGGAAATATGGGTGGTAGTCATGGAGATCAGAATTTCCCAGCCTTCTTGCCAGGTTAGTTTAATTTAGCTGTTTTCATAATAAGTATCAACAGTACTGATTTTGTGGAAAATTTGGATCAAATATATTTATTGCAACTTCACATATTGCTGTAGTACCATGAGATGCATCAAGTAGAAGTGGTAGTGTCATTAGTTTGTGAAAAGTCAAGTAGTTATACTGTTTACTATGTTAAAGATGGTTTTTTGCTGTGAGGGTATCTTAAATTATCAACCCCATGGTTTTGTTGTGTGCTTATTATTCTTTCTAAATAGTTTTTTTTAAATCCCTCTTTCTGGTTTTCATGGGCCCTGGTGGGACACAGTTATGCAATTTGGAGGGCAGCATCCTGGTGGTATAGGAGTTCCTGCTGTTGGCATGGCATTCCCTGGATATGTTGCTCAGCCTCAACTTGGTTTGGGAAACTCTGAAATGACATGGTACGGATATTAACATCTCAATTTTATCAGATGTGAAGCAATGTTTAAAGGGCTAATTATGTTGCCATGGTTGAAATCTCAATTTTAGTGCCTTTGACATGGTTGAAATCTCATCCTTATGTGTGTGCATCCTTTTATGATCTCTACTTGCAATTTTCTTTAAGAATACTTTAATCAATACCAATATATATATATATAACTGAAATGTTTTGAGAAGGTTAACATGCAGGCGTCACATTTTTTGTATACTTTTTTTTTTCTTTGAAAAAGAATGCTTTTATTCATCTTAGTTCGTTTTTTATTGGAACACTTTTTAACTACTTCCTTTTTTGGTTCAGGCTACCAGTGCTGACTGGGGCTGCAGGTGCTTTAGGGGCTACATACTGTTCACCTTATCTCACTGTTGATGGTGCTTATCATGCTCGACAATCGGGACAGACATCTGCAACAACCACTTCAAGGTTTCTACTTTTAGGGCTTTGATATGATTTCATGTAATTTTGCTATATATTACTTTTAGAATTAAAATTGCATGCCCATTTTTTTGGCATCTGTATTGATGGATGTCTGTGTAATGTTCAAAATGGTTCTTTATTTGTTTGATCTCAATGTTTAGCTTGTGAAGCCTGGCAGATCAGTGATACTGACATTTTATTTCATTTTTCATACGCACATTTGTGTTTTGGGGGGGAGGGGTTAGAAAGGGAATGGTTTTGTCATGCTTTTCTTGCCTTCATGCCAGCTTTAATGTTTCTGTAGTGTTTTGCTAGTTTTGTGATTTCTGTTTTCATTATTGAATCTTCAGCAAGGAAAGTAATGTGAATAAAGCTAACAATGAATGGAAACCACCACAGAAACCTGGTAAGACATTGATATTCTTTTCCATTGATATTCTTTACCCATTGCCATTGGTTGTTATTAATTTATTTTGTGAAATTCATCTGTTTTCAGAGCCTGTAAGTGATGAGTTTGGACAGCGGCAAAATAAGCCTCGCAGGCAAGTTGAATTGCAAAAATATTTTATTTTAGTCATTTTAAGGATTTTATTCTCTCCTTTTGTGGAGTGCTTAAGCATGCTTCTGCTGTTTCTTTTGCTGGTCTTATTTTCTTTGGATTTTAAGGGTATACTACCAACCTAGTTTTTAATTAGATCATGATCTGAATGGATGTTGGTTATGTTCTATGCAGATACTCAGAGATGAATTTTGGGCAGTGATGTATTATATAGGATGCAACTTGTTTGAATAAGAAGATAAGGTTTGTTATTTTCCCTTATTAATGCATTATTTTTCGTAAGTGTTACAGTCTTCTAAGTTCTGTAATTTGTATGTTGCAGGCCTTCTTCGTCCGGGTCCTTTGTTCTCCAGCTTTTGTACTGGAGCACTCTGGACAGCAATATGTTTCACGAATTTTTAGGTGATTAAACTTGTATTCTCATCAAGAATGTTTTAAGTTATTGTTCTTGGTTCCCTCATGTTTTGGGATTGCTTGGGCCTTGGGCTTTATAAGCTGATACTCCTTTTTTTTCTTCCCCCAAATCCATTTTCTTCCCAGCAGTTATATAACGCCTGCTCATGCTGTTCTCCATTTAAAGAAATTATTGCAGCTTGACAGGTGGTAGTTGCTTGTGTAATTGTGCGGTAAGGATATAATCTTAAGTATAAATAAATTTGCAGTTGATATCCTTGTAATTGATGCTGAGGGAAATTATGAGAGTTGTCAACTTCTTTGCAGGTTTTTCTTACGTTTTTCTTTAGTGAAGCTCGTGAGAAACATAGGCAGACTTCTCTACAACTATGGATATGGGAAAAGAATGATGATATATTGTTGTGTGCAGCAACTGATTGCTCGTGGAGTCGAAATCTTTCTTGTGTAAATGGTTTTCTTATTCATCTGTTATGGCGTTGTGGTAAATCATTACGAGACGTTTATAATGTAATCGTTTCTTCCGAATTTATATTAATGTTTGACTGTGGTTGGGCTTTTGAACTTAATTGTTTCTTCTATTGAGACTTGAGAGACTATTATTGTGATAAAGGGAATTTAATGGTATTGTTACCAAGGACGAGTTTGGTATTCAATGCTAAGGATGCTTGGTTTTGATTGTTACTCTATCTGATTGATTAGATTTTGACATTTTGTTTTGGTTATTACTCTATATCAGTATTTCTTGTACAAAAATTAGGACATAATTTTTCAGTAGTAATTTTCATTTTTTTCAATTATTGTACCAGAAATGCCGGAAGTAGTTTTTATTATTTCATATAAATTTTTAAGAACAAAATAAAAAGTTGTTTTTTGTAATTATTGATAAATTTAAAATGGTTTACGTTCTTTTGCAGACAATTTACCCAAAAAAAATTGAAGCGACGCGTTTGATAATGTTTTATGATTTTCCTGTATACATTATCAGTGCCAGCCAGCCCTAAACTTGACCGGTGTATATTTTTCCCATCGCTTATTCTCTCTCTCTCTCTTAACGGTAGTTAAATTGCAATTTACATTCTATGGCAACCTCAATTACATTACACCTTGAATATTAAAAGCTTAAATTTTAACATTTAAGATAAAATCCATCTTATCATTGCATTCGTGGATGTACGCTTCCTTTTATATGAGAGTATATCATGAACAAAAAGGATTTCACATTTCTTTTCTGCATCCACAAAAAATAAAAAATTAGCTTAAATAGAAAAGTTGCCCGATCTGAAATTGTTGATTAATTAATTCAATCATCCATGTGTATGGGGCAAGAAAACCATATTGTTTTGAATTAACAATAAAGAAAATCGCTTTCATTATCCACAAGGGGAAAATAGTAGTGGTATGTGTCGGCGCAAGTAAAATGGGCTGTGAAAAGTATGTAGTTTTAATTTTTAAATTTAATTAAAAGAAAAAAGGTACTATTATATTTAATTAGTGGAAACTTTATATTGGAAAAAAGTACTTATTATATACTATATTTTTATATGATATATTTTTTAACAATTTCTTAGTATTAGTTGCTTGAAATCAATCCTTATATTAACAATAATCCTTAATTAGAAAATTCATTTGTATAAAAAAATTATTTTTGGTGCGTGATTATGCTGCTAAATCCTTCAAGAATAAACCTAGATCAAATTTTATGACAACACAAGTGAAAGAGAAACTGTTCAGGATTTCGCAAGCGTGCTGGCATAATTAAACTACTTAAGGGGAAAGTAGTTTATTATTCCATCTATTTTTACTTATTAGAAAAATAGTCAATATCCATGTGATTATCCTGGTATGATTCTAATAAAGAAGATATTATCTTAAACTTCTAATGTGTTAGATAAAAAAATTAAAAAAATTAAAATTATGACAAATAAAAGAAAAAGTATTAGTCAAATGAGATAAAAAAAAACCTTCTTGATAAACACCGAATGAGCAAATATGTAATCATAACAAAAATATATTCAATAGAGACAAACACCTGACATAGTAATAAAGTAAATATGCAATCTTAATAAATGGTCTGAATATCTCAACAACTACTCTTAGCAGTCCTTTTACAAGATTCAATTAAAAAAACTGTGATCTTTAATATAGGATTTTTTACAAAATTTTAAAAGTATTTATTATTATTTTTATATTTACTTGTCATACCTTTAATAATTTTTAAACTAACACAATTAATATATGATAAAGAAGTCAATTTTTTTTTAAAAATTAGAATATTATACTATTTTTTAAAAAAATTACATATATTTTTAATATAACTAATTTGGTAAAAAAAATTATAAATAAATAAAAGAAAGTATAAAAACAATAATATAATTTCAAAATTTCACTAACTTACAAAAAAAATTAATAATAACAATAATAATAATAATAATAATAATAATAATAATAATAATAATAATAATAATAAAGTTATAATTTCAAATTTTCACTAACTCAAAACAGAAAAAGATTATTAAGCCAAAATATATTAAATAAATCAAATACGTGATCTAACAAATGGTCTAAGTATTTAAGCGATGATAACAACTACAAAGATAATTAACCAAAAGTATATTAAATAAAACAAACATGTAATCCTAATAAATGGTTTAAGCATCTCAACAACCATAACATAATTTTAAAATCTTACTAATCTAAAATTATATTTAATCCAAAAGAAGAAAAATAAGATAGTGATGATATGATTCAAACTCTTACAAACCTAAAACATCTAAAAACTTAGCTAAACTTGTATAAACTACATGATTGTCAAACACTTTGACAATTAAGTTTTTTACTAAATGATACAATAACATGCTCTCTATAGTTATTTACTTAATTCAACTTTAAAACTAGATCTATATTTTTATATAAATATCTTGTATCAAAAAGGTTTAAGATAGAAAGTAAGAGAAATGTTTAGCAACGATAGTATTGCAATTAAGCTCTTAGATATGTATTTAACATGACATGACAAGTAGTTTATGACAAATGACATATTCTAATCCCATAGAATAAGCAATTATAACTATTTGGTTATCACTTTTTTAAGAAATATATTTCTGTCATCATAAAAATAGAGCTAAAAATAGATTTTAATTATTAAGATCAATCATAAAATTAGAATAATTAATAACAAAATTTATTAGACTTAAGTAAACATGTAATTTTTAATCTCTATAAGTCTTTCATGATTTTTTTTACAATTTTTTATTAACTTAACTTGTAATATTCTATCTAATAAATTTCTTCACAATATGATTTATCATATCGAATGGATCTTGTTAGAAAATTTCATTTTTTTACAAAAAGTCTTCTTCATGGTAGTGGGGTTATCAATATAAATTGAAGGTTTTCTTTTCTTCTTAAAACCAAATCCATATTAATGATAGCCAAATAAAGATTTGAACAACATATTTTTTAAAAAATAAATAATTCTATATACATAAATAAATATTTTTTCGAATAAATTTTTTATTATAATATTGTCTAAAGATCTTAAATTATGATAAATAGAAAATCTAATAAAATAATGTGTACAAAACTTATGTGAAAAAAATTACAATAGTAATAAAGTATCAAAAACTTAATTAACATAGGTCAAAACTAATAATATACTATATTGATCATTAATTGCATTAATAGAAAT
Source organism: Canavalia gladiata (assembly GCA_037954105.1). NCBI lineage: Eukaryota > Viridiplantae > Streptophyta > Magnoliopsida > Fabales > Fabaceae > Canavalia > Canavalia gladiata. The sequence continues at coordinate 48,340,943 of CM075663.1, forward strand.
ACACTAATAAAATATAAAGTTAAAATATGTTTTAGTCTTTTTAAAATAATTAAATTTTGATTTTAATTTCTAGATTTTAAAACTTTAATTTGAATTTTTATTTTTTAAAATTATTTAATTTTAATTTCTACCATTAACTCAAGTAAGATTAAATTAAGTTAAATAAATTATTATTAAAAAAATGTTGATTATTTTATAAAATATTTTGATTATAATTTTTTAATTATAGTTAATTTATTTTAATTTAACATAACTTAGGTTAATATCAGGAACAATGATTAAAGTATTTTAAAAAATAATTAATCTAAATTAAAAATTTTAAAATTAAAAAATAACATTAAAATTTAAATATTTTAAAAAAATTTAAAATATATTTAAAATATGTAATTACTAATATAATGTAAACTACAACCAAAAAAAATTTTAAATTACTTGTTTTACATATTTTACATACACGTAAACTCACAATTATACAAAATAACATTTTAAAAGAAAATAATAAATATATATTATACATAAATACTTTTAATTGATATAAAATAAATAACGTTAAAATCATATAATGGTGTCCAAAATTTTAGAAAATTATGCTAAAAGTATAAAAATTCAAATGAAAATTATTTGACACAAAATTGACCCAAATGCTTAAACACGGTCTTATAACTTGATTTTTTAATATATTAATGAAGGAATAATGGTGGGAAACCCCTGAAAGAATTTGATAGATCAATGATCAAAACAGATGCATAAAAAGTAGAAAACAAATAAATACAAATTTAAAGTTTTCATATTCAAGATTAGATTTTCTTTTAAGAATTTTTGTTCAATTCAATATACGCACAACATCACGAACATCCTATAATCAATCCCTAAACGAAATCTCTCAATTATGGTCAAAATTGAAAGCCAACAAAATTAGGGTTTGTTGGCTTCAAATTTCTAATTCACTTTTGACGTAAAACATAAATGAATAATTATAATATCCGTGACCAGGTTTTTGATCCAGTTGCTAAATTTCTCAAGCACAAATCTAGATTAAATCTTATTCAAAACACAAAATTATAACATATTCTTTGTTAATCAATTGAGAAAAGGTACTTTCAATCTATTACGTGTTATCAATAATCTGCCTGATGAAGAAATAATTTATTGCATGTCAGATGAAATTAAAGAACTTTCAACAAGTACTAATTGAACAAAATCTATCACAAATTATATACATAAAAAATTTAATAACAAATGTATACAATAATTTTAAATACTACTATACTAATATCCCAGGTAATGTTATTTCATACTTCATTTAAAATTGACTGATATTAAAATATTTTTTAAAAATTAAGAAAATAATAAGTGTCATATATATCATTTATTTAAAATAATTTTACTGAAATCGAATAAAATTATTATGAGTGATAATTTTTTTAAAATTATTTAATTTAACAGTAAATATTTTTAATTATTGAAATAATTTTACCAAATTATCTGTATTGTTTATTGATGTTGGTTGCAAAAAAGTTGAGCCATTACATTCATTATTTGTTTGGAGGAAAATTAGAATAAAAAATATTAAATGTATTAAAATCTTAAAACATTACTTATTTACTAAAACATTCACTTGATTTGAAATGAAATAATTAAATAACAATAATCTACAAAATAATTAAAGAAAAAATTAACATCCCTCCGAAAATGAGTCCTGGTGGAACAAAAAGCCTTAAAAACTCATGGGGGTGAGACGAAGGTCAAACGTCAAAAGAGGCCGTAGGATTGATCAAATGGTCAGAATGATTGAGTGAGACCCACCGACGGTGCAGTGTAGTGTGAGATGAAATTGAGAAAGATCGCACATTCACACGTGTACCACGCACGTGGATGTGCTAGTATCAATTTGTCTCAGACTCAAACCCTTCTCTCTCTCTCTCTCTCTCTCTCTCTCTCTCTCTCTCTCTCTCTAAAACCTCATTCCCAAGCCTGTCTGTCACAGTGACACTCTCTTTCTCTCTATCTGCGTGCGTTGAACTCTGTTGCCTCAACGTGACCACTCTACTCTCTACAACTAGGAGGAGCGCACATGGTCATAGTTAGCAGTGTGTGTTAGTGATGATGAAAGAGCAACTTCTAGAAGAACCACAGATCTTCAATTTATGTAATGTAATTACCTCCCTCTTCTCTTCTCTTTTCTCTTCTTCCTTCGTTGTATAATGCGTTTTTGGTTTAGTTACTTTACCTTTTTTCTTTGTTGCTAAAATGAGTTCCCTTTTTGTTTAGGAATGATAAATAAATAGAAACCAAACTCTGTTTCTTCCCAATTAAAATTGGATTCTTTTTCCCTTTTCCTTCCAGTGTTCCTTTTTAGTTATAGACTTGTATTTGGTAGGAGGAAAGAAGAAGCGATCTTGATTCGAAGCCTAGGGAAGGGAGTGGCATGGAACGAATTGTTCAATAATAATACCAACTTGCAAAACTGCTTTCTTTCTTTCTGTTTTTCTTGGTTGGATTCTTATGGAGAAACTAAATCGTTGTTGTCTGTCTCGCTTATTTCTTCATGTGGTGAATCCAGAACACCACTGTTCGAGCTTGAAGCATTCAACGAGGTTTTTGGTTGAATTTCGAGTAAGGAATTATCCCTAAAAGGCTTCTTTGGTGATATGGTAGTAAAGGAAACTGATGGAGGAAAGCATCAGTAGAGGAGAATTTCAGGTTAATTTGGCTAAACAGTCTTCGTTAAGGTCAGGTGGCAGTTTTAAATCAACATTATCTGGAAGATCAACTCCACGAAATTCCCCTTCGTTTCGCCGATTAAATTCTGGCAGAACACCAAGAAAAGAAGGAAGGAGTAGTGTAGGTGGTGCACTGTGGTTTCGGAGCAATCGTGTGCTTTTATGGTTGCTTCTAATTACCCTCTGGGCATATCTTGGATTTTTTGTTCAGTCCAGGTGGGCGCATAGTGATAAGAAGGAGGAATTTTCTGGCTTTGGAACTGGGCCAAGAAATACCATCTTGGATGCTGAACAGACTCAACGCCGTGATTTGATTACTGGTGATAATTCCTTATCTGCTAATAATGAGACAGTTACAAATAAAACTGGGATTAGTAAACCTATAAATGTAGCTTTGGCCAAGAAAGAAAATGATGTTCCATCCCGTCGTAAAACAGGCTCAAAGAAGAGAAGTAGACGACCTATGCGTGCTTTGAAAAGTAAAGCACGTAGTAAGCTGAAACCAACTATCGAGGTTAAGAACAATGATACAGAGGAGCAGGAGCCAGAAATTCCCACAACCAATAGTACATATGGACTGCTTGTTGGTCCATTTGGCTCCTCGGAAGATAGGATTCTGGAGTGGAATCCTCAGAAACGTTCCGGGACGTGTAACAGGAAGGGGGACTTTGCACGTCTTGTTTGGTCCAGAAGATTTATCTTGATCTTCCATGAGCTTTCCATGACTGGAGCACCACTCTCGATGATGGAGTTGGCAACAGAGCTTTTGAGCTGTGGAGCTACTGTTTCAGTTGTTGTGCTTAGTAAGAAGGGTGGCTTGATGTCAGAGCTTGCTAGGAGACGAATCAAGGTACTTGAGGACAAAGCAGATTTCAGCTTCAAAACTGCAATGAAGGCTGATCTTGTCATTGCTGGTTCAGCTGTCTGTGCATCGTGGATTGGTAAGAACAAATTGGTGACATTTCCATAAGTTTTTAGTGGATTATTAGTTTTTGCTCATTGAGAATTATAGTTACTACAAAGGAAAGATTAAAACAAATCGAATATGCTTTGGAATACTTTAGTCTCTCAATACACATTGCAACAATATCAAAGGCTTACATATACTAATTCTAGAATTACTGGTATAGGACTTTTACTTCTAAATATGGCATACAGTATTGTTTAACTCTAGTGTTTCATTAAATGGCATTTGGAAAGGATTCTTGCCATGCCTTGCATCCTACATAGAGACATAAACTTCTAGCCTTGTAATCATTTGAACCACTGATAGAATAAACGAGTTTGATGATACATGGTGGTATGCAGCTTACTTAATTCTTGGATTGCAACCTTTTACCATTATCAAGTTGAAGCCTTGGTATATGTCATGGTAGTTTATATAATTTTGTCACTGCAAGTTTGTAATTCTGCTCTTCTATGTGTCTTAATAGAAAATCATTGTCATTATTGTTTCCAGAACAATATATTGAACATTTTCCTGCTGGTGCAAGCCAAGTTGCCTGGTGGATTATGGAAAACCGGCGAGAGTACTTTGATCGTTCAAAGGATGTATTGCACAGAGTAAAGATGTTAGTTTTTCTTTCTGAATCACAATCTAAACAATGGCAAAAGTGGTGTGAAGAGGAAAGCATAAAGCTGAGATCCCAACCAGAAATTGTTCCATTGTCTGTTAATGATGAACTGGCATTTGTAGCTGGCATTTCTTCAACACTTAACACTCCATCCTTTAGTACAGAGAAAATGGTAGAGAAAAGGCAGTTGTTGCGAGAATCAGTACGAAATGAAATGGGCTTAACTGATAATGATATGCTTGTGTTATCTCTGAGTAGCATCAACCCTGGGAAGGGCCAGCTGTTACTTCTTGAATCAGCAAGCTCAGCACTAGAACAAGGACAATTGGAAGATGATAAGAAAATGAAAAAATCATCAAAAATAAGGAAAGGTCTATCTACCCTGACTAGAGGACATCGTATTAGAAAATTGTTGCCGTTGTTGAAGGATGGAAAAGTAGCTTTGAATGATACATCCAACAATTCCTTAAGCAGGTTACATGAATCTAAAAATACAGTACTATAACTTATGGTTGTGTAATATCCATTTTTTATTCGTTGCACTGATTATGTAAACTTTGACATTTGCAGAAGGAAACAACTGATACCTAACAGCAAAGGAGCAATGCAACAATCTCTCAAAGTTCTCATTGGTTCCGTTGGTTCTAAGAGTAACAAGGTGGATTATGTTAAAAGCCTTCTAAGTTTCTTAGAACAGCATCCAAACACCTCAAAATCAGTTTTGTGGACTCCAGCCACAACACGGGTTGCCTCACTTTATTCTGCTGCGGATGTTTATGTTATAAACTCTCAGGTAGGTCATGTTTAAAATTAAAATCATTTATAAAATTATAGGCAAAATGCTTATACATACATATATAAATGTAAGTATGCTTATTTGTAAATATTCCTTTTGTTTCCTTCCTTGATGGAGAATGGATCTGTTTATTACACCAGACATCCATATAGCTGCAATGAAAGATATTGTAAATGACAAAAATGTTTCATCATGTTGGAAATATTATTATGATGCTGTAAGTCATTTGTTGAGATAGATGAAATATATTATTATTTGTTTCCTGATATGGACACCCATCATATTATCTTGAAGTTCTTACCTCATCCCATTTCTAGAATATATCCTCATCTTTTTTATGACACTTATGTTAAGATGTTTGAATTTTGACCTAGCTGTTCAGTTTTCTGTATCAATAAAATGTAAAATTTAGCAAGTAATCAATGAAATTGTTGTAAATAGCAAAGAATCCTGTTTTTGGCTGTGTTTTCCGATGAAGCATAAGATAAAGTATTTCAGTTTTTAACTTAAAGAATTGCAAAAACTACACATTCCAGATGTTACCTGCATTTAGAGTCATTAAATTCATCAATTATATAAATATTCTCTAATATGCAAAGCTGTCGCTAATTACCAAAATGGTGAACAGGGTGTCGGAGAAACATTTGGACGGGTGACTATAGAAGCAATGGCGTTTGGTCTTCCGGTATGACTGCCAACTTGCTTTCTTGTGTTCATCTCATGTGATGAGATATTGATAATCTCTATGATTTTGATGTCTTTGTATTGCATTGTGTGTGGAGTAGATTCTTGGAACGGAAGCTGGGGGAACACAAGAGATTGTTGAGCACAATGTTACAGGTCTTCTTCATCCTATTGGACGACCAGGGAATGATGTCCTTGCACACAATCTCAGGTTTTTGCTTAAGAACCAGTTGGCCAGGAAGCAAATGGGGGTGGAAGGAAGAAAGAAGGTGCAGAGGATGTATTTGAAGCAACACATGTATAAGAAATTTGTAGAGGTTATTGTCAGGTGCATGAGAAGCAAATAAATGAAACACCTGCATGGCACCTGCAATACTCTCAATTCTTTCATTGGATTACATAATCCCGTGACTGAGTGTTGTTGTTGTGCCAATTTATGAGAAACATTACTTGTTCTTGTGTTTTCTTTTATCAGAAAATAATTGTTTTTATGCCTTTCTAAAAAGCAATATTCCTTCATTTTTTAGTGCAAATCAATGAACTCGAGTAAATTACATTTTTCTTCTCTACGACATACTTGCTAGTGACAGTAGAGGTGAGTGGAATTTATTCTATACTTAATGGTAACAATAAATTGAACAAAACTGAACAAATTTTATAAAAGGAGTTAATCTTCCTTTTATTTTTTAAATATTATGCATAAGTTATTTTAACTTCTGATTTTATAAAAAATTGAGTTGAATCACTGATTTTATAAAATGATTTTTATTTTGTTTTTTTTACATAAAATGATAATATTTTTTTAATACAATTAAAGATTAAAAAATATTTTATAAAATTAGAAATTAAACTAAATAATACTTACAATATAATGAATTAAAATAAAAATTTACTTGTGATAAAGATGAAAAGAAAGTTATTTGTGCTGGAAACAATGTCACTGTATTGGTGATTATTTCCTTCGACATTATTTATCATCTATTGAAAGGTTAATTTTAGCTTTATCGTGATTAACGGTTACTCTCTAAATTTGAGTAAATTATGCATAATTTATTAAAAATAGTGACAATTTCTTCTCGTCGGTGCCCTAACTGTTGAAAAGCGTCACTTTATTCGAAAACAGTTTGGTGGAAACATAAATTTAGTCTCTAGATAGTTTTCTCAAAGATTCAAGTTCAAAATACAATATTTATTACTTATTTAATTTATTTAATCAGATTAAATTATTTTGTTTATTTGTTAATGTGTATATAGAAGTTGTGAAGGTCTACTTTACATGATGTAGGTAGAAGAACAAAATTCAAATTAATTGATATTACACGTTAATTATTACTATTGTTATTTTTATATACTCAAGTTGCTTATATTGGGGTTAGCATCTTGCACTGGCCTATCGCTTCCTCTTTGCAACGGTTTTCAAGGTTCCTCTTGCCCACTTGTCCAAAGGTGACGTCCATGACCTCTTTTATCATAATCTTTTTCAATGTAAACTTGTGCCTTCAAAATGTTTTTCTGATTAAAGGATAAAAGTAATTTTAGTTTTCCGTTGTACTACATGTTGCATATATGACTCTATTCGTTTGTTTAGCACATGACTCAGTTGATCATTTTGAATCAAACAGTTTAGGAAAAGCATAGGAATTAAAATTTTAATGATTTATGTGTGTATTTTTTCATCCCCTTCGTATAATGATCTATTTATGCATTCTTCCTCTTGATGCTTAAAAGCAGAATATTATATGAAAGTGAAAACAATAAATTTAAATCCTATAACCATAAATAATCAGAATTTAAAAGTTTTCAAAGTTATATAATCATTTAACAAAAAAGTTTTAAAAAGGGAAGGAAGGTAAAAGAAAAGGGTCTAGATGATAGGTTGATTTAGGATCCATACAGAATGGAGTAAACATCTTGTCAAATTAGTTCTTTAGTAAATATGAAAAGGAATTGAAGATGAAGAATCACCTCCGTTTTGAAAGAATGTATGGATAGAAGACATGACACAGTAATAGCTATAGCTGATTATATAGTATTACATAACAGAAGAATGTTCAAAAGCAAAAAAAATTACTAGAGTGAAAATAATGAATCTAGATCTTATAATTATAGATAGTCAGAATTTAAATATATAGTGTTATAACATTGCCTTTGTATATTAAGAGCCTTAAACTGAGACAACAACCTGATTTTGTGAGTCTAAGCTAATTGACAAATGACATGTTTATGGGTAAATTTGTATTAGGGTGAACTAGTTTGGCTTCTGATTACATGGTGAGTGCGCTTAAAAGGCCCACTTATATGCTTTCATTTTAATTGATATCACTGATTTGTTTACGCCTTATTAACCTAAAAGCTATTATTTTTTGTTTTAAATGGTATCCATGTTGATTGTGTTCGGGTAAAGGTAGAGAATTAAAGAGAATTGGCGAGTTGAAGAGCTCACTCAAGTTGAACCATAGCGGATAATTACCAGATGGTAAAAGTGTTGAAAATGATAATAGGGAGTGAAGTTTGGTAGTGGTAATAGTATTATTACTATGTCTAGCTTCTTGACACAATTAAGCCCTATAAATTATAGTGTTGAAAATGATCTAGAAAATAACAGAAACCATACCAAAACTAATTTTTAGGCTCACCAGTCAAGCCCTATGAATTCAACACAATTAAGCCAATATATAAAGTACATAACTATATAAGCCTATTACTTCTAGTTGCATGTGTTAAATTAATTCCCTAGTAATAGCTATGCACTGGGTGTTAATTTCAAACCTTCACTATACAAATTCTGTGTGTATATTGTCCCTTTAGATACGTTGTTAAACTATACCTGCCAATTCTGTGTGTGCAAAAAAAAATTATTAGGTATATTTAATTAATTTAATGCTAATTTATTTTTTTCACGTCATTATTTAATCCATTCATATTTTATTTATTACTAAAAATTTTAAACTCCCAACTGTAATTGTTATATCTGAATTTCTTAAATTATATGGCGAATAATAATTACCTGCGGACAGTTTTAATTAAAATATAGGTTACTTAATCCATACTTCTTATTCAAGTTAATGCTTCTTATCTCAATTCTTGTCATCCTTTCCACTTTATGTCTCAATCCCGTGAGAGTTCAAGCAAAGGATATACAAGTTGTTGTGAACACTTTGACTTGAGCAAGCGACCAAGTAATGCAGCCTTTATTTTTTTTTAAAAAAATATACTAATAGAATATTGTTTGACATTTTTTGTAGTGAATTTTTTGTCTTACTAAAAAGGGAATTGATTTGTTCAAACAAGACTATCAATGACGAAACCGACATGGAGGAGTGGGAAGAACATGCATTGGTAATAGAATAGCTTAAGAGTCCAAAAATTGAAGATGTCTTCACTCATCATATATCTATATGGTAGATTTATAGAAGGTGTATTAATATAATAACACCTTTAGTAAAAGCTATTATCAAGGCCAATCAGGCAAAGCCTTCCAATCCTCAAAAGTATTTTGCTAATGAGGAATGGATGTTTTCTATAAGTTAGGAGGGAAGGACCCAAGAATTTGGAATAAAAAGGATTAATTTTCCATTTTAGGCAAAACGTGAATGAAGTGTAAGGACTTAATGTGTTTTATTTTTCCTTTGTAGTGTCACACACCCAGTCCTCTAGTGCTGTGCTATATGGAACCCAAAAAATTATCCTACCTACACATAGTATAGATATATTTACATTTAGATTTAAACTATTGGATTTATTTAAAAAAAAAATCGTTAGATGAAAAATTTAGATAATACTATTTGTATCTAGAAATATTGGTATGCAATTTTCCTTCTTGCGTTTCGACTTGTGTTGGTTGTAACCCAAACGAAAGAAAAATTAGCAAGCTTGTAGAAGTAACCAAAGCAACAAAAACAAAAACAAAAATGTTGCTTCATATCTATATTTACATAAACTCGTGTAAACAAAACTGAAGCCCTAAATTTCCAAAAGGCAACCGGTGAGCACGTGGCCAGTGTAGTTATCTGGGGTCACCACTTTAGCCCAAGAACCACTCTTCAGATTCAATACAAAGCCCATATGCGGTTCCCCGAACCCACTCGATCCAATAAAAAACAATGACCCTTCCCACTCTCCCACCCACGCAACGTTCCGTATCTCACTCGGCACCTTCGCCACCGTTCGCCACTTGTTTCCATGCAAAGCCACCACGTCACCGCCCCTGCACATGTACATTATCCCCTCCGGATCACCACCGTCCACGCATGTGCGCGGACACGCGGCGTCATCCAGGAACTCCTCCTCCACCGGGCCCCACCTCCACGTGGCAAAATCGAAGGTCTCCGCGCTCCGCTCGAACCGTCCCTGCATCTCCGTGCAGTAACCACCAACGACGCAAAGCGTGCCGCGGCGGAACACAGCCTTGCACTCGTCGCGCTCCCTTGCCATGTCAGGAAGCGGGACCCATACGTTACTTGCCACGTCATACGCAAACGCTGACCTCAGCGCATTTTTTTCCTCGTCGTGCCCGCCCGCAACATAGACCGTATGATCTTGATCAGACGCTAATGCGAAGAACATGCGGGGACCATCGGGCATATCGGCCCCACGGCGCCACTTAGCCGACATAAAATTATAGATGAAAACAGAATTGGACGCTTTCCACGAATGCGGGTCCCACCCGCCCATTACCACCAGATCGTACCCGACGCCCACTATTTGACAGAATATGGGTAACCCGTCAGCGAGTTCGGGTGTCATGGGCAACTCGCCGCATGAACCCGTTTCCGGTTCGAATAAGCTGAGCCTGTAAAGCGGGTTCGTATTGGCCTTCATGATCAAACCGGTCCCGCATTTTTCAGAGTCAATCTTGGATTGAACCGTGACGAGGATTTTCCGTGCGTGCCCCATGCTCCTCCTCCTCCGGCGAAACTCCGGCATCTGAATCTCCGTCTTCCAGCCTTTGCAGACGGAGGCAACCGTCGGGAACTGCTGGTACGAAATCCGAATCAAGCAGTCTCGGGCTACGTCCTCTGGCAGACCTGAAATCAACTCCATCGCAGCAGAACAGAACAGAACACCGTTGAAAATTAAATTAAAAATTAATAATTCTGTATATTAGTGAAGAGGCGTGAATATGAGTTCGATTGAGATCATGGAGAATATGGAGGTTTTGGGGGTTTAAGGAGAAAAGTTGATTTTTGAAAAGGAGAATCTTCAAGGGAACATATAATAAAAGTGTGTGGATGTGAGGATAGTGGAGGTGATGTGTATGATACTGGATTTTATAGAAACGACAGCGGGACTCACATGCCGTTTGAGATAAGTTTTGGGATTCATATTCTCAGCAAAAAATAAATGAAACAAACTCTGGGTCTTCTAGAAGCTTTTTCTTTAGGAACCGGCAACTGGCTATGAGAAAGATACACTCCTACTACTCCACTCAAACCAAGATGGTTTTAATTTCGCATATAAAAGGGAAAGTAATGAAAAGCTAAAAAATACAGTAAAAATAAATTATACAAAAACAACCTTTCCGCCTGAATTCTTTCCTTGTGAGAGGGAATTATAAAATGTGAACATGCCAAAAATAATTTTTTACTCGATATAAAATAAATTAAAACAGACGAACATAAAATATTATTTTATTTTCTTTATATATGGTTATTGTAATAATTGATGTTTCTTGGCCTAGTAACGTGATTGGAGATTGACTTTGCAATAATTGTGGGCCTGTAGGTTTCCGTGTAAACCGCGTCTAGATTGCTTGTTTATTATGTTGTGGGCTACACAGCTGCTAGTATTTATCTAATGAATGCTATCTTTTATGTGTGTGCATTATCGGCACTAACAAGGGTGAAACCACAACTTGAATTTATGCTACTTTTCATAAATAATATAAATACGTATTTATTTAATTCATTTTTATTAAATAAAAACTTATTTATGCAGACTTTTTTAAACACAACCTAAATAAGTGTTTCGAATAACTAATTTAAGTTTATGAAAGCAAATTAGTTTATAATTTATTTCAATAATTTTTTGGAAAATATCAAAACTAGTTTTTTTTAATTAGTTATAAAAAGGGCACTAAATATGAGAATCAAATAATTAATTTAAACTTTTCAAATTATTATACAGTTTATTTAAACACCTATCAATATATATTTTTAATAAGTAATATAAGGTAAATTTTAAATGAGTTCTTTAAATTTTAAATTATTTTTCATATCATTATGTTAGTCATATGTTGAAATACATGTTTAGCAATTTAAATTTTTAAAATTATTTTAATAATTAGAAAGTTTAATGATTAGTGTAATAGATGAGCTTGAATGATTTTAATTTGGCATGAGGATAGAACTTGTGCATGAAACGTGGAGAGAGCAGAATGGATGAATGAAATCATAGAAGTTAATAAATTTAATTTAAAAAATTGTAAAAGCTGAGTTTATTGACATGGATAGGATTGGAGTGTTAAAAAGGTCACTGGGACCCATTTCTCTGATAAGAGGAAGAGGAATGAAAGGTCTCACAGTGTGTGACTCTTTCTAAGTTCTAACTCAATAGTATTATTATTGATCATTTTTATCTCTTCTAGAAACATATACATTATTTGTTTTATTACCACTTTTCCATTTTTCCTTGGTGGAGGAGGGTAAGGGTAATACACTAATAAATTCGTTTGAAACTTAAGTCTGTTTTAGCTTGCGAGTTCTTGTTGGATTCATTCATATGTTAATTTTACTTTGAATTCCTTCCCCAAATCGCCTCTAATTTATTTAGCGGCAAGTTAAGACTTACATGACCCAACCAACATAAACTTACAATTAAATGAAAGAAGGGTATGGTCGGTTAATAATACTCTCTCTAAACCTTTTTCATCTGTTGAGAAATATTTGTTTTTATTTATCCGTTCATTTTAAATTTTAAGAGAGTATTGACTGTTTCTTTTATATTATCAATTATAATAAATAATAAAAGATAAAAAAAATTATGAAAGTAAATAATTTTTTTAATTATAATATTAATTTTTGTAAAACCTTTTACTTCTTCTTATTATGAATAAATAAAAAGAATTAGGATATGAGTTTAATAATATAAAATAAGATAGCAATATGATAGATTGTCATTTTATCCTATCTATTTTATGTTTGATATACAAAACAATAACAGATTACAATCTATCCAACCTTTAATATAAATTGTTAATGATAAGATTGTATACAAATTATATTAAAATAAAATATTATATATTTATAAAAATTAATATAACTTTTAAAATTATTTTGATTTTTCATACAAATATATCTAAATATAAAAATTTATGTACAAATAATATTAAACTTATAATGTTCTTTTTTTAAATTACACTTCAAATTTAAAATTTTTTTGCATTAACTTATAGTTATAAAAAGGTTTAAAAATATATAATATAGCATTAGAAAAATATATGCTTTTTATTAAAAATTTCATATCATGTTTTTTATAAAATTAAATAAATTTTATAAATAATAGATAAATTTTCATAAAATATTGGTACGATAAATGAGATAGGAACTAATATATATATATATATATATATCTTATCCTAATAATTCATAACTCAGCATCCTCTTACGATAAGAGTAACAGAATATTTCCTCCTTAAATTGTCTCTAATTTAGTTAGCAGTAGGTTAAGACTTAGCTAACCAAAATTAATTTAAAATTAAATGAAATAAAGGTATGATCGGTAAATAATATATGGTATGATAAAATAGGATATATGAATTGAATAATAATAATAATATATGATAAGAATATAATATATTATTATTTTATTCCATTTTATCCAATTTATTTTATGTTTGATATATTAAAGAATAATAAATTATATTCTACCTAAAATTTGATATGATGATGAAATAGTATATAAATTATATTAAAATAAGAAATATATATTTTTTATAAAAATAAGTATAACATTTTAAAATTAATAATTATTTTTTAAAAAAATTTAATATAACATATATAATTATAAAAATTTGATAAAAATATTAACAAATAATAGTAATATTATAATATTTATCTTTAAAAATATTACGCTTCAAATTTAAATTACTTTTTGCAATAATTTATATTAAAAATAAAAAATAATAAAAATATAGGTTATAAAATTAGTAAAATATTTTTATAGTTTTTATTAAGGCTTTTCATATAATATTTTTCATACAAAAATAAATTTTATAAATTACTAAATTATTTTTATAAAATATTATAAACTGATACAGCATAAAGAGATACAAAATAAAATAAAAAGTTATCTTATCTTAATAATTTCTAACTCGGGATTTTTTTAGGATAAGAGTAACAGATCATTCCTTTCCTAAATTGTCTGTAATTTATTTAGCAACGAGTAAGAGTCGGCTAACCAACATAAATTTTAAAATTAATGAAATAAGGGAATGGTTGGTAAATAGTACATAATATGACAAAAATATATATAAGTTAGATAATAAATATATGATGAGAATATGATAGATTGTTATTTTATTTTATTTAATGTTTGTTATATAAAATAATAATAACTTACATTCTGTCCTGATATTTACAGTTGATGATTAGATGATATATAGATTACATTAAAATAAATTATTACTTTTAATAAAAATTAATATAATTTTAAAAAATTAAAATTTTTATTTTACCATAATATATATTTATTAAAAATATTTTTTAGTTACAAATAATATTAACATTTAACGTTTATCTTAAAATTTGTTTTTTACACTTCAAATTTAAAACACCATTTGCAATAATTTATTATTAAAAATTAATTTTAAAAAAGGTATAATATATTACAAAATTAGTAATATATTTTTATATTTTTATTAAAATTTTCATATAATATTTTATAAACAAATTTATAAATAATTTTTATAAAATATTAAAATTGGTATGATATAAAAAAAAAAAAAAAAAAGTTATCTTATCCTGATCATTTGTAACTCAACGTCTTTTTAGGACAAGAGTAACATACCATTTATTCCCTAAGTTATCTATAATTCATTTAGCAGCTTAGCAGCAAGTAAGACTTACCTAAGTCAACCAACATAAACTTAAAATTAAATAAAATAAAAATATGGTTGGTAAATAATATATGATAAGATAAAATAAAAAAAATATATATATATATTGGATAATAATAATAATATAAAATAAAATATAATAAATTATTATTTTATTCTATTTTTTCTTCTATATTTTATGTTTGATATACAGAAAATAATAAATTATATTCTATCCCACGTTTAATAGAAACAATTAAAGATAATATGGTAAATAAATTATATTAAAATAAAATATTATATTTTTATAAAAATTAATATAAAAATTTTTAAATTTAAATTTTAACTTTTTATACTTTTAATATATATATTTATATATGTATATATATATATATGAAATATTATAAAGAATAATTTTTTAGGTACAAATAATAATGAAATTATAATATTTTACTTAAAATTTGTTTTTATAATTCAAATTTGAAATATTTTCCTACAATAATTTATAATTAAAAATTAATTATAAAAAGGTTGGAAATATATATATTATAAGATTAATAAATTATTTTTATATAATTTTTTAAATTTTCATGTAATATTTTATAAAAAGTAAATTTTATAAATAATTTAATTATTTTTATAAAATATTAAAAGTATTACGGTATAGAAGATAAAAGTAAAATAAATTTGTTCTTACCTGACAAAATTTTAACTCAGCATTTTAAAAAATAAAAATTTAAACTATCAAAATAAAATAATTTAATTTAATAAAAAAGTATCATATCATATTAATTTTTAAATATAATAAATTATCATATTCTATCATATTATTCTAGACGACTTTTCAAGTTATTGCGCAGGAATCCATGAATTAAAATTTGTATACTCGGATCCATTTTCAGTACACGTTACTGGAAAGTTAGTACCAGATTTTTTTACGGGTGCTAATATTTACGAGAAACGATCAAATATTTAGTAACCATTGGTTATGTGTTTTATATATTTTATAATTTGTAAAAATATTATTTTCAACTTTTCATTCATAACAATTTTAAAATTTTGTTCAATATAACTTACAGCAGCTAAAATGAAATTTTTAAAAAATTATCTAAATTTGACATGTTTCATGAATCAATTAAAAATTTAAAATATAAAATCTCAAAATGTTTAAATTTGTCGTACTCATCCGGTGTAATAAAAATACTCAACAATTGTACTCAATTTATTACATATTAATTTAACCATATTACTATTAATTAGAAGAGGAATTTAATAAAAATATCAATTTTATAAGTATAAAGATATTAATTTTAAAGTGAACAATTAAGTATAAATGGTTAAAATTAAAAAATAAATTATATAATTACTCAAAAATATATAATTTTTTTTTAAAAATTATATGATTTTATATTCTAATTTTATAATTTATAAAAAAATTTAATAAAATTTTTAAATTTTGTTTAGAAATATTTAATTTTTATATTCTAATCTTAATTATTTTTTATAAAAATTTATTATCATATTCTTATAAAAAAATTCTCATATAATATATATATATATATATATATATATATATATATGTATGATTCGAACCGACTTGGGATGCAAGTTGGCATATTTGCCTATCAAGTAGGTACAGTTCAAATCATAAACAACGGGGTATTCAAATAAAGTTTTGAAAAGATATATAAAAATAGTTTAATTTTAAATGATTTTAATAAGTAATAAATTTTATAATCAAATTTATAATAATTTATTAAATAAACATTTAAGTAATTTATTTATCCAAACATATTCCAAGTGTGTCTAAACCAAATTATTCTAAACTCTATTTGAATATTTTTTTGGATATTCTTTACATAAATATAATATAATTTTTTGCAAAATTTAACTTAACAAATAATTTAACATTTTATTATATGCATTTAACTTTTTTTTAGTTATCATTTTAAGTTACTTTTCACTCAAAAAATAATTAACATCATTATTTACATTAAAATTATTATATAATTTTTATTTTTTATTGATTATCTTTTATAATTAATGCTTTGATGATGTAAAGAAAAAACATAATAAATATTGTTTTAAAATTTAAAACAATTATTAAATTTTTTTTTAAAATTATGATAGATAAAAAATGAAGAAAATAGTTATATTAATGTGCAAGATTTTTATTAAGTACTTAGCATACCGAAGAGCTTGATTGGTTCCTTTAATAGGATGGCATTACCTTTTCCTTTTCCACCGAAATTGAGATACAGATGACAGGCACCAGCAATTTGGCTGGCACGATCCATATATAATTATTTATCTTTGTGCGTTGGACCTATTTGATAAAATTAACAATATATTAGTTAAAAGATAAAATTAAAATTTTAAAAATTAAATAGAAATAAAAATATTAAATTATTAATTAAATTAAAAATATATAATTAACTATTAAAATAATTAATGAATATAAAATAATAATAAAACTAAAATATAATAAATATAATATATTTTTAATAAAAATATTAAAATTGAATTATATAAAATTGTATTTTTAAAATAAAAATATTTTTTTAAAATTTTTATACAAATAATTTTTTAAAAATAATGATTTTTTATAATTTTATTTTAATTTATCAAACGAATTAATATTTTTAAAAAATATAATAATTAAAAGAAATAATATATACTAAAATAATAATTTAAAATATAATATTTTATAATAATATAAAAATAAATATATTGAAATTAATAATATTATTATAAAAATTAAATAATGTTAAATTTATAAAAATAATAAATAAAAAATTAAATTATAAAAATATATTAAAATAAAACTAAAAAATATATTTTAACTAAAAATAATACATATAAAAAATAATTTAAAATAATTTTTTTAAAATATTATTACTTTCTAAATAATATCAATAATTATTAAAATAAATTATTTTAAAAAATAAAATAACTTAACATTTCTTTCGACTAATATTTTTAGGTTTTAGTAAATTATCCATATCTAATTATTTATCTTTATTTTTGTGTCTTGCTTCAATTTAATTATTATTTTATAAAAATATATTAAAAAAAAATTTAAAAAATTAGCTAAAAATATAAAATTATTTTGTAAAATATTATTACTGTTTAAAAGCATTAATAATTATTAAAATAAAATATTTTAAACAAATAACATAACTTAACGAATTTTTCAATTAATATTTTCAGTTTTTCGCGAATGATCTCTATCTAGTTATCAATCTTTGTTTGTTGGACCCTACCTAGTTGTGTAGCATTTTTCTTTTCCCTTTTCCGAAAATCAAAGCTTTCAAATTTCACCGACAAATGGAGTGAATGTTGACCATTTTGCTTAAATGAACTCTTCTTATTTAAGTTGCATCTTCACAGTGGTAAGTTTTTGTCCACTTTTAACACCAAATGTCTATTTACGTGACATTTGAAAGGGGAATGGTTAACCACCACTTTTCTCTCACCCATCAATTTGGGAAAACAAGTTTATTATTATTTAAAAAATAATAATTATATAATAAATAAATAATTTTAAAATAAGAATTAATTTTAAAAACATTCAATAAATAAGCAGGTTATAAATGTGTTAAGAAGAAAAGTGTAGGGGAATTTGTAAGAATAAAAAGATATCTCAAGCGCCAATAGTGCTGATCATTAAAATCACATCAAATACACGACATTAACGACATTAATAACAATCTCTTACACATTAGTTAAAATAAAAGTGGTTAGAAACAAGGCACCAGAAAAAGGACAACAAATACAAAAGAGTAAGATTTCTGATTTCTCTCCCTTTTTCAAATTTCTTTATGATGATACTCAATTAGTAAGTGGACAAATTATGGATCTTGCGTGGAATAAATTGGATTTAGAACATCTCACTAAGGAGTCCAAGGAGATGTTGAGTCTACGTAATTCAAGAAAAAAGTTAACAATACATTGCTTTTTATTACAATTTTGCAACACATTTTTTTTATTATTAACTAAAATTTAGCAAGATTGACAAAAAAACGTGTGATTTTTTACTCTGATCACCCCAAAAAAATTATCATTTATTAGCAAAAAAAATATCAAAATATTTGAATAAATTTTATTAGCATAGTTTCTATCTAATAAAAAATAAATTGTTAATATAAATTTTAAAAATTTATATTAAAAATAATACATTATATTAATATTTTATTAAAAATTATTGGTTATTATAAATCTATAATGTCTATATTAATAGGTTAATTTCTGTTAAAAAATTATCTTAATAAAAAATAATTCAATATTGAGTTGTTAATAAGTGATAATTTATTTTGTAATATATTTAGGCTATGTGATAAAAATAGTCAGCTGGATGAAAGTTAAAGACACGGTTTCCATATTTTTAATTTAAAAATATTTGCACACTTTATTTTCTATATTTGATGTTAAGTTTATATTTTTTAATCATGTATAAAATTATTCATTTCTATGATGTATATACGCAAAACAAGATAAAGACTAAAATAGTTGCACTTTGCACGAATAAGAAATTCAGTCGATTAAAGCAATAACAATTTATATTAATTTACTAAATTAATAATAAAAAACGTTGAGATCTAGAAGGATAATATTAGTTTTCTTCAAAAGAGTATATTCTAGAAGATAACGATAAAGATGAATGTCCTTAGTTGAAACAATTATTACCCCACACTAATGATCAAGTTCCGAGTGAGGAATGGTTCAAAGGTGAAAGTTCAAACCAAAGGGTAAGGATGTGACGGTTGATAGAGCCGGGAATGGAACTTTGCATGCATAGGCCGATGGAGACTTGATAGTGAGGTCCACCATGGTATGGAAACTTTATTGAGAATATATATATATATAATTTTATATAAAATATAAAATATATTAATTTAATTGTATAATTATATTATAATATTTTTATAATTTTATAGATTAAATTATAAAAAATTTAAAATTATAAATATGTTATTTAATTATTAATATTTATATATATTTAAATAAAATATAAATTGTTAAAATAAAATACTTATTAATTTTTATTTTATATACATAATTTATTTAATTAAAAATTTAAATTAATGAATTTTATATTTTACATAAAATTATTAAATTAATATAAATATTTTATATATATTAAAAGGTCAATGTTAATTAAATGTTTATCGTCTATTTTGTGTCAGTGTTTCCTTTATCGCTCCAGTTGCTTTCGGGGTCATGGAAAAAGAATAGTAGAGACGATATGCATTATTGAGATTTGTCCTAAGTGATGACTCAACATCTATCTTCTAGAAGCACGGTGTCATGTTACCACCACCCTCTTTCCAAAATAGCCATAGCATGGTCATGCGCTCCACGACACCATGCTACAATTATTTCAGTAAATTAAGTATAGAACAAATCACTACCTATTTTAATAATCATGAAATCCATTCCGTAATCGTATGTTAATAATTCTATAAATAAATTTTTTAAATGATGTACTAAAACGATGCATAACACTTGTTGATTTCAGGTTTCCCTATCATGTCGTTAGGTTTCAGATTGCTGAGATAACAAGGTAATATTCACATAAGAAAAATAATAAGATGGAATATTTAACTTGGTCTCAGACCAGAATTTTTTTTTCCTAATTGGTGGTCATGGTGTGAATAGTCTTGACCAAACCAATCTGAAACTTTACCTTCTTATCTGTTTAGTTCATTGTCAAAACTCAAAGAGGCTTCTCACAAATTCTAACTTTTGCCGGTTTCAAATGTACCTATGAAGTGTGTACTTAATTTTATTTTATTATTTTATAGAATTTAATTAATTTTATTTTGTGCGCGGAGACTTCTATCCAAGCTTTTAGGATCAATGCCCCCACATATGGACCTTTTATTTCACCTTTATACTATAGTAACAAAATTGATAGGAACATGTCTATCCTCGACATAAGTACAACATAGGAACATGTCCTTCCACTCTTAAAATCTCAACTATTGTTATTTTTTTAATGAATGTCCATTCCACGAGACTTGCCAACAATGCTCTCTCTTTTTTATAAGGCGGCAATATTATTTATTGCATTAAAATTTTATTACTAAAAATATAATTTTAATTTAAAATATTCAATAGTTGACAAAAAAATATATGCCTGTAATTATTTATTTTATAATAGGGTCACCAAGTTTTTCACAAAAGCAAACAAATAATGAGTCCTGACAGGGCGAGAGTGGGCTCGTCTTAAATGGATATGGCTGTTTTCCAGCCTCGAATTCAATCAACACAACACATCGAATGCAATGAAGCATATAGCGTAATAATGTAACTATATCTTAAAGCTTTATATATATGAACTATTATATCTTAAAATTTATTGTTAGGCGAATGCAGCAGGTATAGAAACACATGGTGTGATGTGCACGTCACATAATAAGTATTTATTAATCTCACGAAATAAACTAAACAACTGATGACTATGAATGTTGAAGCTTCACTCTTCTAGATTGTTTTTTATAAGCCTATCTTCCAGAATGTTGACTCGAGGCGTTTATACTTTTCATATATGTGCCCATAGTCTGAAAATGGTCGACTATATGAATATGGCATTATTTAGTTACGTCTGAATCTACTTATTAAGTTAATAAGATGGCCGGTTAAAATGTAATGATGAATAAATAATTTTGACTACGTAACGTTATTATCCTGAGTGACAGTTGATGTAACTAATAACCGTCCATGTATTATTTTATTCAAATAAAACTATTTAAATAAGAGCAACATTTTAATGAAAGAATAATGTTAGAAGTGAACATAGGTGAAACAAAGTAAGGTCCTCTGCAGTTTTAAAAAAAAGGACGAGCATGCAGTTCAAATCTAAAGGCTTGTTATTGATGATAATAAAAATTGAAATGTGTACGAGTAGCAAGTTCGTTAGATTGTGACCGCACAAGGTGCAATTACTATGTTTAAAGACTAAAATGTTTGAGCCATATATTTTGGTAGGGTTAATATAAGAGTTCATTTTTATAAATTTAGTTGTTATAGAAAAGTTGAATAAGAAAATATTTAAGAGTTGAAATATAAAAATTTAACTTAAGCAATAAGTATAATTGATTTTATCTTTAGGATTCATTTAATTTTTTTCTTCTTATTAGTAATTGTTGAGAAATTTATGGAAACTAATATTATAACTAAATAATAATATAAGAATCTTAAAAATATGAATAACTATCACTTGCATTTTCTTGCCAAATTCATTTTGCCGACAATGGCTATTGACAACTCCATACCATCCATGCAGCTCTTCAGCACAAGAGCACAGTAGAATCCTCCAAATATGTGACAAAGGGAACAGAGGACGTTCAAGAAAATAAATTGGTAGAACTTATTTTACATTCAATATAAAGAAGCCAAGTCCAAAAGCTCTTTGTATTTATCTGATACGTAGGATTTCACCTTCAGAGTCGGTTTCCCATCACTTCCTGGAGACATACACTTTACCCCAATGACAGTTGCCAAACCTGCATAGATAAATTCCTTGTCAAGAATAATCTTTAATACACCATCAAAGCTAAACTACTAAATAAGAAACTCTCAGCTTGCGTCTGGAGTTACTTGAAAATATTTTACCTGTTTGCGTTTCTACTATAGATAGAAACATTTAATTCTATGTTGAAAACGGCAGAACTTGAGTTACTATCACCACACCTCAATTGAAAGTTATCAACACGGAATTCATAGTTGTTATAGAAAACGTAGGCTTAAAACAGGTGTGCGTGTAAATAACTGTCTACACGTGGCATGCAGTCAGGGTGTAACAAATAATCTTAGTCTAGTTAGTAGTGACACATCTCCGTCGCAACAAATAAATGAAGGATTAGGGCAAATCTCTAAATTCACCAAGTGCATGCTATGATTTCACTCACTTTCGTGTACGCGCCCATACACCATTCTTTCCCCTTTCCAGTATTCCAATGGCCTTGTCCTGATCCTGGTGCTTCTCCTTAAACCAGAATCCCATGATGTACCGGAAGCTGGTAAGAAAGAAAAATTGTTTCACAACAGGAATTATTGAAAATAAATGAATGAGATAAATGAGAAGGAGAAACCTGCAAGGCTCTGCCGTGGAGGTCTTTTATTCTTGGACTCTTTTTTCGAATGTAGTTTAACTCTCTTTCGTCCATTAACAGGCACCAAAGAACCGTCTGTCTCTTCCTGTACCAGAAGACGGATTCAATTCTAAAAACAGCTAGGCATAAAAAGGAAGATAGTGATTAAACAGATTGTGACATGGAATGCATCAGGGCTTATACACAATTAGTTTCACAAAATCTTAATTGACTCCTATTTAAAATTAGGAATATTTTCAATTATCTAATCATAGTTCAATTCTACACCATGTATTTCCAATCTAAACTGTACGGTACAATTTAGTTTTACCTTTCAAATAGGATACAGCGGACGGAATTTAAAGTTTCGGGATTGCTAATTAAATCTGACTACCTTCTCCCAAGTGATCTAACAAATTACGCCTAATCACATTCAAAGTATGTCATCCCCATTCCTTTTATAACATGTCCAAAGCACCTCGATTGTTACGTTATCCATTCCACCAAATAAATTGTGATTGTATTATATGTTTCTTAATTGCTTTACATCATAACTCCTAAGAATGGAGCCTTTAGAAATATGTATATAATCACTCTATAGCAGTTAGCATTTATTTCTAAAGTTTGATACCTAACCTAAACAAAGCAACTCAACCTATTGCAATCAATCTGTTTTATTTTTAAAATGATGATAATGACCACATGAAGGGGGGAAAGAAAAGAAATTTTATAAATAAGATAAACTTATTTAGTGCAAGAAACAGTTTGATAAAGATTCTTATCTAAATAAGCTAAAATGCTAATACATGATTTTTTAATATACAAATAGTTTCAAGATTGAGGGAGGTAAAAAAGGAAATCGGCAAATCTAGTAAACCTGTACACAATGTTCTGGACCATCATGTGATCCTGTGGCACATTTGTCCATAGCCTTGTCTTGATATCCAGCAGGATTTGATTGATCAACTAATGCATATCACAACAAAGTTAGCATCCTCAAAGATACATAAACACTAATTTAAAAGACGATTCTTCCCTGATTTCAGATCAAAGAGCAACTTATGCAGGGAATTCATGACACTGTTATAACATGTCAGCAACAACAATAATCCAGTTTTATCTCATGCTAGGGTAACGACATGGATCAAGTTATATCATTGATTCCATAAATACACTTGGGTGGTGTTTGGCCCAACTTTTGGGCTTCTCTTATCATTAAAAGTAGAAGCACCTACAAATATCCCCCCTACAGAGGCTTTAATTTTTGGGCTTTTGTCCAATTGAAATAAAAAAATTACATTTAATTTGAAGAGTTTTTCTAAAATTGTATTTGGCCCATTTTCTCTTCCGAACCTCACTGTTTAAGGAAACAAAAGCCAAAACCCAGCTCAGTCAAACACTACCTTAGAGTAGTCTTATAGCATGCTTCTATCGACAAACCATTACATTTACTGTAAATGGCAAGAAGGATATCATTTGTATTGACAAATGATCAAGGACAAATGTACTCTAAGCAAGGACATAAAGTCATATTAGAAACAAAGATCATAATATGGCTTCAGGGAAAAAGCATTCATGCATTTACAAAATCTACTCAATGTTTCAGGTTCCAAGAATGACCTAAGCCAACAGAATGTAAACAGAATAAACTAGCCACACAAATTAACTGCCATTGTTCTTTTTTTCTTTTATTTTGTTAAATGAAACTACATTTTGCAGAGAAATACATTCTGACAAATTAAAGGGAATTCACATTCCTAGTGTATTGCTTAAAGTGAACTAAAGGATAATGCAGCAATAGTAAATTGGAAACCAAAAATAAATTAAATCCTAGCCTCATTAAAAGAAAGAAGCTTTGAGCACACAGAAAATGGTAATGAGCTGTTTCCCTGCAAAAATGGATGAATTAAGAAATTTATGATTTTAGCTAACACAACAGCTGAAAAGAAAATGTGCAGTGCATTTCAAATGAAGCATCTTATAGAGATTCAGTGTGGCCAAAAATTAGGCAACCAATGACTTAGTATATAGGTATTCTGCTTTGGGTTATTTGCATTGTGAGGTATATCTCCGAAGTATAAGAATATATACATACCCACTGGATTCACCAAGTTGAAATTCATATCATCCGTTGGCATAGAAGCTGTAAATGTCTGCCTATTTTCTGCCTGTATCAATCAGAATCCAAAAAATTCATTCAGATATTCAGGGTTAAAGTTTTGCCAACAATTTCAGATGATAAAACTAAAAAATTCAAGAGAGCATACTTTATCCTCAGATTGACATGATACATTTGCCTCAACATTTGACCTGTCAACAGTGTCATCCATAACCCTTTCACCCATAACACTGCCTCCAATATCCACATCCATGTCAACATGAGGTTCGGTTGAGTCAATATTAGCATCAAGCTTAGGTTCCCTTGAATTATCCATCGTACACCTTTGAGAAGTACTAGAATAATTTCTGACAGTATCCTCAGACAAACTTGTCCCACCAACTGCAGCTATACCTTCAATTGAGGGCACATTCAGCTTATTTGGTGACTTCCCAGAATTGTTTTCCTTGGAATTTACAGTAGTGCTGGTGCAGTTTCTGTCAGTATCCAAATCTGCACTTGTCTTACCAAATTCAACAACATCTTCAATCATATGTGCATTCTGTTCATTTGATGGCTTCCCAGAACCAACAGGATGGAGTTCCGTGTTTATTATATGGGTTGGAGAATGGTTTCTTATGGATAAATGGTCAATTTCCTGAGCTGAAAAAGGATCCACTGATTGTTTAGACCGCAAAATGTGCTTGTGTAGTGATGACAAAGAAGCAAATGGACTTTTTGGTGGTGTGGGGGAAGCGAAATGCTGCACAGGGCATCTTACATCCTGTCTAAGAGGTGTCTGATTGTTCATTCCTTTCAACAAATTATCTATGTTGGATAAAGCCTTCCTGGGCTTTGTTGAATTCCCTCGCAAAGATTTCAGATCAATCACTAGGTTATCTGGGAAGTCTGGAACAGATAATTTCTCTAAAACAATAGGTTTGATCTGTAACCTCTCCTGCAAAAGAGTAATTGCCCCGTCTCCCTCAAGATCTTCTGCATTGCAACTAAGCAATCCGTCCAATATTTCATTGAGCTTGTTCTCATCAGCAGCAGATGAATCTGCAGCAAGGAACATAATAAGAATGTTTAAAGTATGAAAATTGCACTGAGAAGTAATCAAACCCGAATTGCATAGAGTAGCATTCCCTCACCTATTACTTCATTTTCCAAAGATGTCGGAAAAGCTCCACCTTTGTCATTGTTCTCACCAACAGGATCAACACTATCAGATTCAAATGTCTCTTGAGAAGATGGAACATAAACATTATTGTCAGAGGTCTCTTTTGGGTACCGATGCTTGTATTTGATGAACCTGACCCATATAACATTAATGCCCAATAAAACAGCGGAACAAAAAAATGAAAAACATTATAAACAACTTTATGGAGGCTGATTATCTGATAATTGTGACTGTACCTTTGATTATTCCCCAAAAGTCCTGGTCGATTTCGTCTTGGTCTAGTGGATGCATCATCCTGATCCGGCTCAAAAGAAGCACCGCCCAACTGCTTCTGTATTTCTCTTTTTGCATCTAGCCATCAAATGCAAGTCCAGTAAGATGGCAAGCGCAATTCATAGAAATGGAATACCCCAGGAAGAGGATCAAAAGGTGACTTACTTTCCAACCGTTCATGGGCCAAGAAGAATTCCACCGGATCTTTCAGGTTATCGAGGTCCAGGGTTGGCAGCAAACTCTCAATAGAGGGTCTGTAAGACAAATACATGTCAAACAAACTAAAGTCAGCGCGAGAGAAAAAAAGGGGATTCACAGAGAGAATGCTGATTATAAACTTTACTTTTTAGTTGGCTTTATAGAGAAGCGTGGACGATTGAGGCCTAAGGCCGGTCTGCGTTGTCGAGGAAACTCTTCATGCTCTTCAGCAGCAACAACATCATTTCTCTCATCAGAAGTTGAATTTTCAGAGTTGAGCAGTTCTGGATTACCATCCAGTATGGACTTCACCTGCTCCACGAGTTTAGCGGGACTTTGCAAGGCCTATACAAGCACGAGAGGCATGAATGATGTTAACATCATAACTGTGATGCTACGTTAAAACTATAATCAACTATAATTATTTTTAATCAATAATAATTCCGACTTCTCTTTATGTATGCATCGAAATGTGGATTACCATGGATCTGAGGTGAGTGTGGATGGTGTGAAGATCTTGGTCTGGGTTGTAGGGTTTGGAGGGAGGAAGAGATGCTGAAGAGAAGAGGGAAAGCCCCCAATAGTTAGCGAGAGGATCCTCTAATTCTTCACCTTCTTTCTCCATTGATGTTCTAGTGGCATGATTACAAGGGGAAATGACAAGATCGAACGATAATTCAAAACCCTAGATGTGGTTGATTTTGCTTTGCTTTTATTTTCAATTCAAAATTGAAAACAACAAACTGAGCGGGAGCTATAACTCCTTCTTTCCGTTGAGTGTTTGTGTCGTGATTCGGCCCGTTCATTCGACTCTCTCCGAAGGCCCATCATCAAGTGGCCCACGGACCGATTCAAGTTTGTGCATTCGGAAACACACTCTCTACCCAGCCCATTTGAAAACAATCACACATTTTTAACTAAAACTAAAACTGCAAAATAAAAAACCGTGAACGGCAGGATTCGAACCTGCGCGGGCATAGCCCACATGATTTCTAGTCATGCCCGATAACCACTCCGGCACGTCCACCAGTTGAAAGGTTTTTCATAAATATTTATTATATATTAAATTTTCGATTGCTGTTTCGTTTCGTCAACACAACTTACATAAAACAGGTCAAATTGAATAGCTTCATAATAAACCCAATAGGGCCAGTAGCGAAAGCAAGAGGAAGAAGCAAATAGGTTTTTGTTTTCCCTTTTTGGTTCATAAATTTGCCTGCCAATTTACATTTCATTTTTGTTATTACTCATCTCAGTACACATGCTAACTATCTTTACATTCTGTTGCATGTCTCTGTTCATTGATAAGTTTTAGAACGATTGCAAATTTTATATTGGATCCCAACTACAGGTTTCTTTACTGGAACTTGGGACTTTTTCAAATTTTGAACTTTGGCATCCTCTACGTAGTTCTTGCCATGTCTGATAGTAAAAGAAGTACTAATAGCAAAGGTTCCAAGCGGAACCTGCCATCATGGATGAGTTCAGGGGAGAATGCCAACAAAAGCAGTGCAAAGAAACCAATTCTGGATGGTAAAGGTGAGAAATCCAGCGAAGGTGAGACACACAGGAAGAGCAACGTACAAACTGAAAATGGTGGAAAATCTTCTGCCTCTAGTTTGGAATCTAATAGTTTCAACAAGCTTCTGGTACTTGATTAACAAGAAACAATTAAGGAGTCCTCGTGGTTTTTGGCTTTGCTTGCCTTGTTGATGAATGTTGATTGAGCCCATTAACTGGTTTGTGGACAGGAAGGGGTGGTTTTTGTGCTGTCAGGCTTTGTCAATCCGGAGCGCAGCATGTTGAGGTCACGAGCCATGGAAATGGGAGCAGAATATCAGCCTGACTGGAACTCTGATTGCACTCTCTTAGTTTGTGCATTTCCAAATACGCCTAAGTTTCGACAAGTCGAAGCTGATTGTGGCACCATTGTGTCAAAGGTTTCCTTTTTTTCTTGCTTTGTTGACATGTGAATGGAATCTCTGTTTGCATTCTTTAAAAGTACTGCTTATCTTTTGGGAGGGAGAGGATACAAATGGAAAGGAAGAATGTGCCTGATACTCCTTAGGAATTTATATCTGATTCTATTCTTTGTCATTTTATTTATGCCTCATGTTCAGAGTTTATTATGCAATTATTAGTAAAAAAATTGAGATATCTGATGGTGATCCATGATTATAAGGTCATTGAATTAAAGTAAAACTATTGCCTTAATAGCCAAGAAAATACAAGGGCATCTTAGGAGTCGTTAGCAAAAATAACTTTTTATTGTTTTCATTGTTTCCTGTAGAAAACTTTGAAAAAAGAAAACAAAATAAAAATAAGGTGACATTTTTTTTCTAAACCAAACAGTCCCTTAAAAGTTCAAAGTCATCTTCTTTTGTTCATGGAATAATTTTCTTTGTAAGCCTTTATTTGATGGTTTAGCTTCACATGCAATTCAGTGGTGGTTGTTAGACTTCAATTCAATGTTTTTTGAAGATCATAAGCATTTCTTTGTCATGCCTGCATGAATGGAATTTTCATGTAATGTGCTAATCAAAGCATTTTGTCAATGAGAGTACTGTCTATACCTAATAGTTCATGCCTTTTTTTTTTCGCTAGTCTTGGTAGTGTTTATTGTCAAGCTTTAACACTTGTATGTTGGTAGGAAATTCTATAATCATGCAGTTTAATTCTTGGCTGTATCATTTTCTAAATATTTTGCAGATGATAGTTACTCGATATAACATGATGTATCCTTTCTTATTTCTTCTTTTTGGGCTTTAGGATTGGATAATAGAGTGTTACACCCAAAGGAAGCTGATTGAAATTGAGAGTTACCTTATGCATGCTGGGAAACCATGGCGTAAAGGAAATGGATCACTCGCAGTCAATGAAGGTGATACAATTGTATATGTATACTTGTACACAGGGTAGGACCTAAGTGATCTCTTTCTGCCATCTAGTGAGTGCTCTACCGATTACCATATGCATCTTTTTTGTGACTTCTCATGTGAAATTTGAGCTTGAAAGAAGCCCATTAAAGATTGTATGGTTTTGTTGACTTGCATCATAGATCTTATATTTCAAATCCTTCTATTTACTCTTTTTTCATGGACAAATAAATAGAAAGATAAAAATAATATATTGTTGGAATAAAATTGCAATTTCACAAGAGATATCACTATTATCTATTGACCATTTAAATGATATTATCTACAATTAATTATTTCTGGAAACGCTCAAATGTCGGAACACTTATTGTTTTTCTTTAAGCTTTTTTCACATCCATCTGCTTTGCTGGAAATATTATATAAATAGGTGCTACAATGTAATGGTGATGCTAATAGCCTTAATGTGTAATATCATATGTCCTTATCAGATGGATGTTGCCAACCTCCTACCCCTCACTCCCACGCCATTATCTCCATCCAATTTCACATCTAACCTACCTTCTTGTAAATTCTGTTGGTAAGTGCAGATAAAAAACCATCTGTATCCAAGAAATCACCAAAGCATGTTGAAAGAGAACTGCCTTCAAAGTCAACTGGCTCTACAAAAGCAAAGGTAAAGAAGACAAGATGTTTTATAAGTGAACTATACTTCATCTGGGAATGATGGGTCTGAATAACCTTTATTTTATCTGCAAAGGATTAATTTTGATGTAGACTTTTATGTTTGCTGCATATTCCAGGGAAAAGACACTGATGTTCCTAGGAAATGCTTTAATCCTTCTGAAGTGAAGAAGTGGGCTGTTGATGATTTGAATAAAACAATTCAGTGGCTCGAAAGTCAAGAAGAAAAGGTTATGATCTTCCATTTCCTGTATAAAAAACTGTTTTTATTCAATGTAGAGGTTACAACTTTCTTTTAAGCATTCAGAACTTGCATAGAATCAGGCTAAAGTACAAAAAAGAGATTTGCATTGGAACCAAATTCATTTCTACAAAAACATAGTATTTCATTGCCCCCTCATTCAAAATGCAAATTCTTGAAGGCTGTAGCTATCAGTTCTTCCCATTTAATTGGGCTTAAGTTTGATAGATATATCCTATATGAATCTTAACGTTATGCTCTAATCATTTCAGCCAGATACAAGTGAGATAACAAAAATAGCTGCAGAGGGGATTCTAACTTGTTTGCAAGATGCAATATGTTCTCTCAAGGAAAAACAGGTATGATACACGTAGAAAACTGTTTATCACTCTTATTAGTTAGCGAGCAACTTTTCTGGTATTTTCTTTCCCTGCAGGATGCTGGAATAGCTAAAATTTCCCATCACATAAACTTTAATATTGTATGCAGTCCTTTGTTTAATTTCTCTGTCAGAATAAGCAGAGTATCATTTTGATAGATAAAGGGCAGAATTATGTTATTATTCAAAATTCAAGTGAATTTCAAAGGGTACACTTTTTAGGCAAGGATCATTGGTATACTCTAAAACCTATTTTAAATGTAACTGGATGTTCTATTTGAATATTCATTGTGATTTGTGTTAGGAGGATATGAGGTTGGGTAACCGGGAAACATAAAAAACCACAAACATGTCAAAAATTTTCTTGCATGAACACCAATATTACTTGGTATTTTCTATTTCCTAATCCTTTCCATCCCAACATTTTTTTGGGGGGTGCTCCCAGCTAAATTTTCTCTGCAACCTTTTGTACTTTTTTTTACTCCAGGAACAATTTATAATATCTCTAACATTGCTGACAAAATTCACTTAGGTAGGAATTGGCTGATCATTAGTTGAATCAGCACCAGCACAATGAGTGAGACACATCTATATTAAAATCTTCCCTCAAAGCTAACAGTCTGCACTTACACTTGTTGAGTTGCTTTTCTATTTTAATCTTAATACCTTTCCGTTGTATTTGGTTTAACGCTGCTGTGTGAATCTTGTGCCATTATTGGTATTCTTACTTTTAATTTCAATGCGGTGCCTTTATCTTAAATATTAAACTGAATATATGATTTGACTTATTAACTTCAACCAGGACATCCGGAAAGGAACTGAGGACTGGAAACTCTTACCTCAGGTTGTTGAGGAGCTTGCAAAGTTGGATGTAGTAGGAAACAGTATGGCCTCATTGTCAAAGGAAGATCTTCACCAACAGGCTCTGGAATGTAAACGCATTTATGAGACAGAACTAAATCTGTTAGATCATAAATTGAAAAGTAATTCTAACTGTAAAGATGAACAGACGAGCAAAGCCGGAAGAACAAATGCCATATCTTCTGGTGCAGTTGAGTATGATAGTGATGAGACAATTGAGATGACAGAACAAGAAATAGAGCTTGCATATAAGACTTTATCCTCTAACATCTGCGATTTGTGAATGCTGACTTAACTTGTTTCTTTAGGGATGAAAAGGAGGTGGTTTGGTTTGCCTGAATTTTTCTTTCATCTTTCCACGGTATGCTACATAGAAAGAAAAGGCACAAAACAAGTCTGTTAGACTGGCCTCCTTCTGAAATTACCTTATTCACTCGGTCTTTGTTAGCCTTACATCTCACAGTCTGTTTTTCTGCTTCCTTGCATGTTACTTTCTCAGTCTCCAGTTTTTTTTTTCTCTTAATGTTCACCTGAGTTTTTGTCATCATTTTATGTAAATCTGTATATAGTCAATTTTAGTAGTCTTTGTGGTCGTCATCTTTTGGGTTGATACAACTCAATATTGGTGCAACATCATTTTGCCTTTTGAAATTAGTGCATCTACAACGCCGGTTTTGGTTGGCTGTTATAAAACAAACAGGGAAGCTAGTAAAAGATTCTGGGAGAGTTTTTTTTTTTTTAAAACTGTCTGTGTTGATATGGTAAACGGGTCCAACTGTCTTGGCAGACAATACTCTCCTTGTTTCAGCAATGAGCAGTGTAAGTGCGTTACTTTTCCAACTGAAGTATGTTCCTATTCTGATTAATAATTGTGAATAAGATAAATGATCTTAAAGTGTGTTTGACAAACCAAATTAACTAGTTTCTTTACTTATTTGACTTGAGGATAAACTTGATTAAAGGTTTATTTGATAAAATTTTGTTATATATGAGTTTATCTTATAAATTTTAGCATGGATTTTATAAAAAAAAAAGTTAAAGAAATTATTTTGATAAGTTATAACAATAAATTTATTAAAATAAGTTAAAAATAACTTATAAAAGTTATAAATTTATTATAAGTTCTTTTAAACATCCTTTTTATATTAAATTTGATTGATAAACAAGCTTATTTTAATAGTTTAGATCATTTTTTTAGGTGTTTTTATCATGTTACTTTATATAGCATTTGAATTTATAAGTTCTTTCTTCTTCTTTTTTTATGTTTATCTTTACTATCTTATGATTATTTTCTTATCCTCTTAATTTAGTAAGCCTTTAGACACAATGTCTCAATCACAAAAAAATTAAAATATAATTAAAGTTATAAAAATTGTTATCTTGTTTTTTTTAAACGATAATTTATATGAAATAAAATAAACTCCAGAAGTGATGATTATTTGAAAATATAGAATTATTATATTTTAGATTAATGTCAAGTTATTAAATATATTTTATTTTACATTTCAGTTTTTAAAAAAATTATAGCTACTGCTTTTTAGATTCAAATATTTAAGTCCATTCACGGTGGATTTGAGAGTTTTGTTTTAAAATTTTTAAAAACTACGTCGTGTTATAATTGAGTTTTGAAATTTTAGTTTTTAAAAAAATTGCAGTAAAAACAAGTCAATCCACTCTATTTTATTTCTTTATGTGAATTTACCATAAACATACAAATAAAAAATATTAATTAAAATATTTAACAAAAGCTGGAATTATTCTAAACAAATAATTTTTTAAAAAAATGATTTATATTATTCATCTTATTAGTATGATTGTTGTTGTTAAATCATGGTTATAACAATGATTTGATATGATGATTATAACATAATTACAACCATTTACATCTTGAAAATTAAACTTTCAATTAAAATAAAAATATTTAAAATTAAACATAACAATTATAAAATATTCTTTTTTATTTTAATAATCAAGTTTAAATTGTATTTAAATATAAAAAAATTGCAACCATTTTAAATGGAATTTTTTTAATTTTAAATTGTCAAGTAGATTTTTTTTTTTAATTTACTATGCTTATTCCCTAGTTATGTTAAACATGTGCTTGAAAAAAAATATATTAATTAGTTCAATTTTGAATTGAATGGATGAATAATTTAAAATTGATTAATTTAGGATACATTTGGTAAAATTAATGGACAAGTCACTTAAAAGTTAATAAATTATTTAAAAATAACAATCAACATGATTGAATTACAAATAGTTAATAAAATTAACCATTAAACTGGTTCAGAAATATAAATTAAAAAATACACAAACTAATTACTATCTTGAAATTTCATAAACACGGCATGTTTCTTTTTTTTGCAACAAATATTATATAAAATATTTCTTTAAAATTATAAATATATTTTTTAACTTTTGCATAAATAATATATAAAAGATTTTTTAAAAAGTCTTTATTTTTTATAACTTTAATTTTTAATAAAGATCAAATATATTATTTAAAAATAAAGTAAACAATATAATAAAAAAACAAAATAATATTTTATAACAATAATATATATAAATATTTTATTATAAATTATAAATATTAATATTCAAATTGGCTATATGAAACAAAATTTATAAAACAGTTGCTATCGGTATGATTTAGAAATTATGTAAATTAAAATCAATAATTTTGTATCCATTTAAATATGAATTTTTTTCTTTACTCGTTTAACTTCCTTATTAGATGGGTTGAACCTATAAGTTTACAAGTAACCAACGAATAATTTTTTTATTTTTTACAATTTTATATTTTAATATAATTTAATTATTAAATGGTTTAATTGAGCGATCTTAATATTTTGTTTGGCTTATAAAAAATAATAAAAATAAGTGAAAATATAAAGAAAAAAATGAATTGTTTAGATGCGTAAAGATGAGAGAAAAGAAAATATATTAGTAATTTAAAATTTAATTTTTTTTATGATGTTTTTTATTAATATATTATTATATTTTTATAAATATATAATAATTTTAACCATTTAAATTGAAAAAATGCAAGCTTCTTCCTCCCTTTTTTTCATCAATTTAGGGAAAAATAAATTTTGGTGGGACATGCAGAAATTTGTTCCTTCCTTCCTGTTTTCATGTGCAAACAAATGGCAGAAATCATTTCAATACCTATTTTTTTCCTTCATTTTTTCTTTTCATCCTTTTTATTTCACATCATCCAAACAAAACATAAGACTAGAGTGGGTCAAAGATGGATCAATTTTTTTTGGTTGACCCATTTACATTGTGGGACAATCCAAAATAGACCAAATTGCTTTTAATACCTACATATAATTGTTTTCAAAAAAATTGAATTTCTTAATCATAGTTGTGTGAGAACTTCTACAAATCACTTCTTAATCACTTTAAATTTATTAATCATAGTAGTTTCACATCTTCCACCATCATTGATGCTACTTAACTACTTTTCTTATTATCCCACACATTTTATAAACACCTTTCATATTTGCCACCATTACCTATTATCAATTTTATCCTACGTTTGTATTTGTTGTTGTCACTCAATGATGTTTTTAATGATTATGCCGTTTTGTTCAACATTTATTGACATGATAATTCCTTATCATCACATATCATTCATAAATTCCTTTTACATTTGTTGCTACTAACTATTAACAACTAGTATCTTACATTTGCATTTGTTTCCTCTAGACGATTTTTTTTATTATCATTATATTGTTTTTCCTCAATATTTATTGACATCACCATGTAACATTCTTAATTGCTACGTAATTGTTCATAACTTTCTGTTAGTATCATTATCATGTTTCATTTCTATCTTTTATCAATTGTATCGTCATTATCCTTCATTTTATTCCCCATGTTACAGGTTCTTTACCAATATAGACACAACTTGTTCCATCTTATCTTTTTTATTTTGACCATCAATAATAGAATTTTACAATAATTTTTGTACAACTAAAAAATTATACAAAATTTAAATTTAAATTATAAAAATTTAAACTTTTTTTGTTTAAAAATATTTTTAAAAATTAAAACTACTTTAAATAATACCTTTAACTCAATTCAGATGATTATCAAAATATTATTTATTTTTATATAAAAAATAAAATTATTTAGTTAAAATTAATATTTTTAAAAATAACTTTAATTTAAGTTAAAAAAAAATAAAAATATTGATTGTTATTTTTTAATTTTTTTTTAATTTTTATTTGTTACAATTTAAATGATATTTTTTGATTTGAAGGTATATAAATAAATATAAATATTTTAAATTATATATATATATATTTATATGTATATTTATGTATAAAAACATATAGAAAAATAAAAAGAGATGACAAAAATATTTATACACATACATACTAACGATTGATTAGATGCATACTCATAAAAATATATGTGAATCAAATATTATATTATTCATTTATTGATTTGGAAGGTATCCATATACTTATAAAAATATAATTTTTTATTAAATACATTTAATCATTACAATCTTATATCATTCTGTAATAACAAGAAAAATACTTTATATTATTTTATAACGATATTATTATCATATTGATGTATGATAATAATATATAATATTAATTTATATAAAAATAATCATATAATATTTTTTTACAATTTTTAAATATATTATTATTTTTATAAGTATATTTAAATTCAATTAATATGGATACAGATACTATACTATTCACCTATTTCGCATTTTTTTTCTTCCTAATCATATGTAACCTTTATGTGTTTTTTAATTCTCATATATTTATTTTTTTCATTTAATCTGTAAATTTCGTTCAATTTTAGTGTTTGGACTATTACGTATTGAAACAACTTTAACAATTAATTATTAAATTTAATTTAAATGCAGTGTAAAAAAATTTTACACTCTTATTTAATGATAAATTATCATTTCACTATAAATTATTAATTTTTAAAATAAACATTTTAAAAATCATATTTATTATATTTTTTATTTACAAAATATAAAATTTTACAATAACAATACATAAAAATTAAATTCTTATTTATTTCATATCTTCTTACTTTCCATTCAACAATTTATCTAATGATTCAACCTAACTAATTAGGTTAAATGTTGTATAACTTTTATATTTAAAATTGTAGGTTAAAATCAATTTTATGTTTTCCTTGTCTGATCAATTTAAATTTTTCTTTATTAGATTTAAATTTATTAGTTAAAAAGAATACAAAATATGAGCTTAAATTGAACTTAAATGACAATTTTGTATTTAATTTTTTTTCATGGTATAATTCAATAGAAGTAGAAATTTAAACCAAACTAACCAAACCTCTAATTTTATTAATCTATTTTCTTATTTATTTTGTACATCAAATATTACATACAGTTATATAACACTCATAATTTTTCATAATGATAAATATTTTTAATGAATAAAGTATATTTATATTAACAAATTTTACACGGTGATAATATATTTTATTAACACTTTATTTTCCCATGTAAAACATAATTGAAAATTTTACTGAAAAAAAATAACACTCCACCTTAATTAACCATCATTTTATTGTCTATTAATTTGTATTAAATGAAAATTATGTATATTTATGTTAATTTTTAAATGTTGAAATGTAAATTTGTAAAGGATGTTTTATTCTTATAATATTTTTAATAAGAAGAATGATATAATAAAAATTAAAAAAAAATATTAATTAAAAAATAAAGATAAAACTATTATTAAAAATTATTAATATATTTAATTTATAATTTTAAACGTATCCTAACATGAATTTTTTAAAAATATTATATATTTTTTAAGCGGTCGTGGAAAAATTGTAAAAAGTATTATAAAAAATTGTTACAGTATATATCTCAGCAATTTCAGGAAAGAAGACAGTGGCACGCGCAGACACACAATTTCCTTGTGAAGGGAATATTAAATCAGAATTAGAAGCAAAAAAGAAAAAATGAAATAGCACGTACTCATTCCTTGCTTCTTGTTGACAGTAGGGTTGCGCTGCAAGCCATCCACACCCCTTTCTTCTGCTCGCTGCCGTGAACCCCCAACTCTCTCTCTCTCTGCCACCATAACAATGGGTGCTTCTCTTCCCCCCAAAGAGGCCAACCTCTTCAAGCTTATTGTTGTAAGCTTCCCTCCTCTCTTTAATTATATGTTTCTCTCTCTTTTCTCGATCCAACTTCAATCACTTACTACTGCTTCCTTGATTGCTTCCTCATCGAAAACCCTAGATTCTTCCATTATTCTCAGCTGTTTCTTACGGGTTGTTTATTTGCTCACAATTTCATAGAAATTTAAAAATCCGGGGCATTCGTCACTTTGATTTGTGAGGCTCACCATTGAGTTTCATGTCTTCTGGGTGTAGAGTGAGATTGATAGTTCCCGAACTCTGGAGTTTTGAGTTTATTGCGTTCTGTGTGTTGTTTATTATTTAGCTCCTTGTTGCAACTACAGGAAGCAGGAAGGAAGTGTGAACTGCTCTCACCAGGATAATGTATAGGATTGTTTATATCAATGCGTGCGCAGATAACCTGACATAATCAATTGGCCCTGCCATGGAATAAACGAAGATAATAAATTTTAAAATAGGAGGGAATAGTGAATTCCTTGCTTTGGATATGTTGGGCATTGCTCTTGTTCCTACTTGTTGCAATTGAAGGAATTGGATTCTGTTTCTGTAGATACATAGCTATATTATCTGATTTAACTTTCAGATTATGCCCGGGGAATTCTGTCTAGCAGACCGTTTTGGGGTTTGGTTTTCTCAATGTAAAGAAAGCAAATGTATGCTCACTACTATATGTACTCAGATTTTAATCATCTTGGTGGAAATTTACCAACAAGTGAAATAATTTTGGTGTCACAGGGGAGGGGGTTTACTGTTTTGCCGGGTTTGATTTTCCTTGTTTGCCTTGCTGCAGAAATCCTACGAAACCAAACAATACAAAAAGGGCCTCAAAGCAGCCGATGCCATTTTAAAAAAAATTCCAGATCATGGAGGTATACATTTTTAGTACTTGTTTTTCTATCCGTTTCCTTCCTTGTCAGGGAATTTTTTTTTTCTACTCATTTGTTTAAGGAGTAACACAAAAAAATGTTATTTTTTTTCCTCACAGAAGGTTATTCTCTCTAAATCTCTTAATTATTTTGTTTCTTTGTGTTCTTCTTTCTTGTTTATGTGTCTGTTCACCCTTCTGCTTGATAGAAACTTTATCAATGAAGGGTTTGACGTTAAATTGCATGGATCGTAAATCTGAAGCTTATGAACTGGTTCGCCAAGGATTAAAGGTGGGTTGCCTTTGATTTTGCACTATTTATCTGTCTTCTAGTTATTGTTTGTCAGATGATCAAAGCTTAATCTTTGTTCTGGTGCAGAATGACCTTAAAAGTCATGTTTGCTGGCATGTTTATGGTCTCCTTTATCGGTCAGATAGAGAATATAGGGAAGCAATTAAGTGTTATCGAAATGCACTGAAAATAGATCCTGATAATATTGAAATCTTGCGGGACCTCTCACTTTTACAGGTAGCATTTTAATTCCTTTTGCTTATACTCACTTTATTTATAGCTGATGTAAACTTAGAAAGTCTCTCTCTGCAATGGCTTTAAATTGGGTGTTAGTTTTCCTATTTTGGCATCATCTATGGCATTTCCTGATCATAAACAAGTTACTTTGCGTTGGTGTTGTTTGTATCATATGGAGGAAAGTTTATCATCAACTTTGTCCTTTGCTTTCCATTATTGCCAGTAATGGTACTTTTATGATACTGTAATTGCCTATCTAAGTTTGTTTATGATTCTTGAAGTTCATAAGCACATAAGTCAGAAATACTGCCCTCTGTTATTCTAGAACTATCTGTCTGTTTCATAAAACTTAGGTAGGATTAACAATAAAGGTGAAAGAAAAATCTCTCTCCAGTCTCTTCCCATTTATAATCTTCCAATGCATGACCAGAAGTCATTATTTGGGATGGGGGTCTGAACACCTTGTACTGGGGTCTGGGGGATGCAAATGTTTAGCAATATCTTTTACTGTGTATTACTTTTCATATTTTACATATACAGTCATTCAGTGAATTTTTCTATATTGTATTTGTTTTGACCCTTGTCAATGTGCTTTTACTTCTAACTGCCAGGCTCAAATGCGAGATTTAACTGGTTTTGTTGAGACACGACAGCAACTTCTGACGCTC
Source organism: Canavalia gladiata (assembly GCA_037954105.1). Classification (NCBI taxonomy): domain Eukaryota; kingdom Viridiplantae; phylum Streptophyta; class Magnoliopsida; order Fabales; family Fabaceae; genus Canavalia; species Canavalia gladiata. The sequence goes on from CM075663.1 coordinate 48,380,858, forward strand.
AAGTCAAATCATCGCATGAACTGGATTGGCTTTGCTGTGGCACATCATTTGAACTCTAAGTATGATTTGGCTTATAAAAATAAATACTTTTTCCTGATAATAGCTGCTTGGGCTGCCATTATACTAAATATTACCTAAGGATTATTTTCTTAAATGTTGTTTTCACCATTTCATGTATGAATTTTAAAAACTGAAAACAGGAAGAACAAGGTGGCATTTTTTAAATTATTTCTGAAAAAGGAAATGAAAATAGGAAATATTTCCCCAAACCAAACAGCCCATTAGTTTGCCAATGTTCTTACTGTTCAATTTGTTGATGCTTTTGAGATTATGTCACTGACTGTTATGTGATTCTTTGCAAGTGTTATAGAATGAGAGTGATTTCTGCTGTACAATATTACTGTGAATATTCTTTCAGTAAATAGAGATTAAAATAGCACAATTATAGGGATTAGCAGTTATTATTTCAAAATATGCACAATGTGTCTATGTTATGTACAGTGCCTATGAATAAAACAAGTTCATTCCAGTATCCTTGTTCTTTACCTCTGTCAATGGCATCTGTTTACATGGTATCTAGAGCTGGCCAAAATGCCCGGCTTACTGGGGGAGCTCGGGTCCACTGCCACTATAGGAAGTTTAGAGCCATCTGATTGGTCTATCCCAGAACTCCAACAATCAATGGTGGTGTGTGCAGGTGCCACACACTTGTCTCCAGTTTTTGGTTCTCTTACATGTGGGTGCATGAGAGAGTGTGGGACTGATAATTGTCATCTGCTGTTCTTCACTGACAATGCCTTGCCATTTCCAGTCTCTTCATGTAGTGTCTTGCTTCCTTAATGGCCAAAAGCAAGGCAATATAAGTGACAGTTGTCGGTGGTGAGAAGATCACCGAGTACAAACTTAATGGCTCTAAGTCTCTAACTATTCGGACTTGAGCAAGGCAGTTTGGATTTGAATTTACCTTAAAAGTATTGAGAAGCATGATCATTTTAGTGATGACCTCCCACACTTTATACGAAACAAGCTTGGCTGAGGGATGATGCCAAATTATTTTTTTGGATTAAAAATATAATGTAGTAATTGGTTTAATCAATTTTTGGTAGTTTGTTAAGGAATTGATGGTGTGCTTTTATTGTTATATTGGTGGAGTCCGGATTCATGCTTTTCACCACCTCTGTCATTGTTAAATTATGACGTAAGTGATCATAGTCTTGATCTCTTGATTGCTCTCTAGAAAGCTAAGCGCCATTGTGCTTATCCCATTTTCTCATTTGTGTCCTAGAATCATTTGTCACCTTCATCTATCTCCTTTATTGCATCCCTATATACTGTCTTTCCTCAAAACTGTTCATGAAGTTGGCATGTTGCTATGATGGAAGGGATGACTGCTCTTGATGAAAATGGCACCCTAGAAGTTAGTGGATTTGCCTTCTGGAAAAAAAGTATCGGCCATTGGGTACAAATGGGTTTTTGCGGTTGAAGTGAATCTCGATGGAGTGAGGAGTGAGAAAGGCATCTTTCTCTCGGAGAAAATATGTTTTTGACTTGTTGACTAAAATAAAAGAATTGGGAGCTAAGCCTTATAGTGGACTCATGGTTTATACCAAACTCTGGAAGATAATGGTGAGTTATTTGATGATTCTGAAAGGTATAGAAGACTTGTTTGGATATTAATTTTCCGAATACTAAATCATTCATATATTGCTTACTTTGTTAATGTTGTTAGATAGTCAGTTTTTGTCTTTGCGGATGGGTTAATCATTAGGTGATATTTGAGCAAATCCTTTGCTACCTAAAGAGCTCTAGAACATGGTTTATTTTACGGTAATCAAGGGAATGTTGAATGTTCTTTTTATACAGATTGGGCAGGAACCAAGGAGAAATTGAGCTTTTCCATTGGATATTGAGTTTTTTGTAGGTAGAAACTTAGTTTCATGGAGAAATAAGAAGCAAAATGCAGCGTCCCAATATAAGGCATAATTTGAATATAGAGCTATGGTGCATTTGAAGTTTAAAATTATGCAGATGTATATTAAATGAAGTTGTTCTCAGGTCATAATTGCTAGCAACGTTGTGATGTGACAACCATGATGCTCTTCACAGAACCTGTAATCTTGTGTTCCATAAACAAACTAAGCATAGTACCCCTATTTGTGAAACAATCCAAGAAAAATTCATCTCTACAGGATCTGAAAGAATAAGTGATCAAGTGGGAGATATCTTCGCAGAGCCCTTAAATGGAGTGCAGATTGATTACATTTGTAACAAGCCAGGCATGATCAACATACTTAAGCTTGAGGGGGAGTGTTATAGAGAGAGTGATTGCTACTGTAAAAACACTTTAAATATTCTTATAATAAATAAGAAGTTTCAATATGAAAATTATAGGGATTATCAATTATTCTTTTTAAATATACTTGATGCATGTGTATTATGTACATTGCCTATGAATAAAATAAATTAATTCCTGAATCCTCATTCTTTACCTGGTAAGCAAGAATTTTTTTGTTATATAATGGACCCTAAGGACATGAGATAGCAAGATAGAGAGGATCAATGTGAAACATCCTTGTTGCTCTTCATTCCATATGAACATTAATGGGGTCCATAGATAATGGTCTTGCATTTTGAACTTATTTCTAAGTTAATATATGAACTCTGAAACTTTTAATTTTTCATAAATGTTAGTAGTGAATCCCCTATTATATATAAAACCATTCATGAGCTTTCATCTACCAGCTTGAGCTTCTAGGAGACTTGATTGATGAGATAGTGGTATTGGAGCCTCTATGACCAGTTGGTTAGGAGGTTGATTGTTGGTACCTTCAGTCTTCTAGATAAAAGTTGAATTCATCACAAGGAAGTTGAGCCTATACATTTGTCTATGCCTCAAACCCAATATCTCCTGCACAAAAAGCATATCAAATATTAAATTTATTCATGAGCCTTCAGTTAACTGGTTAACAGCTTAAACTTTTAGGAGAATTGGTTCATGACACTCATATTTATGAATTTTTTTTTTTTATATTTGTGATATCTGGTTTTGGAATGAAATTGACTAATATAAGTGTCAAAAATTGCTTTTGAGATATACAATATGGTTGTAAACTTGTGAACCAAATTGTGAATTGGTTGTCCAAATTTCCAATTCATGAAGCGCATGGTTCATTGCAGTATTAAAAAAAAAGCATAAAATGCTTCTAATATATGGTTCAAATCGTTCAATCTGTTAACATGTGAAATAGTTACATTAGAAACCATAGAACTGAGTATGTGCCCAGAAGTTAAGATTTTAAACTCTAAAATAAATTGCTATTCAAGTCATATATTCAAAGGACTATTGTTGAAAGAAATTATTTCCTAACGCCTTTCTGGCTTTTCTGTTCCTTTTTTGGTAGATACGTTGCCAAAAAAGGTGTAAGTGTCTTTTTTTTAACTGGGGTGGGAGAGCAGGGTGTTCTTGTATTGTAGGGTCTAGAATCTGATCCAGAGACCCAGAACTGGTAACATTGTGGGTGGAGATTTTGGATTCAATGTTGTTTGATTTGCACCAAAATCACAGTTCAGGTGTGAAGTTTTAGATCATGCTTATACCCTTGGTTTGGTATTACCAATAATAGTATTATTGAAGTGGCATAATTTTATTCTTTTGTTAGTTTATTGCACTGATTTTTTAATATGAAACAGTGCATCGAAGGCTATTGAAATTCTGGAAGCATATGAAGGGACATTAGAAGATGATTATCCCCCAGAAAATGAACGATGTGAGCATGGAGAAATGCTTTTATATAAGGTCTTTCCTCTGGCTATTAGTGCAATTGTGTCCTGTTTAATGCATAATGACTCTTAACATACTTTTTGTTCCATGCAAATTTTACCTTAGCTTTTGCTGTAACATGGTGGGATATTGAATGAGCTTTTTACTATTTGCGAGTTTTTATAAATGCTAATGATGGCCTTATCCATAATAGTCAATATAAGAGAAATGACGAACTTTCTCAGCTTCTTTAAGTACATGTTTTGGATATTATCTTGCTCTAATCAAATTGTGTTTTGTTAAATGTGATTATTTCTACTTGTGCATGTTTAGGAATACGATGTATTTAATATGGTTTAAATGCTGATATTAATATTGCCCTCACCTATTGATTTTTGCGTCAAATATCTTCATCCAGGTCTCCTTGTTAGAGGAATGTGGATTTTTTGAGAGAGCTCTCGAGGAGTTACGAAAGAAAGAGTTAAAAATTGTATGTGTTTTATTGATTGAATAATTTAACTTGGTATGGATTTGAAGCCTGTTATCTTACCTGTTTTATTGTCTTTTTAGGTTGATAAGCTTGCATATAAAGAACAGGAGGTTTCACTTTTAGTTAAGCTTGATCGCTTAGAAGAAGGAGAGAAATTGTACCACGCATTACTTTCCATGAATCCTGACAATTATAGGTGATTTTTCTGGTCACTTACATTTTAGGTTTGAATGACTCAATTGCAATATCTGTTTAGATGTATTTCTTTATTTTTTCCACTATTATTGTTTCCTTTTGCATTAGTTCCCAGCATAAAAAGGATATAGGATGATATTGTTCAGATGCCCAAATAGTTAATCATAGTTTCATTTGCCTCTTTCTGGGTTAATAAGCCTTTTCATTTGTATCTGATATTGTATTTGATATTGCTGATTTGTGGCTGCTAGAGAAAAATTTTCATTTTGTTGTTCAGATTCTATGAACACCTCCCCGAAATATTTGAGTCATAAGATTGTCTAATTCATTGTGATGATGTGTAATCATTGTATAATAATTCCCTTTTCTCAGTATTCTATTCATGTTATCTACAATCTCGCTGACTTGTAGAAGCTAAACAATTTTTGTGCTTAGATATTATGAAGGCCTCCAAAAATGTGTTGGATTATATTCAGAAAATGGCCATTTTTCTCCTGATGAAATAGATCGGTTAGATGCCTTATACAAAACACTTGGACAGCAATATAAATGGTCATCAGCTGTTAAGGTAAAGGCTGTCAATTCTTATAGTTATGTACATTGCATTTACTTTTATAGCTTTCCTTCAGTTAATACCCCCCATGTTGTTTTTCTTCCCTTCTATAGTCATTATATAACTTGTAGTTTTGATGGGATAAAGCTCTTCAGATCAGTGTGAGTGCATCGTCTGCTGATATACAGTACTGCATTTCAGATGAATTTTTGTGGTGGCATTCTGTTGAAATTTTCTCTTATCAGCATGAGTTATGCTTTTTGAGTGTGGAGGTTTTTAGAACAAAACTCTTTGTACATTATTGTTTTTTATTTTTCATCAGAGAATACCACTAGATTTTTTACAAGGTGACAAATTTCGAGATGCAGCGGATAGTTATATTAGGCCACTCCTAAGTAAGGTATATGCAAATCCCTTTTGGTATGATATTTGCCTACCGTACTAGTTTCAAATTTAAATTGGGATTTCGTTTTGTGTTGTTTCTAGGGAGTTCCATCTCTGTTTTCTGATCTTTCTTCTTTGCACAATCACCCTGGGAAGGTCTGTTTTATTACTTACTTTTCTACTTCTTAAATAGTTTGGGTTCTGTTATTGGATAATATAAGTGTTACTGATCACTGGTTCTGATTTCTTTCACTCATGTACAGGCAGACATTTTGGAACAGATCATTCTTGAATTTGAGAATTCAATTCGAAAAACTGGTCAATACCCTGGGAGGTAAGATATGTGTGTTAACATCTATGTTGCAGCTTAGTAGTTTTGATTGAGATGTTCATCTGGTACAGGTGTAAGTTTAGAATTTTTTTCTAAGATCAAAATTGGTGCTTATGTTAATATTTTATGTGGGGATTTTTTAGAATTCATTATATCATCACTGAATTTAGAAGGCCTAGAATTCACGCAGAGTCAGTAGTGCTTCTCTTTGGATGATTTAATGAATTCTGCATTAATAATATTGCAGTAGTTATTTACGTTGGAAATAACAGTAATTAATGCCCTAATGCAATAGTATATTCATTCCTTTACTTAGACTGTGGCAGATTCATGTACTCAGGAAATAGCACTCTTTTTTCCTTGTAATCACACATTGTAGTTAATTCATTTTGTATATAAATATTCAGCCTGCGTAGTGCTTTTCCACACAAGCAATTTAGAAAGTCTTACAGGCCCAGTTTGGATAAATTTTGAATAAGTACTTTTAAGAGAAGAAATAGGAAGGAAAAGTGAATCAAGCTTCTCTCATAAGATAAATTCTAGTTATGTATCTCAGTTATGATTTTAACTTATGAGAAAATTTAATTCATTTACCTCCTTATTTTCTTCTCCTGTAAATGCTTATTAAGCAGTTTATCCCAACTGAACCATTGTTTACATCAAGGTTTTGATACTTTTGTACTTTTATCTTGTACTGGATAGATAACTAACCATTGCTTACCTTGTGTTTACATCAAGTTATTTATCTCAATTATGATTTTAACTTATGAGAAAATTTAATCCATCTCCTTATTTTCTTCTCCTGTAAATGCTTACTAAGAAGTTTATCCCAACTGGACCAGTGTTTACATCAAGGTTTTGATGCTTTTGTACTTTTATCTTGTACTGGATAAATAACTAACCATTGTTTACCTTGTGTTTAGGATGGAAAAAGAGCCTCCTTCAACTCTTATGTGGACTTTGTTCTTGTTGGCTCAGGTTTATGGCTTTTTAAGATGATTTTCTGACACAATTTTGTGGGCTCCTTCATTTTTCTTTCTTTCATTTTTTTCTTACTTAGTGAATTTTTATTTGTGCAGCATTATGACAGGCGGGGCCAATATGAAATTGCTCTTTCTAAAATCAATGAAGCTATTGATCACACGCCTACTGTCATTGATCTATATTCTGTCAAGGTTTGTTTATACTTATAACTAGTTTTCTGCTTGTTTTAGGATTATTTCACTTCTACGTGGTCCTTCTGCTACACGTGCATGTGTGTGTATATATATCTATTTATAACTGTATTTTAGTTGATGGAATATAACTCTACCAATTAAGTGACACTTAACTTTGTGGTTTGCCTAATTATATTTGGAGAAGCTTTTCACAAAGGTTGAAATTAACTTTTAAAATAAAAAAAATGCTTTTTATAAATGTAACCAAACAGAATATAACTTCTACTTCTCATAAAATCTCTAAATTATAAATAACTTTTATATACATTCTTAATTTTTTTAAAAGCTTAAACAAACAAGCCCCAAATCACAAGCCATATTTTTAAGATCAAAGAAAGGTGAAATTGAGTTAATGCTGTTGGGATTAGTGGTGACCAGTAACTTGCCATAACAACCAATAGCTTGCAGAAAAACTTGTTGAATGATTTTTGCATGTCTTTGAACAACAGAGTCGGATACTGAAGCATGCTGGTGATTTGGCTGCTGCTGCTGCATTTGCAGATGAAGCTAGGTGTATGGATCTTGCTGATCGTTATGTTAACAGTGAATGTGTTAAGCGCATGCTGCAGGCTGATCAGGTTGTCTATCCATGTATTTAAATCCCATTCACAGTAATTTCTGTACCTTTCTCTTTTGCCTTTTCTAACTTTAATTTGGTCCATTCCCTTGATATCCAGGTGGCTTTGGCAGAAAAAATTGCTGTGTTGTTCACAAAAGATGGTGATCAACACAACAACCTACATGACATGCAGTGCATGTGGTCCGTATCTGATGATGTGTAGTATTCTGTACTGGCTAGCAAAATTGTGATTTCATTTCATAACTCACTGTAACATCAATCTTTTGAAGGTATGAGCTTGCCTCTGCAGAAAGCTATTTTCGCCAAGGTGATCTTGGAATGGCTCTCAAGAAATTTCTAGCAGTGGAGAAGCACTATGCAGATATTACTGAAGATCAATTTGATTTTCATTCATATTGCTTAAGGAAAATGACGTTGCGTACATATGTGGAGATGCTTAAATTTCAAGACCAGTTGCATTCACATGCATACTTTCATAAAGCAGCTGCTGGAGCTATCAGGTGAATATATGCTGTCTTTAATTGGCTTGCCTCATCAGTTGTTAATCTGGCTAGTGTTATGCTGTGCTTTGTATAACTGGTTTCATTAAATGCATTGGGAAATTTTAATTTTAAATTGTTTCTCTGCCTTACAGTCCTTGAGAAGTCAAGAGTTATTTATGCTTCATGCTTGGTGTGTGCTCATAATTTTGTGGCATAAAACAGTATCTTTTGGGACTTCCATAACAGTTCAGCCTAATTTCATACAAGCAAATGGAATTTTCTTCTGATATTGTATTTATGATCTCATGCTTGTAATGTTTTGAGCTACAGATGTTATATAAAATTGCATGATTCTCCTCCAAAGTCAACAGCCGAGGAAGATAATGATATGTCTAAGTTGCCCCCTTCTCAGAAAAAGAAAATGAGGCAAAAACAGAGAAAGGCAGAAGCTAGAGCTAAGAAAGTATTGATCGTTTCTATAGCTTCTGCAGGGAGTTTCTAGCTGGCTAAGTATTAATGTTATTGTTTTACTTCCTTTTTAGGAGGCAGAAGAGAAAAATGAAGAATCGAGTGCCAGTGGGATATCAAAGTCTGGGAAACGGCATGCAAAACCTGTTGATCCAGATCCACGTGGTGAAAAGTTGGTGCAGGTTATTGCCACTGAGAATCTTATATATTCATTCCATGTCTAATATTGACCCCCTTTCACCCATGCTGATAGTGGTTATATTGTCCTGTGTATTGTGCATTTTTCTCCTGCTTAGGTTGAGGATCCATTGTTGGAAGCCACAAAATACTTGAAGTTGCTGCAGAATAATTCAGCTGATTCATTAGAGACACATTTGCTCTCTTTTGAATTATATATGAGAAAACAGAAGATTTTGCTTGCCTTCCAGGTATATTAAATGAGAAGGCCAAGTTTTTTTTTTTTTTGATGCAGCATCTTATTCCCTGCTAAATAATTTTGTGAGGCTAGTATTTTATTTTGGTTAACAGTTCAGGCTATCTTCCCTAACATTTTAAGCTCATTGCAAGAGTTTAAGGTGGCTCTATTTTGTGGTTTTAAGCTGATTAATTGAATGTAGATTTAGGCTACTGAATGTGTTTATTTACTATGCATATCTTAACATTATATATACTGTCTTTTTAGAATATGATGCCAGTTAAATTTTTTTTGTTCTATATCTTCTGATTTGTAGGCTGTAAAGCAGTTACTGAGGTTGGATGCTGAACACCCTGATTCTCATCGTTGCTTGGTATGCTTTCTTCTGAAGAACAAATCAATTTCATGTCATTGGAGTTAGAGATTGAGGATTTTAATGTTTGTCAATATCAAAGCACTACATAATAATGTCTGATGTTACTTGTTTAAGTGAACTTTTTTAAATTGCTTATGTTTAGCATATGACAACTTGGATAATCTGAAAAGAAAACTATTCCTTTGAATTTGGTACCAGGTGCTCCCCGCTCCCTGCTCCCCCACCCCTCCTTTTTTTAGGATAGTCCTCTCTATTGTGATTTCTTCCTTCCTCTATTAAGGAAAATAATTCTTTTTTCTGTTCTCATACATTTTTAAGTCCATATGTTGCAGATTAAATTCTTCCATAAAGTGGGATCCATGAATGCTCCTGCAACTGACAATGAGAAACTCATTTGGAGGGTTGTAGAAGCTGAGCGCCAGGCTATTAGGTCTCTGGTGCAATTATTTACTATTTTTCTCCTTTTATTGTCTTTTGAGGGGCTGATATATTCTTTTTTATATTAATTTATGATTTATTTCTAACTTCCTCTGATTATTCCTTTATGTAGTCAGCTGCATGGGAAATCCCTGTTTGAGACAAATAACTCTTTCCTTAAAAAACATGAAGGTTGTACTTGGCATTAACACTATCATTTGTTGATGACCTATGCATTTCAAGCTTGATTATGAAGATTTCTTATTTTGTTTCCCTATGTTTACAGATTCTTTGATGCATAGAGCTGCTTATGGAGAAATGATGTATATTTTGGATCCCAGCAGAAAGTCTGAAGCTGTCAAGTTGATTGAAGGGTCAACAAACAACCTTGTGCCAGGGTAATGTTCTTACACCCCTTCAAGTTCCATGCTATTAAGCACCAACACCACGTGTTTCTTGTATGTGGATGCATGCCTGTATGTTTTGGACTAGCAAGGTTTCATATTTCATACTCTAGCATGTTTGAACTTGAGCAATGAGAGTGAGAAGGTAATGTTTGAGAGATTTCTGAAAAAATATGATATGTAACATGAGTCAGAAATTGTATTATTGACTGATAGAAAATGTAATACCTGATCCTCCTTTTACAGAGGTTACAACAAATCTGAACCAATGCTGTTATTCTGTTATGACTGTAACAGAATAACAGAAAAACTAACCTAAGAAACTAACATAAAGCAGATTAGTTGTATACATGCATATATATTTAAAACGATCAAGCTATATACACTAACATTCCCCCTTCAAACTCCATGGGTTACTGATAGACACAGCATGGCTTGACGTGGCTCAGCATTCTAATCACATTTTGACTTACTGGCTGAAAAGCTTACAGGAATTCATTACCTTACCTAGCCGTTATTGAGCCTTAGTTGTCACCTGGTTCCTGCCATCATTGAAAGAAATGAGACCCAGAAGAATCTTATGTAGATCAGACACTTTGGTAGATTTTTTAGAGGAAGCAAAGGGAAAAGAGCAAACAGAGGGATGGCGCTGCCACCAGCAAAAGATAAAACGGAGGCATGGTGGTGCCTATCTCTGGTGCTGGCAACCACCCCTTTGCTCTGAAGATATAAAATTGCAAATAAGTGAGATAATTTTGGTCTTGGAGATGAAGATAAATGTAAAGAGAATGTTTTCCCCTTAATTGCCAAAGGGTTGCGGGTTGCCCAAAGGGGGTAGATGGGAGAAGATAAGGAAGACTAGAGGGAAATACGTGCTAGAGCAAAAAAAGAATGATGAAAAAAAATAGCTTATCCTATAATTCTTGTGGTTTGCCATGTGCTTGTGTTTATGGTAGTATGCTTCATAGACTTTTTTCTCTGTTTTTACCTTTCTAGACCCAGTTTTGGCTTTCTAATCTGAGTACTGGCAATATCATCATGCAATATTTTGTTCTAATAGAAATGGAGCACTTGGACCAATACGGGAATGGACACTTAAAGACTGTATTGCTGTTCATAAACTTCTTGGAACTGTTCTTGTTGATCAGGATGCTGCATTGAGTAAGTATCATTTAAGATCTTCTGTATCTTGATTAAGTTTTTATGTTTTGCCTTAAAGACAGACAAGTGCATATGATTAACTCTTCTAGGAGATATTTGTATGGATGGTGGCTGTGATTTCCAAAAATAGTGTGTATTCTGGTATATATATTAACAAATTACTGTGATTACTGAGGAGAACCAGATCTTCTTGGAGGGAAAAATGATTTTATGCCCAAAATTTGTGTTTTGGTTTTGACATACAATTAATTTAGGTTTCTTTATCCCCAGAAACAGCAATTTTAATGTGTAACTTTCACTATTTCTTCTGAAATTTGAGTTGTTTCTACATCTGCTTTTTATTCCCGTCTGTTATTGTTGATGGTCTCCTTGTAATGGTGCTTCACTAGAACTTCTCACGTCTTCTATAATAATTCTGCCATGAATACCTTGTGTCTAGTTGATACTCTAAGAACTGCTGCTTCCATTTTGTAAAATCCCCAGAGGAGCTACAATATTTAATGTTTGATAAATTTGGAAATGGTAATTTTGCCTGCAGGATGGAAAGTACGTTGTGCTGAGTTTTTCCCATACTCCACATATTTTGAGGGCAGTTGCAGCTCAGCCTCTCCTAACTCTGCCCTTAACCAGATATGCAAGAGCACTGAAAATGGGAGTTCTAATCATTTGGTGGGTGATCAGAATGTGGAGTGTGCATCAAATGGGAAACTAGAGGCATTTAAGGTGCTCACCATCTGACAAAGTTGAACACAGTCTAGAAAAAGGTTTGCAAGTTAACCCGTTTGGATGCTTGGTAAATCAAACTGCGGTTGAAACCCCACCTAAACTAGGCTGCAGCTCCCAGCAACGGCCACTGAGTTTTGGTGCAGGTTATATCAGACTCTGGACACAAGTCACGGATGTATTTTCTTTGCATGAGTTCTCCCTCTTTAAACTGACATGTATTCCTTTTGCAAATGTGTATAATTTAATTGCAATTATGTTTTAGGGTTGAAATTTTTATTTATTCACCCCTTTTTCCTGAGAAATGTTAAGAGAGAGAAGGCTCCATGGATTTGCATCATCACAGGGAGAGCTACAGAAATTTTAAGTTTCTGGTCCTGCATGCGGCCAGGATATATATACACACGAGAGCATGTTGTACTTTTTCTATTTGTTGGCTTTTTTTTAATGTATAAATATTAAACTATGACAAAATTTTGCTTTAGATTCTATACATGTGAAAATTTTGCTGTTGAATACTAGCTGATGGTTGAGAAGGCTATTGCTCGAGTTACGATAAAAATGGCACTAAATTGATATAACTTTAGCCAATTTGCGTCCTAAGAACACAACCGACTCTCAGTCTGACTCTGTTGGAGCTGAGTACGAGGCTTGGGGGAAGGCAATGCTTGCGGAGCCTGTCTAAGGTCAAGCAAAATTATCGGTGACTCCTCCGGATGTTCCTAAAGCAATGGAAGTAGAGGATGGGGAGCACATTGGGTCAAATCAAGTTTGACTACATAGCCATGTTAACGGTATTGTCGCTTTACTTTTTCCTGATTTTTCTTGGTTACATGGTTAAGGTTTTGATACTTTCAAGAAAATTTTCATTCTTCTGGTCCTATATGTGAAAGTTATCAACAATATCAAGTGGTTTTTTCCAATTGTTTCCTTCTGTTTTTCTGGGTTACATGATTAAAATTTTGTGTTGTCCTTTTTTCGTTAGAAATCTTTCGTTGTTGTCTGGCCTCATGAGAATGTTACCAATACTATCAGACGATTTTCCTCAATTGAGTTAATTCTTGCTGATGTTCGTTGTTTGGATAATGTTACATTAATTAATTCTTAGTAATGAACATTGTTTAGGTGATATTAGATTCAACTTCAATTTTTCATAATAAATGTTGTTTGTTTCAATTGGCCAACACTAGTTACCAATGAGTAAAAATTGTTTTGCTTGGCATAGTATTAACCTTTTTAAAATAATTCTCTACTAATATATTATATTGTTGCTCTTAAACATCTTGCAACAGATCTAGTCAATTGAGCTAGTTACAAACATTGATGTGTCATGTTCTTTCAACTATCCGCATAGGTTTCATAAGTGATGTGGAACATATTGTTTTATGCATATCTGATTTGGCCAAGGTACAAAGTTAATTGTACCTTATCAATATGAGATATCAGTGAAGAAATATTATCAATAATGCAATTGAACGTTAACCAAAATAATGTTTATTCAATGATAACGCATGTTGATTTGATTGATCTAAACAATGGTTATTATGATTGAAATTGAATTTAACATCATCTGAACAATGTTTATAATCAAGAATTGATCAATCGGAAAAAACCATCTAATAGTGTTGTAACAAGGATAAGGTGAGATAGCAGTGAAATTTTATTGAAGGAAACAGAAACAGTCAAAACCTGGCCATGTAACCTAGAAAAACAAAGACTGAGGGAAACCACTTGATAGTATTGGTAACATTCACATATGGAACAAGATAACAATGGAAAATTTCTAGGCAAAAGAAAAGAGCCAAAACCTTAACCATATAACTGGACAAAAAAAGTGACTGATGTTAACATTTAGTCATTTGACCAACTGCTCTCCTTGCCCTCTACTCCCATTGTTTTGGACACATCCTCTGATGAGCCGTCGATCTTTTAGATCGATTTAGAGGTTTGTGTATTTCCATTTTGTTAGCCATGGAGACAGGGATTCTCTTCCATGGGATTGCACAAGGAGTGAGATCGTTGTCCATTGACACTGGCTTGTATTGTTGGAGGTTCCTTCTAATTCTTATCTATAGACAATGTCGGCCCAATTGGAATATCCATGATAATTCTTGGGGCTTTACTTTTCGTACCCCGTTTTTTCTTTTTATACCTCCATTTTTTTTTGGACATTTAGATATTTCCATTTTTTTCTTTACGTTTTTTAATATACATTCCGTAAATTAGTTTACGGAATGTAAAAAATACATTCCGTAAACTAGTTTGCGGAATGTATGTTTTACATTCCGCAAATTAATTTACGGAATATATTTTACAAAATATATTTTTACATTCCGCAAACTAATTTGTGGAATGTAAATTTTTACATTCCGCAAATTAATTTACAGAATGTAAAAATATACATTCCACAAACTAGTTTACGGAATGTAAAAATACATTCCGCAAATTAGTTTACGGAATGTAAAATGTTTACATTCCGCAAATTAATTTTCGGAATGTATTTATTAAAGGGTATAATTGGAAAAAAAATTTACAAAAAGTGAAAGGGGTGTGAAAAGAAAAAACGGGGGTGCAAAAAGCAATCCCCTAATTCTTCCAAGCGTTGTACTTAGCCCCAATAGACTTGGATTGGGGCTGTTGAGTGTTCCGATGATGCAATATTGGAAGTTGCATTTTGTATCTTTCATTTTTACTTTTCACACCTTCTTTTATTTTTTGATAATATTAAATATCAAAATTATCTTTTTATTTTTTTTTATTTAAAATAGATTTAATAAGTTTCTGGAAATGCTTATTTGGAAAATAATTAAATCCATCGCAAATTTTTTTTTCCATTAAACGTTTTACTCGAGTATATGTTTACACTTCTTTCCTACAACACAACATTTTGAAATGATGAATTTGAAATTTATTTTAGTTTTTTATCGAAAACAAACGATTAAAAAAAATCATATTTTCATTCTGAATACACCTCTTTGAATATAATAAATACTGTACAATTACCTTTCGAATACATATTTTCATAAAAAAAATTCAAATTTTCTGAATTTATATTTTTAAAAGTTAAATCTGTATAAATAATTTTATCTTTTTATATAAAAGGAGGGTGAAAAAGCAAAATAGGAGGTGTGAAAAGAAACTCTCCCCAATATCCCTCATGTTGAGTTTTACTGCAATCCTTTTTTCTCAAAAATGTTAAGGCTCTATGGATTTGCATCATCTCCGGGAGAGCAACAGAAATTGTAAGTTGTTGGTACCGCATGCAGCCAAGATATGTATGCACCGAGAGCATGTATTTTTCCTATTTGTTGCCTTTTTTCCATATATAAATATCGAACTATGCCAAAAATTTTGCTTTAGATTCCATACAAGTGTGAAAATTCTGCTGTTAAATACTAGTGGATGGTTTAGAAGACCATTGTACAAGTTACGATTAAAAAAATATGGCGCAAAATTGATACAATTTTATCCAACTCAAATATTTAATTAAATTAGGATTATTAATAAATTATTCATTTCAATATTAAAATTATGGCAACAAGTCTTAATTTTGTCAATTTATCTGCTTGAATTTAAAATATTCAACTATTTGATATGTTTTAATTACAAAATTGTTAATATTTGAATCGAGATTGAGGTAGCTGGTTGAATACTTATTCTAGCGGAGCTAATGGCAAAAATGCAAATCGGTGGGTCGGAAAAATTTGCAATATTTATTTTTTAGCTTAATGAAGTTTTTTATTTATTATTTTTTGTTTTAGTTCTGTCATATTTTCTTTATGATTTTAGTCATTCATTTTAAAAATTTTTATTAAGTGATAACATGATTTAAGTGATACAGTTTAAGTTAATACACAGTTTAATTCTTGAAAGTTATATGATATGTACGTGTGGTTCTCAAGGATGTCTTTATGTTGAATTTGATTGTATTTTAATATTTTTCTTACAAAAAATATGAACAATATATGAATAAAATTAGCACATTCAAAAATAAAAATATATTAATTTATTTATTTTTAAATCAAATAGTTGCTAGGTTAATGTGAGTAAACAAAAAACTTTGGAAACCAAATTGTATATACGATATTTTTGAAATTAAAATTATAAAGAATTTTAATGACAAAATTAAAATTAAAAAATTTTATAAAATGAGGGATTAAATTATAAAAAAATAATAAAGATTAAAATATAAAATAAGAGGTTAAAATTTGATTAAATTTTATTTCTTTGTACCTTATGCAATGGATAGGGTTGGATTGGTGATAGTTTAAAGAAAAGTTTTTGGATAGGTTGGGTTGTATAATTATGCAAAGAACATTAATATGAAAAATATTTCGAACTTCAGCTTGAGAGGTGGATTAAGTTAGGTTTTGTGTTTAATCGTTTGAGTTCGATTTAAGTCTGCAAAATCTTGATCTTCCTCTGTGCTACGTGGATTGAAGCTGATTGAATCTAGATTTGCATTTTTGGTTCAGAGTAGTAGGGATAAAATCGAATCGAACTTGATTTTTAATGTTTAAGTTTTGTTTAAAAATTTTAAAATTTGAATCTTGATTTTTTTTTATTAATATTGAATCTATTTTAAAATTTGCCAAATTTATAAGTATGTTTAAAAGTTAATAATATAAAAAAGTTAATAAATAAATTAAAAATCTATATAAATAATTGATTAAAAATATTTATAAATTTAAAATTATAAAATAAAAAATTATTAAAAATACCTAAAATTTATATATATATATGAATTATTTAAACAAACCATCTAAGATTTTATTTTGAGAACAAAAGTAAAATTATTTAAAATTTATTTTGTTTAAAATTAAAAATTAAAAATTTTAATTTTTAATAAATTATAACTATATTAATATTATATAAATATAATATGTTAAAATAAATATAATAAATATTAAATATATAATATATAAAATAAATAGATTATTGAATATGTTAAATAGAAATTTATCTAAAAAAGTTTTTTAATAAATTTAAACTTATTTATTTATTAAACAAATTAAATCAAGATCAAATAAAATTTTAAATAAATTAAGTTGTAAATTTTTATGGGACAATATAATTCATTTCAATTAAAAATATTTTTGGTTATGAATAAATTTTTAGTAAGTATTAGTTAGATGAATATGTAAAGACTTTTGAGGTTTGATTATAAAATTTTAGATCAAATTTATAATTTGAAAATTTAAAAGAATTGTGAATCAATTATTTATTGAAAAAAAAAACAGATTATAACTGAGTAATGTCCTTTTTTGTTAAAAATATTTGGGATGAGGAATATTAATATTTTGTTTGGATATATTTGGATCGAGGAATATTAATATTTTGTTTGAATAATATGAAAAAGAAAAAAGAAAATAAAAATAACATGAAATAAATAACATCATATTTTGCGCTAGCTAGCCTTGTATGCAGTTAGACACATCTCCCGTAACCTAATTAATTAACTATTAAATCTATCTTCCACCCCAAAAGAACTACCTACCAAATCTATCTTACCAAAAATCCACGTATACCCAACCACTAATTTCATTATTCAATTTATTACGATAATTCTTTATAAATTAATGACTGTATACATGTAACTTTTGCTGTATAGGTTTCATAGTGAATCAAGTTAATACAAGAACGTGTATGTACACGTGTGAATAATATATTCACACTATAATGGATGAATGATAAAAATAATAAGTTGATAAATGTTTAAAAATTAAAAAAGACAATTTACTGAAGTCAAGTTAGTTGAAGCATGTGGCATTTTGACATCAGCATTATGAAGGAGGAATGACAAAATAATAAATTGATGAATGCTTAAAATTCCAATAGATAATTGACTGAAGTTAGTTGACGCAGGTGGCTGGGATTTCGGCACCACCATCATGATATCAGAAATACCATTTAATAAAACAAAAACATTCAGCTTATTTCATAGTTTTAAATTTTAAAAAATCAACATTTTCATTAAATTTTGTTATATGTACAGATGGAGAACTGGCAAACGAAGAAAGATTTGAAACATCCTATTTTCTACAAACAATACTTCTCGAGTAAGTA